>CM055116.1:1074314706-1075514706 GCA_029206835.1 Rana muscosa | reverse complement strand
ACGCAGGGATCTCAGCAGCTCTCAATGTCCATACAGGTAATCTCCCTATAGGACACAATCTTTGGCAATCTTATATTCAAACTATTTGCCCTGGACTAATGTATGACCATCTTTTTTCCATCTATGTTTTACTTTTTAGAATTCAAACTAGAAGATTGGAACCACACATAGATTTGCTTCACGGCCATAATTAATGTACATTCAATGCAAATGGTTTGTTGAGGACACCCTCTCTATTTTTGAAGCAGTTCCTTTTGCCTACCTGATACCTTTTTGATTTGGAATATTTCGCTATACTGGTAGGTTGCCCTTGGATACATACATATATATATATGATGGGTTAACTTATACTTGTATATACGGGATTTTTATTTTGGGTATATAAAATGGGGGGTATTACTATACAATAGGGATTCATCAATATGATTTTCCCCTTCCCCCCTTTTTTACCTCCCATTATCTATATACATTTTCTTGTGTTTGTCTTTAGAGAGCTGCCCTGGGGGACTCTTTTGAGCTTCTCCTGATTTCCCTGCGTGTTTCCACCTGGAGACCCTCGTTTGAGGTCTACTGGATCCCTTTCATCTTGGAACTCCCCACACAGGTGGGGTGCGACTCTGTGCCTCACCCTGTGTTCTCTGCCGTGCGTGTAGTTCCTTGGTGTATTGAATGCTGACCCTCTTTTGACAAATTACTGTAAGCACATTTTTATTATTTATTTTCTATATTTACTTTTATTTATGTACATATATGCACTGTGTAATTTGTAATTTATATCATATTGTATATTCAACAGAATCTGTTTGTCTATAATATCTGAAAATCTTTTGTCTGCAAATTCCCCGAGGAAGGGTATAACCGAAACAGCTGTCGGGTCTGACAAATAATAATATATGTTTCAATTTCTTCATTTTGTATCATGTTAATTTCCAGTTTGGATTTGCATAATCCATGTGATCTACATCAAATTTGTCTTTTTGTAACTATTTATTAAAATCTATATATTTTCAACATACTCTGATGTGTGTTTTTCAGTCACTTTTAAAGTCCCACCTCCTAGGGGGTTTTTTGTTTTATTTATGTATTGTTCTGAGTGATGGGCACAGGAGAGAGGGGGCAGTGCTCCAGCGCCCACTCTGGACGCACCGCCACTGCAATGCTATCCTGTGGCCAAACACATCTCCCCCCCCCAAAATAATTTAGTAATGGCCCATCAGAGGGGGTGATGAATATGATAAATGAGCCTTCCATTATCCTTTTTTTACACACCTTAATAAACGTATAATTTTATTGATGTTGGCCTCTAATTTTTTGGGATAGAATTTCCTTGTAATGTATGACTTTGTTTTTCTAATATTATTTCATCTTGTTTCACTCCCCAGCTTCCTTCCACGCCACAGGAATGGCAGACTGTGGCATCGGAGTTTGCCACGCGGTGGGACTTCCCCAACTGCGGTGGTGCCATAGACGGGAAGCACGTCCGCATCGTGCCGCCACCCCGTTCTGGGTCCTACTACTACAACTACAAGGGGTTTCATAGCATTGTGCTGATGGCGGTGGTGACAGCACGGTATGAATTCCTCTATGTTGATGTAGGGAAGAATGGCCGGATGTCCGATGGGGGATCCTTCATCCAGACGGAGTTTGCCCTCCATCTCCAGAGTGACGACCTTGCATTGCCACCGGATGCAGGGAATATTGAAGGACTCCCCTTTGTTTTCTTGGCTGATGAAGCCTTCGGACTCGGACGGCATCTTATGAGGCCATTTCCACAGAGGACCCTGACCCCAGAGAAGAGGGTGTTCAATTACCGGCTGGCCAGGGGCCGAAGAGTCGTTGAAAATGCCTTCGGCATAATGGCCAGCCGGTTCCGCCTTTTTATGACTTCCATCCACTTGGCAGACTACAAAATAAACTATGTAGTGTTATGCTGCTGTGTGCTACACAATTTTCTTTGCCGCAAATCTAATTCATATATGGCCTCAGTTTTGCCAGAGGCTGGACTTTCCCCTGCAAATCCCCTTCCGGGCCTGGAATCTGCCCGTCTTGGCTTGCCCCCCAAAATGCCCGTGTGGTTCGGGACAAATACATGGAGTATTTCACGGGTAGGGGGGCAATTCCTATGCCAGCCTATGTCTAAGTATCCCAATAAAAATCTTGTTTAAACCTTTAATTATTTGTTCTTTCCTGTCTCCTAGTTTGTCTTTGTGCATTTGTAGTGGCAAGTGTATTTTACTTTAGTAAATAACAACCATTTCACTATGTAACCTTACAAAAGAACCAAATAAGCTTAGAGGGTATTATAAAAAGAAACTACACGTTGTTTGTGGTCAAATATTTTACTCTGTGCACATTCTCTTCATTTTTTTTTTTTTTTTTACTTTGGGGTTGGCCTGGCCCCAACCCGGCAATTTTTGGCTTATGAAAATACAAAAATAACAGTTGCATTTCAAAAATTACAACATTGGATACCTCTGAGCAATCGGAGACATTCGCTTACACAAACTATGTCTCTATGTGCCCGTCCTAATATGGGGTCCTGCCACCCCTTGCCCAGCCAAAAATTGAATATGCACATATTTGTTTTTTTTTTCATATAGGAAGTTTACAATCCTGATCCCTATAGTCAACATGTGCTATCTGCCATCAGGGGTGATCAATGGACGTGTTTTGGGGGTGCATCCCCTTCCTCAGTTCACCGACTTTTGATACGAGGAAGGGGTTGCACCCACAAAAGACGTACATGGATACCCCCTGATGGCAGATAGCACATGTTGACACACTGTGTGCATATTCAATTTTTGGCTGGTTTGATAGTCAAAAAATTTGAAAATATTATAAAAACAAACATGTAAAAACAAATGTGTTTGGATGGCTTATTGAATTCTCCCCAAAACATCGAGAATGTCTTTAAATGTTTGTTCCATCACATGGATTCTTTGTTTAATTAGGTCCAGTTCCGTGCTACATTCCATCACTTGCTGGATGAGGCGGAGGGCACTGTCAGCAGAGAACCGTGTACTATCCTTCACAACATTTACATCCCCTAAAAACCAAAAAAAAAAAGTATTATAACTCTGCAGGCCTACCTCGCTTACCTGAAGCTGTGGTGTCAGATACTGACCTGTTGTGGTGACCAGATCCACAACGTCATCCACCTCTCCTTCCTGCACTTCTCCTTCCTCCACCTCAACTTCCTGCACATCTTTCGGTTGTGGGTCTTTGGGAGTTTGGGGTTGCTTGGAAGTTGTGGGGTGCATGTGCTCCCTGGAGTGTCCTCCTCCCAGTCTTCTCTCCCCTATGAGAATAAAACCAAAGGTCTATTTATCACACTGTAAATCTCATTGTTAAAATAAAAACAGGCTAAATTGCTTTGAAGTGGGGTACAAGTGTGTGTTTGTGCGGAATTTAAAGAAGAATGCATTATTTATGACCCCAAATATGTTTAGTATTCACATTTGGATGTAATTTTTTTGACATGGAGGCACCACAAAAATTCTCTGATGCACCTGTGTGGGACACCCAAAAAAGGTGGGTCTGGTGGCCCACACTATAGTGCTCCAAAGTACAGATGTGGAAGCAGCTGCTGAGTGTCCTCTCCTTTACACTGATAAAAGTTTGCATTTCATTCTCTTTACAAACACATCATCTAGACTAAAAAAGTATCCACAATAGTTGATCAAAAATGGCAGATGTCTAATTACTTTTGTGGCTCTTAAATAAGCCAAAACCGCGGACAGTGGCCGAACGAAGTGTTGGTAACGTAACGAACGATTACTGTGCCCAACCAAGTTCAAAATATTACATTTTGGAAGGGAGTCCAATATGATAAAAAAAAAAAAAACATGTCAGTTTATAAAAAGATTAATAGCAGAAACGTCGACATTTTACTTACTTTTAGCGAGCATCCTCTTTATGCTCCTCAACTGGTCTGGCTCCCTCAGTATGAGGTCTGACCACCTCTTTCTGAGCTGCTCATTTGAGCGTTTCACCCCGAACTTCGCCCTCAGACTCTTCACAACTTTAGTGAGGATTTTGGCCTTCCTTCTATTTGGTTTGCTATACGGCCCATGCTTGGCATCATAATCAGCCTTGACCAAGATGTCCACCATCTCCGCCATCTCCGCCAAAGACATATTCGATGCCTTGAATCTCCTCCTTGATCGTGACGTGTCCTCGGTCTCCGGGCTTGTCTCCTCGCTAGTTGCGGAATTATCAGACACCTGCTGTAACTCCGCCATATCTGTCTGCGCGCCGAAAGAGAAGGGGCGGGGAAAAGATGTTAGTTAGAACGTCATGGGCGGGCGACGTGTGCGGAGCGACGTGTTCGAATTTTGACGCATGCGTGGTGTGTGTATATAGCAAACACACATGTGACTATAGTACGTTCGGTGTGCGGAGAGAGGAGTTCAAGTGACGGACGTGCGAACGAAGGTATGTGATTTTGTGACTTGTAAAAATTGTTGGCCTATACTGTCTTGAGATTGTTGGAGGATATATATGGTGACTAGGATGTTAAGGAGGTTAGACTGTTTGCCTCACATTAGTTAAATATAATTTATTTAACTTGCAGATACAATATGAATGTCTTTATTAGCGACAAAGAGTTCCTGGCGGAATTTATTGACCGGGTAAGGGAGCTGCCGACTCTGTGGGAGACGAAAAACCCCATCCATAAAAAAAAAGGGGTGAGAAAAGCAGCGCTGGAGAAGCTGCTCCCATTTGTGCATACCAAGGTGCCCACAGCCACAGCAAAACAAGTGGACACTAAAATTGGGAGCTTGAGAGGTACCTACAGGACTGAACGCTCTAAGGTGCTGGCTTCTCAGAGGTCAGGAGGAGCAGCAGATGATGTTTATGTCCCGATTTTGTGGTACTACAACAGGATGTCCTTCCTGGATGACCACATTGACACAAGGCCATCACTCTCCACTCTTCCCCCCAGACTTCCCTGCAGCCAACCTGAGCCTTCTCTGGAGCAAGAGGAGGCAGCCATCCTGGATGATCCAGATTTGGCCATCTGGAGCCAGGTATAGTATTAACTGAAAATGTATTGGGATAAAATTAATGTTTGACAAATATGTCAGGATGAGAAACATACATTATTTTGGATTCCACAAGTGAAATCAAGATCTGTAGACATTATTCTGCACTTAATTGGGTGCTAAATAGTCAATCTGATGTAGTGGTAAATTTAAAGCAAGGATTTATGCATTTACATTCTAATTGCTTCAATCAGGATTACAAAGTTTGATGCAAAGATTAAACCAACATATTAAACTATGTTCCTTTTTCATACACAGGATGAAATCAGCCAGGAGGAGGGTCTGGAAACTGTCAGGCAGGAGGAGGAAGGGCCCAGTGGCAGCCAGGAGGTGGCAGGGCCCAGTGGCAGCCAGGAGGTGGCAGGGCCCAGTGGCAGCCAGGAGGTGGCAGGGCCCAGTGGCAGACAGGAGGTGGCAGGGCAAAGGAGAAGCACCAGATCCCAGGTGCCTCCCATCCGGCTTCACAAAAGAGGCAGGAGGGACAGGACCACCAGTGAGGCAGCAATGGCCCTTATTAAAGAGGCCCATGCCACCCTCAAGGAGCCCACATCCCCTGAAGAGGCCATTGACGGCCTAGTGGAGGCTAAGTTCAAGGTGATGAGCATGGAGCAACGCCTCCTATGCGAGCCCCTGCTCATCACCTTGCTCAACAAGGGGGTGATGGAGAAAATTACACCCAATACCGCCATATGTGAGGTGGCCCAACTGACCCAACCTCAACCTCCACCTCCTTCTTCTGCCCCACCCCCTTCTGCTACACCTCCACCTTCTGCCCCACCCCCTTCTGCTACACCTCCACCTTCTGCCCCACCCCCTTCTGCTACACCTCCACCTTCTGCCCCACCCCCTTCTGCTACACCTCCACCTTCTGCCCCACCCCCTTCTGCTACACCTCCACCTTCTGCCCCACCCCCTTCTGCTACACCTCCACCTTCTTCTTCTGCCCCACCCCCTTCTGCTACACCTCCACCTTCTTCTTCTGCCCCACCCCCTTCTGCTACACCTCCACCTCCTCCTCCTGACAGGAGTACCCCTCCAGTGGGCCAGCCTCCAGCCAAACGAAGAAGGAAGGCTGCAGGGAAGGCTTCAGGAAAGGCTGCAGGAAAGGCTTCAGGAAAGGCTGCAGGGAAGGTTGCCAGGAAGAAGAGGAAGTGATGGCCTTGCTTCATTGTGGTCGGACAGAAGGCAGCCTGTTGTAGTACCACACACTTGGGACATATATATCACCTGCTGCTGTTCCTGACCTCTGGGAGGCCAGCATCAGATTGTGTTCAGAAATGTTGGCCTTCTCAAGCTCCCAATTTTATTGTCCACACAGGGTTGCTGTGTGCTCTGGGGTCCCTGGGATGCACAAATGGCAGCAGCTTCTCCAGCGCTGCCTTCTCTTTATTTAATTTATAAACATGAATAAATGTGTTTTTTGTTTAAGTTCATACTTGACTATGTGTATTTTTAAATAAACAAAATCAAGCTTTGGAGTAAGCAGATACATTTGACTGACAATAAAAGGCACAGATATCACCCCCCAAAAGAATAACTAAATCTGATTAGCACAAAAACATGGTGGGAAATTTAAATAATATAGATTCCAAAATTAAATGGGAGATCGCTATCAAAACATTGTGAAATTATAATTAACATCATTTTGAAAAATCTAACCATTTAAATTATTCCGAAAAACTTGCACGATATAATACACATAAATCTTATAAAGAGCAGCATGAAAAAGGTTAAAAATAAGGCATAACTCTGTGTGAATATCAGCAGTAAAAGAAGGTCACTCGTTTTGATTAATGTAACATTCTAACGAAGATTTCAATGCAGAACATTTAAACGATGAAATATTTTTGAGCGTGATGAATATGCTCTCGCCATTACGAAGGCTTGTTTTACCAGAAGATGCGCTCCCGTCTCATAGTTGCTTGTGAGCATGCGCGCTTTTGGAAGAGTCGTAAAAGCATACACACGAACCATTTTCTCGTCACAAAACAGGCCGACGAGAAACACGACGAGGAAATCTGGAGAGCAGGTTCTCTATTTTCTCGTCGAGATTCTCTGCAATTTTCTCGTCGTAAAACCATACACACGAACGTTTTTCTAGACAAAAAAACTCTTGCGGCACTTTTCTTGACTGTTTTGGACGAGAAAAACGGTCGTGTGTACGAGGCCTGAGTGTTTAGAACTGTCCCTGCACAAAGTGTAATTTCTGAAGGAAAAAAAGTCATTTAAAACCATTCGCGGCTATAATGAATTGTCGGCTCCCAGCAATACATAGAAAAGTAATTGAAAAAAAAAAAATCGTGGGGGTCCCCCCAAATTCAATTACCAGGCCCTCCAGGTCTGGAATGGATATTAAGGGGAACCCTGCCGCAAATTAAAAAAAAAAATGCTTGCGGTTCCCCCAAATATCCATACCAGGCCCTTTAGATCTGGTATGGATTTTAAGGGGAACTCCACCCCAAATTTAAAAAAACAAATGGCGTTGAGTACCCCCAAAAATCCAGACCAGACCCTTTATCCGAGCACGCAACCTAGCAGGCCGCAGGAAAAGAGGGGGGACGAGAGAGAGACCCCCCTCCCTCCTGAACCGTACCAGGCCACATGCCCTCAACATGGGGAGGATGTCCCCATGTTGATGGGGACAAGGGCCTCATCCCCACAACCCTTGCCGGTGGTTGTGGGGGTCTGCGGGCAGGGGGCTTATCGGAATCTGGAAGACCCCTTTAACAAAGGGGATGAAGATGGAAGAAAGGAGAAGACATTAATAAAGGAATTTTCAAAAACCGGCTATTGTAATTTTTAATTTTTTTGACACTTTCTTTGTGAAATGGTAGGGGTACAATTGTACCTCATTACCATTTCACATAGGGGGGGCCGGGATCTGGGGGTCCCCTTTGTTAAAGGGGTCTTCCAGATTCCGATAATCCCCCCGCCCGCAGACCCCCAAAACCACCGGGCAAGGGTTGTGGGGATGAGGCCCTTGTCCCCATCAACATGGGGACATCCTCCCCATGTTGAGGGCATGTGGCCTGGTACGGTTCAGGAGGGGGGGCGCTCTCTCGTCCCCCCTCTTTTCCTGCGGCCTGCCAGGTTGCGTGCTCGGATAAAGGGTCTGGTCTGGATTTTTGGGGGTACTCCACACCATTTTTTTTTATTTGGGGTGGAGTTCCCCTTAAAATCCATACCAGATCTGAAGGGATATTTGGGGGAACCGCACGCATTTTTTTTTAAATTTGCGGCAGAGTTCCCCTTAATATCCATTCCAGACCTGAAGGGCCTGGTAATTGAATTTGGGGGGACCCCCACGCTTTTTTTTTTATCAATGACTTTTCTATGTATTGCCGGGAGCCGACAATTCATTAATAGCCGCGAGTGAGTTTTAAATGACTTTTTTTCCTTCAGAAATTACACTTTGTGCAGGGACAGTTCTAAGCACGGGAAACAAGCGCTGCTTTACATGCATATTGCCGAACACCGGACCTGAACCCGAACATACAGTCAATTGTTCGGGTTCGGGTCCGGGACCCCAAAACCCAAAAGTTCGGTACGAACCCGAACTTTTTCGGTTCCGCTCAACCCTAGTTGAAACGTCACTACGTTTGTGTTTGTTGGCTGAAAATGTTCTGCTGTGTGTATGCATACCAAGTTCACGGACAACGCCCTTCAGACAAAAATCCACAGATTTGTCCGATGGAAGTCTGATCATGTGTACGAGGCTTTGGGATTTAAGAAGAACTCCACTTTAAAGTGAATCTGTCAAGGGCAAAATATGAGTAAAACCAGTGATGCTGACATCTTTCTGAAAATACTCTAGCTTTTATGCTGCTCTGCTGACTTTAATACTGTCTGAGTCACTGACCTAAAAAACAATATAGATAATACAGTCGGAAATTTTAATCTGCATATTTGCTATAGGTCTGTGACTCAACGTATTAAAGCAAGAGCATGATACCCAGGAAATTAATGTTTTCAGAAAAAATTGTTAGAAGTGGCAGCCTACACGTGTGATGTTTTTTTTTTTTTTTTAAAGGGAAAATCTTTAAAAGCTAACTGAAATTTTAACCACTTAAGCCCCAGACCAATATGCAGCTAAAGGACCAGGCCCCTTTTTGCGATTCGGCACTGCGTCGTTTTAACTGACAATTGCGTGGACGTGTCTCCCAAACAAAATTGGCGTCCTTTTTTTCCCACAAATAGAGCTTTCTTTTGGTGGTATTTGATCACCTCTGCAGTTTTTATTTTTTGCACTATAAACAAAAATAGAGCAACAATTTTGAAAAAAATGCAATATTTTTTACTTTTTGCTATAATAAATATCCCCCAAAAATATATAAAAAAACCTATTTTTTTCCTCAGTTTAGGCCGATACGTATTCTTCTACATATTTTTGGTAAAAATCGGCGTTTATTGATTGGTTTGCGCAAAAGTTATAGCAAAAGTTATAGCGTTTACAAAATAGGGGGTAGTTTTATGGCATTTTTATGTTTTGTTTTTTTTACTAGTAATGGCGGCGATCAGTGATTTTTTTTGTGACTGCGACATTATGGCGGACACATCAGACACTTTTGACACATTTTTGGGACCATTGTCATTTTCACAGCGATCAGTGCTATAAAAATGCACTGGTTACTGTGAAAATGACACTGGCAGTGAAGGGGTTAACCTCTAGGTGGCACTGTAGGGGTTAAGTGTACCCTAAGAAGTGATTTTTACTGTAGGGGAGCGTGGCTACACATTACACGTCACTGATCGTCTGTTCCGATGACAGGGAACAGACGATCACTGACATGCCACGGAGAAGAACGGGGAAAGGTTTGTTTATACTCACCTTTCCCCATTCTTCAGCTCTGTGACCCGTTTGTGGGACACCGGCTGCGATCGGGTCCGCGGGTCCCGCTGGCACAGCCACGGAGCTCAGGACCGGGTTCCGAGTGCGCCGCCACGCGCGACCCACGGCTGGGCTCTTAAAGGGCAACGTACGTATATCGGCGTGAGGCGGCCCTTAAGTGGTTAATATTATCTACCCCTCACATATTCTATCTTGGTGATCAAACATTTAAATTCATTGTCACATTTTGCAAATGTATGTTGCATATTTTTTTTATTTTAGTACAAATAGTACCATTTCCAATTGTTGCTTGTAACATAGGAACCTTCATATCATCTGCCATAGCCCTCCCCACATCTTTTCCCATTACACCCACCAATAAGGGCTGGCCCCTTTCTGACCTGTCTGCCCCATTAAATTCTAATTCACCCTCCCCCCACAATCCTAGTTTGAATACTCCTCCAGCCTTCCCATAAACCTCATAAAATACAGAACACTAGATATAGACACACACGACTTGACAAGAAATGTTTTTAAAGTTTGGGATTTAATCTATATGCAAGAAAAATGGGAATATAACTCACCATTGATTGAACTTTTAGAGACAATTTTTTCTTACCTGGTAAAGGGGCAATCTATGGAAATTGGATAGGAATTAAAACATATTGTAAATACAGGGAAAATAAGATCCATGCAGGAAATAATCCACAAAAGTGCAAACATAAAGCTAAATGAATGGAGGTACTTCCAGCTAAAGCATTTTGTGACTTCACTACCACCTTGCTATTTGGATACTGTCAGCATACCACAGATACACTTTGCCAAGCAGGAGTTTAAGTGCACCAACTAAAGTGGCTAGCCGAAGATCCAAGGCCTCATTCCTCTTCCAAGGGACTGAAGTTACTGGTGTTATACGGGCATGCGCATGCATACTCTGGGCTCTGTGTGCGTAGTGGGAGTGGAGGATAGCCTGACTTGGGAGTTAAGCCACTGAATGTTGAATTGGGTACAGTGTTTATAGTTGGGCCTGTGGTGTCAAGTGACAGAAGAGAGAGGTCTGACATAATAGACAGTCATTCTTCTGCTCTCTTCCTGCCTGGACTCATAGAGCCAAATTTAGGTAGTGGTAGCCAATCTAATTGAAAGTTGCCATATTGTGATTTGTAGCTATTTAAGTGTTGCTTCTGCTCTTGGGGTCATTCGCAGTTGTGGAATCCCCTGAAAGTAGCCTGATATAATATATTGAGTTATATTGCTCTTGATCTTAGTTACTATTCTTCAGTTAATTCATTACAAAATATACTATCACAGTCTATCACAGTCTGTTACTTCTCCACAGAAGCCTAATAGTAAAGACAATTCTGTGTTTTATCATAATGTGTGTGTTTTCATTGGTCCTTGCACTTACACTATTGCCAGGTGTGCCAGAGGGGCTGAGACTGTTCTTAGGGTTGAGAGGCAGAGTTCAGAACCAAACATACTCAAGCGACTCCTACAGGTTCCTAAATAAGTTTTGCAGTAGTACATTGTATACATTGTACAGATGTGCCATTTCACAGACAATGAAAGGGCATCCAATAAGCAGTTTTTTTCAAGGAGTAGTGCAAGTGTAGTGCATTTTAAAGTTGCATTTTCAGCAATATTTAAAAAGCTGTTCCCCACAACCCAGTATTTAAAAAAATATATATATTGGGACATGCCACCAATGTCATTTATTTGTCAATCCTTTGGCAATCCTGTTTGGAAAACCTCCCCCTACCTAAGCCCAGATACTTTCAGCTTATTTCAACTTGCAAGTATGCTAGCCTAACCAATCAATAGTCACATTAATTGACCTTGTATAATATTGAGTGACAGCATAAAACAACCTACCACTTGAAATGTTTAATAGAAAAAGAGATACAATTCAGTTGCCATAAAATATAAATAATGCCCTCATTTTATTTTGTGCATAGGTGTTCAGCCTTGTTTATTTTTGGGCCAACGTGCCAGTGTACCAATTTATGGGATTATGGGATTACAGCTGCCATTATACATTGCTTTGGATATCTAAGAAACTATGATTTTTAATCACTACTATTAAATTGAATAATGTCCTCACAATCTGGGACCTAGAGATTGATATGGTAAGAAAAAAAAAGCCCATTGGTTGGTATGTGATTTGTCATACTGTGATCGCTAAT
Source organism: Rana muscosa (assembly GCA_029206835.1). NCBI lineage: Eukaryota > Metazoa > Chordata > Amphibia > Anura > Ranidae > Rana > Rana muscosa. The sequence continues at coordinate 1,075,502,650 of CM055116.1, read as the reverse complement.
TGTACTATTGATGCTACGCCGTTGATAATTTAACTACCAACAGGGTCTTGGAGGGTCTCATTTCAGTGCCAGACTACTGTAAACCACCCTTCTGGACATGAGTAGTATAGGAATATATAGAAAGGTGTTTGAGAAGAAGGACTTTATATTAATGGCTACTACATTGTTCTCTGCAGTGACAAAGGACTTTATTTCAATATTTTACATTTTTTTCAGTTGTATTAAGTTTTTAGTAAGTGTGTTTCAAACAGTAGTAGTTTTTTTTTATACAGTATGCATTTTCTTTTTATCATGTGTACAATCCTTGTTTTACAAATAAACATTTATTACATAAGAAATGTGTCATCAAACACTATGGGCTAGCTAAAGAGAGAACACTGCACAAGTGCTTCCCTTTCGATCCAGCTGTCTCTCATTGAAACCTGGAACAGAGCTGTCCAATAAGGGACAAGTAACTACTGTGACAGCAGGCAGGTAAAATCACCAGGTTGCATCCAGGATGGAAGGTATATATGTCCTAGATTCAGGCTTTATGCCGATTTATACCACTAGGGGGAGTTCTGGGAGTCTTGCAGGGGAAGAGTTGATGAGCCCAGCTGAAGTAAGTGGGCTTATTAGGGCCTCTACAAGAACTCCCAGCATGCTAAGGGAGATGCTCCAACCTGGAACCAGATCTGTGTGGATAGTCTGGGGAGTGTGATCTCTGTGCGGTGAGCCAAAGCCTGTGTGGTTATTGCTAAGAACTTTTAAAAACAGGGAGCTAGGGACTGGGACAGCACAAGGCTGTACCCAGTTGTTAGTTAGGGACACCAACGTGTGTAGTGAGCGGTCAAGTTGACCAGGATTTATTTTCCTGTTTCTTTTGGTTTTGCTGTATTTCTTTTGTCTGTATATAGTTCAAATAAAACCGCACCCTTTTGTTTTCTCCTACCACTGTCTGCTGTGCCTGTTTTTGTGTGGTGAACCTAACCAGGGGGTCACACACACCCGCTGCTGAGTTAACCCCCTCACACTACCCTGACTTATTCTTTTGCTTTTCACTTTTTCATTTTGAGTTGTGAACAACAGATGGTAAGGAGAAACACAGAAAAACATTTATAAGGAGTCAACAACATCACATGCTGGATGCCTGTGGAAATATTGGTATAGAAATTGTTCATACAGTATGTAATACTTACATGAATTTAATTCAAAATAATTTATGTAGTCATGACCGTATTAATTACATAAAGAAATGATGTATGAATATCTTTAAACTCTCTTTAAAAGTAGAAAATAGTGTTTTTTTGCATATTTTTCCTCATTTGTATTTGTTATGGTGCCATTTGCGCCATCTGCATGACCTTTAGTTATGACCTAGCATAAAATATACATAGAAAATGTAGCTTCTGTAATAGTTTTTAAAGAAAGGTATTTTGCTGGCAGCTGAATATAATGAAAAGGCCAGCAAGCTGTAATTTGTTACCAAAATGTTTAGGTTTCTTTTTCAGAACAATGCATTTATTATAGGAAAACTTGTTTGGAAAAAGACTTATGCTCTGTATCTTTGTTTCTGGCCAAAACCTCAATTTAGTTAAAATGTCCAACTCAAAGGTATGACAATATCAAAATTCATAGTCTTGCGTTGAATGCAGTTTCCAGGTTTTTATGTTCAAAACGAACTGAAGCAAAAAAAGAAAAAAAAAAATGAATGGAAGAAATGCTCAATTTAGAGTAATGTGTGTATTTGATTTTAATACAAAAAAGGAAAATATCTATCTAGCTACATATCTACCCCTTTAGACTGCACATAAATGTGGAAAAACGTTAAAATGCATATGAAATAAAGGAAATTAAATACTGAACTTGATTGTCACATCTATTTGCCACATTAGTGGTCCTTTAAGGCCATATAGGATAATTCAGGAACCAAAAACATTTTTATTATATTTACTGTAAATCAAAAAGGTACTGAAGCAAATGGCCTTACCTAACAGCACCACTCAGCGCTTAGAATATGGCTACAAAGATAGAGCCCAGGGTTTAATGTGAATAAACAATGTATAGCAGCTGCTTAAAAAGTCCAAAACATGCATAAACAGTAATATTAAGTCCACAATAACACTGTAGCAGTTCTGCAATAGGGATGAGCTTCGTGTTCGAGTCGAACATACGTTCGACTCGAACATCGGCTGTTCGATCGTTCGACGAAGATCGAACGATTTGGGCCGTTCGCGCCAAATTCGAGTGACGCGAACGGCCCACAATGCACTACGCCATCGCAGTGTCATCCAGGCGCTGTGATTGGCCAAGCATGCACTGTGACCCCGCATGCTTGGCCAATCACAGCGCCGGCAGCGAGGAGAGCAATGATTGGCCACAGGCAGGATGCCTGTGGCCAATTATTGCTGAGGGTGTTTAGTACACGCCCCACACTATAAAAGGCCACCAGCACGGCGGCCTAGTGTAGTGTGTTCCGGAGCAGGGATAGAGCAGCATAGGCAGGGACAGTGACTTTTATTTCTTTCTTGCTTAACCTGGATTCCTTTAGTTTAGGGAAAGAGAAGGATAGGTAGGGAGAGTGTCAGTGTGTTTTGTGCTTGTGCTATATTGTGCTTAAAAAAAACATTTTTTCTAGGGACAGAAAACTGTAGGTAGGGAGAGTGTGTCAGTTTCTTTCACTGTCAAAGTCCTTGTTTCCAGGGACCTGGAAGGACAGTGAGTGAATTCTCCTTGTGCTAAATTGTGCTTAAAAAAAACATTTTTTCTAGGGACAGAAAACTGTAGGTAGGGAGAGTGTGTCAGTTTCTTTCACTGTCAAAGTCCTTGTTTCCAGGGACCTGGAAGGACAGTGAGTGAATTCTCCTTGTGCTAAATTGTGCTTAAAAAAAACATTTTTTCTAGGGACAGAAAACTGTAGGTAGGGAGAGTGTGTCAGTTTCTTTCACTGTCAAAGTCCTTGTTTCCAGGGACCTGGAAGGACAGTGAGTGAATTCTCCTTGTGCTAAATTGTGCTTAAAAAAAACATTTTTTCTAGGGACAGAAAACTGTAGGTAGGGAGAGTGTGTCAGTTTCTTTCACTGTCAAAGTCCTTGTTTCCAGGGACCTGGAAGGACAGTGAGTGAATTCTCCTTGTGCTAAATTGTGCTTAAAAAAAACATTTTTTCTAGGGACAGAAAACTGTAGGTAGGGAGAGTGTGTCAGTTTCTTTCACTGTCAAAGTCCTTGTTTCCAGGGACCTGGAAGGACAGTGAGTGAATTCTCCTTGTGCTAAATTGTGCTTAAAAAAAACATTTTTTCTAGGGACAGAAAACTGTAGGTAGGGAGAGTGTGTCAGTTTCTTTCACTGTCAAAGTCCTTGTTTCCAGGGACCTGGAAGGACAGTGAGTGAATTCTCCTTGTGCTAAATTGTGCTTAAAAAAAACATTTTTTCTAGGGACAGAAAACTGTAGGTAGGGAGAGTGTGTCAGTTTCTTTCACTGTCAAAGTCCTTGTTTCCAGGGACCTGGAAGGACAGTGAGTGAATTCTCCTTGTGCTAAATTGTGCTTAAAAAAAACATTTTTTCTAGGGACAGAAAACTGTAGGTAGGGAGAGTGTGTCAGTTTCTTTCACTGTCAAAGTCCTTGTTTCCAGGGACCTGGAAGGACAGTGAGTGAATTCTCCTTGTGCTAAATTGTGCTTAAAAAAAACATTTTTTCTAGGGACAGAAAACTGTAGGTAGGGAGAGTGTGTCAGTTTCTTTCACTGTCAAAGTCCTTGTTTCCAGGGACCTGGAAGGACAGTGAGTGAATTCTCCTTGTGCTAAATTGTGCTTAAAAAAAACATTTTTTCTAGGGACAGAAAACTGTAGGTAGGGAGAGTGTGTCAGTTTCTTTCACTGTCAAAGTCCTTGTTTCCAGGGACCTGGAAGGACAGTGAGTGAATTCTCCTTGTGCTAAATTGTGCTTAAAAAAAAACATTTTTTCTAGGGACAGAAAACTGTAGGTAGGGAGAGTGTGTCAGTTTCTTTCACTGTCAAAGTCCTTGTTTCCAGGGACCTGGAAGGACAGTGAGTGAATTCTCCTTGTGCTAAATTGTGCTTAAAAAAAACATTTTTTCTAGGGACAGAAAACTGTAGGTAGGGAGAGTGTGTCAGTTTCTTTCACTGTCAAAGTCCTTGTTTCCAGGGACCTGGAAGGACAGTGAGTGAATTCTCCTTGTGCTAAATTGTGCTTAAAAAAACATTTTTTCTAGGGACAGAAAACTGTAGGTAGGGAGAGTGTGTCAGTTTCTTTCACTGTCAAAGTCCTTGTTTCCAGGGACCTGGAAGGACAGTGAGTGAATTCTCCTTGTGCTAAATTGTGCTTAAAAAAAACATTTTTTCTAGGGACAGAAAACTGTAGGTAGGGAGAGTGTGTCAGTTTCTTTCACTGTCAAAGTCCTTGTTTCCAGGGACCTGGAAGGACAGTGAGTGAATTCTCCTTGTGCTAAATTGTGCTTAAAAAAAACATTTTTTCTAGGGACAGAAAACTGTAGGTAGGGAGAGTGTGTCAGTTTCTTTCACTGTCAAAGTCCTTGTTTCCAGGGACCTGGAAGGACAGTGAGTGAATTCTCCTTGTGCTAAATTGTGCTTAAAAAAACATTTTTTCTAGGGACAGAAAACTGTAGGTAGGGAGAGTGTGTCAGTTTCTTTCACTGTCAAAGTCCTTGTTTCCAGGGACCTGGAAGGACAGTGAGTGAATTCTCCTTGTGCTAAATTGTGCTTAAAAAAAACATTTTTTCTAGGGACAGAAAACTGTAGGTAGGGAGAGTGTGTCAGTTTCTTTCACTGTCAAAGTCCTTGTTTCCAGGGACCTGGAAGGACAGTGAGTGAATTCTCCTTGTGCTAAATTGTGCTTAAAAAAAACATTTTTTCTAGGGACAGAAAACTGTAGGTAGGGAGAGTGTGTCAGTTTCTTTCACTGTCAAAGTCCTTGTTTCCAGGGACCTGGAAGGACAGTGAGTGAATTCTCCTTGTGCTAAATTGTGCTTAAAAAAAACATTTTTTCTAGGGACAGAAAACTGTAGGTAGGGAGAGTGTGTCAGTTTCTTTCACTGTCAAAGTCCTTGTTTCCAGGGACCTGGAAGGACAGTGAGTGAATTCTCCTTGTGCTAAATTGTGCTTAAAAAAAACATTTTTTCTAGGGACAGAAAACTGTAGGTAGGGAGAGTGTGTCAGTTTCTTTCACTGTCAAAGTCCTTGTTTCCAGGGACCTGGAAGGACAGTGAGTGAATTCTCCTTGTGCTAAATTGTGCTTAAAAAAAACATTTTTTCTAGGGACAGAAAACTGTAGGTAGGGAGAGTGTGTCAGTTTCTTTCACTGTCAAAGTCCTTGTTTCCAGGGACCTGGAAGGACAGTGAGTGAATTCTCCTTGTGCTAAATTGTGCTTAAAAAAAACATTTTTTCTAGGGACAGAAAACTGTAGGTAGGGAGAGTGTGTCAGTTTCTTTCACTGTCAAAGTCCTTGTTTCCAGGGACCTGGAAGGACAGTGAGTGAATTCTCCTTGTGCTAAATTGTGCTTAAAAAAAACATTTTTTCTAGGGACAGAAAACTGTAGGTAGGGAGAGTGTGTCAGTTTCTTTCACTGTCAATGTCCTTGTTTCCAGGGACCTGGAAGGACAGTGAGTGAATTCTCCTTGTGCTAAATTGTGCTTAAAAAAAAACATTTTTTCTAGGGACAGAAAACTGTAGGTAGGGAGAGTGTGTCAGTTTCTTTCACTGTCAAAGTCCTTGTTTCCAGGGACCTGGAAGGACAGTGAGTGAATTCTCCTTGTGCTAAATTGTGCTTAAAAAAAACATTTTTTCTAGGGACAGAAAACTGTAGGTAGGGAGAGTGTGTCAGTTTCTTTCACTGTCAAAGTCCTTGTTTCCAGGGACCTGGAAGGACAGTGAGTGAATTCTCCTTGTGCTAAATTGTGCTTAAAAAAAAACATTTTTTCTAGGGACAGAAAACTGTAGGTAGGGAGAGTGTGTCAGTTTCTTTCACTGTCAAAGTCCTTGTTTCCAGGGACCTGGAAGGACAGTGAGTGAATTCTCCTTGTGCTAAATTGTGCTTAAAAAAAACATTTTTTCTAGGGACAGAAAACTGTAGGTAGGGAGAGTGTGTCAGTTTCTTTCACTGTCAAAGTCCTTGTTTCCAGGGACCTGGAAGGACAGTGAGTGAATTCTCCTTGTGCTAAATTGTGCTTAAAAAAAAACATTTTTTCTAGGGACAGAAAACTGTAGGTAGGGAGAGTGTGTCAGTTTCTTTCACTGTCAAAGTCCTTGTTTCCAGGGACCTGGAAGGACAGTGAGTGAATTCTCCTTGTGCTAAATTGTGCTTAAAAAAAACATTTTTTCTAGGGACAGAAAACTGTAGGTAGGGAGAGTGTGTCAGTTTCTTTCACTGTCAAAGTCCTTGTTTCCAGGGACCTGGAAGGACAGTGAGTGAATTCTCCTTGTGCTAAATTGTGCTTAAAAAAAACATTTTTTCTAGGGACAGAAAACTGTAGGTAGGGAGAGTGTGTCAGTTTCTTTCACTGTCAAAGTCCTTGTTTCCAGGGACCTGGAAGGACAGTGAGTGAATTCTCCTTGTGCTAAATTGTGCTTAAAAAAAACATTTTTTCTAGGGACAGAAAACTGTAGGTAGGGAGAGTGTGTCAGTTTCTTTCACTGTCAAAGTCCTTGTTTCCAGGGACCTGGAAGGACAGTGAGTGAATTCTCCTTGTGCTAAATTGTGCTTAAAAAAAACTTTTTTTCTAGGGACAGAAAACTGTAGGTAGGGAGAGTGTGTCAGTTTCTTTCACTGTCAAAGTCCTTCTTTCCAGGGACCTGGAAGGACAGTGAGTGAATTCTCCTTGTGCTAAATTGTGCTTAAAAAAAACATTTTTTCTAGGGACAGAAAACTGTAGGTAGGGAGAGTGTGTCAGTTTCTTTCACTGTCAAAGTCCTTGTTTCCAGGGACCTGGAAGGACAGTGAGTGAATTCTCCTTGTGCTAAATTGTGCTTAAAAAAAACATTTTTTCTAGGGACAGAAAACTGTAGGTAGGGAGAGTGTGTCAGTTTCTTTCACTGTCAAAGTCCTTGTTTCAAGGGACAGAGAAGGACACCTGAAGGTAGCCCTTATTGCTTTTTTCCCATCTCCCTGCAGGCCATCTATTAGAATGTCTGGAAGGCAAACAAGGAGAGGCAGACAGTCAGGAGGCAATAAAAGAGGGCAAGCAGGCTCTGTGTCTGGGGGCAACAGTGCTGGTCGTGGACGCGGTGCATTGTCATCAGCACATGGCCATGGGACACGCTTGTCCTTCTTTTCGGCAGCTGGACATGTTGAGCCACATCATGCCGAAGACTTGGTAGAGTGGATGACCAAGCCCTCCTCCTCCTCCTCATCCTCTCTCACCCAGGCTCAGGGTACTGGAAAAGCAGCTGCCAAAGCGTCCTCTTCCCTGGTATCAATGTCAGACTCATCATCAGTCACTCCTTCCCTAGACCCACCATGTCCTCCTCCTGAGGAGTCCCCCGAACTGTTTCAGCACAGTGTTGGGTACATGCTCCAGGAGGATGCCCAGCGTTTCGAAGGGTCTGATGATGAAACCCAGCTAGAGGAAGGCAGTAGCGTGAGAGCAGACAGAGGGGATGCTCAAGAAGGACACCAATCTGGCAGTCATGTTCCAGCAGCTGCAGCATACTGCCAGATTGGCTCCAGTGATGAGGAGGGAGGTGATGATGAGGTCACTGACTCCACGTGGGTGCCTAATAGGAGAGAGGAGGAGGAGGAGGATGAGGAGGAGGCACATCTCCAACGAGGCAGGATGCCCTTTGGTGGCCAGCGTAAGGGCAGTACACCGACGGAATCACACCGCAGAGCTCCGCCTGTGCAGGGCGCTGCCTCTGCCCGTCATTCAAAAAGTTCTTTGGTGTGGGCCTTTTTTGAGGCTAGTGCATCAGATCGCACAGCTGCTGTTTGCAACATATGTCTCAAGCGTATATCGCGTGGCCAAAACATCAGCCGCTTGGGTACCACATGCCTGACCAGACATATGTTGACCTGCCATGCAGCTCGTTGGCAAGCCTACCTCAAAGACCCACACCAAAGAACAAAGCGGACCTCTCCTTGCACCGCATCAGCTGGGATCTCCAACCCCACTATAACTTCAGTCCTCTCTGAAACATGCACTGAGAGGAATGAAGGTGTAGAATTAGGTGTGTCACAGCCAAGTACTTGCGGCCACTCTGCTAGCAGTACACCGACGTCCGATTCTAGCAGGCAAATTTCCCTGCCCCAGCTGCTGGACCGTCGAAAGAAGTTCACTCCCAGCCATCCACATGCCCAGCGGTTGAATGCTAGCTTGGCTAAATTGCTAGCGCTTCAACTGCTGCCTTTTCAGTTGGTAGACTCGGCCCCCTTCCGTGAGTTTGTGCAATGTGCGGTTCCTCAGTGGCAGGTTCCCAAACGCCACTTTTTCTCACGGAAGGCTATTCCGGCTCTCTACCGGCATGTGGAAGGCAATGTCTTGGCCTCGCTGGACAGGGCGGTCAGCGGTAAGGTGCATATTACCGCTGACTCATGGTCCAGCAGGCATGGACAGGGACGTTACCTTTCTTTCACGGCCCATTGGGTCACTCTTTTGGCAGCTGGGAAGGATGCAGGACAAGGTGCAGTAGTGTTGGAGGTTGTCCCACCGCCACGCCTCCAAAATGCTACTACTGGTTGTGACACACCTCTCTCCTCCACCCCCTCCTCTTCTTCTTCCTCCATGGCCTCTTCCTGTGGTTTGTCCTATGAACCAGCGGTGCTCCGTAGCCGTTCACGGGGCTACGCAAGTACGCAGGCAAAAAGATGCCATGCCGTGCTTGCGCTGGTGTGTTTGGGGGACAGAAGCCACACTGGGGCAGAGGTCCTGTCTGCTCTGCAGGGCCAGGCTGAGAGGTGGTTGACGCCACGCCAGCTTAAGCCAGGAATGGTGGTTTGCGACAATGGCACCAACCTCCTCTCCGCCCTCCGACAGGGACAACTGACCCATGTGCCCTGTGTGGCTCACGTCCTTAACCTGGTGGTGCAGCGGTTCTTGGGCAGGTACCCGGGCTTACAGGATGTCCTGAGGCAGGCCAGGAAAGTCTGTGTGCATTTCCGCAGATCTTATAATGCCAGTGCTCGCCTGGCTGAGCTGCAAAAGGAGTTGAACCTGCCCAAGAACCGCCTTATATGTGACATGCCCACCAGGTGGAACTCAACGTTGGCCATGCTGCAGCGGCTGCACACGCAGCAGAGGGCCATCAATGAGTACCTGTGCGACTACGGCACCAGGACAGGGTCAGGGGAGCTTGGTTTTTTTTCTCCACGCCAGTGGGGCATGATCAGGGATGCATGCACTGTCCTGGCACCATTTGAGGAGGCCACGAGGATGGTGAGCAGTGACAGTGCATGCATCAGTGACACTGTACCTCTTGTCCACCTGTTGGAGCACACGCTGCGTGGAATAATGGACAGGGCACTTGAGGCAGAACAGAGGCAGGAAGAGGAGGACTTCCTTGCCTCTCAAGGCCCCCTTTACCCAGACAGTGTTCCTTCTGTCCCACCCATCGCACAGGAAGAGGAGGAGGAGGAGGAGGAGGAGGAGGAGGATTGTGTCAGCATGGAGGTGGAGGCTGGCACTCAGCATCATCAGCAGCAGTCTTTTAGGGATGATTTACAGTCCCAAGAAACCAGTGGACTTGTACGTGGCTGGTAGGAGGTGGCTGCGGATCATGTCGTCCTTAGTGACCCAGAGGACTCCGGAGCGAATGCCTCAGCAAACCTACGCTGCATGGCCTCCCTGATCCTGCAAAGTCTGCGGAAGGATCCTCGTATTCTTCGGATCAAGGAGAGGGACCATTACTGGCTGGCCACTCTCCTTGATCCACGGTACAAGGGTAAGGTTGCGGACCTTATGTTACCGTCGCAGAGGGAGCAGAGGATGAGACAACTCCGGGAGGCCTTGCAGAAAGGTCTGTGCAACGCGTTCCCAGAGACTGGGAGGTTACAAACTCCTGGTCCTGGACAACGAGTTGCTGAGGCTTCGGCCAGTCAAAGAAGGAGCGGTGGGGAAGGTGGCTGTCTGACTGATGCGTTCAGACAATTCTTTAGTCCGCAGCCCCAAAGTATGATCGGTTCCAGCAACCATCGCCAGCGTCTGATAAACATGGTGCAGGAATATCTAGGGGCAAGGTCAGACTTGGACACCTTCCCCACCGAAAATCCTCTGGCTTACTGGGTCTTGAGGATGGATCACTGGCCAGAGCTTGCACAGTATGCAATTGAGCTACTGGCCTGTCCTGCATCCAGCGTTCTTTCGGAACGCACATTCAGTGCTGCTGGAGGATTTGTCACGGATCACAGGGTGCGCCTGTCCACCGACTCGGTTGATCGACTGACTTTCATCAAGATGAACCAGTCTTGGATCACCACCAGCTACCACACACCTGATGCTGATATAACAGACTAATTGATTTTAACATGTCACATCCCTTCAAGACTGATGCTGATGCTGAGTGCCTGTGCTGTTATGTTGACTGGCTATCCTCCTCCTCCGAGTCCTCAATGATACGATTGATGATGATAGCTTGGAAGATCATTTTTGTTTATGGGTGCCGCCACCAGTGGCTAAGGCCCAATTTTTCAGCCCCTGTTTTACAGGGGCGTGTAATTACAATTTTTTTAGCAATAATTTGCCATAGGGCTCATTGCTGTGCTCCAAGTACAGTATCTGTGAGGGGTTGGAGTGTTGTGGCACCAGTGCCTAAGGCCCAATTTTTCAGCCCCTGTTTAACAGGGGCGTGTCATTACAATTTTTGAAGCAATACTTTGCAACAGGGCTCATTGCTGTGCTCCAAGTACAGTATCTGTGAGGGGTTGTAGTGTTGTGCCACCAGTGCCTAAGGCCCAATTTTTCAGCCCCTGTTCAACAGGGGCATGCAATTACAATTCTTGATCTAATAATTCACAGCAGGGTCCATTGCTGCACCCACCAAGAGTAACTCTGAGGGCTTACAGTCTTGTGGCAACGCCACCACCACCACCACCACGAAAGGCCCAATTTTTCAGCCCCTGTTCAAAAGGGGCATGTAATTACAATTCTTGATCTAATAATTCACAGCAGGGCCCATTGCTGCACCCACCAAGAGTAACTGTCAGGGCTTACAGTGTTGTGGCACCAGCACCACCATCAAAGCCCCAATTTTTACTACCACTGTTCAACAATTATATGTAATTAAAATTCCTGATATAATAGTTGACAGCAGGGCGTTCCAGCACCAACCAAGAGTAACTGAGTGCTTACAGTGTTGTGCCAACACCAACAACTAAGGGGCCTATTTCTGCAGAGTATATACGGCAGGTCCCTACTTTCAAACATCCAACTTACAAACGACTCCTACTTGCAAACGAAAGAAGACAACAGGAAGTGAGAGGAAATCTACCCCTAGAAAGGAAAATTCTCTCCTGTAAGAATAAATATGGGAGAAAGGGGTCTCATCTGTACTGATGCTTTATCAGCAATCCTTGTTTCAAGAAAAACACCACATTTCAAAAACAGTTGTCATTGGGACGGAAAGTGAGGTGAAATGTTCTGAACAGGGGCACAGACAGCAAAACAAATGTTACAGGGGTGATAACCCTTACCTATGTTTCCCAAAAAGTTTAAAAATAGATTTTTGGGCTGGAGCTACACTTCAACAATGTACCTGTTCAAAATTACAAACAGATTCTACATAAGAACAAACCTACAGTCCCTGTCTTGTATGCACCGCCTGTATACGGCTGTTCAGAGTATATAGGGCCTTTTTTATTTTATGTGCGGGGTTCCCCTTAATATCCATACAAGACCCAAAGGGGCTGGTAATGGGCTGGGGTAGGGGGGGGGGGTCATGGGGTAGCTATGCCATTTTTCTTAAAGAATTTCATCCATATTACCGGGACCAGACATTACATTAAAGCCGCAAGCAGTTTTAAATGGCTTTTTTTTCCTTTAGAAGTGTCATTTTGTGCAGGGACAGTTCTAAACACGGGAAACACGTGGCACTTCACAGGCATACTTTAGACACCCCCCAGGTACGATATTTAAAGGAATATTTGACTTTTTTTTTTTCACTTTATGCATCATTAAAATGACTGCTCCCGAAAAACGACCGTTTTTAAAACTTCTTTTTGCATTGATACATGTCCCCTGGTGCAGAACCCGGGTTCCCAAACCCTATTTATGACAATAACATGCATAATAGTTGTTATAATTAGCACTTTAGAATTCGAACGTTCGCATCCATTGTATTTAATAGGGTTCTAATGTTCGTTCGAACTTTCGGTCCGTTCGCGGGTTCTGGTGCGAACCGAACCCGGGGGTGTTCGGCTCATCACTATTCTGCAATCAAACACTCATTTGAAAGACTTCTATATAACAGTTCATATAGGAAATAGATAGTGAAACAGATGAGGATGGCTGTGATTGGTCAAAAGTCCTAGCATAAGTGCTCCTTTCACCCAGAGATGTTCACCGAGTGGGGGGATTAGATTCCCCTTTTGGGGATGCACTCACCAAATGTAAGCTCAATATGAGCATTCAATCACCATCCATTTCCAGCGTTTGTGCTTTCCACCATACTGTAGGTTTTACTTGTTAACAGGTTCCATAATCACATGTGAGGGAAAATAAACAACCACATAGGGCAATACCCTTTTAAAAGTTTAATGAAACCCCATAGTACCCCCTTCACAAATATGCGTACCAAACATCAGTAAAACACAGGCAATGTATATATGTGTGATCGCTCAGACTAACTTGACCCTGAAGATCGTTGTTTCCAAGTTCCTCCAGTGTCTTCCTGGTTGTAATTCCGTGGAGTGCACACGTCACTTCCGGTTCGTTGATGTGTGGTCACGAACTGACGCGTTTCATCACTTCCTGACTTCATCTGAGGGTGTGACTCACCATCATAACAACCGACTTTTGTATACACCGCTCCCGCCCCATCTGTGATGTCCGACGCACTTGTGTGCGTCCTACGTCATCGCGCCAGCACGGCTGAGGGCATGTACCGCTGTCAGGCTGTGGGCGGAAGTCTAATGCTTAGTTGACCTGCGCCATGTTACCGTGTCTGTCCCCAACATGTATTTACATGTCAGTGAACAGATCAATCGGCCACTCACGCGGCACACTAATATGAAATACACCATGTCATGTTCATAATATTTAAATCATGGCAAAAAGAAATAAAATAATCTACATAATGCATAATATGAAAATTATATGCATAGATAAATAAATAAGAAGTCCGTCTATATATGGTGTGCATATGACTAAATGACAGTGTGATAGAGCACTATATTGCCCATATAAGTAGGCTCCGATCAAGCATTCTCTAACGATCAGAACCCACCTCCCAGGGCACCATACAGTATCCCTATCATTATACCACGTATGCATTTGGTCGCCCCGCCACTCAACCACTCTACTGCCCCCTGGCTACACATGAGCACAAAGCGGGGAGTGGCTATATGCATCTACCATCATAATATTCAATGAGTATACAACCAATGCAATTTAAATAAATACGATAAAAATCCAAATGCACACAAACATGTATATATATGTGCAGATGTAACCTGAAGCCATTTTAAGACCTGAAATACACATTTTTGCAGACTTCTACTATGTGTATAGACCTGTAGTACTCCAGCTACCCTAATCACAGTATGTGGAATGGTAAACCAGAAAGATTAAAACCATTGGTCCACTAAAACCGACAGGCTGGGAGTAAAATTGTTTACAAAAATTGCTAAAACTGGGCAGGCTGGGACTTATAATAAAATAAGTGTAAAATTTATTAAAATATGTTTTAAATTGTAGGTATGGAAAAAATCGGATGTATGTACATAGAGACCCTCAAGTGTCACTAATAAAGCAGTTTATATCCAATTCTATGTTGAGTTCTTTGGGTACTAAAACATCCGTTACAAATATACATTTGGTCTCTCGTTTGGATAATTCACGAACTCTATGAGAGCCTCTCCAATGCTGTTCCAAATGTTCAATGCCCCAAAATTCTAGGCCAGATGCGTCCTGATTATGCTTAAGTTTAAAATGGAGGGATACATTATGGTCCTTGAAACCAATTTTTATATTGTGGATATGTTCAGCTATCCGTATACTAAGTAATCTTTCAGTGCACCCTATATATAGGAGCCCATAGGGACATCTTAAAACATAGACCACAAAGTTGCTGTTGCATGTAATGAATTGTTTGATGTCAAATTGTTGATTATTTGAGGGGGAGACAAAGTTCTCTAGACCTCTCACTGGTCGTTTGACTTCTCTGCATGCTTTGCATCTTCTGCAAGAGAAGAAGCCATTCCGGTCCCAGACTGTCTGAGGTCTTGTGGGCAGATCCAGGACTTTTTTAACCACCAGATCATCATAATTAGGGGCTTTTCGATATATGAACTGTTGTTGCGGAGGTAAAACTGGACCCAACTTCTTGTACAGTAACAGTATATGCCAGTGTTGGTTAAATATTGCCTCTACTTCTTTGTATTGGGTGTGGAATTGTGAGATGAAGCCCCATTCTTTAGTGTTATTCACTCCAGGTATTGGTTCAGGTTTTGCTTGTAGACATACCTCCCTGGATAATGATCCAACCTCTTCTACAATTTTATCCAGGACTTTTGGGTTATAGCCTCTTGCTTCGAATCTTTCCGTAAGGATTTTCGATTGTGTGCGGAAATTGTTGATCTCAGAACAGTGGCGTTTCACCCTCATAATTTGCCCTTTGGGGATGTTTCTGAGCCATTGGGGATGATGACCGCTAGTGGTGGGCAAATAACTGTTTCGATCGGTTGGTTTAAAAAACACTGGTTTTAAGTTTCAGGTTCTGTCGATATACTGTTACGTCAAGGAAATGTATTACTTCACTGTGCCAGTCAGACGTCAACCTGATGTTATTATTGTTGGTGTTTAAAACCTTTCAAAATTCCTGTAAAGAGTCAACCAAGCCAGCCCAAATAAAAAACAAGTCATCAATAAAATGTTTGTAAAAGATCAGCTCCACCCTTCTTTCTTTAAAAATTACCTTATCTTCCCACTCTGCCATAAAAAGGTTTGCGATGCTGGGCGCAAACTTGGCCCCTATCGCAGCGCCTGTTTGTTGTGCATAAAATCTATTGGCGTACCAAAAATAATTGTGTGAGAGACAGAAGTCTAGGGCATGGCCAATAATTACTGTACCCATTACATCTAGAGGCAAGTTAAAGCCTAAATCCAGCTACATACAGTATACATTGCTGTGTCCTATGCCCAGAAAAAAATCGAGTCAGGCAGGGTACTGCTCAGCCATTCATCAGAAGTCTTGTATTTTATGAATGAATACAAGGCTTCCTCTGATTGGCTGATATGGAAATTGCAACGTCACTCAGTTGCCCCTCCAATTCTATTGCAAGTTTAAAAACACTGCAAAAATACTGATCAATTCTCAAATATTTGTGTCTCTATTAGGGATGAGCTTCGTGTTCGAGTCGAACATACGTTCGACTCGAACATCGGCTGTTCGATCGTTCGACGAAGATCGAACGATTTGGGCCGTTCGCGCCAAATTCGAGTGACGTGAACGGCCCACAATGCACTACGCCATCGCAGTGTCATCCAGGCGCTGTGATTGGCCAAGCATGCACTGTGACCCCGCATGCTTGGCCAATCACAGCGCCGGCAGCGAGGAGAGCAATGATTGGCCACAGGCAGGATGCCTGTGGCCAATTATTGCTGAGGGTGTTTAGTACACGCCCCACACTATAAAAGGCCGCCAGCACGGCGGCCTAGTGTAGTGTGTTCCGGAGCAGGGATAGAGCAGCATAGGCAGGGACAGTGACTGTTATTTCTTTCTTGCTTAACCTGGATTCCTTTAGTTTAGGGAAAGAGAAGGATAGGTAGGGAGAGTGTCAGTGTGTTTTGTGCTTGTGCTATAGTGTGCTTAAAAAAAACATTTATTCTAGGGACAGAAAACTGTAGGTAGGGACAGTGTCAGTTTCTTTCACTCTGCAAGTCCTTGTTTCCAGGGACCTGGAAGGACAGTGAGTGAATTGTCCTTGTGCTATATTGTGCTTAAAAAAACATTTATTCTAGGGACAGAAAACTGTAGGTAGGGAGAGTGTCAGTTTCTTTCACTCTGCAAGTCCTTGTTTCCAGGGACCTGGAAGGACAGTGAGTGAATTGTCCTTGTGCTATATTGTGATTAAAAAAAACATTTTTTCTAGGGACAGAAAACTGTAGGTAGGGAGAGTGTTTTTTTTCTTTCACTCTGCAAGTCCTTGTTTCCAGGGACCTGTAAGGACAGTGAGTGAATTGTTCTTGTGCTATATTGTGATTAAAAAAAACATTTTTTCTAGGGACAGAAAACTGTAGGTAGGGAGAGTGTTTTTTTTCTTTCACTCTGCAAGTCCTTGTTTCCAGGGACCTGGAAGGACAGTGAGTGAATTGTCCTTGTGCTATATTGTGCTTAAAAAAACATTTATTCTAGGGACAGAAAACTGTAGGTAGGGAGAGTGTCAGTTTATTTCACTCTGCAAGTCCTTGTTTCCAGGGACCTGTAAGGACAGTGAGTGAATTGTCCTTGTGCTATATTGTGATTAAAAAAAACATTTTTTCTAGGGACAGAAAACTGTAGGTAGGGAGAGTGTTTTTTTTCTTTCACTCTGCAAGTCCTTGTTTCCAGGGACCTGTAAGGACAGTGAGTGAATTGTTCTTGTGCTATATTGTGATTAAAAAAAACATTTTTTCTAGGGACAGAAAACTGTAGGTAGGGAGAGTGTTTTTTTTCTTTCACTCTGCAAGTCCTTGTTTCCAGGGACCTGTAAGGACAGTGAGTGAATTTTTCTTGTGCTATATTGTGATTAAAAAAAACATTTTTTCTAGGGACAGAAAACTGTAGGTAGGGAGAGTGTTTTTTTTCTTTCACTCTGCAAGTCCTTGTTTCCAGGGACCTGTAAGGACAGTGAGTGAATTTTTCTTGTGCTATATTGTGATTAAAAAAACATTTTTTCTAGGGACAGAAAACTGTAGGTAGGGAGAGTGTTTTTTTTCTTTCACTCTGCAAGTCCTTGTTTCCAGGGACCTGTAAGGACAGTGAGTGAATTTTTCTTGTGCTATATTGTGATTAAAAAAAACATTTTTTCTAGGGACAGAAAACTGTAGGTAGGGAGAGTGTTTTTTTTCTTTCACTCTGCAAGTCCTTGTTTCCAGGGACCTGTAAGGACAGTGAGTGAATTTTTCTTGTGCTATATTGTGATTAAAAAAAACATTTTTTCTAGGGACAGAAAACTGTAGGTAGGGAGAGTGTTTTTTTTCTTTCACTCTGCAAGTCCTTGTTTCCAGGGACCTGTAAGGACAGTGAGTGAATTTTTCTTGTGCTATATTGTGATTAAAAAAAACATTTTTTCTAGGGACAGAAAACTGTAGGTAGGGAGAGTGTTTTTTTTCTTTCACTCTGCAAGTCCTTGTTTCCAGGGACCTGTAAGGACAGTGAGTGAATTTTTCTTGTGCTATATTGTGATTAAAAAAAACATTTTTTCTAGGGACAGAAAACTGTAGGTAGGGAGAGTGTTTTTTTTCTTTCACTCTGCAAGTCCTTGTTTCCAGGGACCTGTAAGGACAGTGAGTGAATTTTTCTTGTGCTATATTGTGATTAAAAAAAACATTTTTTCTAGGGACAGAAAACTGTAGGTAGGGAGAGTGTTTTTTTTCTTTCACTCTGCAAGTCCTTGTTTCCAGGGACCTGTAAGGACAGTGAGTGAATTTTTCTTGTGCTATATTGTGATTAAAAAAAACATTTTTTCTAGGGACAGAAAACTGTAGGTAGGGAGAGTGTTTTTTTCCTTTCACTCTGCAAGTCCTTGTTTCCAGGGACCTGTAAGGACAGTGAGTGAATTTTTCTTGTGCTATATTGTGATTAAAAAAAACATTTTTTCTAGGGACAGAAAACTGTAGGTAGGGAGAGTGTTTTTTTTCTTTCACTCTGCAAGTCCTTGTTTC
The DNA here is from genome assembly GCA_029206835.1 of Rana muscosa. Lineage (NCBI taxonomy): Eukaryota > Metazoa > Chordata > Amphibia > Anura > Ranidae > Rana > Rana muscosa. The sequence goes on along the minus strand of CM055116.1, from coordinate 1,075,484,620 downwards.
CAGGGACCTGAAAGGACAGTGAGTGAATTTTTCTTGTGCTATATTGTGATTAAAAAAAACATTTTTTCTAGGGACAGAAAACTGTAGGTAGGGAGAGTGTTTTTTTCCTTTCACTCTGCAAGTCCTTGTTTCAAGGGACCTGTAAGGACAGTGAGTGAATTTTTCTTGTGCTATATTGTGATTAAAAAAAACATTTTTTCTAGGGACAGAAAACTGTAGGTAGGGAGAGTGTTTTTTTTCTTTCACTCTGCAAGTCCTTGTTTCCAGGGACCTGTAAGGACAGTGAGTGAATTTTTCTTGTGCTATATTGTGATTAAAAAAAACATTTTTTCTAGGGACAGAAAACTGTAGGTAGGGAGAGTGTTTTTTTTCTTTCACTCTGCAAGTCCTTGTTTCCAGGGACCTGTAAGGACAGTGAGTGAATTTTTCTTGTGCTATATTGTGATTAAAAAAAAACATTTTTTCTAGGGACAGAAAAATGTAGGTAGGGAGAGTGTTTTTTTTCTTTCACTCTGCAAGTCCTTGTTTCCAGGGACCTGTAAGGACAGTGAGTGAATTTTTCTTGTGCTATATTGTGATTAAAAAAAACATTTTTTCTAGGGACAGAAAACTGTAGGTAGGGAGAGTGTTTTTTTCCTTTCACTCTGCAAGTCCTTGTTTCCAGGGACCTGTAAGGACAGTGAGTGAATTTTTCTTGTGCTATATTGTGATTAAAAAAAAAATTTTTTCTAGGGACAGAAAACTGTAGGTAGGGAGAGTGTTTTTTTTCTTTCACTCTGCAAGTCCTTGTTTCCAGGGACCTGTAAGGACAGTGAGTGAATTTTTCTTGTGCTATATTGTGATTAAAAAAAACATTTTTTCTAGGGACAGAAAACTGTAGGTAGGGAGAGTGTTTTTTTCCTTTCACTCTGCAAGTCCTTGTTTCAAGGGACCTGTAAGGACAGTGAGTGAATTTTTCTTGTGCTATATTGTGATTAAAAAAAACATTTTTTCTAGGGACAGAAAACTGTAGGTAGGGAGAGTGTTTTTTTTCTTTCACTCTGCAAGTCCTTGTTTCCAGGGACCTGGAAGGACAGTGAGTGAATTGTCCTTGTGCTATATTGTGCTTAAAAAAACATTTATTCTAGGGACAGAAAACTGTAGGTAGGGACAGTGTCAGTTTCTTTCACTCTGCAAGTCCTTGTTTCCAGGGACCTGGAAGGACAGTGAGTGAATTGTCCTTGTGCTATATTGTGCTTAAAAAAACATTTATTCTAGGGACAGAAAACTGTAGGTAGGGAGAGTGTCAGTTTCTTTCACTCTGCAAGTCCTTGTTTCCAGGGACCTGGAAGGACAGTGAGTGAATTGTCCTTGTGCTATATTGTGATTAAAAAAAACATTTTTTCTAGGGACAGAAAACTGTAGGTAGGGAGAGTGTTTTTTTTCTTTCACTCTGCAAGTCCTTGTTTCCAGGGACCTGTAAGGACAGTGAGTGAATTGTTCTTGTGCTATATTGTGATTAAAAAAAACATTTTTTCTAGGGACAGAAAACTGTAGGTAGGGAGAGTGTTTTTTTTCTTTCACTCTGCAAGTCCTTGTTTCCAGGGACCTGGAAGGACAGTGAGTGAATTGTCCTTGTGCTATATTGTGCTTAAAAAAACATTTATTCTAGGGACAGAAAACTGTAGGTAGGGAGAGTGTCAGTTTATTTCACTCTGCAAGTCCTTGTTTCCAGGGACCTGTAAGGACAGTGAGTGAATTGTCCTTGTGCTATATTGTGATTAAAAAAACCATTTTTTCTAGGGACAGAAAACTGTAGGTAGGGAGAGTGTTTTTTTTCTTTCACTCTGCAAGTCCTTGTTTCCAGGGACCTGTAAGGACAGTGAGTGAATTTTTCTTGTGCTATATTGTGATTAAAAAAAACATTTTTTCTAGGGACAGAAAACTGTAGGTAGGGAGAGTGTTTTTTTTCTTTCACTCTGCAAGTCCTTGTTTCCAGGGACCTGTAAGGACAGTGAGTGAATTTTTCTTGTGCTATATTGTGATTAAAAAAAACATTTTTTCTAGGGACAGAAAACTGTAGGTAGGGAGAGTGTTTTTTTTCTTTCACTCTGCAAGTCCTTGTTTCCAGGGACCTGTAAGGACAGTGAGTGAATTTTTCTTGTGCTATATTGTGATTAAAAAAAACATTTTTTCTAGGGACAGAAAACTGTAGGTAGGGAGAGTGTTTTTTTTCTTTCACTCTGCAAGTCCTTGTTTCCAGGGACCTGTAAGGACAGTGAGTGAATTTTTCTTGTGCTATATTGTGATTAAAAAAAACATTTTTTCTAGGGACAGAAAACTGTAGGTAGGGAGAGTGTTTTTTTTCTTTCACTCTGCAAGTCCTTGTTTCCAGGGACCTGTAAGGACAGTGAGTGAATTTTTCTTGTGCTATATTGTGATTAAAAAAAACATTTTTTCTAGGGACAGAAAACTGTAGGTAGGGAGAGTGTTTTTTTTCTTTCACTCTGCAAGTCCTTGTTTCCAGGGACCTGTAAGGACAGTGAGTGAATTTTTCTTGTGCTATATTGTGATTAAAAAAAACATTTTTTCTAGGGACAGAAAACTGTAGGTAGGGAGAGTGTTTTTTTCCTTTCACTCTGCAAGTCCTTGTTTCCAGGGACCTGTAAGGACAGTGAGTGAATTTTTCTTGTGCTATATTGTGATTAAAAAAAACATTTTTTCTAGGGACAGAAAACTGTAGGTAGGGAGAGTGTTTTTTTTCTTTCACTCTGCAAGTCCTTGTTTCCAGGGACCTGTAAGGACAGTGAGTGAATTTTTCTTGTGCTATATTGTGATTAAAAAAAACATTTTTTCTAGGGACAGAAAACTGTAGGTAGGGAGAGTGTTTTTTTCCTTTCACTCTGCAAGTCCTTGTTTCAAGGGACCTGTAAGGACAGTGAGTGAATTTTTCTTGTGCTATATTGTGATTAAAAAAAACATTTTTTCTAGGGACAGAAAACTGTAGGTAGGGAGAGTGTTTTTTTTCTTTCACTCTGCAAGTCCTTGTTTCCAGGGACCTGTAAGGACAGTGAGTGAATTTTTCTTGTGCTATATTGTGATTAAAAAAAACATTTTTTCTAGGGACAGAAAACTGTAGGTAGGGAGAGTGTTTTTTTTCTTTCACTCTGCAAGTCCTTGTTTCCAGGGACCTGTAAGGACAGTGAGTGAATTTTTCTTGTGCTATATTGTGATTAAAAAAAACATTTTTTCTAGGGACAGAAAACTGTAGGTAGGGAGAGTGTTTTTTTTCTTTCACTCTGCAAGTCCTTGTTTCCAGGGACCTGTAAGGACAGTGAGTGAATTTTTCTTGTGCTATATTGTGATTAAAAAAACATTTTTTCTAGGGACAGAAAACTGTAGGTAGGGAGAGTGTTTTTTTCCTTTCACTCTGCAAGTCCTTGTTTCCAGGGACCTGTAAGGACAGTGAGTGAATTTTTCTTGTGCTATATTGTGATTAAAAAAAAAAAATTTTCTAGGGACAGAAAACTGTAGGTAGGGAGAGTGTTTTTTTTCTTTCACTCTGCAAGTCCTTGTTTCCAGGGACCTGTAAGGACAGTGAGTGAATTTTTCTTGTGCTATATTGTGATTAAAAAAAACATTTTTTCTAGGGACAGAAAACTGTAGGTAGGGAGAGTGTTTTTTTTCTTTCACTCTGCAAGTCCTTGTTTCCAGGGACCTGGAAGGACAGTGAGTGAATTGTCCTTGTGCTATATTGTGCTTAAAAAAACATTTATTCTAGGGACAGAAAACTGTAGGTAGGGACAGTGTCAGTTTCTTTCACTCTGCAAGTCCTTGTTTCCAGGGACCTGGAAGGACAGTGAGTGAATTGTCCTTGTGCTATATTGTGCTTAAAAAAACATTTATTCTAGGGACAGAAAACTGTAGGTAGGGAGAGTGTCAGTTTCTTTCACTCTGCAAGTCCTTGTTTCCAGGGACCTGGAAGGACAGTGAGTGAATTGTCCTTGTGCTATATTGTGATTAAAAAAAACATTTTTTCTAGGGACAGAAAACTGTAGGTAGGGAGAGTGTTTTTTTTCTTTCACTCTGCAAGTCCTTGTTTCCAGGGACCTGTAAGGACAGTGAGTGAATTGTTCTTGTGCTATATTGTGATTAAAAAAAACATTTTTTCTAGGGACAGAAAACTGTAGGTAGGGAGAGTGTTTTTTTTCTTTCACTCTGCAAGTCCTTGTTTCCAGGGACCTGGAAGGACAGTGAGTGAATTGTCCTTGTGCTATATTGTGCTTAAAAAAACATTTATTCTAGGGACAGAAAACTGTAGGTAGGGAGAGTGTCAGTTTATTTCACTCTGCAAGTCCTTGTTTCCAGGGACCTGTAAGGACAGTGAGTGAATTGTCCTTGTGCTATATTGTGATTAAAAAAAACATTTTTTCTAGGGACAGAAAACTGTAGGTAGGGAGAGTGTTTTTTTTCTTTCACTCTGCAAGTCCTTGTTTCCAGGGACCTGTAAGGACAGTGAGTGAATTTTTCTTGTGCTATATTGTGATTAAAAAAAACATTTTTTCTAGGGACAGAAAACTGTAGGTAGGGAGAGTGTTTTTTTTCTTTCACTCTGCAAGTCCTTGTTTCCAGGGACCTGTAAGGACAGTGAGTGAATTTTTCTTGTGCTATATTGTGATTAAAAAAAACATTTTTTCTAGGGACAGAAAACTGTAGGTAGGGAGAGTGTTTTTTTTCTTTCACTCTGCAAGTCCTTGTTTCCAGGGACCTGTAAGGACAGTGAGTGAATTTTTCTTGTGCTATATTGTGATTAAAAAAAACATTTTTTCTAGGGACAGAAAACTGTAGGTAGGGAGAGTGTTTTTTTTCTTTCACTCTGCAAGTCCTTGTTTCCAGGGACCTGTAAGGACAGTGAGTGAATTTTTCTTGTGCTATATTGTGATTAAAAAAAACATTTTTTCTAGGGACAGAAAACTGTAGGTAGGGAGAGTGTTTTTTTTCTTTCACTCTGCAAGTCCTTGTTTCCAGGGACCTGTAAGGACAGTGAGTGAATTTTTCTTGTGCTATATTGTGATTAAAAAAAACATTTTTTCTAGGGACAGAAAACTGTAGGTAGGGAGAGTGTTTTTTTTCTTTCACTCTGCAAGTCCTTGTTTCCAGGGACCTGTAAGGACAGTGAGTGAATTTTTCTTGTGCTATATTGTGATTAAAAAAAACATTTTTTCTAGGGACAGAAAACTGTAGGTAGGGAGAGTGTTTTTTTTCTTTCACTCTGCAAGTCCTTGTTTCCAGGGACCTGTAAGGACAGTGAGTGAATTTTTCTTGTGCTATATTGTGATTAAAAAAAACATTTTTTCTAGGGACAGAAAACTGTAGGTAGGGAGAGTGTTTTTTTTCTTTCACTCTGCAAGTCCTTGTTTCCAGGGACCTGTAAGGACAGTGAGTGAATTTTTCTTGTGCTATATTGTGATTAAAAAAAACATTTTTTCTAGGGACAGAAAACTGTAGGTAGGGAGAGTGTTTTTTTCCTTTCACTCTGCAAGTCCTTGTTTCCAGGGACCTGTAAGGACAGTGAGTGAATTTTTCTTGTGCTATATTGTGATTAAAAAAAACATTTTTTCTAGGGACAGAAAACTGTAGGTAGGGAGAGTGTTTTTTTTCTTTCACTCTGCAAGTCCTTGTTTCCAGGGACCTGTAAGGACAGTGAGTGAATTTTTCTTGTGCTATATTGTGATTAAAAAAAACATTTTTTCTAGGGACAGAAAACTGTAGGTAGGGAGAGTGTTTTTTTCCTTTCACTCTGCAAGTCCTTGTTTCAAGGGACCTGTAAGGACAGTGAGTGAATTTTTCTTGTGCTATATTGTGATTAAAAAAAACATTTTTTCTAGGGACAGAAAACTGTAGGTAGGGAGAGTGTTTTTTTTCTTTCACTCTGCAAGTCCTTGTTTCCAGGGACCTGGAAGGACAGTGAGTGAATTGTCCTTGTGCTATATTGTGCTTAAAAAAACATTTATTCTAGGGACAGAAAACTGTAGGTAGGGAGAGTGTCAGTTTATTTCACTCTGCAAGTCCTTGTTTCCAGGGACCTGTAAGGACAGTGAGTGAATTGTCCTTGTGCTATATTGTGATTAAAAAAAACATTTTTTCTAGGGACAGAAAACTGTAGGTAGGGAGAGTGTTTTTTTTCTTTCACTCTGCAAGTCCTTGTTTCCAGGGACCTGTAAGGACAGTGAGTGAATTTTTCTTGTGCTATATTGTGATTAAAAAAAACATTTTTTCTAGGGACAGAAAACTGTAGGTAGGGAGAGTGTTTTTTTTCTTTCACTCTGCAAGTCCTTGTTTCCAGGGACCTGTAAGGACAGTGAGTGAATTTTTCTTGTGCTATATTGTGATTAAAAAAAACATTTTTTCTAGGGACAGAAAACTGTAGGTAGGGAGAGTGTTTTTTTTCTTTCACTCTGCAAGTCCTTGTTTCCAGGGACCTGTAAGGACAGTGAGTGAATTTTTCTTGTGCTATATTGTGATTAAAAAAAACATTTTTTCTAGGGACAGAAAACTGTAGGTAGGGAGAGTGTTTTTTTTCTTTCACTCTGCAAGTCCTTGTTTCCAGGGACCTGTAAGGACAGTGAGTGAATTTTTCTTGTGCTATATTGTGATTAAAAAAAACATTTTTTCTAGGGACAGAAAACTGTAGGTAGGGAGAGTGTTTTTTTTCTTTCACTCTGCAAGTCCTTGTTTCCAGGGACCTGTAAGGACAGTGAGTGAATTTTTCTTGTGCTATATTGTGATTAAAAAAAACATTTTTTCTAGGGACAGAAAACTGTAGGTAGGGAGAGTGTTTTTTTTCTTTCACTCTGCAAGTCCTTGTTTCCAGGGACCTGTAAGGACAGTGAGTGAATTTTTCTTGTGCTATATTGTGATTAAAAAAAACATTTTTTCTAGGGACAGAAAACTGTAGGTAGGGAGAGTGTTTTTTTTCTTTCACTCTGCAAGTCCTTGTTTCCAGGGACCTGTAAGGACAGTGAGTGAATTTTTCTTGTGCTATATTGTGATTAAAAAAAACATTTTTTCTAGGGACAGAAAACTGTAGGTAGGGAGAGTGTTTTTTTTCTTTCACTCTGCAAGTCCTTGTTTCCAGGGACCTGTAAGGACAGTGAGTGAATTTTTCTTGTGCTATATTGTGATTAAAAAAAACATTTTTTCTAGGGACAGAAAACTGTAGGTAGGGAGAGTGTCAGTTTCTTTCACTGTGAAAGTCCTTGTTTCAAGGGACAGAGAAGGACACCTGAAGGTAGCCCTTATTGCTTTTTTCCCATCTCCGTGCAGGCCATCTATTAGAATGTCTGGAAGGCAAACAAGGAGAGGCAGACAGTCAGGAGGCAATAAAAGAGGGCAAGCAGGCTCTGTGTCTGGGGGCAACAGTGCTGGTCGTGGACGCGGTGCATTGTCATCAGCACATGGCCATGGGACACGCTTGTCCTTCTTTTCGGCAGCTGGACATGTTGAGCCACATCATGCCGAAGACTTGGTAGAGTGGATGACCAAGCCCTCCTCCTCCTCCTCATCCTCTCTCACCCAGGCTCAGGGTACTGGAAAAGCAGCTGCCAAAGCGTCGTCTTCCCTGGTATCAATGTCAGACAAATCATCAGTCACTCCTTCCCTAGACCCACCATGTCCTCCTCCTGAGGAGTCCCCCGAACTGTTTCAGCACAGTGTTGGGTACATGCTCCAGGAGGATGCCCAGCGTTTCGAAGGGTCTGATGATGAAACCCAGCTAGAGGAAGGCAGTAGCGTGAGAGCAGACAGAGGGGATGCTCAAGAAGGACACCAATCTGGCAGTCATGTTCCAGCAGCTGCAGCATACTGCCAGATTGGCTCCAGTGATGAGGAGGGAGGGGATGATGAGGTCACTGACTCCACGTGGGTGCCTAATAGGAGAGAGGAGGAGGAGGAGGATGAGGAGGAGGCACATCTCCAACGAGGCAGGATGCCCTTTGGTGGCCAGCGTAAGGGCAGTACACCGACGGAATCACACCGCAGAGCTCCGCCTGTGCAGGGCGCTGCCTCTGCCCGTCATTCAAAAAGTTCTTTGGTGTGGGCCTTTTTTGAGGCTAGTGCATCAGATCGCACAGCTGCTGTTTGCAACATATGTCTCAAGCGTATATCGCGTGGCCAAAACATCAGCCGCTTGGGTACCACATGCCTGACCAGACATATGTTGACCTGCCATGCAGCTCGTTGGCAAGCCTACCTCAAAGACCCACACCAAAGAACAAAGCGGACCTCTCCTTGCACCGCATCAGCTGGGATCTCCAACCCCACTATAACTTCAGTCCTCTCTGAAACATGCACTGAGAGGAATGAAGGTGTAGAATTAGGTGTGTCACAGCCAAGTACTTGCGCCCACTCTGCTAGCAGTACACCGACGTCCGATTCTAGCAGGCAAATTTCCCTGCCCCAGCTGCTGGACCGTCGAAAGAAGTTCACTCCCAGCCATCCACATGCCCAGCGGTTGAATGCTAGCTTGGCTAAATTGCTAGCGCTTCAACTGCTGCCTTTTCAGTTGGTAGACTCGGCCCCCTTCCGTGAGTTTGTGCAATGTGCGGTTCCTCAGTGGCAGGTTCCCAAACGCCACTTTTTCGCACGGAAGGCTATTCCGGCTCTCTACCGGCATGTGGAAGGCAATGTCTTGGCCTCGCTGGACAGGGCGGTCAGCGGTAAGGTGCATATTACCGCTGACTCATGGTCCAGCAGGCATGGACAGGGACGTTACCTTTCTTTCACGGCCCATTGGGTCACTCTTTTGGCAGCTGGGAAGGATTCAGGACAAGGTGCAGTAGTGTTGGAGGTTGTCCCACCGCCACGCCTCCAAAATGCTACTACTGGTTGTGACACACCTCTCTCCTCCACCCCCTCCTCTTCTTCTTCCTCCATGGCCTCTTCCTGTGGTTTGTCCTATGAACCAGCGGTGCTCCGTAGCCGTTCACGGGGCTACGCAAGTACGCAGGCAAAAAGATGCCATGCCGTGCTTGCGCTGGTGTGTTTGGGGGACAGAAGCCACACTGGGGCAGAGGTCCTGTCTGCTCTGCAGGGCCAGGCCGAGAGGTGGTTGACGCCACGCCAGCTTAAGCCAGGAATGGTGGTTTGCGACAATGGCACCAACCTCCTCTCCGCCCTCCGAAAGGGACAACTGACCCATGTGCCCTGTGTGGCTCACGTCCTTAACCTGGTGGTGCAGCGGTTCTTGGGCAGGTACCCGGGCTTACAGGATGTCCTGAGGCAGGCCAGGAAAGTCTGTGTGCATTTCCGCAGATCTTATAATGCCAGTGCTCGCCTGGCTGAGCTGCAAAAGGAGTTGAACCTGCCCAAGAACCGCCTTATATGTGACATGCCCACCAGGTGGAACTCAACGTTGGCCATGCTGCAGCGGCTGCACACGCAGCAGAGGGCCATCAATGAGTACCTGTGCGACTACGGCACCAGGACAGGGTCAGGGGAGCTTGGTTTTTTTTCTCCACGCCAGTGGGGCATGATCAGGGATGCATGCACTGTCCTGGCACCATTTGAGGAGGCCACGAGGATGGTGAGCAGTGACAGTGCATGCATCAGTGACACTGTACCTCTTGTCCACCTGTTGGAGCACACGCTGCGTGGAATAATGGACAGGGCACTTGAGGCAGAACAGAGGCAGGAAGAGGAGGACTTCCTTGCCTCTCAAGGCCCCCTTTACCCAGACAGTGTTACTTCTGTCCCACCCATCGCACAGGAAGAGGAGGAGGAGGAGGAGGAGGAGGAGGAGGATTGTGTCAGCATGGAGGTGGAGGCTGGCACTCAGCATCATCAGCAGCAGTCTTTTAGGGATGATTTACAGTCCCAAGAAACCAGTGGACTTGTACGTGGCTGGGAGGAGGTGGCTGCGGATCATGTCGTCCTTAGTGACCCAGAGGACTCCGGAGCGAATGCCTCAGCAAACCTACGCTGCATGGCCTCCCTGATCCTGCAAAGTCTGCGGAAGGATCCTCGTATTCTTCGGATCAAGGAGAGGGACCATTACTGGCTGGCCACTCTCCTTGATCCACGGTACAAGGGTAAGGTTGCGGACCTTATGTTACCGTCGCAGAGGGAGCAGAGGATGAGACAACTCCGGGAGGCCTTGCAGAAAGGTCTGTGCAACGCGTTCCCAGAGACTGGGAGGTTGCAAACTCCTGGTCCTGGACAACGAGTTGCTGAGGCTTCGGCCAGTCAAAGAAGGAGCGGTGGGGAAGGTGGCCGTCTGACCGATGCGTTCAGACAATTCTTTAGTCCGCAGCCCCAAAGTATGATCGGTTCCAGCAACCATCGCCAGCGTCTGATAAACATGGTGCAGGAATATCTAGGGGCAAGGTCAGACTTGGACACCTTCCCCACCGAAAATCCTCTGGCTTACTGGGTCTTGAGGATGGATCACTGGCCAGAGCTTGCACAGTATGCAATTGAGCTACTGGCCTGTCCTGCATCCAGCGTTCTTTCGGAACGCACATTCAGTGCTGCTGGAGGATTTGTCACGGATCACAGGGTGCGCCTGTCCACCGACTCGGTTGATCGACTGACTTTCATCAAGATGAACCAGTCTTGGATCACCACCAGCTACCACACACCTGATGCTGATATAACAGACTAATTGATTTTAACATGTCACATCCCTTCAAGACTGATGCTGATGCTGAGTGCCTGTGCTGTTATGTTGACTGGCTATCCTCCTCCTCCGAGTCCTCAATGATACGATTGATGATGATAGCTTGGAAGATCATTTTTGTTTATGGGTGCCGCCACCAGTGCCTAACGCCCAATTTTTCAGCCCCTGTTTAACAGGGGCGTGTAATTACAATTTTTGAAGCAATACTTTGCAACAGGGCTCATTGCTGTACTCCAAGTACAGTATCTGTGAGGAGTTGCAGTGTTGTGCCACCAGTGCCTAAGGCCCAATTTTTCAGCCCCTGTTTAACAGGGGCGTGTCATTACAATTTTTGAAGCAATACTTTGCAACAGGGCTCATTGCTGTGCTCCAAGTACAGTATCTGTGAGGGGTTGCAGTGTTGTGCCACCAGTGCCTAAGGCCCAATTTTTCAGCCCCTGTTCAACAGGGGCATGTAATTACAATTCTTGATCTAATAATTCACAGCAGGGCCCATTGCTGCACCCACCAAGAGTAACTGTCAGGGCTTACAGTGTTGTGGCACCAGCACCATCATCAAAGGCCCAATTTTTACTACCACTGTTCAACAATTATATGTAATTAAAATTCCTGATATAATAGTTGACAGCAGGGCGTTCCAGCACCAACCAAGAGTAACTGTGAGTGCTTACAGTGTTGTGCCAACACCAACAACTAAGGGGCCTATTTCTGCAGAGTATATACGGCAGGTCCCTACTTTCAAACATCCAACTTACAAACGACTCCTACTTGCAAACGCAAGAAGACAACAGGAAGTGAGAGGAAATCTACCACTAGGAAGGAAAATTCTCTCCTGTAAGAATAAATATGGGAGAAAGGTGTCTCCTCTGTACTGATGCTTTATCAGCAATCCTTGTTTCAAGAAAAACACCACATTTCAAAAACAGTTGTCATTGGGACGGAAAGTGAGGTGAAATGTTCTGAACAGGGGCACAGACAGCAAAACAAATGTTACAGGGGTGATAACCCTTACCTATGTTTTCCAAAAAGTTTAAAAATAGATTTTTGGTCTGGAGCTACACTTCAACAATGTACCTGTTCAAAATTACAAACAGATTCTACATAAGAACAAACCTACAGTCCCTGTCTTGTATGCACCGCCTGTATAGGGCTGTTCAGAGTATATAGGGCCTTTTTTATTTTATGTGCGGGGTTCCCCTAAATATCCATACAAGACCCAAAGGGGCTGGTAATGGGCTGGGGTAGGGGGGGGGGTCATGGGGTAGCTATGCCATTTTTCTTAAAGAATTTCATCCATATTACCGGGACCAGACATTACATTAAAGCCGCAAGCAGTTTTAAATGGCTTTTTTTTCCTTTAGAAGTGTCATTTTGTGCAGGGACAGTTCTAAACACGGGAAACACGTGGCACTTCACAGGCATACTTTAGACACCCCCCAGGTACGATATTTAAAGGAATATTTGACTTTTTTTTTTCACTTTATGCATCATTAAAATGACTGCTCCCGAAAAACGACCGTTTTTAAAACTTCTTTTTGCATTGATACATGTCCCCTGGTGCAGAACCCGGGTTCCCAAACCCTTTTTAGGACAATAACATGCATAATAGTTGTTATAATTAGCACTTTAGAATTCGAACGTTCGCATCCATTCTATTTAATAGGGTTCTAATGTTCGTTCAAACTTTCGGTCCGTTCGCGGGTTCTGGTGCGAACCGAACAGGGGGGTGTTCGGCTCATCACTAGTCTCTATCTACTTTTTTGAGTAGACATGGAGAATGTAGGTACCTAAAGGCATTGAAGAGTTTTGAGTTGCACAAATTATGCTGTTGAGTCGGTAAAACAAATACAGTAAAGACAACCAGAAGAGAACGTGACTGTAAACTATAACCTGCCTAGAATGTAAAAATGCCTTCCTGGCATATCTTCAGCCAAAAAAAGGTGCTCATAGGAGAAAAAGGAACATTTATGTTGTGAAACATAGCGCAGTAAAATGATCAGGTAAATATACCTAATCTGCTCTCCTATCTGGGAAAAGACAATGAAAAATGGCAAGTCAAGGGTAATTTAAGGTGCTGTTTATGCTTTTATAAACATGGGAAAAAAAAAAACTTTATGCTGTCCTCACAGAGAAGGAATACCTTTCAGATATGCAACATTTCTGAGTACAGTTATGCCTTGCCATAGTATCCCACCCCAAAATTGCCTTTATGAGTAGGGATGAGCTTCGTTTTTCGAGTCGAACATACGTTCGACTCGAACATCGGCTGTTCGATCGTTCGACGAAGATCGAACGATTTGGGCCGTTCGCGCCAAATTCGAGTGACGCGAACGGCCCACAATGCACTACACCATCGCAGTGTCATCCAGGCGCTGTGATTGGCCAAGCATGCACTGTGACCCCGCATGCTTGGCCAATCACAGCGCCGGCAGCGAGGAGAGCAATGATTGGCCACAGGCAGGATGCCTGTGGCCAATTATTGCTGAGGGTGTTTAGTACACGCCCCACACTATAAAAGGCCGCCAGCACGGCGGCCTAGTGTAGTGTGTTCCGGAGCAGGGAAAGAGAAACATAGGCAGGGACAGTGACATTTATTTTTTTCTTGCTTAACCTGGATTCCTTTAGTTTAGGGAAAGAGAAGGATAGGTAGGGAGAGTGTCAGTGTGTTTTACTGTGCGAATCCTTGTTTCTAGGGACAGGGAAGGACAGTGAGGGAATTCTCCTTGTGCTATAGTGTGCTTTAAAAAAACATTTTTTCTAGGGACAGAAAACTATAGGTAGGGAGAGTGTCAGTGTGTTTTACTGTGCGAATCCTTGTTTCTAGGGACAGGGAAGGACAGTGAGGGAATTCTCCTTGTGCTATAGTGTGCTTTAAAAAAACATTTTTTCTAGGGACAGAAAACTATAGGTAGGGAGAGTGTCAGTGTGTTTTACTGTGCGAATCCTTGTTTCTAGGGACAGGGAAGGACAGTGAGGGAATTCTCCTTGTGCTATAGTGTGCTTTAAAAAAACATTTTTTCTAGGGACAGAAAACTATAGGTAGGGAGAGTGTCAGTTTCTTTCACTGTGATAATCCTTGTTTCTAGGGACAAAGAAGGAAAGTGAGTGAAATTCTCCTTGTGCTATAGTGTGCTTTAAAAAAACATTTTTTCTAGGGACAGAAAACTATAGGTAGGGAGAGTGTCAGTGTGTTTTACTGTGCGAATCCTTGTTTCTAGGGACAGGGAAGGACAGTGAGGGAATTCTCCTTGTGCTATAGTGTGCTTTAAAAAAACATTTTTTCTAGGGACAGAAAACTATAGGTAGGGAGAGTGTCAGTTTCTTTCACTGTGATAATCCTTGTTTCTAGGGACAAAGAAGGAAAGTGAGTGAAATTCTCCTTGTGCTATAGTGTGCTTTAAAAAAACATTTTTTCTAGGGACAGAAAACTATAGGTAGGGAGAGTGTCAGTGTCTTTTACTGTGCGAATCCTTGTTTCTAGGGACAGGGAAGGACAGTGAGGGAATTCTCCTTGTGCTATAGTGTGCTTTAAAAAAACATTTTTTCTAGGGACAGAAAACTATAGGTAGGGAGAGTGTCAGTGTCTTTTACTGTGCGAATCCTTGTTTCTAGGGACAGGGAAGGACAGTGAGGGAATTCTCCTTGTGCTATAGTGTGCTTTAAAAAAACATTTTTTCTAGGGACAGAAAACTATAGGTAGGGAGAGTGTCAGTGTCTTTTACTGTGCAAATCCTTGTTTCTAGGGACAGGGAAGGACAGTGAGGGAATTCTCCTTGTGCTATAGTGTGCTTTAAAAAAACATTTTTTCTAGGGACAGAAAACTATAGGTAGGGAGAGTGTCAGTGTCTTTTACTGTGCGAATCCTTGTTTCTAGGGACAGGGAAGGACAGTGAGGGAATTCTCCTTGTGCTATAGTGTGCTTTAAAAAAACATTTTTTCTAGGGACAGAAAACTATAGGTAGGGAAAGTGTCAGTGTCTTTTACTGTGCGAATCCTTGTTTCTAGGGACAGGGAAGGACAGTGAGGGAATTCTCCTTGTGCTATAGTGTGCTTTAAAAAAACATTTTTTCTAGGGACAGAAAACTATAGGTAGGGAGAGTGTCAGTGTCTTTTACTGTGCGAATCCTTGTTTCTAGGGACAGGGAAGGACAGTGAGGGAATTCTCCTTGTGCTATAGTGTGCTTTAAAAAAACATTTTTTCTAGGGACAGAAAACTATAGGTAGGGAGAGTGTCAGTGTCTTTTACTGTGCGAATCCTTGTTTCTAGGGACAGGGAAGGACAGTGAGGGAATTCTCCTTGTGCTATAGTGTGCTTTAAAAAAACATTTTTTCTAGGGACAGAAAACTATAGGTAGGGAGAGTGTCAGTGTCTTTTACTGTGCGAATCCTTGTTTCTAGGGACAGGGAAGGACAGTGAGGGAATTCTCCTTGTGCTATAGTGTGCTTTAAAAAAACATTTTTTCTAGGGACAGAAAACTATAGGTAGGGAGAGTGTCAGTGTCTTTTACTGTGCGAATCCTTGTTTCTAGGGACAGGGAAGGACAGTGAGGGAATTCTCCTTGTGCTATAGTGTGCTTTAAAAAAACATTTTTTCTAGGGACAGAAAACTATAGGTAGGGAGAGTGTCAGTGTCTTTTACTGTGCGAATCCTTGTTTCTAGGGACAGGGAAGGACAGTGAGGGAATTCTCCTTGTGCTATAGTGTGCTTTAAAAAAACATTTTTTCTAGGGACAGAAAACTATAGGTAGGGAGAGTGTCAGTGTCTTTTACTGTGCGAATCCTTGTTTCTAGGGACAGGGAAGGACAGTGAGGGAATTCTCCTTGTGCTATAGTGTGCTTTAAAAAAACATTTTTTCTAGGGACAGAAAACTATAGGTAGGGAGAGTGTCAGTGTCTTTTACTGTGCGAATCCTTGTTTCTAGGGACAGGGAAGGACAGTGAGGGAATTCTCCTTGTGCTATAGTGTGCTTTAAAAAAACATTTTTTCTAGGGACAGAAAACTATAGGTAGGGAGAGTGTCAGTGTCTTTTACTGTGCGAATCCTTGTTTCTAGGGACAGGGAAGGACAGTGAGGGAATTCTCCTTGTGCTATAGTGTGCTTTAAAAAAACATTTTTTCTAGGGACAGAAAACTATAGGTAGGGAGAGTGTCAGTGTCTTTTACTGTGCGAATCCTTGTTTCTAGGGACAGGGAAGGACAGTGAGGGAATTCTCCTTGTGCTATAGTGTGCTAAAGCATTCCTCATCAACCATCTTTGAAATCCTTGTTTTTTTGGACAGTCAGGGAAATTGTCGTTGTGCTATTCTGTGCAAAAGCAATCATCCTCAACCATATTTAGAAATCCTTAAGTAAAGGGACAGAGAAGGACACCTGAAGGTAGCCCTTATTGCTTTTTTCCCATCTCCCTGCAGGCCATCTATTAGAATGTCTGGAAGGCAAACAAGGAGAGGCAGACAGTCAGGAGGCAATAAAAGAGGGCAAGCAGGCTCTGTGTCTGGGGGCAACAGTGCTGGTCGTGGACGCGGTGCATTGTCATCAGCACATGGCCATGGGACACGCTTGTCCTTCTTTTCGGCAGCTGGACATGTTGAGCCACATCATGCCGAAGACTTGGTAGAGTGGATGACCAAGCCCTCCTCCTCCTCCTCATCCTCTCTCACCCAGGCTCAGGGTACTGGAAAAGCAGCTGCCAAAGCGTCCTCTTCCCTGGTATCAATGTCAGACTCATCATCAGTCACTCCTTCCCTAGACCCACCATGTCCTCCTCCTGAGGAGTCCCCCTTACTGTCTGAGCACAGTGTTGGGTACATGCTCCAGGAGGATGCCCAGCGTTTCGAAGGGTCTGATGATGAAACCCAGCTAGAGGAAGGCAGTAGCGTGAGAGCAGACAGAGGGGATGCTCAAGAAGGACACCAATCTGGCAGTCATGTTCCAGCAGCTGCAGCATACTGCCAGATTGGCTCCAGTGATGAGGAGGGAGGTGATGATGAGGTCACTGACTCCACGTGGGTGCCTAATAGGAGAGAGGAGGAGGAGGAGGATGAGGAGGAGGCACATCTCCAACGAGGCAGGATGCCCTTTGGTGGCCAGCGTAAGGGCAGTACACCGACGGAATCACACCGCAGAGCTCCGCCTGTGCAGGGCGCTGCCTCTGCCCGTCATTCAAAAAGTTCTTTGGTGTGGGCCTTTTTTGAGGCTAGTGCATCAGATCGCACAGCTGCTGTTTGCAACATATGTCTCAAGCGTATATCGCGTGGCCAAAACATCAGCCGCTTGGGTACCACATGCCTGACCAGACATATGTTGACCTGCCATGCAGCTCGTTGGCAAGCCTACCTCAAAGACCCACACCAAAGAACAAAGCGGACCTCTCCTTGCACCGCATCAGCTGGGATCTCCAACCCCACTATAACTTCAGTCCTCTCTGAAACATGCACTGAGAGGAATGAAGGTGTAGAATTAGGTGTGTCACAGCCAAGTACTTGCGGCCACTCTGCTAGCAGTACACCGACATCCGATTCTAGCAGGCAAATTTCCCTGCCCCAGCTGCTGGACCGTCGAAAGAAGTTCACTCCCAGCCATCCACATGCCCAGCGGTTGAATGCTAGCTTGGCTAAATTGCTAGCGCTTCAACTGCTGCCTTTTCAGTTGGTAGACTCGGCCCCCTTCCGTGAGTTTGTGCAATGTGCGGTTCCTCAGTGGCAGGTTCCCAAACGCCACTTTTTCTCACGGAAGGCTATTCCGGCTCTCTACCGGCATGTGGAAGGCAATGTCTTGGCCTCGCTGGACAGGGCGGTCAGCGGTAAGGTGCATATTACCGCTGACTCATGGTCCAGCAGGCATGGACAGGGACGTTACCTTTCTTTCACGGCCCATTGGGTCACTCTTTTGGCAGCTGGGAAGGATGCAGGACAAGGTGCAGTAGTGTTGGAGGTTGTTCCACCGCCACGCCTCCAAAATGCTACTACTGGTTGTGACACACCTCTCTCCTCCACCCCCTCCTCTTCTTCTTCCTCCATGGCCTCTTCCTGTGGTTTGTCCTCGGAACCAGCGGTGCTCCGTAGGCGTTCAAGGGGCTACGCAAGTACGCAGGCAAAAAGATGCCATGCCGTGCTTGCGCTGGTGTGTTTGGGGGACAGAAGCCACACTGGGGCAGAGGTCCTGTCTGCTCTGCAGGGCCAGGCCGAGAGGTGGTTGATGCCACGCCAGCTTAAGCCAGGAATGGTGGTTTGCGACAATGGCACCAACCTCCTCTCCGCCCTCCGACAGGGACAACTGACCCATGTGCCCTGTGTGGCTCACGTCCTTAACCTGGTGGTGCAGCGGTTCTTGGGCAGGTACCCGGGCTTACAGGATGTCCTGAGGCAGGCCAGGAAAGTCTGTGTGCATTTCCGCAGATCTTATAATGCCAGTGCTCGCCTGGCTGAGCTGCAAAAGGAGTTGAACCTGCCCAAGAACCGCCTTATATGTGACATGCCCACCAGGTGGAACTCAACGTTGGCCATGCTGCAGCGGCTGCACTCAATGAGTACCTGTGCGACTACGGCACCAGGACAGGGTCAGGGGAGCTTGGTTTTTTTTCTCCACGCCAGTGGGGCATGATCAGGGATGCATGCACTGTCCTGGCACCATTTGAGGAGGCCACGAGGATGGTGAGCAGTGACAGTGCATGCATCAGTGACACTGTACCTCTTGTCCACCTGTTGGAGCACACGCTGCGTGGAATAATGGACAGGGCACTTGAGGCAGAACAGAGGCAGGAAGATGAGGACTTCCTTGCCTCTCAAGGCCCCCTTTACCCAGACAGTGTTCCTTCTGTCCCACCCATCGCACAGGAAGAGGACGAGGAGGAGGAGGAGGAGGAGGAGGATTGTGTCAGCATGGAGGTGGAGGCTGGCACTCAGCATCATCAGCAGCAGTCTTTTAGGGATGATTTACAGTCCCAAGAAACCAGTGGACTTGTACGTGGCTGGGAGGAGGTGGCTGCGGATCATGTCGTCCTTAGTGACCCAGAGGACTCCAGAGCGAATGCCTCAGCAAACCTACGCTGCATGGCCTCCCTGATCCTGCAAAGTCTGCGGAAGGATCCTCGTATTCTTCGGATCAAGGAGAGGGACCATTACTGGCTGGCCACTCTCCTTGATCCACGGTACAAGGGTAAGGTTGCGGACCTTATGTTACCGTCGCAGAGGGAGCAGAGGATGAGACAACTCCGGGAGGCCTTGCAGAAAGGTCTGTGCAACGCGTTCCCAGAGACTGGGAGGTTACAAACTCCTGGTCCTGGACAACGAGTTGCTGAGGCTTCGGCCAGTCAAAGAAGGAGCGGTGGGGAAGGTGGCCGTCTGACCGATGCGTTCAGACAATTCTTTAGTCCGCAGCCCCAAAGTATGATCGGTTCCAGCAACCATCGCCAGCATCTGATAAACATGGTGCAGGAATATCTAGGGGCAAGGTCAGACTTGGACACCTTCCCCACCGAAAATCCTCTGGCTTACTGGGTCTTGAGGATGGATCACTGGCCAGAGCTTGCACAGTATGCAATTGAGCTACTGGCCTGTCCTGCATCCAGCGTTCTTTCGGAACGCACATTCAGTGCTGCTGGAGGATTTGTCACGGATCACAGGGTGCGCCTGTCCACCGACTCGGTTGATCGACTGACTTTCATCAAGATGAACCAGTCTTGGATCACCACCAGCTACCACACACCTGATGCTGATATAACAGACTAATTGATTTTAACATGTCACATCCCTTCAAGACTGATGCTGATGCTGAGTGCCTGTGCTGTTATGTTGACTGGCTATCCTCCTCCTCCGAGTCCTCAATGATACGATTGATGATGATAGCTTGGAAGATCATTTTTGTTTATGGGTGCTGCCACCAGTGGCTAAGGCCCAATTTTTCAGCCCCTGTTTTACAGGGGCGTGTAATTACAATTTTTTTAGCAATAATTTGCCATAGGGCTCATTGCTGTGCTCCAAGTACAGTATCTGTGAGGGGTTGGAGTGTTGTGGCACCAGTGCCTAAGGCCCAATTTTTCAGCCCCTGTTTAACAGGGGCGTGTCATTACAATTTTTAAAGCAATACTTTGCAACAGGGCTCATTACTGTGCTCCAAGTACAGTATCTGTGAGGGGTTGTAGTGTTGTGCCACCAGTGCCTAAGGCCCAATTTTTCAGCCCCTGTTCAACAGGGGCATGCAATTACAATTCTTGATCTAATAATTCACAGCAGGGCCCATTGCTGCACCCACCAAGAGTAACTCTGAGGGCTTACAGTGTTGTGGCAACGCCACCACCACCACGAAAGGCCCAATTTTTCAGCCCCTGTTCAAAAGGGGCATGTAATTACAATTCTTGATCTAATAATTCACAGCAGGGCCCATTGCTGCACCCACCAAGAGTAACTCTGAGGGCTTACAGTGTTGTGGCAACACCACCACCACCACCACCACCACCACGAAAGGCCCAATTTTTCAGCCCCTGTTCAACAGGGGCATGCAATTACAATTCTTGATCTAATAATTCACAGCAGGGCCCATTGCTGCACCCACCAAGAGTAACTCTGAGGGCTTACAGTGTTGTGGCAACGCCACCACCACCACCACCACGAAAGGCCCAATTTTTCAGCCCCTGTTCAAAAGGGGCATGTAATTACAATTCTTGATCTAATAATTCACAGCAGGGCCCATTGCTGCACCCACCAAGAGTAACTCTGAGGGCTTACAGTGTTGTGGCAACACCACCACCACCACCACCACCACGAAAGGCCCAATTTTTCAGCCCCTGTTCAACAGGGGCATGCAATTACAATTCTTGATCTAATAATTCACAGCAGGGCCCATTGCTGCACCCACCAAGAGTAACTCTGAGGGCTTACAGTGTTGTGGCAACACCTTCATCACCACCACCACCACGAAAGGCCCAATTTTTCAGCCCCTGTTCAACAGGGGCATGCAATTACAATTCTTGATCTAATAATTCACAGCAGGGCCCATTCCTGCACCCACCAAGAGTAACTCTGAGGGCTTACAGTGTTGTGGCAACACCACCACCACCACCACCACCACGAAAGGCCCAATTTTTCAGCCCCTGTTCAACAGGGGCATGCAATTACAATTCTTGATCTAATAATTCACAGCAGGGCCCATTGCTGCACCCACCAAGAGTAACTGTCAGGGCTTACAGTGTTGTGGCACCAGCACCACCATCAAAGGCCCAATTTTTACTACCACTGTTCAACAATTATATGTAATTAAAATTCCTGATATAATAGTTGACAGCAGGGCGTTCCAGCACCAACCAAGAGTAACTGTGAGTGCTTACAGTGTTGTGCCAACACCAACAACTAAGGGGCCTATTTCTGCAGAGTATATACGGCAGGTCCCTACTTTCAAACATCCAACTTACAAACGACTCCTACTTGCAAACGCAAGAAGACAACAGGAAGTGAGAGGAAATCTACCACTAGGAAGGAAAATTCTCTCCTGTAAGAATAAATATGGGAGAAAGGTGTCTCCTCTGTACTGATGCTTTATCAGCAATCCTTGTTTCAAGAAAAACACCACATTTCAAAAACAGTTGTCATTGGGACGGAAAGTGAGGTGAAATGTTCTGAACAGGGGCACAGACAGCAAAACAAATGTTACAGGGGTGATAACCCTTACCTATGTTTTCCAAAAAGTTTAAAAATAGATTTTTGGGCTGGAGCTACACTTCAACAATGTACCTGTTCAAAATTACAAACAGATTCTACATAAGAACAAACCTACAGTCCCTGTCTTGTATGCACCGCCTGTATACGGCTGTTCAGAGTATATAGGGCCTTTTTTATTTTATGTGCGGGGTTCCCCTTAATATCCATACAAGACCCAAAGGGGCTGGTAATGGGCTGGGGTAGGGGGGGGGGTCATGGGGTAGCTATGCCATTTTTCTTAAAGATTTTCATCCATATTACCGGGACCAGACATTACATTAAAGCCGCAAGCAGTTTTAAATGGCTTTTTTTCCTTTAGAAATGTAATTTTGTGCAGGGACAGTTCTAAACACGGGAAACACGTGGCACTTCACAGGCATACTTTAGACACCCCCCAGGTACGATATTTAAAGGAATATTTGACTTTTTTTTTTCACTTTATGCATCATTAAAATGACTGCTCCCGAAAAACGACCGTTTTTAAAACTTCTTTTTGCATTGATACATGTCCCCTGGTGCACAACCCGGGTTCCCAAACCCTTTATAGGACAATAACATGCATAATAGTTGTTATAATTAGCACTTTAGAATTCGAACGTTCGCATCCATTGTATTTAATAGGGTTCTAATGTTCGTACGAACTTTCGGTCCGTTCGCGGGTTCTGGTGCGAACCGAACCCGGGGGTGTTCGGCTCATCACTATTTATGAGCAACAAGAACTATTGAGCACTGTCCGTTTTTATTTGCACTAACATCCACATCTTCGGGATAAGCTTTTGGGGTGTGTCCCCTTCTTCAAGGTCCAAGCAGCACTAATACACAAATTGTTAGGAGGATGTTCAGTAGGACAATGCCTTAGAAAAAAAAATAAGGAAAAATAAATTACAAATGTACACAGCGATGGTAATTAAACTTTGCTAGTTAGTAAGACAGACAGAGGGCAAGGGGAGTTAAGCCCCGTACACACGATCGGTTTGACTGATGAAAACCGTCCGATGGATGGTTTTCATCAGACCAACCGATCGTGTATGGTACCCATCGGTCTTTTTTCCATCGGTTGTAAAAAATAGAACTTGTTTTAAAATTTTCCGATGGATAAAAAAACGATGGGAATTTCCGATCGTCTATGGGCAAGTCCATCGGTTAAAAAACCCACGCATGCTCAGAATCAAGTCTACGCATGCTCAGAAGCATTAAACTTAATTTTTCTCGGCTCATCGGAGTGTTTTACATCACCGCGTTTGGAACGGTCGGTTTTTTGACTGATGGTGTGTGGCCAAGACTGATGAAAAACAGTTTCATCGGATTTCCGATGGACAAATCCATCGGACGAAAATCCATAGGTTATCCGATCGTGTGTACAGGGCTTAACAGTCACAGAGGTGAGGAGGGGGGGGTCATAAAGCTGTTGGATAATGATTTAGAAAACCAAGGTCTACATTTAGTCCATTATCTTTTGTATCAAATAGAGTTATCATTCGTAGGTCAAAAGTTTTACTTTCCTTATTAGCTTTGAAGTTTCCTGTAAGAGCATAAAACTTTCATGTCTTCCATAGTGTGGTCCTGATTGTGAGAATTGAAATTATGTCCCACAGGTGTGCAGAGATCATCTACCTTATGTTCTTTGATGGTGTATCTTTGTGAATTTGTCCTAGTTTAAATTCAAATCAAGCCTACTTACCGACCAGCTCGCAGACAACCAATTAACCTGTCTAACAGTATGCGTTAAAAACAGGGGTTTTGTCCGCACGCATTTGCAAACGCATGCGTGAGCCACAGAGCCACGTCATGGCACCCTGGAGTCTGTGGTCCTACACTAAACTATGAGTGTTCCCACAATGGAGGCACATGCATTCTGATGGATAGATGAGGACAGGTGGACTGAAGGGGAGCCACCCATCCTTAAAGGTACAGGAGCACACCAAACACCCAGCATGTAGCACTATGGATGCAAAGGTGTTGGTGCGCTGCTGGACCAATACAAACACCAATGTGAAAACAAACTTGTCCACCGCCCTCATCTATAGCTGGCCATCACAGTAAGCAGTAGGCTTGTGCAATTCGTTTCGTTTCGAGCAATTACGAATAAAACCGAATCCGAAATAAATTATACCGCAAAATAGCGAATGCCCGAAGGTCTTCGGCATAATTCGTTATGAAAAAAGTTACGAATGTACGAATCCATTTGAAGCACAATAACACTCACTCTGCTCTCTGCTTCTCCCTCACCATGCTGAACTCCCTCTCAAAATGGTGTACAGGGGCGGAGGCTATAGCCGCATGAAAAAACGAAAGTAAAATACGAGATTTCAAATCCATTCGAAGCACAATAACACTCACTCTGCTCTGCTCTCTGCTTCTCCCTCACCGTGCTGAACCCTCTCAAAATGGTGTACAGGGGCGGAGCCTATAGCCGCATGTAAAAAACAAAAGTAAAATACGAGATTTCGAATCGTTACAAATAACCGCTATGTATTTAGAAAAGTACAAATCCATTCGAAGCACATTAGGCATAATAGGCAGCGTCGTTGTGAGAGAGACACGGAAAATTACGAATCAACGAACCCAAAAAAAGTTACGAAAGTAGGAGTTGTGTCCAGAATCAACGAAAAACAACGTACTCTACCGAAAGTACGAATTATAAAGCAACAAAAAATTCAACGAAAAATGTCGCTAGCAAAAATACGAATGAGTCCGAACACGAAAAATCCCGTCTAGCAAAATTACGAATGATTACGAATCAACAGGACCGGAAAGAAACAAACCGAAACGGAACGAATTTTTCCGTTGTGCACAAGTCTAGTAAGCAGCATTGGAAGGCTGAAACAGATAACAACAAAAGCCTGGGGAATGCCCAGGAAAAAAACAAGCCTACTTACCGACCAGCTCGCGGACAACCAATTAACCTGTCTAACAGTATGCGGTAAAAACAGGGGTTTTGCCCGCACACATTTGTAAACGCATGCGTGAGCCACAGAGCCACGTCACGGCACCCTGGAGTCTGTGGTCCTACACTAAACTATGAGTGTCCCCACAATGGAGGCACATGCATTCTGATGGATAGATGAGGACAGGTGGACTGAAGGGGAGCCACCCATCCTTAAAGGTACAGGAGCACACCAAACACCCAGCCTGTAGCACTATGGCTGAAAAGGTGTTGGTGCGCTGCTGGACCAATACAAACACCAATGTGAAAACAAACTTGTCCACCGCCCTCATCTATACAGTAGGTGCCGCCTTTTTTTATGTCAATCTCGCCTCTTCTAGCGGCGAGATTGACACACTACGAGCCCCGTCGTGAGAGCCAGCGCCGAGCTGTCTCGTCATCGGGAAAGGAAAAATTTTGTTTTTCCTTTCGCAATGAGCGACACGCATTGCTGACATTGAGGCCGGTGGACGGAGATCCAACGTGAATTCCCGCCAATACCAGGCACTGTGTTTGGTATGAATCCTGAGCGGGAACTCCACGCCAAATTTTAAATAAAAACCGGCATGGGTTCCCCTCCAGGAGCATACCAGGCCCTTCAGTCTAATATGGATTTTAAGGGCAACCCCCTAAGCCGAAAAAATGGCGTGGGGGTCCCACTCAAAATCCAAACCAGACCCTTATCCGAGCACGCAACCTGGCAGGCCGCAGGAAAAGAGGGGGGATGAGAGAGCGCCCCCTCCCTCCTAAACCGTACCAGGCCGCATGCCCTCAACATGGGGGGTTTGGTGCTTTGGAGCAGGGGGGCGACCTGCGGCCCCCCCACCCCAAAGCACCCTGCCCCCATGTTGATGGGGACAAGGGCCTCTTCCCGACAACCCTGGCCCCCCACCCTATGTGAATGAGTATGGGGTGCATCGTACCCCTACCCATTCACCTGGTGGAAAAAAATGTGAATAAAAAAACACTACACAGGTTTTTAAAGTAATTTATTACACAGCTCCGGGGGTCTTCTTCCGACTCCGGGGGTCTTCTCCCGACTCGGGGGTCTCTTACGACTTCGGGGGTATTTTACGACTCCGGGGGTCTCTTACGACTTCGGGGTATTCTTCCGACTTCGGGGGTCTCTTCTTCTGCTCTCCGGTTCTTTCTGCCTTCTGCCGGGTGCCTTCGCTATCTTCTTCCAGCTCTTTTGCTAGCGGGGGCCCGGTCTTCTTCGTCGCCTTCTTCCCGCTTCTCCTCCTCGATGTTCACTCGTCGCTTCCTCCCGCTGTAATGCTGGGTGTGCGGTGCGCAATGATTTATATAGGCCTCTCATGACGTCACAGTCACATGCTCCGGGTGGACTGTGACATCATGGGAGCATGTGACTGTGACGTCATTGGAGCATGTGGCCACCCGGAGCATGTGACTGTGACGTCATGAGAGGCCTATATAAATCATTCCGGACCGCACACCCAGCATTACAGTGGGAGGAAGCGACGAGTGAACATCGAGGAGGAGAAGAGGGAAGAAGGCGACGAAGAAGACCGGGCCCCCGCTAGCAAAAGAGCTGGAAGAAGATAGCGAAGGCGCCCGGCAGAAAGAACCGGAGAGCGGAAGAAGACCCCCGAAGTCGGAAGAGACCCCGTGTTGTAATATTATATATAATAATATATATGTAATATTATATAGGTGTATGTATTATATATTGTGTTATATGTATGGCACAATATATTTGTGTTACATACAGGCATTCTAGTTACGCACATCAAAGGGTGTTGACCAAAAGGGGTTAGTGGCCAAACAAGGTTGACAGATAATGACTCTGATGTGCTAATCTTATGCAAGTCTACCTAGGTGTGTGAGGTGGCCTGTTAACTTAATTGAACAGTTCAAAGGGGACATTGTTTAGATGGTAAATAGACTTGAGGGGGTATTCATGGGAAACCCCCCCCCCCCAGTGTCAGACCAGTATTTGAGATATTCAACCTGGCATTCAGTCTGGTCAGTCTTGTCACTCTGCATGGTTAGGAAAGCACAGGTCTAGAATATGATCTAGGAGATGTGGGACTCTGAAATATATATATATATATATATATATATATACTCTGATTGGATTCGTTGTCATCTGTGCAAGTATTGAACTTTGTTCTGTATTGGAAGTCAATAAAGTGCACTCTCTGGAGAACTTGGGTGATACTGCGGAGCATAACTTATATCATCATACTAATACTTAAACATCAATTATCAACTGGAAACCACTATATTATATCACTACACCTCAGAGTTGGAAGAAGACCCCCGAAGTTGGAAGAGACCCCCGTAATCGGAAGAAGACCCCTGGAGTCGGAAGAAGACCCCCGGAGTCGGAAGAAGACCCCTGGAGCTGTGTAATAAATTACTTTAAAAACCTGTGTAGTGTTTTTTTATTGACATTTTTTTCCACCAGGTGAATGGGTAGGGGTACAATGTACCCCATACTCATTCACATATGGTGGGGGGCCGGGATCTGGGGGATCTGGATTCTGATAAGCCCCCCCCAGACCCCGACAACCAATGGCCAGGGTTGTCGGGAAGAGGCCCTTGTCCCCATCAAAATGGGGGCAGGGTGCTTTGGGGTGGGGGGGCCGCAGGTCGCCCCCCTGCCCCAAAGCACCAAACCCCCCATGTTGAGGGCATGCAGCCTGGTACGGTTCAGGAGGGAGGGGGCCGCTCTCTCGCCCCCCCCTCTTTTCCTGCAGCCTGCCAGGTTGCGTGCTTGGATAAGGGTCTGGTTTGGATTTTGAGGGGGACCCCCACGCCGTTTTTTCGGTTAAGGGGGTTGCCCTTAAAATCCATACCAGACCGCAGTCCTGGAGGGGAACCCATGCCAGTTTTTTATTTAAAATTTGGCGTGGAGTTCCCGCTCAGGATTCATACCAGACACAGTCATGGTATTGGTGGGAATCCACGTCGGATCCCCATTCAATACAATGTCCTGTTGCCTTCTTGCTATTGCAGCGAGCGCGAGATGTCGGCACCCTGTCACCGAGAATCTGTCGGCGGCACCTACTCTAGCTGGCCATCACAGTAAGCAGCATTGGAAGGCTGAAACAGATAACAACAAAAGCCTGGGGAATGCCCAGGAAAAAACCAAGCCTACTTACCGACCACCGAGCTGGTCGGTAAGTAGGCTTGGTCTTTTCCTGGGCATTCCCCAGGCTTTTGTTGGTAGTTGTGTGTAAGACTGATTTAAATGAGCTGTATAACATCCTCAACTCAATTT
Source organism: Rana muscosa (assembly GCA_029206835.1). Classification (NCBI taxonomy): domain Eukaryota; kingdom Metazoa; phylum Chordata; class Amphibia; order Anura; family Ranidae; genus Rana; species Rana muscosa. Next base: position 1,075,457,099 of record CM055116.1, on the reverse strand, counting down.
TTTGGTTTGGGGAGGATGATAACAATCTGTGACATGAATGTGAGGGATGTTACTATACAGATATTCAACATCCATAGTAGGGTGTTTCATTTTCTAAAGCAAAAAAGACTTTGCTTACGCCCCGAGTCTCAGTGATGTAACAGATATATGCAAAATTTCAAGAAGATTGGATAATATTTAGAGGTTGCACACTTTGAATTGTTTTGTAAAAGTAGGCAAAAAATAAGATTTTTCAATGTTAATTACTTTTATTGGGAAAACTAGAAATCACAAACATAAAATACTATTAAAACTATACACTAAGATTAATAGGTAATATGATAGGCAAAACATGTGTTATATTAATCAACTTTGAACGATGCAATCCCTTGTTTTTTTCGCTTGGTGACGACTTTTCTGTGATGCTCGACTACCCTCAACAATAATTGTTTTTGTTGTTCATCCCTGACCGATTTGTTATACTTTTTTATCAGAGCAATTCCTCTTTCTGCGGTATCATTGACAACCTTAAGAGCGTTCACATGGATTCTTAGAGAATCACTGAAGTATTCTGTAACGTCGTAGATCCCAAACAATTCAAAGAATGTCTTTGTTTTATTAGTAATGAAATGGCTCAGGTCTTTTCCTTCAAAAAACATGTTTTTACCCTCTAATCGTTTCACTTCCTTTTTCTTTGCAGGTTTGGTTTATAAATTTTTAGTCATATTTTCCTTAACAGCCTGACTGAATAGTATTTTAATGGATGTGATGACGGCAAGCCAACCACAACAATGTTCGTCCGATTTCCCTTTCAATTCTGGTACATGCCCCTTGGATCAGTCCTGTATTAGATGCTGTAGTATCAAAAGATATACCGATTATATTGTCACATAGCCCAAATCGGTCCACTTCCCGAATAACTACTTCAGCCATCTACTCACCAGTTCAGGGCAATAGGTATGCCAAAATAATGCTCAAAATCTTTGCCAGTCACTAGAACTGCAACTCTATCTTCCAAAGTTTTGACATTCTCCTGGACAACTGAGGGCAACAGTTTACTATCCCAATGCAAGACCAAATGAGGAGTATTTTCAAAGAGTGACTCTTTGATTTTCTTTGCCATTTTACTTCTATTGATGGCCCAAGCTCAGTAAACGGTAGCTGTAGATATGAAAGTTTTTGAAACATTGTGGCCAAGGCTGTTTGCAGTTGCTATAAATGAAGTGGAAAAAAGGAAAAGAAACTGTATGGTCTCAAATCCCACAATGGTTGTGAATGGGATAAATGGGAAGCAGCAAAGCCTTCTGCAAACAAAAAGAGTGAAAACAAATGGAAAAAAGTATGGTTGCGCTAACCCTGGTTGGAGTATCACAACTGAGTGCAAATTAATACAAAAACAGTGTGAACATCAACATAATGTGAATGAATATAAGCACAGTAATGAACAATTGTGATTGGAAGTATCCTAAATAAATGAATATACACCCAATTATGACAAAAAGGGAGTGACACAAATTCTCCAAAAACTGTTGAAAAAAATTAAAATTGTGCCTCATAGAATTAGTCCAAAAATATAGATGGCGTGTTGACCCTGATCAAAGGGTTAAAGTTCATAAGATAATCAAACCATAAATTGATAACTATAACACATAAGTGAAAATGTGTACACCCGTGCAAATGGAAAAGTCTATAATAAAATTATTCTGTGAAGAAATCTTCTCATTGAGGGAAAACAGTGAAATCCACCACCAAATGAAGGTAATGCCTGCTTACCAGAGCTCCATGACCCCCCACTACAGAGGATCAGTAGAAGCTTTGAATGAAAGGCACAATATGCTCCAGATGAAACCAATATAGATGCAGTCCCAATCAGCGTGTACCACGACAATTCAATGGATCCCAGACTCATATGCCAGACCATGTAAAAGACATATAGCTTCCATAGTGTAAAACAGTTTTGATTTTATTAAATATAAAAGGAATCACACTTACAATAATGCAACGTAAAATCAGCCTTAAGCCTGCGGTGTGGGCCGGACACTCACAGGCAAACCCGTCCTTGCTGGATGATGAGTATGGTGGGTGGTGACGTCGATGCGCCGCTCCCCTCCACCCTACGCCGTTTCGCAACAAAATTGCGTCTTCCGGGGGCACCTTTTATAAATGAAGTACTTGCTTGTCGAATAGATAGCTGTTCTCGATCCCAAGTAGACTTGAGTGTCTGATCAAGAGGTTTTAATCTAGGACTTGAAAGTAATTTTTTCGTTGCTGGAGGCGAAAACTCAGTCTCTTCGTTACTAGGTGCTTGTGATGATGGAGATGAGTCTTCCAGTATAACTGTTGTATTGATTTCAGCGATAGCTTTGTAATGTTTATTCTTAAATTAATCTTTTTTTCTTCTTTTGTACACTTAGTTAGAAATTTCTCTAGTTTGTGATAAAAGTGATCAATGTGTGCAACCTCTAAATATTATCCAATCTTCTTGAAATTTGGCATATATATCTTTTACATCACTGAGACTCGGGACGTAAGCAAAGTCATATGAAAATCACATCTTTGGAAAAATGAAACACCCTAATCCATAGTGACTAGAAGTGTATCAGTACTGCTTGGACATTGAAAAAGAGAACACACTCCAAAAGTGTGTCCTGAAAATTAGGATGTTAGCGCAAATAAAAAAAGTATAATGGACAGTACTCAATTGTTTTTGTTGCAAGTACTAATACGGCTACAATCACCTCATGATTTTTGAGCAAGAAGCAGTGGACAGCAACCACATCATTTAATGCACAAAGAAAACCGTAAGTGGCATGGGATCAGAGACATGTGTGACCAGATTTGTCAGTAGGGTGAACTAAGGTATGTCACCCCACATCTTTATATTAAACAGGCTGACATTGATGCACATTAAAGCCCACTATAGCAAAAATAGTCTAAGGACAGGTGCCACAATTATATTTCATGAAGAATTAACTATAGTTAAAACAAAATAAAATAGCAAATACATAAAAGTTGAAGAAAAGCCTAAGTCAAACTATTCCTAAAAATGTTCCCTCCCCCTCCTTATATCTATTCTGCATACCTTGTATAAAAAAAGATATGTGTACTCACATCTATTTATTCAGATTAGGCATGATAGGTAAGAGGAGGGGGGAAGGGAACATACTAAAGATCATTTATATTTAGGCTTTTCTTTCACTTTAAAAAAATGGATAGTTGAATGAATATGACAGTTGTATTGCTTTGTATACTTGTTGTTAAGGCTGGTTTCACACTGGGGCGGTGGGTGCGGTGGCGGTTTAGCGCCGCTATTTTTAGCGGCGCTATACCGTCGGGATTGTTGAGCTATTCGGCCGCTAGCGGTGCGGTTTTAACCCCCGCTAGCGGCCAATAAAGGGTTAATACCACCCGCAAACCGCGGCTACAGCCACGGTTTGCGGGCGGTATTACCGCGGTATCCCATGCATTTCAATGGGAAGGAGCGGTGGAGGAGCGGTAAACACACCGCTCCTCTCACCGCTCCAAAGATGCGGCTAGCAGGACTTTTTTTACCGTCCTGCTAGCGCACCGCTCCAGTGTGAAAGCCCTCAGGGCTTTCACATTGGAGAGAAAGGAGCCGCTGTTTAGGCTCGGTTTGAAGGCACTATTTTTAGCAAAATAGCGCCTGCAAACCGCCCCAGTGTGAAAGGGGCCTTAAGGTAATCTCTTACTAAACTATATCAATTGCTGTTTTTCTGGCTCTAAGATGCATTCAATACATATTGCATTAAAAAATAAATTGAGTATGAAATGGAGATAACAAAAGAGCAACATTAACCAGCTGATTAAATAACTGTGTTTGCTCTGAAAAATTGAAAATCCTGAGAGATATGATTTTAAAACAAACATTAATGTGGTAATTGAGATTAGCCTAAAAAGTTAATTATTGGAGTTGAAATACAGACAATTTATTTCAGCAATAATGACTGTTACATTTACAATAAAGCTACTCTCATATTTGAAAAAAGAAAACAAGATCACAGAAACTGAACAACTAGGGATGAGCTCGATGTTCGAATCGAACATAAGTTTGACTTGAATATCGGGTGTTCGCCCGTTCGCCGAACAGCGAATATTATGGGGCGTTCGTGAGAAATTTGAACGCCCCAATATGCATTGCATTGCTGTATGATAATTGGCCAAAGCATGCACCTGACCTGCATGCTTTGGGCAATCACAGCACGCTCTGCTGAGAGGGCCATAATTGGCCAAAAGCAGGGTGCCTTTGGCCGATCATGGCTCAGGGGGACTAAGTCCACGCCCCACACTATATAAGGCTGCTTACATAGCGGCCATGTATAGTGTGTAGACGGGGATAGTTTGAGCTGGATTAGGCAGACAGGTTAGTTAGTGGCAGTGTATTTGATACATACTGTGCATACATACTGTGTACATACTGTATATACTGTATATACAGTCTAGTATATGTATATATATATATATATATATATATATATATATATATATATATATATTCTGCATTTAGCATAGACTAGATATTCAGTGTAGACTCTATATTCAAGTCAGGGCAGGCAGTGTATTTGAGATATATGTATATATATATATATATATATATATATATATATATATATATATATATACACAGTCTAATATATATTCAGTGTAGACTCTATATTCAGTCAATGCAAGCAGTGTAGTTTCTATAACACAGTTTAAAAACAAAATGGTGTGGGGGCCCCCCCCAAAATCCATGCCAGGTCCTTCAGGTCTGGTATGGATTTTAAGGGTAACTCTGTGCCAAAATAAAAAAATGGCATGAAGGTCCCCTCAAAATCCATACCAGGCCCTTTAGTGTCAGAAAAGTAAAAAAGTGTTCCGTGATGTCCATTCATCTTCAATCATGGTGCCGACGGTCCAGAGAACAACAAAAAAAATGGAAACACTCTGCCTCTATGGGAGGCGTCCCGCTGACTTCAGCCTTTTCGCAGTGACAACTTTTTTATAGCCAAGGGTAGAGCCACCCAGTGACGTAACTGGGTGACCCCGTCCCTTCTGACGGTCTGGTATAGATTTTGTGGGGAACCCAATGCCATTTAAAAAAAAAAAATTGCCATGGAGTTTCCCTTAATATCCATACCAGACCAAAAGGGCCTGGTAATGACTGGGGGGAATCCACACCATTTTTTTGTCAATGATTTTTTATGTATATCGCCGGGATCCGACAATATATTATAGCCGCAAGCAATTTTAAATGACATTTTTTCCTTTAGAAATTTAATTTTGCTGCGGTACTGTTATAAACATGGGAAAGAAGCGCTACTTTACAGGCAGGTTAGGGGGACCCCCCAGGCACGATATTTGACCACTTCAGGCCCGGAAGAATTTACCCTCTTCCTGGCACTGTACCCAAACAAAATGTACGTCCTTTTTTCCCCACAAATAGAGCAATTTTTTTCTGGTGGTATTTGATCACCTCTGCGGTTTTTATTTTTTACGCTATAAACAAAAAAAGACGGACTATTTAGAAAAAAAAGCAATACTTTTTACTTTTTTCTATAATAAATATCCCCAAAAAATGTATAAAAAAACTAATTTCTTCCTCAGTTTAGGATGATGTGTATTCTTCTACATATTTTTGGTAAAAATATTGCACTAAGCATATATTGATTGGTTTGTGCAAAAGTTATAGCGTCTACAAAGTAGGGAATACATTTTTGGCATTTTTATAAAAAAAAATTACTAGTAATGGCGGCGGCGAATGGGGGGGTGGGACTGCCTGGGTGAAGAGACCGATCATTGTTCCTAAGCATTAGGAACAACAGATCGCTCGACTCACCCCTGACAGAGACGGGGATCTGTCTGTTCACATTGACAGACCTCCATGCTCTCCTTCTCAGGAGCAATCGCGAGTATCCGGTGGCCATCCGGCCATGTGCACAAGCTCCTACGTCACACCGCGCGCGAGTGACCTATACTCCTTAAAGGTTGCCCTAGGACAGAGGGAGTTAAAAACGATTTTTATGCTGAGTCATGCTGATTTTAGGTGTTCATGTGTCTACTGTCTTGGGAAATGCATAAATCCAAGAGATCAATAACCTAGTGGAGTTGTCTGTGATACACCTCCAGCGGGAGCCCAATCAGGATTCTGGAGTATAAACTGAGCCTTTTCTTGGATCCTGTTGCTATGGACTTTAATAATGAAGTATTGAGCTGGATCATGAGTTAGGGGCAGCACAGCCATTCATGTATATTTGCACTATTAGGAAGAAATTAATTTAATGAAAGGTATATGTCTTTGTTAAGAGTGTACCAAAGATATCTAAAAGTAAACACTTTAATCTAAGGAATAGTTACTGCCTGGTCTGAAGTTTATTCAAGAGTATATAAATAGTGGTGAACGCATGAAAAACCAAGGAACATAATAATGGTGGATACATCACAATGTGAAGGTAAAGTACAAGGGTCCCATGTGTGACTGAGTTAACCCTTGTGTTTGGTTTCGCCGCTGCAGGAGAATCAAAGTACAAGTGTTTTTTGATAATATAGCAGCCAGCCAGAGGTCCCTAGTAGTGAACGAATTATGGTGCCTAGATTTCTACCCTAGTGGTCAGTACCCTAACCTCGATCCAACTGCAGTACAAGGCATCTCAGGGACCTGGCTTGAAGTCACTGGAGAGATAAAGAGCTTGGGGATCAGAAGCATGGTGCTGACTTTGTGGAGTTGAAAGCAGTGTAATGGTGTTTATTTTAAAGGACATACAGATTATTGTGTTTATGATATGCCCTTGTACTGATTGCATAAAAACATTTTGTTGAAAGCGCATATGGGGAACAAATCCTTAAGAACACTGGGACATAGTTGCTTACAAGTGATGACTTTATCAAAGGATATAACTTTTAAGGGACCCACTCATACACTGTTGATAGAAATTTGTTTAAAACACAAAATCTTATTATAGCCATACATTTTTTTGTACAACATATTGCAAGATCATTGACTTATACACACAAATCTATAACAAAAATGTAATTTGTCAAGTATATTGTCAAGTACATCGCAGTTTCTCCCCCCATACTTGTTAGCACTTGGCTTCTTGATTTACATAAACTTGATATTGTAGATATCACAAGATGCTTTAGTAAAGGAAACTTACATGATTTATCACAATTTTTTTTGTGGGTAGCAGAAATTCCACTTCTTCAGGTGCCGTGAAACTATAGATCACAATTTTTTTTTGCTTCAAACATATATTTTTTATTATTCATAAACGCACACAACTTTGTTAATACCTTTCTTACCTGACTATTGAGATTGTAAATCAGGGCCTGGAGACCACTAAACCACATCAAGCCTCCCCTAGAAGAAGAACCACGTTGAACTAAAGGGGGAAAAAAGGGGGGGGAAAGGAGGAGGGTTGTTATATAAATCAGGATTGATCAATTTTCTGATACATATACCATAGTTTGTGGACTCTATACCTTTCACACAGACTAAACAATATCCACTTATTTGTGTTATTTTCACCAAAGAAATGTAGCAGAATACATTTTAGGCTCAATTTTATGAAGAACAATTATTTATTTGCAAAATGTTATAACAAAAACAAAGAAAAACTATTTTTTTTTTAAAATATTCAGTCTTTCTTTTTTCATTTATTTAGCAAAAAATAAAAAACACAGTGGCAATTAAATACCACCAAAAGAAATCTCTCTTTTGTGTGAACAAAATGATAAAAATTTTGTTTGGGTACAGTGTTGCATGACCGTGCAAACTGTGGTAAGAATTGTTTAGGGAGATCAAGGGGTCAAATGTGTGCCTAGCTATGTGCAATGTGTGTATAGCAGGGGTCTCAAACTGGTGGCCCTCCAGCTGTTGCAGAACTACAATTCTCATGAGGCATTGCAAGGCTAAACAGTTACAAGCATGACTCCCATAGGCAGAGGCATAATGGGACTTGTAGTTCCGCAACAGCTGGAGGGCCGCAGGTTTGAGACCCCTGGTGTAAAGTGTGCTGGTTTTACTACTAGATCTCTCAGTTCCTCATCCTGGCTTTGCAGGGATGAAAAACTAACAGATCACCCACTCTGTACAGAGCTCTGTGTTGTTTACCAACAAGGAGCTCTGGGCTGTGATTGCACACAGCTGATCAGCATTTCCCTACCGTAAATCATTGGCCAGGACTTGCTGACAGGCTCCAGCTGAGTATAATCAGTACAGTACAACGGGTGGCAGGTGGCGGGTGAGGGGGTTCACAGGCACGTGCCCTAAACCCAGAAGTAGGCAGCGACTTATGTATACATCACTTTGCCTACAGCGGTCGCTCACCCGCAGTGTATTGCAGGCAGGCCGCCGCCAAGTGGTTAAACCTTTTCTGTAGTTTAGACATAGGCTCTGTTTATACTTTTCAATGGATACCTGAGATTATTTACTATTGCATATGGAAGTAAATGTTATATACTGAGGAAACTCTCCCTAATGGAGGAATATATAAATAGCAAATATGATACCCAGGATTGTTCTTTATTTGGATGGAGGGGATGCTGACCCTTGCCCTTAATTATATAAATTAGAGGTGGGTGCAGTAGGCTATGTTGCTTGGAGAGATCTTTTTTGATTTAAACAGTATAAGGGGGACTTTATCATTTCTTGCCCATCCATTCACTCAGTGGGACAATATTTTATTATCCCTGAAGGCTCTTGTTCCCTAGTTTTATTAGGGTTCATTATAAATGTATTTGGTAAGATTTTTTCACGAATGGTTTGTTAAGTATAGTTCTTATGGGAAGTGTTTATATAGAATACAAGTGTGTTTGGGGAGGCTGGTTCATATATTTTTATGAATAAGCCTGATATAAAGGCAGTAGATTTCAGTAGGCTTCATATAATGTTATGGGGTTTTATTTTGGTTTTTGATATTACAAGTCTATGTTATGCCCTGTTTCATATTAGGATTTGCAAGTTCGCCCAGTACCTTATGGGGTATGACTACCAGATATATGTGGAGCACATACAGTATTTTATTTTCTCCCCCTTCTATACGAGCCTTATTACAGGATGAGTTAACTTAAAAAACAAAAAACAAATGCACATTTTGTTGCTGGGCTGCAGAGAATTGCATTTGCTGTCACAATGACAAGGGGATAAGCGGTGCGGAGGGTGGTTGCTGAACATGTTACATGTTACACCCTAAATATGGGTGTAACATGTTAAGGTGAACTTATCCTTTAATTGTTTGGGGTATGTATTGATCGGAAGGTCTTTTGCTATGATGAAGTACATTTATGTGTACAAGTCATGTTCTTGAAATATGTTTTCCAAAACATTTTAATGCTTTTATAGCTATAATTAACGTTTGTATTTTAACCACTTAAGCCCCGGACCATTAGGCCGGTTAAAGACCATGCCACTTTTTACTATTCGGCACTGCGTCGCTTTAACTGACAATTTCGCTGTCGTGCGACGTGGCTCCCAAATAAAATTGACGTCCTTTTTTTCCACAAATAGAGCTTTCTTTTGGTGGCATTAGATCACCTCTGCAGTTTTTATTTTTTGCGCTATAACCCTTTCCCGCCGAGCGGACGCATATATGCGTCCTCGGCTTTCCGGGGTTATACCTCATCCCGGTACCGTTGTTTAGAGCCGGCGATTGGCTTTCCAGGTATAACCACCGATGCGGGAGACCCGATCCACGATCCGCCACCTCGGGCGGCTAGAGAGAGACTGAATCAAAGCCGCGAATGGCTTTGATTTTTTCTCTTCACTGTAACCACGGAAGCGACGTCATGATGTCACGTCTGGGTTACTCGGCTGCCAATGGCGCCGAATTTAAAAAAGTACACAGTATTCAGAATCGCCGTTTTCGGCGATCTGAATACTTTGAAGTGCAAAGGAGGGATTTGGGGTCTTTTAGACCCCCGATCTCTCCTTAAAGAGTACCTGTCACCACTTATTACTGTCACAAGGGATGTTTACATTCCTTGTGACAGCAATAAAAGTGATCAAATTTTTTTTTTTTAAAAAAACACTATTTTTAATTATAAAAATAAATAAAATAAATAAGAAAAAAAAAATTTAAAGCGCCCCTGTCCCCGCGAGCTCGCACGGCAAAGAAAACGCATACGGAAGTCGCGCCCGCATATGAAAATGGCGTTCAAATCACACATGTGAGGTATCGCCGAGAGCGAGAGCAATAATTATAGCTGTAGACCTCCTCTGTAACTCTAACCTAGTAGCCGTAAAAAAAAAAATTAAGCGTTGCCTATGGAGATTTTAAGGTACCGTAGTTTGTCGCCATTCCACGAGTGCGGGCAATTATAAAGCATGACATGTTTGGTATCTATTTACTCGGCGTAACATCATCTTTCACATTATACAAAAAAATTTGACTAACTTTGCTTTTTCATTTTTTTTAAATTCATGAAAGTTAATTTTTCCAAAAAAGTTGCGTTTAAAACACAGCTGCGCAAATACTGTGTGATATAAAATATTGCAACAATCGCCATTTTATTCTCTAGATTCTCTGCTAAAAAAATATATATAATGTTTGGGGTTTCTGAGTAATTTTCTAGCAAAAAATCCGCATTTTAACTTGTAAACACCAAATGTTAGAAATGGGCTTAGTCATGAAAGGGATAAACAAAAATAGAGCGACAATTTTGAAAAAAATTCAATATTTTTTACTTTTTGCTATAATAAATATCCCCCAAAAATATATAAAAAAAACATATTTTTTCCTCAGTTTATTCCGATACGTATTCTTCTACATATTTTTGGTAAAAAAAATCGCAATAAGCGTTTATTGATCAGTTTGCGCAAAAGTTATAGCGTCTGCAAATTAGGGGATAGTTTTATGGCATTTTTATTCATAATTATTCTTTACTAGTAATGGCGGCGATCAACGATTTTTATCGTGAATGCGACATTATGGTGGACACTTTTGACACATTTTTGGGACAATTGTCATTCTTACAGCGATCAGTGCTATAAAAATTACACTGGCAGTGAAGGGGTTAATGACTAGGTGGCGCTGTAGGGGTTAAGTGTGCCCTAGTGAGTGATTCTTACTGTAGGGGGGATGGGCTGTGTGTGACATGACACTGACCGATTACACGGAGCGGAGATCAGTGTCATTGTCACTAGGTAGAGCGGGGAGATGCTTGTTTACATTAGCATCTCCCCGCTCTATCTCTCCGTGAGACGATCGCAGGTATCCCCGCGGTGATCGAGTCTCACGGAGCTCACGTGCGCCACCAAGCGGCAGCATCTTAAAGGGGACGTACCTGTATGCCCTTATGCCTGTCCGTGCCATTCTGTCTACGTGAATAGGCGTGCGCTGGTCCTTAAGTGGTTAAACAAATTTGCATCAACAGTGTATGGGTGGGTGCCTTTAAAGTTCTATCCCATTATTTGTCAACATTTAGTTGGCAAAGTTAATATTCACTCTGCTAATTAACAACATCTTCGCCTTTAGTAAACCAACCATATTATTTGAGGCTGTGTGAGCACTCTACTGCTTTATAGACACTTTTTGGATGATCTAACTGTTGGTATTAGCTGTTAAATACACGTGTGTTCTTACTGCTGTACATTTTTTATAGTGAATTTAATTAAATAATGTAAAAAATTGTTCATACCCTGCAATTTTAACTAGACACCGACATACATAATAACAGAACATAATAAAATAAACAAGAAGAAAAATTAGGATTATTTTGGTGTAGTTAGCATTCATGCATATAACCCTTATCTTTAATCCAAGCACAGGTTTTTCACAGACAGAAAAGCAGAAATGCAGAGCTTTTGGATTTAGCTTACAATGAAAGCACATTAACTCCAATTTATACAAATAGAGTTTTTGAGCCATTGAATTATCAATAAATATAACTTGCTTGTTTTTCTGATTACTGTAGTGCACCAAGCCAGATAATACTTTATATTGTAAAAATAATGCATTGCATTGCATTTGAACTGTTGCCTTTTTAGAAAAAGCCCAGATACACATTTTCATTAATGTAGACTATAGCTTCTGTATTTCTGTATTTTTAATTAGAACAAGACATTGACATATTTCTGTTTGTTATGTATTCCTAATTTGAACTTTATTTTGTACTGCCAAGTGTTTTTTGGTTTTCGCTACTCTTATACAACTAGGACATGAGTTTTTAAGCATAATAAATATACACCTTTGCATCATTTATTTTTCTTTTACTTTGTGCTGTGTATATGTAAGTATTTCCGAATGATAATACACTTTCTTATGCTGTTCATCTGTGCTGCATAGACCTTTTGCTATGCAATATACTGTGTACACATTTCCCCAAAAAATATTATATGTCCTTTATAGTTTTTTTTATCTAAAGATTGCTATAACACATGCTAAACATATCTTCTACAAGTAACAAAAAACATTTAGGGAATGATGGTTATATGTATTGCCACTGTTATTCCTGTTATGGTGCATTTTTTTTTTAATTATTATTAATACATATATATATATATATATATATATATATACAGTATATATATATATATATATATATACATATGTACTGTGTATATAACATATGTACACTTCATTTAATGCATAACATATCTAAAACAGAATGGATTAGATCTAAAAGATCATAAAGCAGAGTTCAGCGAACATGACTAAAGTTCAGGTGATTAATCTAAAACTCACCGAAGACAATAGGGCCTGCATGTTAAAAAAAAAAAAAAAAAAATAATAGCAATGTTATAGGCTAATAGGCAATATTGTCAAACAATTGGCATGGGGGATGGACACTGGCTGAGGGAACATGTCCCAAAGCAAAAATAAATTGTTAAAAAATGTGTTTGATGGGGGACAGTGATTTATCAATGCTTACAGTGAAACATTAAAAACACCATTAACCACTTCAAGACCAAGCCTATTTCTGACACGTGTTGTTTACAAGGTAAAATCAGTATTTTTTGCTAGAAAGTTACTTAGAACTCTATATTACATATAATTTTATAGCAAAGACAGTTCATTGCAATATTTTCTGTCACACAGTATTTGCGCAGCAGTCTTTCAAACGCAATTTTTTAGGAAACAATTCACTTCACTGAATTAAAAAATAAAAATAAACAGTAAAGATAGACCCCATTTTTGTATATTGTGAAGGATGATGTTACCTCAAGTAAATAGATACCTAACATGTTACGCTTTAAAATTGCACACACTCAAGGAATGGTGACAAACTATGGTACTTAAAAATCTCCATAGGCAATAGAGTTACAGAGGAGGTAAAAAAAGGGAGTAAAATATAAAAAAAATAGAGAAAGAATATCTGAAAAGAATATGAAAAAATTACCATGAAAAATATATATATATATATATAATCCAAAATTATATAAAGAAAACATTTTTGGGGATAAAATAATAAAAATCATAAGAATTTTTTTTGGGAAAAAATTATTTAAGAAATAATAAAAACAAGTTACAATAAAAAAATGACAGGTGCACTCACCATCGAGGCTGTGAAAGGACAAGCTGAACACTCCTCAATGCAGAGTTACCAAAAATGTAAACATTTAAAAAAAATTTAAAAATAAAAAGAATTAAGAATTAAAAAATGTGTTTAATGAACTGTGATGCAATGTCCATCCCCACCGTAGCCTTATGGATTGTGTCATTATTGCGTAGGTGAGACAGGTCACAAAATTCAGGATGTACCTCCAGAACCACATTGATGTCCGTTTGTGAGATGTCTCTTGCCATTTTGATGGAAGGCCAAGCAAAGCACATGCACAAGGCAGAGAATATAGGAAAAAGAGCAAAGGACACTGGGAACTTCCTATACAGACAGGATTTTCCTGCAGGAATTTTCTGTAAATTAACATGAAGAATTTTTGCACAGTGCTGGATTGATCGAGGAGTTGGGTGAGTTTTCAAGAAGGGGAGTAGATAGACCAAATTGAAATTAATCTGTATCTATTATACTGCAGATAACCTGAAAGATCAAGAAATCCTCCTGCTGTATTCTGAACAAGCAGATGTTCCTGAGATAGCCTTTACTCCATTTTAAAATAATGGGGACAAGTTCAGGCATTCTACAAACAACCAACCTGATGTGAGTGTCAAGGTAGTCAACCTTTTGCCATCATCCTCAAGTTTGAAAGCAAGTGATACCAACTTACAAACAAGTACAGCAGATGCGAATGACAGCTTGGTATCTCATACTTCCCCAATGGGCATGCAACGTGGATGTACTTTATCTCACTCATGAAAACTTGACCAAGATCAACTTATTTTTGACCAACAATGCATTCTTTTCAAATACGACAGGATATCGACAAATGAAAATGAAGTTACTCTATCAGTGGCTTAACAAGTCTTCAAGCATTATTTGCTGCCTGATTTCTCCTCTTCTGCTGGTCCCCTTCCATTGTGTTAAACTATATCTTCCAGTTTTATGTAGAATGTATATTTTTTATATGTGACTCTGTATTGCACTGCATTAAAAAGTAACTAAAGGAAAACATTTATTTATTTTGTTTTGGATAAGGACTTGTCCTGTCACCTGTCAGTTTATCTAGCTGTCTCTGCTCCAAGTAGGGAAATTCACTCTCTATTGCTATGGGTTCTCTTTATTATTGAAAGTGAGAAGTGAGAGGACAAGAAAATCACACAATTTGGATTGACACCAGAACACTAATAGAGCAAAAATCTCCTCAATGGGAACCAAAACAGTGGTCCTAACCCTTCTTTACTCTATCCTAAATGAAAAGATTACATCTTCCCTGCCCCTCATAAACAAAAAGAACTAAGTAGGAATTTTCAGTGTTGGGGCTATCAGAAAAGAGCATTTTTTTTAAATGATGCGATGTGAAATCTGAAGTAGGTGTTATTTCAATCTGGCTGAAAAAGTGAAAATACACTTACAATGATATTAAAGGCAGATGTTTTTTTTTTTTTTTTTAAAGAACAAACATGTTATATTTACCAGCACAGAGCAAACCCAATCCTCCTCTTCTCAGGTCCCTCGCCAGCGCTCTGGGCCCCTCCCTCCTGTCAAGTGCCCCTATAGTAAGTAGCTTGCCATGGGGGCATCCAAGAAGGCTCACTCCTGAACCACTGTCCATTCATACACAGAGCATGTCTTGGCCCCCCAAATCCTCATTGGCTCTCTTGCTTTTATTGACAGGAGTGGGGGCCAATGGCTCTCGCTGTTGTCTCAGCCAATGAGGAGGAAGAGACCCGGGAGAGACGCTGCTCTTGTGCACATCCCTGGATCAAGATGGGGCTCAGGTAAAGCAGCAACACACCAAAATAGCAAGCTGTGTAAAAATGTATGCAATTTCAGCTGCCAATATATGCCCATTTGCTGAATGTTTAACCATAAGATTGAGCAGCATGATTACAGCAAAACTGAGCTTTATTTAACTGATACACAAATTTCACAGTCTGTTAAATCTGTCCATTTCACCTTAAAATGTTTTTGATGAAAACTGTGATGAAAGTTTATCAATGAAAACTGTTAATTGGTAACCTCTGTAAATGCATTTTTATTGCAGTTTGCATTTCCCATGTTGGTGCTAGTTTTGGTTTAAAGTAGAACTAAGGCCAACACATTTTATTTCTCATTTTGGATAGAGTAAGGGAGGATTATAACCCCTTTGATTTTTTTCCATTTGTCCCATTGGGGAAATATCCCGTCACTTCCTGTTTCATAGCCACAACAAGAAGTGAGAGGAAGTCCTTCCAATGTGAGGAAAATCCCCAGTTCCTGCCAGGGTCATTAAAAAGAATGTCCTCATTGGAAGATTTCCTTTCTATTCCTGTTCTGGTGAGAAATCAAAATTTGGGATTTTCTTTATTTTTAATTTTAAGTTACACTGGTCAACTGAGCAAATAGAGAAGGTGAGGGACAAAGATAGCAATAAAAACCCGATGAGTGTCTCCACTCTATCCAAAACTAAAAAAAAGGATTTGGTCTTAGTTCTACGTTAGTTTCCTCTATAGGTTTTATCAAGGTATTAATTGAATTTTTTTAAATGTATTTAATCTTCAAGAAAATGGCAAAAGGACCATAGTTTAAAGTAGCGTATTAATTTACTTTATTTAGACTTAGAAGTTCAAAATATAAATTAGACTATGAAAATTGAACTTCTTTTTATATGTTGTACTGATGCTAATTCAGTCTTATTGTATTCATAAGAAATATGCTTGTGGCATTATGACACTGCAGTTTGCACAAAGTTCCCACACATTACTTCAATGTCACCACAGAAAATTGAAACTTAACCATCTTGCATGACAGCAGTGTGTTTGAATCAACATATTTTTTGCATGCCTTAAATTGCTAAAATAAAGGTTTAATGCAGGTTAGGAACATCTGGACAATTAGTCAATTTTTCACACCACCTCCTGCTTTGTATCATTAGAGTCAATCTGTTAAGTCTCTTCTGTGTACTGCATGCTACAAACATTCAGAAAATACCTCCTGTAATCAAAATAAATGTGTAACTATTTTTCACTGAATATAATAAATATGTTATAAAAAAACTTAAAGTAAACTTGTTAGCAGGGAAATGGTGGGCTGTCACTGTTGACTTCTTTCTGAAAACTACCATTGCAGAGTTATTTATAGATTCAGGACTTTTGATTGGTTGCATTATTGTGGCTTCTATCTGGACTACAGGCTTTGGGTAGTGGTGTTTGTAATCAAAGTATTAGAAGCACGCATAGTGAAATGGTGAAACTTAAATCAAAGCTGCACAGTTGGCTTTCATCCACAGGCACCCCTGCAAAAGCAGTTTTTAGGGAAAAGTGAACTAACTCTTTAATTGAATCTGCCTACGTAAAAAAAAAAATAATAGGGCAAGAGCATCCCCATTTAGGAGAACTACTTTAAGCCTTGTTATTGAACATGGAATATCACAGATGAGGAAGGTAGAGGGGATACATGTGTTTCACATCATGTCTTCTTAAGGATGTCCCCTCATATAGAGTTATGGAGTGGAATGCTCTAAAAGGCATTTGCCTGACTTTGATTTCCCACACATCCTGCCAAGTTTATATTCTGTGTTGGCAAACCACAAAAGCAAAAAATCACGGCAGTCAAATTTACAATTTAAAGCTGTATTAAACCCAAAAGCAAAGATTTATTAAATTGTAGCTTACCAATTCTTGGATGTGATAGCTGCATTCATTTTTTTTTTTTTAACAAGACTTTTGTTTTTCAAAAGAATAAGCTCTCTTGCATATTGGCCAGCAAGTCTGCTGACGATCTGGCCTGGAGGCTCACAGTATAGGATCTGACTGGTACCGGAAGGAGACATCCATGTACACAGGGACACCATGATTAAAGGCCTGAGAGAGAAACCGAGGAGACTGTTGCTGTTTAACCCATTTTTTAGAGAGACTGTTCCAGTTTTGCTAGCTCAGGGCTGTTTCCAGTGTGGGGTCCCCTTGAAGCTGTATGTTCACATACTCTTACACTAGAAGCCTACCTTGAAGGGGTTAACTACAACTAAAAAGTGTCTTCTATTAAAGTTGCCATTAGTTCTGGAATATCCCAAGGCTCACCCTATACCCTAGGTTGTTTAAACAACAAATCCTAAAAAGATATTTTCTGCCTGGTTATTGCGAGGAGAGACCGAGAAACTACTGTGTGCCTGGCTGCTGTGCACCCAATAGGGAATACAAGCTGGCACAAACGGCAAGACCGGCCTGGGATCTGCACTACATATAAGAGGAACTGCATCACAGGCATCCACCAGCCCAGCTAAGACAAGTCTATAGATGACTCCTTCTGATTTAACCTTTGATTGTGAAATGGATCTGCAAAATTCTATCACTGCCTTTCCCACACTTAACCGCTTAAGGACTAGCTGCCGTCAATATACTGTGGCAGGTTGGCTCTCCTGCGCAAATTGCCGTAGGTGTACATTGGCCGCTTTAAGAGCGATAGGGCGCAATGCCAGAGCCGATGAGCGTGGCCGGCCAGCAGCCGTCATGTCCACCGGCCACCCATGATCACTCCACAGAGAGCCAGAACAGGGATCTGTCAATGTAAACAGACAGATCCCCATTCTGACAGGGAAGTAGAGAGAGATCTGCTGCTCCTACTGTAGCTTCCTCACCCGGTACTCCACACACCCGCAGACCCCTTTTTGTGTTAGTGGGATCCACTGATTTCGTTACTTTGGGTTTGCAGCAATTACCTCCCACGAGTGGATCCTTCAGCTCCGTTGTCTAGGTACACCAATATCTTCCAGGAATAAGGCCAATGTCCACACATGAGTAAAACCTAATCAGCAAGGCTTTATTCTTTTTTTGCTTTGAGTTAACTTGAAGAAAGTAAGATCAGAAAAGTTGAAAGACGTAGGGGAAGGTTCAGGCACGCAACACTTTTTTTTTTTCTTATAGCTTCCATTATATTTCCATTAAACATACATTACATTAAAATACACAAAAAGTAAAAAAATACATTAAACACAACATTTACAACAACAACATGGGTCTATCCTGCTACATCTTGATGATTTTCCTTTCCTCTTCCTTCCTCTCCAACGGCTCTCCCCCATCCATTTCCTCCATAACCCCTTCCCCCCCTGGGAGAGGAGAAAAAAAACAAAAACACTTAAATCCAGTATATACACTCGTCGCCACTCAAGCCTGAGTGGGTATTGCTCACCCGGATAGTCCATATGAGAGCAGTCCTAGCAGCCGGGATGGAGCACGGATGTCAGAGATGATGGATCCCCCTCTAGGCAGGTCTCCAGGCCTCTTCCCGAGACAGCAGTACCATCGCTAGTCTCCGCCGGGACTGTTCTTCCCCTGGAACTCCTTTCCTAAAGATGGGCCCCCTAACAACGGACAGCCTGGGATCCTTCTCTGAAGCGTAGGCCCTATTCAGCGGAGCTGGGCCTACAATGCAGCAACAGGGCCTCGGGCTGAAGGTGCCCAAGGCCTAAGCACTCCAGTGCACCTCGTGCCATGTGGGCCATGAGGCACACTCACTGGACCAGAGGGCCCCCTGAACGCCTTGGAGTCCCCCTGGAAAAAATTGCGCTCTAAAATGGCGTCTGCCACTTTTGTACACTCTCCTAGCATGCACAGCGGGTAGACCACGCCCACTGCACAGCTGCCGAGAGAGGACACCCAAGATGCTGTGATACCCCAGTAATCCAGCCCATGCCGGCGGTGACAGTGCCACCTGCAGGCAAAGGAGAACAAAACTGCCGGGCAGTATCACACCCAGAGCAGAACAATAATTGAACATAATTGGTCTGAGCCCAACTACTGGATCAGACCACCCTTAAATTTCCACATAGCACCCCAAAAATATTGGGGGGGCGCTACACTAGTGATTAGGAACAGCGATCTCTCTCCTCCTCCAGTCAGTCCCCTCCCCCCACAGTTAGAAACACCTTCCAAGGAACACATTTACCCCTTGATCGCCCCCTAGTGTTAACCCCTTCCCTGCCAGTGACATTTGCACAGTAATCAGTGAATTTTTACAGCACTGATCGCTGTATAAATGTCAATGGTCCCAAAAAATTGTCAGAAGTGTCCAATCTGTCCGCAGGTCGCCGCCATTACTAGTAAAAAATAATAATAATAAAAATGCCATAAATCTATCCCTTATTTTCTAGACGCTATAACTTTTTTGTAAACCAATCAATATACGCTTATTGTGATTTTTGCTTCAAAAATATGTAGAAGAATACACATTGGCTTAAACTGATGAAGAAATTTGTGTTTTTAAATTTTTTGGAGGATATTTATTATAGCAAAAAGTATTGTCAAAATTGACGCTCTTTTTTTGTTTATAGCGCAAAAAAACAAACAAACACAGAGGTGATCAAATACCACCAAAAGAAAGCTCTATTTGTGGGGAAAAAAGGACATAAATATTGTTTGGGTACAATGTTGCATGACCACACAATTGTCAGTTAAATTTGACGCAGTGCCGTATCGCAAAAAATGGCCTGGTCATTAAGGGGACAAATCCTTCAGATCCTTAAGTTGTTAAAAAGCCAGTACTGGACATTACTTTAAAATAAATGTTGGTATCACTAAGAAGCTCTATCATCTCTGATCTTATATTGATGATTCAACAATTTAACTCTTCTGATGCTGGGCCCTGTGCTCCACTTTTAAACTCATGTGGCCAACAATTCTTGCAGTTTTTCCATTTATTTTTTCCTCACAGCTTTCAGTTTGTAAAAGACCCCCCCCCCCCCCAAACCATACATTTTCTGAAAGCACATGACTAGTAGAATAAAGAAAAAGTGTTGATTAAACAATATTTTCGCTAAAAATGCACTAAAATCATTATTAGCAAAAACAAACTGCAAATTTTACAAAATTCTTGCGAAGTCCCTACTATATATAAAAGCTAAACCTGTATTGAGTTATTAAATAACAAATAGTGTATTTGTAAATTTTAAAATGCGCCTTTTTGCAAAATGGTGAAAATAGAAGGTACACAAAACTGTAAATAACCAAATTCCTTAAAAAATTTGGAGGTTTTCATTTTTAAGTTTTCACTTACAGCTTTCAGAATTTGTAAAATATCTTCCCTAAACCATAAAATTTTACATAGAACCAGGAGAAGAAAAATAAGGTATTACTGATGATTTAGGCCCCACAATTGTTGCACAAATGTTTATCAAATTATTACTTTCACCCCAAAAAATCAAAAATCCTTATTTACACACATAAACACAACATAACTTACAAAATGCCTGCTAAATCCCTTCTAAAACTTTGTTCACATGAGGGAGGAACTAAAGTTTACACCTAGGGGGGGCCATGTTTACCCGCACAGGGATGCACAGGTGTTCTGTGCATCCCTGTGCAAGCAGGGATGTAGCAGATGCAAGGACATCCATATGTAGGTGCATGGCACAATGATGGGCACAGTGAGGCTGCAATGATGGGCACCAGGGATGAGCCGAACACCCCCCTGTTCGGTTCGCACCAGAACCTGCGAACAGCCAGAATGTTCGCATGAACTTTAGAACCCTATTAAATACAATGGACTTGAACGTTCGAAATCTAAATTGCTAATTATAAAGGCTTATATGCAAGTTATTGTCCTAAAAAGGGATTGGGGACCCGGGTCCTGCCCCAGGGGACATGTATCAATGCAAAAAGAAGTTTTAAAAATGGCCGTTTTTTCGGGAGCAGTGATTTTAATAATGCTTAAAATGAAAAAATAAAAGTGAAATATTCCTTTAAATTTCGTACCTAGGGGGTGTCTATGATTTGCATGTAAAGTGGCGCATGTTTCCTGTGCTTAGAACTGTCCCTGCATAAAATGTCATTTTTGAAGGAAAAAAAGTCATTTAAAACTCACTCGCGGCTATTAATGAATTGTCGGCTCCCGGTCATTGATAAAAAAAAAAAAGCGTGGGGGTCCCCCCAAATTCAATTACCAGGCCCTTCAGGTCTGGTATAGATATTAAGGGGAACCCCGCCGCAAATAAAAAAAAAATGCGTGCGGTTCTCCCAAATATCCATACCAGGCCTTTCAGATCTGGCATGGATTTTAAGGGGAACTCCCCCCCAAATGTAAAAAAAAATGGCGTGGAGTCCCCCCAAAAATCCAAACCAGACCCTTATCCGAGCACGCAACCTGGCAGGCAGCAGGAAAAGAGGGGGGACGAGAGAGCGCCCCCTCCTGAACCGTACCAGGCCACATGCCCTCAACATGGGGAGGATGTCCCCATGTTGATGGGGACAAGGGCCTCATCCCCACAACCCTTGACCGGTGGTTGTGGGGGTCTGCGGGCGGGGGGCTTATTGGAATCTGGAAGACCCCTTTAACAAAGGGGACCCCCAGATCCCGGCCCCCCTATGTGAATTGGTAAGGGGTACATTTTACCTCTACCATTTCACGAAGAAAGTGTCAAAAAATGTAAAAAAAAAACACACCAACACCTTGGAAAAGTCCTTTATTAAAAAAATAATAAAAAAAAAAACAAAAAAACATTCCAGCGGTGAAATCCAGTGTCCCGCGGAGATCCGATGTCCAGCGCTGTCCGTCATTGGCTGAGCCTGAGCGGACCTGATGGGGAACTTCCTCCGCAGTCTATTACATGTATAGACCCGCCCCTTCTAAAGTTCCCCATCAGGACCGCTCAGCCAATGACTAGGTGTAAGGCTGAGGACCTAATGCGGAACATGAGAAGGGGCGGGTCTATTCATGAATTACACAGTGAAGGAAGTTCCCCATCAGGTCCGCCCCCTCGGTATGTCAGACCCTGCCTACGTCATTGGCCTGAGCGGGGAACTTACTTCACTGTGTAATTTACACAGTGAAGGAAGTTCCCCATCAGGTCCGCTCAGGCCAATGACGTAGGCGCGGTCTGACATACCGAGGGGGCGGACCTGATGGGGAACTTCCTTCACTGTGTAAATTACACAGTGAAGGAAGTTCCCCGCTCAGGCCAATGACGTAGGTGGGGTCTGACATACCGAGGGGGCGGACCTGATGGGGAACTTCCTTGAAAATTTTATGCAGGGACAGTTGTAAGCACGGGAAACATGCGCCACTTTACATGCATATCATACACACCCCCTAGGTATGAAATTTAAAAGAATATTTCACTTTTATTGTTTCATTTTAAGCATTATTAAAATCACTGCTCCCAAAAAAACGGCAGTCTTTAAAACTTTTTTTTGCATTAATACATGTCCCCTGGGGCAGGACCCGGGTCCCCAAACACTTTTTATGACAATAACTTGTATATAAGCCTTTATAATTAGCACTTTAGATTTCTCCCATAGACTTTTCGAATTTGCCGCGAACACCCCAATTTGTTCGCTGTTCGGGCGAACAGGCAATGTTCGAGTCGAACATGAGTTCGACTCGAACTCGAAGCTCATCCCTAATGGGCACATGAGGCTACAATAATGGACATGTGAGGCTGCAATGATGGGCACGGTGAGGCTGCAATGGTGGGCACCATTAGGCTGCAATGGTGGGCACCATTAGGCTGCAATGATGGGCACAGTGAGGCTGAAATGATGGGCACGGTGAGGCTGCAATGATTGGCATGGTGAGGCTGCAATGATGGGCACGGTGAGGCTGCATTGATGGGCAGTGAGGCTGCATTGATGGGCTGCAATGATGGACACAGTGAGGCTGCAATGATGGGCAGTGAGGCTACATGGATGAGTAAAGTGAGGCAGCATGTATGGGCACAGTGAGGTTGCATGGACTGGCACAGAGGCTGCATTGATGGACAAGATGAGGGTGCATTGACAGGCACAATGAGGCTGCATTTAATGGGCACTGGTGAGGCTGCATTGATCTCTTGTATCATGTCTGCAGTCTCTGACCATCTCCTGTATTATGTCTACATTCTCTTACCATCTTTAGTATCATGTCCTCAGTCTCTAATCATCTCCTGTACCATGCTCACAGCCCCTGACATCTTGACATCTCCTGTACCATGCCTGCAGCCTCTGACATCTTGACATCTCCTGTACCATGCCCACAGCCTCTGACCATCTCCTGTACTATGCCCGCAGCCTCTAACCATGTCTTGTATCATGTCCGAAACCTCTGACCTTCTCTTGTCTTATATCATGTCTGCAGTCTCTGAGGGAGTCTGGAAAGGAGTCAAGAATGGGAGCACCGCTGGAATTGGGGTCATGGGAAAAGTCAGACATGTGTGGACTGTGGAGAGGAGACTATAGGAAAACCAGAACCACCAAGCTGGAGCCAACTGATGGAGCCCTGCAAGGTGCACCTGAGAGGAGGTTAGTGACAGTGTCGCCAGGCCAGTCTGAGGGGGGTCACTGATGTAAGGGGGAAATGAATACAGTAATGTAAAGGGGCACTGATATGAAGGTTTCCCCCCTATATCAGTAACCCTTACCTTAGTGTATTCTTTCTGCGGAAGGTGGTATAATAATGCTATGGGGCTGGTATGAAATTATTTCCTGGGCTGTTTTTTTATTCCCAGTCCGGCCCTGCCTTTAGCCTACCCTCTAATACCTTTGGAAGTATTTATATTTCTGATTCTAGGTTAATCTTTTAAACACTGGAGTCTGGATCACTCCATTAAACTTTTTGATATATTGGACAGCGGGAAAATCCTTCCCTTCTGCATAGATGTGAGGTCCTCACAATCCTGGCCTACTTTACATATGCCCAGATCACATCTTATTTGCAAGTCAACTCTGCACCAACACTATCCCTGCCTGAAAAAGCCTGGGCCTTCTGGTCCTCAGATAAAGGGCCCACCAAAGGCCTTGCAATAATGTACACCATCCAACAGTCTAAAGACACATTTATTTAAAGCTCTTTCTTATCAAAATGGGAGCAGTGACTTGGTGTAACTTTCATGGACATTCAATAGATAAAGGCCATACAACAAAACTTTAGTTACATTAAATTTGTAATTATTGGAAATTATCTAAAAAATCCATTATAGATGGTACATAACTGTTTCTCGGATAGCTACATTTTCCACCTCAAGGGAAAATTTGTGTAGAAAAATAAAATAATGAAAAAATGGACTGCCGCACTCCAAAAACCTTTTGGTGGCTTTTATTTAAAATGGCATCAAACAAATGGCACTACAAGTCACAGCAAAGCAAAGGAACATCTGACAGGTTGCACACTTTTAAATAGTGCTTACTCATAGCTGGAGTGTTTTTAAATGTTTATCCAGCTATGAGTAAGCACTATTTAAAAGTGTGAAACGCGTCAGATGTTCCTTTGCTTTGCTGTGACTTGTAGTGCCATTTGTTTGATGCCATTTTAAATAAAAGCCACCGAAAGGTTTTTGGAGTGCGGCAGTCCATTTTTTCATTATTTTATTTTTCAACTGCCTAGTGCATCGCCAGCACCCTCGATTTCTTGACTACTGAGTGATCAGCGGAATCTACCCACCTGGAGCGGCAATCTTTCTTTCTCCCACTTGTCTATGGACTTTAAAATTTGTGTAGACATGGTTGTTCACAAGTGAAAATGTTGTTCCATATATTGTGGAGCTGCCCACATATAAAAAGCCATTGGAATATGGTATTCTGACAAAAAAAATTTCACTTGCTGCTTTATGAGGCCTAAACCAGCCTTGGCACTATTTAGCATAGATGCCAACGACTTCCCCCCTGGTGTTCAGGCCTGTGATAATGCTAATACATTTCACAGCCAGATTGTTTATACTCTAGAATTAGAGATTCATTTTAAGCCCTAATGTTTCCAGGGTAATACAGCAACTGGACCTAATTTTGACATATGAACAACACATTGCATTCTAATTGGGCAGGCAAAAACTATTTTACACACCGCATAGGATATATGGATAGTCTGTCACACTCAGGAGAGGCAAACATGCTAAAACTTGCCCTCATTCACCTTACATCTCATGTCTGGTCATATCTTGGATATTTATCGTAATATATTGTATGAATAATGTTGTTTGATTTTTTTTAACCTTGTTTCTTATTCCATATTCAACCTCAATTTATTGATTGATCTTATAGTGTGTATTTCCACTTCACTGAACAGGATGTACATTTAATGTTATTTAGTGTTTTTTCACTCAATGCTGGATAACTACTTTACATAATCTATGAGACAAAATAGAATTGCATTTTTGTACCCTTTTCTACCCATGCTCTTTCACTGAAAGTGTACTTTGGGTACTTTGTATGGAGACCTTTACATTTATTGTACATCTTTTATATGTACTCTATACTTGATAAGCCAATAAAAATGTTCTCCTTAAGAAAAAAAGATAAAAACCATACAGCCACCACATCTAATGGTTGGTAAGATGAAATATAGCACATTTTTGATTTTGAGTTTAATACCACTTTAACTAATATTTAACAGAAAATATATATTTACCTTGTTTTATTGTTTAAATGTATATAAAATGTGTACTTCCATTACATAACATATCAAAACGCATATTAATATAATGTCCCATATTCAATCCAACA
Source organism: Rana muscosa (assembly GCA_029206835.1). Lineage (NCBI taxonomy): Eukaryota > Metazoa > Chordata > Amphibia > Anura > Ranidae > Rana > Rana muscosa. The sequence continues at coordinate 1,075,431,180 of CM055116.1, read as the reverse complement.
AAAAGGAGTATTTCCCTTTTCTATAATTTATTAGAGAACAAACTGTCTTGGTGACTAGGCAAATCCTTCTCCACCTCCTAATGGCTGCGTGTTTTTTTCAATCTATCTATCAATTCTCCTACTGTGTCAATCACTGGGAACGGATTCAGAAAATTGCAGTGGTGCTATACTCCATATAAATTGTCACAATTTTCCTCCTTCAACTTCTACTTGTGCTGGCGCAGCTGTGGTTGTGTAGGCAACTTAAAGCATATCTTGTGGTCTAGTAAAAACCTTGTTACTGGTGTAGAATATTTCAGCTTGTATCTAAAATTACAGGTTTCCTAGTGTTCCCTATCTGGCACTAACAATTCTTAACTTGGGGATTGATGACTTTCCTATCAACTACCGCAATGTAGTTACACATATATTTCTATTACTATTCTGAGGCATTGGAAGAGTCAAAAAGCCCCCAACCTACCTGAAACCATCTCTATACTCATTATTCTTTTGAAAGGTTGATTGCTGTCCGATCTAATACTTCCATTACTTTCAACAATCTCTGGAAACCATGGTGTGACCCGCTTTTAGATCACTAACTACGTCTTCTTGATGACATGTGGGTCCCTTTGATGTGAGCTTTGCAGAACTTGTTTCTGTGTGAATATTTCTTTACAACTTGTTTTACAGTTTTATATTTGAATATGATTTGCATGTTTTTTTTTTGTTTTTTTTTTATAAATAAGTCTTTAGGCAGAGAGATATCTACTTCCCAATGGTGGATTATGTTTTTAGGAGTTTAAGTAAAACTTCACACAGAAAATTTTGAAAGAGTACTATCAACTTTCCCCAGAGAGTACATGAATCAGTGTTGTGAACATGATATTCCTTGGTATTAAAATTCAAAAGTAGTTCAATTTTTTAGAAATTGTTTTAGGACAAAAATGTCATAAATCAGTATTTGCACTCAGCAATTTGCACTTTTATCTTTTTTCAAAGAATGTTAATCTTTCAGGGAGAAGCAAATACAAAATTACATCCAAAAATGTAATGCACATTACCCGTTATTTTAACAATTATTGTCTCAAGAGAAGATTTATATATGCCATTTTCCATCCTCATTATAGTTTCTGTCATAGGAATGAAGCCTCAGAATCTGAATGTCTTTTTTATGCATCTGTCATTGCAGGAATATACTCTATTGCTTTGACCTTTTCTTGGTTCTGTGAATTGGTCTGTTGCTATTGTCATTACTCCCTTGTTTACCTCATTTATTTCCTGCAGGAGAGCTAAGCATTGTTAGCCAGTTGAGAAACACAATGTTGAAAAGGTCACAACCATCATAACAAGTATTACATTCAAGGAGGTTTTCTAATGAATTTTTTACACGGAATAATTTAACAAGTTAAAATATATCACACAATACAGAAAAATGTTCTTACACCTGTCCTTTATAGCTTTTATGGTAGTCTGGAACCAAGTTATACACGTGGTGCATGCTGCATAATTAATTCAGTCTAATCTAACATTAAGTGGCTTTCAGCATGGCTTGTCAAATATTTTGGCCTAATTTTAGTCTACAACTTCCGATTAACATATTAAAAGTTCACAATTGTGACCACAGAAGTCTTTTTTATTTTATTACATATGTTTCAAAGAACCAAAAAAATTAAAAAATAACACCAAAATAACATTACAACCTGAACATAAACAGCTTTATAAAATCAGCCATCAGACAATGTTTACTGGAAAAAGTACCTTTATGGTGCAGTGAAACAGTAAAGCAGAACAATACAAAGAAACCTTGGCCCTAACATGTTGCTTAAAGCAGAGATCGGCAACCCATAGATCGCAATCTACCCGTCAACTGCAGATGGGTGACGGGTAGATTGTGAGCACTCCATTGCTTTGCTGACCCCCACACCCCAGTCTTACCTTCAAGCCTCCTCTGCTGTGCTCATCCTTCCTCACAGCACAGCAGAAATTGGGAAGTTGAACAGCTCAGAACGGAGGGTGGGAGTTTGGGCTGACCAAGCTAACTTTTTAAGTTAACTGGCAGATGATTGGCTGCTAGGCGATCCTAATCACCAGCTTGTTAATATGGAAAGTTAACTCCTGCATCTCTGGCTCCCACCCTCTGTCCAAGCTGTGCTGCCTCGCGCTTCTGTTCTGTGTACACCTCTATATATAGGTAGGAGAATGAATCCACTGCTCTACTGTACTGACATCGATACTGCTGCATGTGTGTTGGGGGGTGTGGTGGTGGGTGGTGTAAAGAGGACAGAGGACATTGCTAGGGGGGGGGGTTCAGAGGGCAATATTGTGGGAAAGGAGGGCATGATGTGAAAAATGGCAGAGGGCATTGCTATGGGGGTGGGGTGGGAGAGGGCACTACTGTGGGGGAAGGGGGTAATGTGAAAGGGGCAGAGGACACATATATGGGGGAAGTGGCAGAGGATACTACTATGTGGGGGTGATTTAAAGGTGGCAGAGGACACTGCTATTGTGCGGTTGGGCAGAAGGTCAGAAGACACTACTGTGAGGGGGGATTTATGTGAAAGGGGGCAGAGGACACTGCTATGGGGGGACATAGGTCATTATTGTGTGTGGGGGCAGAGGACACTACTGTGGGCAGAGACTGTGCATAAGGCTGCTTAGGCACCAGGCCCATGATGCTGTTAATCCAGCCCTGGATTTGGGGTGAGGCCCTTGCAGTGGGTAAGAGTATGGGTCTGGTATGGATTTTGAGGGAACACTATGCTATTTTTTACAAAACTGGGAACTGTCATTAAGCATTAATATATATTTTTTTTAGTTAAGTCACTCTTGTTGGATTACATTATACTGGTACACAGTTTTTAAGAATTCCCCTAACTGTGTCATTTTGAACCAATTGTATATTTTTAATGTTGCCCTTAAAGCCACAGTAAAAAAAAAAAACACTCCCCAATTGTATTTTTTTTTTTTTTTTTTTTGCACGGGTGCATGTTCCTCTTGACAGTGTCCAGCTACCCATATGTCTTTTTACAAAAAGTTTGCAAACCAGCCTTGGAAAAGGGCAGGAAAAAAATTACAAGATTGGTCTCCAATAGACTTAAACTGATCCTTTGATCTACTCTAGGTTTTGCACCTCTCCCTGCCCGGCAATTTAGGTTCACCCTGAGGCACACAGTCAGTGCTCTGCAGCCTGGGAAACAGACAGGTCATGACTGTTGAAGTTTAAGGTTAATTAAAACTACAACACTGTGTATAAAGAGGTTAACAAACAGTAGGCTTGGACAGCCTGTTAGTTAGGATTGCTGATGTGCAGTAAGAGCAGAGACACGGCTAGGTTTTGTTTTGTTGAAAGTTTAATTTATTTTTCTCTAAAACAGAGTACATCACCAGTAAATAGTCCATACATAGCACAGATAGAGTCATAGTTGCCAAGACACCAACCACCACCACCCTTCCCTAACACTTTTGGATTTTTGAGTTGTAACACTGCATGGAGTGTGTCACTTTCAAAATGTGGCTTATGGGAGATTGTTAAAATACAATTTATGTTGTCTGTACAATATTTCTTTGTTTTAACAGTGAAAAATATAAACTTTATTTTGATTTTTGTTCTAAAAAAGCTGTATGAGCTATGTGGTTTTTTTTTTTTTTGCCTATGCAGCATGTATCATATTACTGCTAATTAACTAAAAAAAAAAAACCTTCAATCGTTTTTTTTGTCCTCCATAGTTAAATGAGGGATGTGGTTTGGCCAATGAAGCCAAAAAAATAAATAGAAAAAGTAACTATGCAGTGTGAACCATATCACTGCTGTTTAAATCTAAAAAATATAAACTTAAAGTTTTTTGTTTTATCCTCCATAGCTAAATGAAGGATATGATTTGGCCAATAAGGCCAACAAGAGATCATAGAATAAATGACTATGCATGTTGTATCATGCTATTTACAGTAAATCTGAACAATATAAATGTTCAATTGTTTTGTGCTCTCAAAAGCTAAGCATGTGGGATGTGGTTTGTACAATGAGGCCTACAAGAAATTGTGGAAATACTATGTATGTTGTGTACCATATTACTTCTATTTTAATCTACAAAACATTCATTTTAAATGCTCAAGTAGTCTACAATTAGGAGGGGGAAATCCGGTGGTCAGAAGGACGGGGGGATGACGTAGCAGGTAGCTAATGCTGTGGGAGGAGCCTGACTGTGGCGCTGGAGGTGAGTGGCTGCGAGAAGCTCCGGGTGAATGGGCGGACGTAGCTGGTGTGTAGCGGCATGAGAGGCCACGGGAAATGCCGGCAGAACATCAAAAACACCCCCCCCCCTCGGATACCCCAGGATGTTGCTTGCGGTTTACCGCTGGTGAGAGGAGCGGAGTGCAGAGGTGAGCCGGCGGAGGGACGGAAGCCCTGCAAACGAGAGCACGGAACATCTACACCTGGGAGAACCCCTACACCCCCCGGTCTCGGGACATCTAAGGAGAAGTACAGGGGGAGAGGTGAGCAAATGTAAATGCAAATAAGAAGACTGAAGTTGCAATATTTCTGCCGCTGTAAGTGCTAAGTGAAAATGCTGGTGCATATGAACTTGAGCAGGCATAGACGTGTCTATTTAAGGGACAAGTTAACCTGAAAAAGGACATACAAGGCTAGTTAAAAGCTACTGTGGGATTGGACATTTTCTTTCTTTTCCTAGCCCTGAGGCACTATTACGACTCAGGGGGCAGATGGACAGTGGACTGTGGAAAACCTGTATGTATAGGTTATATCTGCTGTAATGAGCCTGTAGAAAGAACGGAGTACTACTAAGTATTGTGCATGGGGAATCTCTGTAGCACGGACTGTTTGCACAGCTGAGCCATATGCCCCGGGAATGTGCTATACAAACCGACAAACTGACAATAGCACTGAATGAATGAAATAAAAGGCATGGCTCTGGGAACAGACTGCTCTGCATGAATTTGCCCCCAGACATTTATATGCTGTATATCAGGAGGACTTCCACATATGGAATAAGATAAACTCCATAATCTAGTATCAGTAAATGCTCTATGAGAGCTTTGTCTGAAGTATATCTGCATACTGACTATGGAACCTAGGGTAATATGAAAAGTCTACTCTAGATGTACCTACCTAGCAAGAATTAGTGCGGAAGTAAATCCGGCATTATAGAGGGTGCGACTGGGCAGAGCGTGAAGAAACTTGTAGATAAATCGCCACCACCCCGGCCTCCCGTGCGAGACCCTTTTTTCTTCTTCAGAGCCTTGTGAACAGCAAAAATCCTGAACTGAGTCCGAACCTTTGGCTTTCCTCACGCCTCTCTGGGGGAACTCTCCTATGAGCTCTATTTTCATTTATTTTTTTTGCTTTGTGTTTGCTACCCTTTCTCTCTGGTACCTTTTCTCCTATCCCTATTAGGATGAGTGCAAGATCTACAAAAGCACCAAAACCTAAAGCATCAAGGGAAAGTCTGAATATGAGTACCATACAAAAATATCTAACAAAAGAAAGCAGTCCTACAAGCCCTATACCTGAAAAATCGCAGGTAACTAAAGAAAGAAAAAGATCTAGCGAAAAAGAAGGGAGAAGTACAGGAAAAAGCTAAGGCAAACACCAAGATGGAGAGCCAAGCGGGTATAAGAGAACAAAATATACAAACTCAAATGCCAACCAAACTAGATATAGTGGAAATGTTCGAAAGACTGGAAAGGAGGCTTGAAAGTTCCTTTAAGACAGAAATCGCAACGATGCGAGCAGATCTGGGACACCTCCTTAAAAGGGTAGAGGACACAGAGGACAAGAATGACAAACAAGCACTTGAAATATAAGAGCTAAAAACACAAATCAAAAACTTACAAATTAGTCAGAGGGAAGTAATATATAAAATAGAAAATCAATAAAATCAAAGCATGCGTCAAAATTTAAGGATAAGGGGAATCGCAGACGAAAGAGGAGAGGAATTAAAAAAAATAATGAAGGAAATATTTAACCCCCTATTGGACAGAGGAGCAGAACAAGAACTCAAAATAGATCGAGTACATAGGATCAGGAAACCTCCACATTTGAATGCAGAAATATTGCGCGATACTATAGTTCCAGATGTATGAAGAGAAGGCCGAGATATGGAAGAGACTAAGAGACAGGCCACCTTTAAAATACAAAGAATTGATCTCCAAATCATTACAGATTTATCAGCAGAGACATTGGCGAGAAGAAGACTCCTCAAACCATTATTGGCCCAATTGAGAACAGCTAACATCAAATATAGTTGCGGGTTCCTGGCATCCTTGGTCGTCCAGAAAGACGGCAGATTTGTGAGACTAAAATATCCGGAGGATTTGGAAGATTTTTGTAAAGAAATTGGAATACCAAAGTTGGACATACCCAAATGGACAAAGAAATAAAGACGAGGAGAAGGACAAGGAAACAAGTTGAAGATACAGGAAAAGACATAAAATTATAAATATATTTAAAGGGTAGAAATATTGTGATAAGGGTGAGACCCGGGGGGGGTGGGCTAGATTGGGGGGGGAGGGGAAGGGGGAAAAGGGGGAAAAAAGAAAAAAGGTATGAAAATGGAATAGCTGAGTAACCCGGACAGCCTCGGGGAGTGAGCTGTCGTTCCCTCTCCCCGCCGTCCCCCCAGTGAGAGGGGGGGCGGCGGGGGGGACAGGCAAAGGAGGCCACGGTTGGAGAAACACCCCAGAAAAAGATAGCTTGTGGAGGGAAAATGGAGGAGAACTCTTTTTTTGAAGACAAAGTGTGAACAACCCACCTCTGGGATTACAGGCTTTGAATACTAGTGAACCATGACTACTGTTACATTTTTGACCTACGATGTACGAGGGCTGAATACACCTACAAAAAAGCAGAAAATTCTCAAAGAGATTGAGCATCAACGGGCAGGAGTAGTCTTTTTACAAGAGACTCACCTGTCACATGAGACAAATGTGAGGTTGTATTCCCATCGGCTCCCAACCTGGTACTATGGAGACTCAATGACAAATAAGGCAAGGGGAGTAGCAATTGGAATAGGTGGATGGACTCGGTTTGCCCTGGAGGACAGACTAACTGATCCAGAGGGAAGATACTGTATCTCTTTCTGAGTGGGAAGCTGATGGGAATGGAATGTACGCTAGCTAATATATATTGCCCTAATAGAGATCCAACGGCATACCTGGGGTGAGTCCTGGAAAAATTGTCAGAGTTCAAAAGCGGGACAGTGTTCATTGCCGGAGACTTGAATTTTTGTATGGACCCAAAACAAGATAGTACGTCACGTGTGCAGGGGACAAGGAACACTCAGCTGAAGGCAATAAAACAGAAATTACACAGTCACCATATGGTAGATGTATGGAGAATACAACATCCCAGGGTACAAGATTTTACGTTCTACTCCTCTGTACACGGGACGTACACCAGGATAGATTATTGGTTGATTGAACATAGGATGTTAGACTTGGTGATTGCTACTAATCTAATATTGAAATAATTACCTTATCTGACAATGACTATGGAAATAAAAATACCTGAAACCCAGCAACAAGCATATTCTTGGAGGTTGAACAAAGAGCTCTTAGATAAACAAGGGGAGGAGTTAATAATAAAAGAACTAGAACAATATTTTAGTATAAATGGAACCAGTGAGATTGCGGACGACACCCCGTGGGAGGCTCACAAAGCCTACATAAGGGAGATCCTGATCTCACTGGGTGCCAGAAAAAAGCGAGAAAGAATAAAAAAGAGGGAAAAAGTTATAGAAGAAATATATCTCTTAGAAGAGAGGCATAAAAAAGGAGGAGGGCAAGAACAGGAACTGTTACAAGAGCTAGTAATAAAAAGGGATGAACTGAAGGAACTATTAGAATATGAAATAAGGAAAACCTATAATAAGATCGCCAAGGAAAGATATCAATGGGGAAACAAGAACAGCAGGTGCCTAGCAGGGATGTTAAGGAAAAAAAATCAGTGAATTTCATATAAAAAAAAAAGGGGGAAATGGTCCACAATACAAAAGACATTGCGTGGGTCTTTCGTGAGTTCTATGAACAACTATACTCAGTAAAACAGAGGGGCCCAGGGGAGGAGGGGCAAAAAGAAAGGATAAAAGAATATTTAACAAAAGCTAGGATTCCCTGGATAACAGAGGAAAAAGCGCTATCCCTTGAAATGCCCATAACAGTAAAGGAAATTAGCCGAGCACTAAAAGAATCCGCACCGGGAAAAAGTCCAGGCCCAGATGGGTATACGACTCTCTATTTGAAAAGGTTCAAAGAAATTCTGACCCCGAAATTATGTAAATATATGAATGGTCTGGCCATAAGGTATGAGATGAGTAAGGAAGCTCTATTGGCATCAATCACTATTATTGCAAAAGAAGGCAAAGATGACACCAAATATTCCAATTATAGACCGATAAATGAATGCGGATACAAAACTATTTGCAAAAATCTTAGCAACAAGGATGAAAGAGTTAATGACGGAACTAGTCCATCCGGACCAGGTAGGGTTCATTCCAAGCAGAGAGGGGCGGGACAATGGAGTGAGAACACTCCTACTCCTTCAAAAAATCAGAGAGGGAAGGTCTACTCCTGTCGATAGATGCCGAAAAGGCGATCAAAAGGGTAGACTGGGGATTCATGATGAACACACTAGAGAGTATGGGAATAGGCCCTAGAATTATGCAGTGGATGCAAACATTATATAAAGGGCCTATGGCCATGGTAAAAGTCAATGGAATACTATCATCCCCTTTTGAGATGAAAAATGGGACGAGACAGGGATGCCCCCTGTCTCTGCTCCTGTTCGTTCTAGCACTGGAACCACTCCTGGCAATGGTATGGGGGAACGTGGACATAGGGGGCTTCAGAGTGGGAGAAGAGGAGCATAAGCTAGCTGCGTTCGCAGATGACGTATTATTCTACAAATCCAATCCCTGTATCACGATGTCTAATCTTTTGAGAGTATTACAAGAGTATTACAAGAATATGGAGAACTTTCCAATTTTAAGATCAACCTGAATAAATCTGAGATTTTAAATATTAATATGAAAGCAAAAGAGGAACAATACTTACAACAATAATTCCCATCCCCATAGAGAGAGATGGAAATAAAATATTTGGGAATTAAATTAACGGCTTCACCAAAGAAATTATATCAAGCAAATTATATCACCCACTATTGGAGGAAATTAAAACAGAAATAAAGAGAATAGAAGTACGAACTCTTTCATGGACAGGTAGGATCAGCGCCTTAAAAATGATAATTCTCCCAAAGATTATGTACAAGTTTCAGATGCTTCCCATAAAGATACCCCCAGCATACTTTAGAGTACTAAAAACACTAACAAAAAAATAAATATGGCACAATAGGAAACCTAGAATAGCACTGACGACACTGAAGAAAGCAAAAAATCAAGGGGGATTGAGTGTGCCCGACTTTCAAAAATTCTATGAGGCAGTTTTGTTAACAAGGGTGATGGAATGGGCAAAAACAACCAACGAGAAAAGTTGGGTCAACATAGAACACACGATGGCTAACACGCAATTAGGAAGGGACATATGGACACCTCCACAATATAGGACACTGGGGGATAACATACACACACTGACACAGATAGTATTGAAAACTTGGGATAAGGAAAACAAATGGAAATATAATTCACCACTGATAGGACTAAAGGAAAACAATTATTTTGCACCAGGGAGGGAACTGGATCAAAAAAGAAAATGCACAACTACGGGATATAATGCAAGGGGGAAAAATATGCACTATACAAGAGCTAAAAATAAAAAAGGATTTGATGGATATAAATGAGTGGAGGTACTTCCAGCTTAAGCACTTTATAGCCGCACTTCCCCATCCGCTAAGAGAAGGAGATGATCTAACATCAATGGAACGTCTATGTAATACGGAACTATGGCTCACATATGGTGGGGATGCCCCAAGATAGCGATCTACTGGAAGGAAGTACTAAGTTATATCAAAGAGATTACCAAGATAGACATACCTGAGGAACCTTGGACATGTTTAATAAAGGAATATAAAAACTCCATGATAATAATGAACGCTGCAAAAAGCTTGGTACTGAAAAATTGGAAAGAAGTAGAAAGCCCAAAGATAGGTGAATGGTTTGATAAGATAGAAGAGATACGGAATATGGAATACCTAAGACACTGCTATGAAGACACAAGAGAGGGGTTCTCTAAGAGATGAGAAGAGTGGAAAAAGTTCAAATTAACAAAGAAATATAGTGAAATTAAGAGTGTGTAGCGAGGAGTAGGAAAGGGGTTTAGGGGGAGAGTATATAGAGGGATGGGGGTATAGGCTAGTGGGGGGCTGGGGGGAGGCGGGGTAGCAAGGTCACGGGTAAATATGTTAAAGTATATTTGTTTGTCTTTACTATGTATGTGCAAGATAAAACTCAATAAAATATAAAGTAAAAAAAAAAGGAGGGAGGAATCCAACTGACGGAGACCTTACATAGATTGGACAAAACTTGTCCGGTACTACATCCTATATAAGTAACTACAAAAAAACAATCCTAACAAAAAAACCTGAGAGGACTTTGATGGTACAACAAAAGAATATAAAAGATATCACATTTTATTTGTACAAATATTAAAAGTATGTTGATTAAAATCACCAAAACATATCACAAACTAATCTCACAAAAGTGAGTAGACCCCTCACATTTTTGTAAAAAAATTATTATATCTTTTCATGTGACAACACTGCAGAAATGACACTTTGCTACAATGTAAAGTAGTGAGTGTACAGCTTGTATAACAGTGTAAATTTGCTGTCCCCTCAAAATAACTCAACACACAGCCATTAATGTCTTAACCGCTGGCAAAAAAAGTGAGTAAACCCCTAAGTGAAAATGTCTAAATTGGGCCCAAAGTGTCAATATTTTGTGTGGCCCCCATTATTTTCCAGCACTGCCTTAACCCTCTTGGGCATGGAGTTCACCAGAGCTTCACAGGTTGCCACTAGAGTCCTCTTCCACTCCTCCATGATGACATCACAGAGCTGGTGGATGTTAGAGACCTTGTGCTCCTCCATATTCCATTTGAGGATGCCCCACAGATGCTCAATAGGCTTTAGGTCTGGAGACATGCTTGGCCAGTTCATCACCTTTACCCTCAGCTTCTTTAGCAAGGCAGTGGTCGTCTTCGAGGTGTGTTTGAAGTCGTTATCATGTTGAAATACTGCCCTGCAGCGCAGTCTCTGAAGGGAAGGGGATCATGCTCTGCTTCAGTATGTCACAGTACAATTTTGGCATTCATGGTTCCCCCAATAAACTGTAGCTCCTGTGACAGCAGGCAGGTAAAATCACCAGGTTGCATCCAGGATGGAAGGTATATATGTCCTAGATTCAGGCTTTATGCCGATTTATACCACTAGGGGGAGTGCTGGGAGTCTTGCAGGGGAAGAGTTAATGAGCCCAGCTGAAGTAAGTGGGCTCATTAGGGCCTCTACAAGAACTCCCAGCATGCTAAGGGAGATGCTCCAACCTGGAACCAGATCTGTGTGGATAGTCTGGGGAGTGTGATCTCTGTGCGGTGAGCCAAAGCCTGTGTGGTTATTGCTAAGAACTTCTAAAAGCAGGGAGCTAGGGACTGGGACAGCACAAGGCTGTACCCAGTTGTTAGTTAGGGACACCAACATGTGTAGTGAGCGGTCAAGTTGACCAGGATTTCTTTTCCTGTTTCTTTTGTTTTTGCTGTATTTTTTTTGTCTTTATATAGTTCAAATAAAACCACACCCTTTTGTTTTCTCCTACCACTGTCTGCTGTGCCTGTTTTTGTGTGGTGAACCCATCCAGGGGGTCACACACACCCGCTGCTGAGCTAACCCCGTCACACTCCCCAGTGCCGGTTGCACTCATGCAACCCCAGACCATGACACTCCCACCACCATGCTTGACTGTAGTGTTGAGTTAATTTGAGGGGACAGCAAATTTACACTGTTATACATTCTGTACACTCACTACTTTACATTGTAGCAAAGTGTAATTTCCTCAGTGTTGTCACATGAAAAGATACTGTATATACATCTGCCATATAGTGCAAGCATTACATGATGTTCTTCTTATCATTCATGTATAGGGTGATGGGTTGCTTGCTAATTCTTCAACACATTTCACAGGTCAAAGGCCCTCTTCATCGGGAAGACAAGTAGTGACAACAGAAACTCTGTTGCAGATGAGATGGTTACTCATAAAAACAAGAGATCATTGCAGCCAGCAATTGAAACCATCATGGGGAGAACAGATCCATAAGCTGGACGTTTTAGATTATTCAAACTGGAAATGCGTAATTTGGGTTCCAGGTAGCTCCAATGGTTCCGGGTGAGAAGAAAGGAGAGGTGGTCGCGAATAGGTTATCTAACATGTAACCTATAAACATGTTGAAGAATAAGCAAGCAACCCATCACCCTATACATGATATGGATAATGGGAAGAACACCATGTAATGTTTGCACCATATGGTAGATGTATATAAAGTAGTTTGTGATATGTTTTGGTGATTTTAATCAACATACTTTTAATATTTGTACAAATAAAATTTTAGATATTTTATAGTCTTTAGTGGTCCTGTCAAAGTCCTGTCAGTTTTTCTTTGTGAGGATTGTTTTTTTAATAAATTTTAAATAGGATTTTGTCCTCCAAAGCAAAATGATGTGGTTTAGACAATGAGGCCTGAAAAAAATTAGAAATACTACCATAATACTTTTATTTTATTTGGAAACATATTATTGAATTGTTTTCTTTCTCCAAAGCTAAATGAGGGATGCGGTTTGTGAGGCCTGCGGGATATTTTTCAAATATTCAAAAGTCCTATGCCATGTGCAGAATATTTTTTTCATTTTTGTGTTGTAAAAAATACTCTTGGTTGTGTATATTTGGCCTGAACAGTTGAATGCTTTGTAACAATTTTAACAGCTTCAGCCCCGGAAGAATTTACCCCCTTCCTGACCAGAGAACTTTTTGTGATACGGCACTGCGACAATTTAACTGACAATTGCGCGGTCGTGCGACATTGTACCCAAACAAAATTGACGTCCTTTTTTTCCCACAAATAGAGATTTCTTTTGGTGGTATTTGATCACCTCTGCGGTTTTTAGTTTTTGTGCTATAAACAAAAAAAGAGCGACAATTTTGGAAAAAAAAATGCTATATTTTTGACTTTTTGCTACAATAAATATCCACAAAAAATATATAATTTATTTTTTCCTCAGTTTAGGCCGATACGTTTTCTTCTACAAATTATTGGTAAAAAAAAAAACCGCAGAAGCGTATATTGATTGATTTTCACAAAAGTTATAGCGTTTACAAAATAGGGGATAGATTTATGGCATTTTTATTAGTATTTTTTCGGGAGCAGTGATTTTAATAATGCTTAACCACTTAAGCCCCAGACCAATACGCAGCATAAAGACCAGAGGTGTTTTTACAATTTGGTACTGCGCTGCTTTAACTGGAAATTGCGCGGACATGCAATTTTGTACCCAAACGAAATTTGCGTCCTTTTCTTCCAACAAATATAGCTTTCTTTTAATGGTATTTGATTGCCTCTGCAATTTTTTTTTGCGATATAAACGTAAAAATACGAAAATTTAGAAAAAAATTTATATTTTCTACTTTTTGTTATAAGAAAAATCGAATAAACTAAATTTTAGTTATACATTTAGGCCAAAATGAATTCAGCCACATGTCTTTAGTAAAATAAATGTTTATTGGTTTGCGCAAAAGTTATAGTGTCTACAAACTAGGGTACATTTTCTGGAATTTACACAGCTTTTAATTTATGACTGCCTATCTCATTTCTTGAGGTGCTAAAATGGCAGGGCAATACAAAACAAATGACCCCATTTTGGAAAGTAGACACCCCAAGGAAATTGCTGATAGGCATGTTGAGCCCATTGAATATTTTTTTTTGTCCCAAGTGATTGAATAATGACAAAAGAAAATTAAAATTACAAAAAGTTGTCACTAAATGATATATTGCTCACACATGCCATGGTTATATGTGGAATTACACCCCAAAGTACATTTTGCTGCTTCTCCTGAGTACGGGGATACCACATGTGTGGGACTTTTTGGGAGCCTAGCCGCGTACGGGACCCCGAAAACCAAGCACCGCCTTCAGGCTTTCTAAGGGCACAAATTTTTGATTTCACTCCTCACTACCTATCACAGTTTCGAAGGCCATAAAATGCCAAAATAGCACAAAACCTCCCCAAATGACCCCATTTTAAAAAGTAGACACCCCAAGCCATTTGCTGAGAGGCATGATGAGTATTTTACAGCTCTCATTTGTTTTTTAAAATGAAAAAATACATTTTTTTTTCTTTTTTCAATTTTCAAAACTTTGTGACAAAAAGCGAGATCTGCAAAATACTCACCATACCTCTCAGCAAATAGCTTGGGGTGTCTACTTTCCAAAATGGGGTCATTTGGGGGGGTTTTGTGCCATCTGAGCATTCCATGGCCTCCGAAACTGTGATAGGCAGTGAGGAGTGAAATCAAAAATTTACACCCTTAGAAAGCCTGAAGGCGGTGCTTGGTTTTTGGGGTCCTGTACGCGGTTAGGCTCCCAAAAAGTCTCACACATGTGGTATCCCCGTACTCAGGAGAAGCAACAGAATGTATTTTGGGGTGTGATTACACATATGCCCATGGCATGTTTGAGCCATATATCATTTAGTGAGAACTTTGTGCAAAAAAATAAATAAAATTGTCTTTTTCCCGCAACTTGTGTTAAAATATAAAATATTCCATGGACTCGACATGCCTCTCAGCAAATAGCTTGGGGTGTCTACTTTCCAAAATGGGGTCATTTGGGGGGCTTTTGAACTGTCCTGGCATTTTAAGCACAACATTAGGAAGCTTATGTCACACATCATCCACTCTTCTAACCACTTGAAGACAAAGCCCTTTCTGACACTTTTTGTTTACATGAAAACATATTTTTTCTTTGCAAGAAAATTACGTTGAACCCCCAAACATTATATATTTTTTTAAAGCAAAGGCCCTACAGATTAAAATGGTGGGTGTTGCATTTTTTTTTTCCACACAGTATTTGCACAGCGATTTTTCAGACGCATTTTTTGGGGAAAAAATACACTTTTTTTTATTTGAATGCACTAAAACACACTATATGGCCCAAATGTTTGATGAAATAAAAAAGATGATCTTATACCAAGTACATGGATACCAAACACGACATGCTTTAAAATTTCGTACAAACGCGCAGTGGCGACAAACTACATACATTTTTAAAAGCCTTTAAAAGCCTTTACAGGTTACCACATTAGATTTACAGAGGAGGTCTACTGCTAAAATTACTGTCCCCCAATCTGACCTTCGCGGTGATACCTCACATGCATGGTGCAATTGCTGTTTACATATGACGCAAGACCGACACTTGCGTTCGCCTTTGCGCAAGAGCAGGGCAGGACAGGGGTGCTTTTTTTTTTTTTTTTTTATTATTTATTTTGCTTTTTTATTTTATTTTTAAACTGTTCCTTCCATTTTTTTTTTATCATTTTTATTATCTTAGGGAATATAAATATCCCCTATGATAGCAATAGGTAGTGACAGGTACTTTTTTTTTTAGGATTGCTTTTACATGAAAGCCGGCCGCTGGCTGAAAAGAATGATACCAAGGTGATACCTAAACCCGCAGGCATCATTCTGGTATAACCATTCAAATTCCAGCAACATACCAGTACGTTGCTGGTCCTTGTTGGACATGTATTGTAATCTTTGTAACCATTAGAATACCTCCCTTCATTCACCCACTTCTAATGATGGGCATACATGCCCCATTTATATATGCCAAAGCATGGGGGCATCCTCCCGCAAAAGTTATGCCGCGTACACACGGTCAGACTTTTCCACGGGCAAGCCTCCGTCGGAATTTCGACCGTATGTCAGGGCATTAGGAGCAAAATCGCTCCTCCGCCCCTGCTGCCCCATGCTTCAGCATATATGCTCTTTTTTTTAACTGTGGTGGTGAAATCACCTCCTACAGCACTGGGCTGGATGGAGGGGCAAAACGCAGGTGCTAGCAGGTATCTGGGCTGATCCCGCTAACCCTGCATTTTTGGGAACCCTAAACTGCTGGGGACGCTAATATAGATAGTATAGATCTGATTAGATCAGATATTGATCTGTTCAGATACTATACCACTAAGGGAGGTGTATGCTTTGCGCGTGGGTGTTAGCGCTACTGGCACTAACCTGAAGCTGCCTGGGGCGATGCAGACCCTAACTGATGCTAAAACCTAATTAATATCACCCACCGGGTGATCAGGGGGTTAAACCTTTATTGGGTTATATACGGCGGTTGCCCTGACACTATAAAAAGCAAACTAACTAACCAGCGTCACCCGTAACACTTATACGGTGATCACTGGTGAAAGGGTTAACTAGGGGCAATCAGGGGGTTAAAACCATTATTAGGTAATATATGGGGGTACCTGACGCTATATAAAAACCTGACGGGGAACCTAAATAACGAAATAACTACCTGGCTAAACAGCGTCACCAGTGACACTTATACGGTGATCACTGGTGAAAGGGTTAACTCTAGGGGCAATCAGTGGGTCGAAACTTTATTAGGTAATATATGGGGGTACCTGACGCTATAAAAACCTTGCGACGAACTTAAAAAAATAACTGGCTACCTAGCAGCACCAGCATAACTAATACAGCCATCAGAAAAACGATCGCTTAGTGACACTGGTGATAGGGGTTGAAAGGGTTACCTGGGGGGCGATCAAGGGGTTAAACCTTTATTAGGTAATATATGGGGGTACCTGACGCTATAAAAACCTGGCGGCGAACCTAAAAAAATAACTGGCTACCTAGCGGCACCAGCGACACTAATACAGCGATCAGAAAAACGATTGCTTAGTGACACTGGTGATAGGGGGTGAAAGGGTTACCTGGGGGCACGATCAAGGGGTTAAACATTTATTAGATAATATATGGGGTACCTGATGCTATAAAAACCTGGCGGGGAACCTAAAAAAATAACTGGCTACCTAGCGGCACCATTGACACTAATACAACGATCATAAAAACGATTGTTTAGTGACAGTGGTGATAGGGGGTGAAAGGGTTACCTGGGGGGCGATCAAGGGGTTAAACCTTTATTAGGGGGGGGTTAGGCGGCTACCCTGGACCTAAAGGGACCTAACACTAACTGCCCTGACACTTTTACTATCACAAATGTCACTGATTGCTGTGATCAGTAAATAAATGATCACTGCAATCGGTGACACTGTGAATGGGGGCTGGGGGGTGATCTGGGGGTGACTGGGGGGTGAAATATGTGCCTATGTGTACCTGCGTGTCAGTGGGCTGTTGGTGCACTAACCTGATGTCTTCTCTCCTCGGCGCTCTGGACGAATAGAGCGCCGCATGGAGAGATCACATCACTTCCCCTGCCTGTGTTTACATTACACAGGCAGGGGAAGCATCTCATTCGCCGGGAGCGATCGCGAGGGGGTGGCCAGAAACCAATGGCTGCCCCCTCATCATGGATCGCTCCCGAACCAATACGGACCGCTGCATGTACCGGAGGGGGGTCCGATCACACCCCCCACCCATACAAAGGCAGTCACGTACAGGTATGGTGATTGTGCCTGTCCGTGCCATTTTGCCGAGGTATATGTACATGGGGCGGTCGTTAAGTGGTTAAAGTGAAACAATAAAAGTGAAATATTCTTTTACATTTCTTACCTGGGGGGGGGGTGTATAGTATGCCTGTAAAGCAGCGCTTGTTTCTCGTGCTTAGAACTGTCCCTGCACAAAGTGTCATTTCTGAAGGAACAAAAGTAATTTAAAAGCACTCGCGGCTATAATGAATTGTCGGCTCCCGGCAATACAGAGAAAAGTAATTGATTAAAAAAAAAATGTCTGGTATGGATATTAAGGGGAAACCTGCATCAAATAAAAAAAAAATTACGTGGGGTTCCCCCCAAATATCCATACCGGACCCTTTATCCGAGCACGCAACCTGGCAGGCCACAGGAAAAGAGGGGGGGACGAGAGAGCGCCCCCCTCCTGAAACGTACCAGACCACATGCCCACAACATGTGGAGGATGCTTTGGGGGTCTGTGACCTCACAAAGCACCATGTCCCCATGTTGATGGGGACAAGGGCCTCATCCCCACAACCCTTGCCCGGTGGTTGTGGGGGTCTGCGGGCGGGGGGCTTATCGGAATCTGAAAGACCTCTTTAACAAAGGGGACCCCCAGATCCTGGCCCCCCTATGTGAATTGGTAAGGGCTACATTGTACCCCTACCATTTCACAAAGAAAGTGTAATTTTTTTTAAAAAAACACACAGACACCGATGTAATCCAGTGTCCCGCGGTGATCCGATGTCCAGTGCTGCAGTCTGCACTTCACACGAAACGTCATTGGCTGAGCGGACCTGATGGGGAACTTCCTCCGCAGTGTAATAAATTAATAGACCCCGCCCCTTCTCACGTTCCCCATCAGGTCCACTCAGCCAATGATGTAGGGGGCAGGGTCACCTTCACTGGGTGTAAGGCTGAGCGGACCTGATGGGGAACGTAAGAAGGGGCGGGTCTTATCATTTATTACACTGCGGAGGAAGTTCCCCATCAAGTCCGCTCAGCCAATGACGTAGGCGGGGTCTGACATAAGTTTCCCATCAGGTCCACTCAGCCTTACACCCAGTGAAGGTGACGCCGCCCCCTACGTAATTGGCTGAGTGGACCTGATGGGGAACGTGAGAAGTGGCGGGGTCTATTCATTTATTACACTGTGGAGGAAGTTCCCCATCAGCTCCGCTCAGCCAATGAAGTTTTGTGTGGAGTGGAGACTGCAGTGCTGGACATCGGATCACCGCGGGACACTGGATTACATCGCTGGAATGGGTTTTTTATTTTTATAAATTTTTTTATTTTTAATAAAGGACTTTCCCAACTGTGTCTGTGTGTTTTTTTACAATTTTTTACATTTTCTTTGTGAAATGGTAGGGGTACAATGTACCCCTTACCAATTCACATAGGGGGGGCGGGATCTGGGGGTCCCCTTTGTTAAAGGGGTTTTCCAGATTCCGATAAGCCCCCCGCCCGCAGACCCCCACAACCACCAGGCAAGGGTTGTGGGAATGAGGCCCTTGTCCCCATCAACATGGGGACATGGTGCTTTGTGAGGTCACAGACCCCCAAAGCATCCTCCACATGTTGTTTTTTTTTTTTTATCAACGACTTTTCTCTGTATTGCCAGAAGCCGACAATTCATTATAGCCGCGAGTGCTTTTAAATTACTTTTTTTTCCTTCAGAAATTACACTTTGTGCAGGGACAGTTCTAAGCAAGGGAAACAAGCGCTGCTTTACAGGCATTCTATACACCCCCCCCCCCAGGTACGAAATTTAAAGGAATATTTCACTGTTATTGTTTCACTTTAAGCATTATTAAAATCACTGCTCCCGAAAAAACTTTTTTTTGCATTGATACATGTCCCTTGGGGCAGGACCCGGGTCCCCAAACACTTTTTATGACAATAACTTGCATATAAGCCTTTAAAATTAGCACTTTAGATTTCTCCCATAGACTTTTACAGGGTGTTCCGCGGCTTTTCGAATTTGCCGCGAACACCCCAAATTGTTCGCTGTTTGGCGAACGTGCGAACAGGCAATGTTCGAGTCGAACATGAGTTTGACTCGAACTCGAAGCTCATCCCTAGTGATCACTGCTCCCGATGCCAAGGAGCAGTAAATCTCTGTCCTGTCACTGGGCAAAACAGGGAAATGCCTTTACATAGGCAAAACAAAGCGCTAAATTGATGGGTAGTAAAAAATAACCCAAATGATTTGGGAAGTGCAAAGAAACAAAAACAAGGAGAGGACCAAGATCCAGAGCTGCAGGAAAAAATTTGTACCCGGAAGTACAAAATACACAACATACAATCACTATAATCCAGCGCTCATGGATCATACATAATGACACATGAAGACTCTTGGTGAAAATAAAAGAACGTAATCCATTTATTGATCGCAATAAAAAAAGTATATAAAAAAAGTATAAAAAAGGATCCAGATAAATGTTGACTCTCTAGCCGCAGGTAGTAATAATCTTTAGCTTGCAGTGGTATCCGTGGAGCAAGGAGGGGTTAAAAAAGTCAGAACATAGCCTATGTTATGAACACAGTATGGGCACAGTACCTTTGATGGTAGGGACAAGCAGACCAACATGTGGAGGGCCCGCCATCACGAGGAACGCGGAACCAGGCTCGTAGCACTGCTGAACAGGAGGAATCACACACTTCGTTCCTCCAGAACGATGACGTCACCCAGCCGGCTTGTGTGTCAGGATACAGACAATGTTGTGGGATGAGAGATGCCGTCCAGCGTGCTCCTCTCCTACGGAAAGAACAATGTCACTGCTCCCTTGTGGAGATATTGGAGAATGACCACTTCAGGAAGTAAATGTGAATATTAAGACCAGCTCATGGACCCGATGAATAGGTTACAAAAAAGTTCCTAAACGGAACAAGTCATAAGGGATGTATGAGAGATGCATAATATCTTGAAGGGGGGAGAAAAAGGAGGGGGAGAATTTTGCCTCAACATAGCATAGCATACTAGCTCATTATGTAATACTCACCTGGGTTTGAAGCCCCCGCTGCGGTGCCCGACACAGCACCGGCTGGCGACATGTCGTCCCGGAGTTACTACCGGGTATCGCGGCTCCGGCGCTGTGATTGGCCGGAGCCACGATGACGTGGGTACCACGCATGCGCGTGAAACCCGCCGGTAGTGGCACAGTCACTGAAAGCAACGGCATGTACATTCAGGTTTAGGAGATATCCAGGGTAGCTACAGGTAAGCCTTGTTAGCCCTAATGCCCTCAGACTAAGAACCATTCCAGGGCCTCAATATACTCTTGGAATGTTATTAAAATATCCAAATGTTACCACATTCTGATCCAGTTTCTGTTTTATGTCTTTTTTAATTTGTCTTTAATTTACTTTATATGTTGAAAAGTGTATGACTATTTCCTTACATATAGATAGAAGAGGTCTGGATGTCAAAATTGATGCATAGTGAAGCCTGGTACAGCAAGCAATGTAGTATTTTTTTATATTTTGACTTAGCCTCTAATGTGATATAAAACCTGCCCTACTGCCTGGTGGCGTGCCGGCTGCTTTTGGGGCAACTGATCCAGATGGGACCTTGACATTGCTTGCTGTACCAGGCTTCACTATGCATCAATTTTGACATCCAGACCTCTTCTATCTATATGTAAGGAAATAGTCATACACTTTTCAACATATAAAGTAAATTAAAGACAAATTAAAAAAGACATAAAACAGAAACTGGATCAGAATGTGGTAACATTTGGATATTTTAATAACATTCCAAGAGTATATTGAGGCCCGGAGTTATATATCCATCAGATAACATAGGATTAGCCCAGGAAGGGCTTATAACTCAGGGACTCATTGAGGGCGGGTGGCTGGGTGGAATTCAATTTGAAAATCCACCTCGCCTCCCGTTTCAGTAATTTTTGATCAATATTCCCCCCTCTTGGATCTTCCATAATTCTTTCAAGGACAGTAAACCGTACCATGGAGGTATAGTTTTTGTATTTTAAAGCGACATGTCTGCCTATCAGGGTGTATAGTAAGTTCTTTCTGATATAATATATGTGGTCGTAGATTAGTTTCCAGAAATTTCTAAACGTTTTCCCCACATAGAATGATTGCCTCCAACTGATCGACAATTGGATGATGGAGAGTTCCCTCAAACTCAATGGATCCAAAACAGAACTTCTCTTTCTCCACGCAAACCGTAAGAAAAACTCTAGGACAACAGGCAAACCACCCACCATCCTTGGACAAACCATCGCCCCTAGCGCTAAAGTCAAAAGCCTTGGGGTAATCTTTCACTCGGACATGACCATGGACACACAAATAGGATCAGTAGTCAGCGGATCCCACCATCTTCTCCCCCTGCTACGTAGACTCATCCCTTTCATCCCGAAAGAGGACACAGCAGCAGTAGTTGGAACAATCATTAATTCTTGACTTGACTACGCAAACTCCCTCTACCTCGGACTACCAAAATATCAGATTTTGCGTCTACAAGTCGTCCAGAATACAGCAGCCAGACTGATAACAGGAAAAAAAACCTGGGAATCTATCACCTCGTCCCTGAGGTCCCTTCATTGGCTAACCATAAAGGATCGAGTCATATTAAAGACCCTCTGTCTCACCCACAAATGCACACAAGGAAAAGCCCGACAATACCTATACGAGAAAATAAAACACTACAACCCTGGTCGGACCCTTCGGTCGACGAATCAAAATCTGCTCTGCATCCCCAAGACCCGCTACAAATCGAAAGGAAAACGAAGGTTTGCAGTTCGAGGACCACGGATGTGGAACGCACTACCAACAATCATCCGCATGGAAGAAAACCATTGCTCCTTCAGGAAAAAACTTAAGACCCACCTCTTCTGAAAGGATCAGGACCACTCTGGATGCAAAGCGCCTTGAGGCGATTTATTCTGCATTTGCAGCGCTATACAAGTTCTCACTCACTCGCTCACTCACTCACTCACATTGCTGTGGCCATTTGTATGCATATTTGCCATTAAATGCCATCTTGTCTCTAATAAATGTAATATCCTTTTTATAGATGAGATCTTTATTACATTTTTCTATGTGTTCCTCAATAGCTTATCTTTTTCCAAGAATTTCGGATGGGCACATAAGGACATATTTTGTTTTTGAAATTCAATAATCTCATTATCGAGATTTCTAATATCCTTGTTATAATGCTCAATCAAAGAGTTCATCATTTTTGATGTGCACTCCTGCAGATTCATTTCCCATTGTAGTTTGAATTCATTTTTGATCTCCCAGAGGTTCGGTAATACCTGGATCCTCAATCCCTGTGGATTCAGGTCTTCCTTAATATACCTTTCCAGGAATTTTACCTGCCAAAATAGGTTAGATTTTTGTTCTAATGCCTGTCTCGGTTTATGTATCAGGACTTCAATTTCTAGTTCGATACCATGGTCGTCTCCATATTCCTTATGGATTTTGGGCATTAGTCCATCCCACGCTGATCCTGTATAGTCTGTCATGTCTGTAAATGTCCCAAATTATGGATATAAAATTATCCAATTAATCATTAATTTATAATTATTTATCCTCAACTCACCACACCCTAGGGTGGTGGGACTATCCCTTAGCCAAAAATGGGGGGGTGTCTTCTGCCCTATTATATATATATAAAAAGAGAGAGTGGGCTATGGGGGTACCTTATCCTATATAACATTTGAAAAAGAATGAACAGACATGATGGACTTTCACGGTACCAGAGAGGAACTTGTAACAAATTATTTTACTAAATATTTTTATTAACAAAAGTCAAAAATTGATTACATTCATAAAATCATTAAATGGTAAGTACATATCATGAAATTTTAAGGAACTCTATTACTGTAATTGTCAAGTGGTTGACGCATTTCGCATTCTTGCTTCTTCAGAACCTTAAACTCTTGACTAACAGCAGAGACCTTCGTCAAAAATAGAGACAAATATAGATATAATTGCAGATTAGATTCTCCATGGATACAGCAAAGCCTTTTATACAGCCTATCATCTTATTAGATTACTATAAAGCAGTAAACAACTTTCCATGCATAAAAAATCAAATCAAAAAATTGACTCATATGATATGAGGTCCCTACAGAATTACTGTTGGCGGGGAACACTATACTTCATGCATCGAGTTCCCACCCACAACCATTGATCAAAAGTATACCGTATTCCCAATACTCACGTATCAGGTGGAACTGTTCCAATAAAGAAATTTTCAGAAGGGAGTCCAACTTATTAAGGTCAAGGCTACTAGAAAGGCTACTATACATGAAAACTACTCTTAAAAAGGTCTTTAATAAGGCTTATGAAAAAGAACGACATGAGTTACTTTTTGGTAAGGAAAATGCAAAACAGTCAAAGTCTGTATTAATAGTCACCATCTATTCGGGCAACCATGAATTGATAAGGGAAACAATAAGGACCCCCTTGTTAACAAATACATCAGTGACTTTCCCCAGATCACGTACAAAAAATGTTGATCCTAAAAGGATCAACTGGTTCACAGCCATTTTCAGGAATCCTCAGGGTCCAATGAACAAGAGATTGGCATGCACAAATGTGAGGCATGCGAATACTGTGATTGGATCCTAAAGGGAGCATCATGTACTTTGCCTAACGGAGATATATATAATATGAAGTTCCATGCAGATTGTCAAACGAAAGGCGTGGTCTATATTGTGTTCTGTAGATGTGGATCATTCTATATGGACAAAATGTTTAGAAATTTCTGGAAACGAATATACCACCACATATATTATATCAGAAAGAACTTACTATACACACTGATAGGCAGACATGTCGCTTTTAAACACATAAACGATACCTCCACGGTACGGTTTACTGTACATGAAAGAATTATGGAAGATCCAAGAGGGGGGAATATTGATCAAAAATTTCTCCAACGGGAGACTAGGTGGTCTTTCAGATTGAATGCCACCTGGCCACCCGGCCTCAATAAGTCCCTGAGTCATAAGCCCTTCCTGGGCTAATCCTATGTTATCTTATGAATATATAACTCCGGGCCTCATAATACTCTTGGAATGTTATTAAAATATCCAAATGTTACCACATTCTGATCCAGTTTCTTTTCTATGTCTGTTTAAATTTGTCTTTAATTTACTATATATGTTGAAAAGTGTATGACTATTTCCTTACATATAGATAGAAGAGGTCTGGATGTCAAAATGGATGCATAAGGAAGCCTGGTACAGCAAGCAATGTAGTAATTTTTTTATATTTTGATTTAGCCTCTAATGTGATATTAATCCTGTCCTATTGCCTGGTGGCGTGCCGACTGCTTGTGGGGCAACTGATCCAGATGGGACACTGAAAATTGGGACCCCTGGCATGGTTCTTACTCTGGGGGCATTAGGGCTAACAAGCCCTCCGCCTTACCATGGTGGTGGAGTTGCGGCGATAGAAGTCGGGGGAATCCCATTTATTGTCAGTTAATGTCTCCTTACACATTTTTTTTTCCATACATTTTTTATTGAGATCAAAAACAGATAAGTGATTACAGTTCGAATCGCACGAACATCATACAAAAAGAATATATGTTGTAGATTACAAAAGTCTACAAGTATAACCATGTACCATTGCAGTAAACAGATTGCACATTAATTGGGGTATCCATAGAGTATGATCCCATTTGGCATGGTGATGACGTGTCTAACCGTTGTTATACATACATGGTCAGCAACCCTGCAATACAGTATATGGTACTATTAATAATATCAGGGTGCCCGATTTCGAGAGCAAAAACGGGAAGAAGAGAAAAAAAAAAAGTAGATATCAAGACTGAGAAGGAGGGAAAACAGGGAGAAAGAGAGAAAAAAACGGGGAAAAAACTCACAAGAAAGGGGGTGAAAAAGGGAGAGAGACAGCCGGGAAGAGGGAAAAGAAAGGGAAGGAGGGACACGGGGACAAGGAGTCCACATGATACGAGTTGACATAGTTAGAGTAAAGCCCCGTACACACGATCGGTTTAACTGATGAAAACCGTCCGATGGATGGTTTTCATCAGACCAACCGATCGTGTATGGTACCCATCGGTCTTTTTTCCATCGGATGGAAAAAATAGAACTTGTTTTAAAATTTTAAAAAACCCACGCATGCTCAGACTGAATTAGGAGACGGGAGCGCTCGTTCTTGTAAAACTAGCGTTCCTATTGGAGAGAGCACATTCGTCATTCTGCAAGTTATTGCTTCGTTTAATGCAGCACATGTTTTTTTTGCTTTAGAACGGTCTTTAAAATGTCATTTTGGCAGCAGAACTTTCTCCTGAGTTCTGACAAATGTATGTCTTTCTTTTTTCTAGTGATCTTAGGAATAATTAGTAAAATTCTTCAAGGCCGACCTCCCAAATTACACCTTTATTTTTTTGACTCTTAAAATTTGTTGTGCATTTTTTGGTGTGTCAATTTCTCAGAACAACATAATAGTTAATTTTTGTTAAATCATGGAGGTTGGTGTCCCTTGTTCTTAATTACACATTGTATGTATGCAATCTTATTGCTACTTCTCAAAAAAACACATCAGGCATGTAGGTTGGCTGAAATCAAATTTCCCTTTATTTCGGAAAAAAACAAATCAAAAACCGAAGGGCAACTATTCCCAAATTAGCAGAGAATATAAAGTCATTTGATACCAAATGCAGACCTGACTATGATCAATAATAAAATCAACAACAGCATGAAATCAGGAGCAGCAGCCAAAGACATACATCATCCCAAGCTGTGGTACTCCATCAACCTTCAATTTCTGGATGAGCAGCTCGAGGCCAGGGAATCACCTCCTGCTCTTCCTTGTAGCCTTCCTTCCACGCCTCTCTGCAGCGTTCTCTCCACGGCCCTGTCCACGCACCCTTGCAGGCTGGGCCACTGTGGGTGGTGATGTGGCAGGAGGAGGAGGAGAAGGAGGAGAGGGATTGGGCTGATGTGAGATATGGGTGGCCTCAGTCAGCTGTCCCCTCGCCCCCATGTGTACGGCCGTGTAGATAAGGTGCTCACAAAGGGCCCGTTGTCCCGCCTCCATTCTTAGCAGCTTATCTGAGAGATAGGTGCTAAACCCCTCCGTAGGGTTGAGGGGGGCCCTCATAATGGCAGCAGCCTCCTGAATCATCTTTAGTGACTCCTCCTCCACTTGTGTCATCCGCCGTTGTTTTGGCGGTCTGATGTGGAGGGGAGCCACTTTGGAGACGGTGCTGCCACTAGGCCTGGGGACCTGCTGAGTCCCACTGGGCCCTGCCTCCTCCTGCCTGTCACACTCCTGACCCTCTTCCTCCTGGCTTGCCTCATCCTGTTTATAAAATAAAATGTCAATTTCTATTATTTGAGGAATCAATCACACACAATTTTGATCTCATTACTGGTTTATTTTGGAGGGGGGGGTCATTTATGGCTAATCAAAACAGTTCAACTCCATATTACTTAGTGGACAATAATTATGATCAAAAATACTATACCGGGCTGAAGATGTGAAGATCTGGCTCTTCTAGCTCGGGAGGCTCCTCCTCCGCCTCTGCAGGGGTGGAGGGAAGGGTGGAAGGAACGCTGGAGGGAAGGGTGGAAGGAAGGGTTGAGGGAAGGCTGGAAATAGATTCCCTGGCCTCGATCTGGTCATCCAGAAATTGAAGATGTCTGTAGTACCACAGCTTGGGCTTTACTACATCGTCGGCTGCTGCTCCTGATCTCTTGGACTGGCGCACTTCCTTGAATTTTTTTTTATAAGAATTGCGCAGGTTGTTGATTTTATTATTAATCATAGTGTAGTCTGCATCTGGGATCCATGGCTTCATATCCTCGGCTAATTTGGTAATAGTTGCCCGTCGTACATCACTTTTGTGATACGCAGGGTGTTTGAGCTCCCACAGGTTGCGCTGTTCCTTATACTTTTCAATAAAAACAAGCATCACCTCCGGCTCTCTTAGTTTATGCATCTATTAGGATCAGCAAGTACAAAAAAAAAGGATCAGAATTGATTCTCCTCAACTTATCACAATATTGCCCTTTACAATCATGACCCATTAATATGCCACTGCAGGCCCGAGTTCCCTTCTTACCTTAGTTCACTTCGTGGGTTCACTTCCGGTCGTCCTTACTCCGCGCATCCCTAATAACTTCTTTCCCCTTTTTATGCCCTGCGCATGCGTGTAACTCCGCCCTCGTCGCCCGCCCATGACGGACTTTTTCTGCATTTCCCCGCCCCTTAACGATCGGCGCACAGTGTGAGACGGCGACATGTCGCAGACACAGGTGGCTTCTTTAGTTGAAATTACCGACGAGGAAAGCCCAGAGGCGGAAACGTCCCGATCCTGTAAAAAAAGATACAAGGCGACTAATATGTCTTTTTCTGAGATGGCGGAGATGGTGGACATTCTGCGGAGGAAGGATTACGACGGCAAGCATGGCCCATACGACACCCCTAATCTCCGGAAGTCACAAATTATGGACAAAGTGGCGAAGACTCTCTATAAAAAATATGTGGTCAGAAGATCCAAGGAACAACTCCGTAAAAGGTGGTCAGACCTCAAGATCAGGGAGCCGGAGCAGTATAAGAAGCTTATAAAAAGCATAGAAAAAAGTAAGTATATTTTACTGTGTTATTTCAGATTGTAATATGTATTCTTCCATGTTTTGCACCATGTGCTTGGCTTGACTGGGTTCACATTTTGAAATCTCATCTTTTAGGTTAAGTGGAGAGTCCACTTATTTGCCCAATGTTTTGACCAATAACTTGCTGCTCTTCCCCCAAACATGTTTGGCACATATCCACGTAAACTACATGTGGGCATGCCTCATTTTACTTCAACAATGTTTATCTACACATTGTTGGCTAGATGATGTGTTGTAAGGAAATTTTGAATGTGACTGAAAGAATAAACTGTATTCTGGGTAAATGAGATGATACTCCAGCAGTTGTGTACTTTTTTTTGTTCTTCATCAAGATACTATACTCAGGGCCACATGACCAAATTTATTAACGGTGTCACACACAGGTGGTCCAGTGGATAGCTTGGTGGTTATCCAAGTGTATTTGTGAATGTCCTCAAAAATAACATGTTGCTTTGTTGAGTTTGCAAGATCACATATGTTCATGTTGGAACTCAGGGCCAAATATCAATTGTACCCCACTTAAAAACATAGAGGATCCCTTTTCGGGCCTTAAAAAAGTCTGTGTGCTAAAGTATACATTTTGTTGTAAATTCCCATAGGGGAGAGGAGACTGGGAGGACACCATGCTCAGGAGACGAGTAACCCAACACCACAGAAACTCCCCGAAGCTCCCAAAGCAAACCAAGATCAGCAGGTTCAGGAAGCGGAGGTGGAGGAAGCGGAGGTGGAGGAAGGGGAGGTGGAGGAAGGAGAGGTGGAGCTTATCAGCACAACAGGTCAGTGTCTGTCACCACAACTTCAAGGTAAATACAGATGTAGGACTGCCTAGTGTAAAACCTTTTTTTTTGTTTTAGGGACTGAACGTGGGGGTGTGTCAGGAAGTCCAAATCCGCCATTCTCGAGTGCCAGCGCCAAAATAATCATTCAAGAAATCATGGAATGCAGTAGCGAAATGGACATTATGAGAAAGAGAATGATTGTGATTGAGCAAAAATATAAAAACATGATAGATATTTTGGGGAGAATAGAGTGAACCCCCCCTTTTGTGTTTTTTGTTATGCGTCTGAAATTATCTCAGGGATTTCCAACATCCCAAATGTGAAGATGCACACACTGAAGACTCAACATGTGCTATCTGCCGTCACAGGATATCTATGTCCCTGTTTTGGGGGTGCAACCTCTTCCTCCCTCCTCAAGTAGGTGAGAGGAAGGGTTAACATCCCCAAAGCATGACCATTGATCCCCCATGATGGCAGATAGCACATGTTTATCCTAGCCATGGGATCTTGTTGAAGATACCCATTTGAGCCCCAAAAGAAAGTGTGTTTGCGAACATTTGGGATGGATCAGGGGTACCATCACCCTATCTCCAGTTGGTATTTTTCACAGTGTTATTGTATTACTTTTTCAGACTAAAAAAAATGGCTTACGACCCATGCATGTTTCTGCAAAAAAAGCCGCACATAAAAAAAAAGGCTAGTATTTCTAAAAACCACAAAAAAATGCGGTGCAAACAATAAAAACATTTGGGAAGTCTAAAAAAGGTGTGCCTTGTTCTTTCTATGCTCAAGAGCAGTTCTGAAGATGCAAAAACCGTGTTTTTCACTCTGAGTTTTGAGGCTATTTACTAAGGACAAATACACTTGGCACTACTAGAACCTGGGAGACACATAAACCCAAAATACAAGAATGACAACACAAGTTTGTAGGAATTCCATGTTTTTTTTTTATTTTTAAAAGGTTAAATACTTGGTCAGATGTGGTCTGGCATTGCGATGGCCCCCCTACCCATGAAGTACTCTATGTATTTCTGGCGTACTTCACGGGCACTTTGGGGGGCCAAGCCAGTACGGGCAGTGCTGAGGCCGGTCAGATTAATCAGTTCAGATGGACCGGCCTCAGGCCCAAACGATGATACATAATTGGTTGCAAATTTGCCTAGAAAATTGTGCAATATGCAGCAGCAGTAGACGATGTGGTTCAGTTTATAATCCGCCAAATGTATCGCTGTCTGGAACAGGCGGAACCGGCTGGCCATTATCCCGAAGGCATTCTCCACAACTCTCCGGGCTCTGGCCAGCCGGTAATTAAAAACCCTCCTCTCCGAGGTGAGGGTGCGTTGGGGAAACGGCCGCATCAGGTGTGGTCCTAGTCCAAAAGCCTCATCCGCAATGAAAACGAACGGGAGCCCTTCAACGTTCTCTGCATCTGGAGGCAGTGCAAGACCCCCAGCCTGCAGACGGTGAGCGAACTCCGTCTCCGCGAATGATCTGCCATCGGACATCCGGCCGTTCTTCCCCACGTCCACATACAGGAACTCGTACCGTGCCGACACCACCGCCATTAACACTATGCTATTAAAACTTTTATAGTTGAAATAGTATGACCCCGAATGGGGTGGCGGCACTATGTGGACGTGCTTCCCATCAATTGCCCCTCCACAGTTGGGGAAATCCCACCGCTGGGCAAATTGGGAGGCCACAGTCAGCCATTCCTGTGGTGTGCTAGGGAACTGTGGAGTCAAACAAAAAGAAGACATTAGTACGGTTTATGGTTACAGTGCAAGCAGATTACACACAAAAACATTGTTGAGTAACATTATTATTTAAGGGAGTTTTTCCGACCAATAAACAAAGGCCCACTTAGCAGATGCCTCACCCCCGCTGAGTGGACATTCTAAAATAATCTAAGGGGGGCCTAAGGTGATTGTGGGGGATCCCAAAAAAGGCTCTACCACTCTGCTGAGCTTGATTGAGAACTACTAATTTTTTAACATCTTTAGGGGGGGGAGGGAGGGTTGTCAAACTACGAGGGCAATGACCCCCCAAAAATGAAAAGGAAAATAGAAGGCTAGCTGGGTTTGCGCCCACGATAGCATGCTGGAGAGGTTAGTGAAGGGAAATAGGCATGTAGGGCCCAAAAAGGGATTTACAGGTAAAAAAAGGCATGGGGAAAATGGGGACATTACCAGGATATTACAAACAGGCATATTTGTGTTAGGAGGAAAAAAAAGAAAAAAGAGAATAAAAAAAGATAATGTGAGGTTAAAGGAGCATAATTACCTTCATATAGTCCTTCTGCAGGACCTGAATGATGGCCGAACACATCTCAGGGATAATGATCCTGAGGTCCTGCAAGCTTCTCCCAGTCGCCAGGTATCTCAACGTGGCAATAAGCCTCTGCTCGGCAGTGATGGCCTGGCGCATCACAGTGTCCTGCCTCGTGATATAGGGGGACAGCAAATCCAACAGACGGTGAAATACGGGGTCCGTCATCCTGAGATAATTCCTGAAATCATCAGGGTTATTCTCATGGATTTCCCGCAGCAGAGGCATATGAGAGAATTGGTCCCGCTGGAGCAACCAATTCTTAGTCCATGAACTCCTCCTCACCCTGTTCACAGACTGAACTCGGGTTACAGTGTTAACTGCAACACCAAGCCCAAAGCCAGCACGAGCTCGAGAACGAGAACGCACTTCAAACATGGTTTTAAACCGGTCGGCTGGTCAGAACGCACTCAAACAGAACGCACCGTGGAACAGCAAGGCCTGAAAAGAACGATCTGAAAAACAGTAAACGAACGGCCAAGTCGGCACTGCAAGGCAGTAACGACCTGACTGCACGCACTGAATCACAAATACAATCCCACAAGCACAAACTGAACAACAGGAAACGATCTGCAAAGCACGGAGACTGAAAAGCGCGAATCGGCTCTCACCAAACTTTTACTAACACGCGGTAACACGAAATCAGCAAAAGCAGCCCAAGGGGTGGCGCCATTAGATTTGTTCGGCCCTTTTATAGCGCATCGTACGTTTTGAACGTGCCGTCGTTTTCTTGCCGTCAGTGTTTAGACGGATGCAATTTGAAAGTGATCAGTCGTTTTAAAGTGGGTTCAGCACGCCCATGTTTCTGTAAACTTTTGTATCCGTTCTTGGGAAATGTGGATCAGTTCCTCCATTTCTTCTATTTTGGAAAGTTTGGCAAACCATTCTCTAATAGATGGTGGAGTATTAGATCGCCAGTGTATTGGAACACAGAATCTCGCCGCATTCAC
The DNA here is from genome assembly GCA_029206835.1 of Rana muscosa. Lineage (NCBI taxonomy): Eukaryota > Metazoa > Chordata > Amphibia > Anura > Ranidae > Rana > Rana muscosa. The sequence continues at coordinate 1,075,398,872 of CM055116.1, read as the reverse complement.
CATGTGCATAGCCAGGGATTTATAGTAAACACTTTTAGATAATGTTGTGTGGTGCAATAAATATTGCGCCGGAGTATAGTTCAAGGTATACGTGGTAACATGTGATATGATATCGTGTACCTGTTTCCCGAAAGGCTGGATGGATTTACACTCCCGCCAAACGTGGAGCATTGTGCCTTCTGCTTCACCACATCTCCAGCACGTATTAGGTATGGATGGTGAGAATTTGTGGAGAAGGGAGGGAGTTCTATACCACTGTGTTTCGATTTTATAACAGTTTTCTTGAATAGCTACATTCATGGAGCCCTTATGCTCCTTACACATTTTTATTTGTTAGATAGTGTAAACGGCGGTGGTTATATTGGCTCTCCCTCGCATGCGCAAAGTTTCGTTTTGATTCTTGAGCCAGGACTCGTTTTGGCGCATGCACGGTGGATATGTACGACTAATGCACTGATGTCTGGCCCCTTAGCCTCACCTGGCCTTCTGCTAGTAGATTTCAACCAGCACTCCTGCTATTTAATTAAGTAGGAAACCGTTTTTTGGTGCCAAAATCGACTATTTAGCCAGTTTAAACAGGATGGCTTACTGAGCGATGCCATGCCTGTTGATGGTATATTCTGGTAAGCACTGTAGAAATGATAAGCATGGAGGAAAAGTGTTTTACTCTCAGTTCATGTGTTGCTTATTTATTCAATTGTTTTCTTTTATATGTTGCATAGATCATTCTGAACTAAACACCTGGATTTCTTTTTGAGAGCAGTCTCAAGCCATTTGGCTTTAGCTAGACTGAATCGATAGGGGTTAATCCAGTGTGAGGGGGTTAACTCGGTAGCGGGTGTGTGTGACCCCCTGGTTGGGCTCCCCACACAAAAACAGGGCCAGCAGACGGAGGTTGTGGTTTTCAAAATCAAAAGGTGCGGTTTATTTCTCTATGTACAGTGACAAAAACACAGCAAAGCCAAAAAGAAACAAACAAAATAAATCCTGGTCAGTTTGACCTCTGAATAAACATGCAGGTTTTCTAAACTAACAACTGGGATCAGCCTGGTGCTGTCCTAGTCCCTAAGTCCCTGGTTTAGTAAAAGTCCAAACAAATAGCCACACAGGCTTTGCCTCACCGCACAGGGGTTCACTCTCCCTAGACAGTCCACACAGGTCTGGTTCCAGGCATGAGCTAACATCTAATGAAGCTGGGAGTTTTTATAAAGGCCTTAAATGAGCTGACAAGCTTCAGCTGGTCTCATCAACTCCCTGCCTGCACGACGCCCAGCCCTCTCTCTAGAGGTATGAGTCATCCATGAGCCCACTAGCCTCAGCTGGGCTTCATCAACTCCCTAGTTGTATAAGTCGGCATAAAGCCTGAATCTGGGAGAAATATATCTACCCCCCTGGATGCAACCAGGTGACTTTACCTTCCTGCTGTCACATACCCCCCCCTCTTGTTTTAACCTTGGGGTTGGAACACCAGCAATCAGGCATTCATGTACTCGAGACAAAGCATCCACATTCCCCATTTGAACGCCAGGGCGATGCTTTACTGTGAAGTTGAATTCCTGTAGGGCCAGGAACCACCTATTCACTCTTCTATTTGTCTCCTTGTTTTGAGCCATCCACTTTAACGGAGCGTGATCCGTAACCATGTCAAAGTGCCTACCTAGCAGATAGTACCGAAGGGAATCTAGAGCCCACTTCACCGCTAAACACTCCTTTTCAACCGTGGCGTAATTTACCTCATGGGACTTCAACTTCCTGCTGAGGTAAATGACTGGGTGCTCTTCCCCGTTCCAGACCTGGGACAATACTGCTCCTAACCCCACATCTGACGCATCACTTTGTACGACAAAGTCTTTAGAGAAGTCGGGTGAGTACAACACTGGCTGGCTACATAAGGCTTGTTTCAAGAATTGGAATGCTGCCTCAGCCTCGGGGGTCCATTTAATCATGACCGACCCTTTCCCTTTCGTCAGGTTGGTTAGGGGCACAGCCTTAGAAGCAAAGTGGGGAATGAAGCGCCGATAATAACCCGCGATTCCCAGAAAGGCCCGTACCTGCTTCTTGCTGTTGGGACGTGGCCAACTCTGGATGGCCTCGACTTTGTTGAGTTGGGGTTTTATCACTCCCCTGCCAATGGTGTACCCAAGATATTTGGCCTCCTCCTGCCCAATGGTACACTTCTTGGGGTTAGCCGTAAACCCCGCTTCCCGGATAGAGTCTAGGACTGCTTGCACTTTTGGCAGATGTGAGGCCCAATCTGTGCTATGGACAATTACGTCATCCAGGTAAGCCGCAGCATACTTCCGATGGGGCCTCAGTATCTGGTCCATTTTCCGCTGGAATGTGGCCGGCGCATTCTGTAACCCGAACGGCATTCTCTTATATTGGAACGCCCCGTCTGGGGTTACAAATGCGGTTTTCTCTTTGGCCGACTTGGCCAGGGGAATTTGCCAATACCCTTTTGTGAGGTCAAGAGTCGTCATGTATCGGGCTGTTCCCAGCCGGTCGATCAACTCATCTATACGTGGCATGGGGTAGGTGTCAAATTTTGTAACTTTGTTCAACTGACGAAAATCGTTACAAAATCGCCAGCTCCCATCCGGTTTAGGCACCAACACAATGGGACTAGACCAATCACTTTGGGACTCCTCTATCACCCCTAAGTTCAGCATTTTCTGTACTTCCTCCCGTATTGCCTCCCGTCGGGCCTCTGGGATCCGATAGGGTTTTAACTTCACCCTTTCACCGGGCGGGGTAATAATATCATGCTCTACCCCAGATGTTTGTCCCGGCAGCTCAGAGAACACCTCCTTGTTGCGAAGCACAAACTCCTTAACCTCCTGTTGTTGGGGTTGTGACAAGGTGGCTGCTATTCCAACCTCCGGAATCACGCAACCAGTTTGAGCTGGTGACCAAGTTTCTGCGACTAGGGACTCTCTATCCCTCCAGGCTTTCAACAGATTAACGTGATATATCTGTTCGGGCTTTCGCCTTCCTGGTTGTCTGACCTTGTAATTCACTTCGCTCACTTTTTCCATTATCTCGTAGGGGCCTTGCCATTTGGCAAGGAATTTACTTTCAACCGTAGGGACAAGTACCAATATCCTATCCCCCGGGGAAAAGGTACGGGTCTTTGCTCCACGGTTGTACACTCTCTGCTGTGCCAACTGCGCTTGGGCCAAATGTTCCTTCACGATGGGCATTACCTGTGCAATTCGATCTTGCATCAGGGCGACATGCTCAATCACACTCCTGTGGGGAGAACTCTCACTTTCCCAAGTTTCCTTGGCAATATCCAACAGCCCTCTTGGGTGTCTCCCATACAGTAACTCAAAGGGGGAGAATCCCGTAGAGGATTGGGGCACCTCCCTAATAGGGATAAGCTTCGTGTTCGAGTCGAACATACGTTTGACTCGAACATCGGCTGTTCGATCGTTCGACGAAGATCGAACGATTTGGGCCGTTCGTGCCAAATTCGAGTGACGCGAACGGCCCACAATGCACTACGCCATCGCAGTGTCATCCAGGCGCTGTGATTGGCCAAGCATGCACTGTGACCCCGCATGCTTGGCCAATCACAGCGCCGGCAGCGAGGAGAGCAATGATTGGCCACAGGCAGGATGCCTGTGGCCAATTATTGCTGAGGGTGTTTAGTACACGCCCCACACTATAAAAGGCCGCCAGCACGGCGGCCTAGTGTAGTGTGTTCCGGAGCAGGGATAGAGCAGCATAGGCAGGGACAGTGACTGTTATTTCTTTCTTGCTTAACCTGGATTCCTTTAGTTTAGGGAAAGAGAAGGATAGGTAGGGAGAGTGTCAGTGTGTTTTGTGCTTGTGCTATAGTGTGCTTAAAAAAAACATTTATTCTAGGGACAGAAAACTGTAGGTAGGGACAGTGTCAGTTTCTTTCACTCTGCAAGTCCTTGTTTCCAGGGACCTGGAAGGACAGTGAGTGAATTGTCCTTGTGCTATATTGTGCTTAAAAAAACATTTATTCTAGGGACAGAAAACTGTAGGTAGGGAGAGTGTCAGTTTCTTTCACTCTGCAAGTCCTTGTTTCCAGGGACCTGGAAGGACAGTGAGTGAATTGTCCTTGTGCTATATTGTGATTAAAAAAAACATTTTTTCTAGGGACAGAAAACTGTAGGTAGGGAGAGTGTTTTTTTTTCTTTCACTCTGCAAGTCCTTGTTTCCAGGGACCTGTAAGGACAGTGAGTGAATTGTTCTTGTGCTATATTGTGATTAAAAAAAACATTTTTTCTAGGGACAGAAAACTGTAGGTAGGGAGAGTGTTTTTTTTCTTTCACTCTGCAAGTCCTTGTTTCCAGGGACCTGGAAGGACAGTGAGTGAATTGTCCTTGTGCTATATTGTGCTTAAAAAAACATTTATTCTAGGGACAGAAAACTGTAGGTAGGGAGAGTGTCAGTTTATTTCACTCTGCAAGTCCTTGTTTCCAGGGACCTGTAAGGACAGTGAGTGAATTGTCCTTGTGCTATATTGTGATTAAAAAAAACATTTTTTCTAGGGACAGAAAACTGTAGGTAGGGAGAGTGTTTTTTTTCTTTCACTCTGCAAGTCCTTGTTTCCAGGGACCTGTAAGGACAGTGAGTGAATTTTTCTTGTGCTATATTGTGATTAAAAAAAACATTTTTTCTAGGGACAGAAAACTGTAGGTAGGGAGAGTGTTTTTTTTCTTTCACTCTGCAAGTCCTTGTTTCCAGGGACCTGGAAGGACAGTGAGTGAATTGTCCTTGTGCTATATTGTGCTTAAAAAAACATTTATTCTAGGGACAGAAAACTGTAGGTAGGGAGAGTGTCAGTTTATTTCACTCTGCAAGTCCTTGTTTCCAGGGACCTGTAAGGACAGTGAGTGAATTGTCCTTGTGCTATATTGTGATTAAAAAAAACATTTTTTCTAGGGACAGAAAACTGTAGGTAGGGAGAGTGTTTTTTTTCTTTCACTCTGCAAGTCCTTGTTTCCAGGGACCTGTAAGGACAGTGAGTGAATTTTTCTTGTGCTATATTGTGATTAAAAAAAACATTTTTTCTAGGGACAGAAAACTGTAGGTAGGGAGAGTGTTTTTTTTCTTTCACTCTGCAAGTCCTTGTTTCCAGGGACCTGTAAGGACAGTGAGTGAATTTTTCTTGTGCTATATTGTGATTAAAAAAAACATTTTTTCTAGGGACAGAAAACTGTAGGTAGGGAGAGTGTTTTTTTTCTTTCACTCTGCAAGTCCTTGTTTCCAGGGACCTGTAAGGACAGTGAGTGAATTTTTCTTGTGCTATATTGTGATTAAAAAAAACATTTTTTCTAGGGACAGAAAACTGTAGGTAGGGAGAGTGTTTTTTTTCTTTCACTCTGCAAGTCCTTGTTTCCAGGGACCTGTAAGGACAGTGAGTGAATTTTTCTTGTGCTATATTGTGATTAAAAAAAACATTTTTTCTAGGGACAGAAAACTGTAGGTAGGGAGAGTGTTTTTTTTCTTTCACTCTGCAAGTCCTTGTTTCCAGGGACCTGTAAGGACAGTGAGTGAATTTTTCTTGTGCTATATTGTGATTAAAAAAAACATTTTTTCTAGGGACAGAAAACTGTAGGTAGGGAGAGTGTTTTTTTTCTTTCACTCTGCAAGTCCTTGTTTCCAGGGACCTGTAAGGACAGTGAGTGAATTTTTCTTGTGCTATATTGTGATTAAAAAAAACATTTTTTCTAGGGACAGAAAACTGTAGGTAGGGAGAGTGTTTTTTTTCTTTCACTCTGCAAGTCCTTGTTTCCAGGGACCTGTAAGGACAGTGAGTGAATTTTTCTTGTGCTATATTGTGATTAAAAAAAACATTTTTTCTAGGGACAGAAAACTGTAGGTAGGGAGAGTGTTTTTTTTCTTTCACTCTGCAAGTCCTTGTTTCCAGGGACCTGTAAGGACAGTGAGTGAATTTTTCTTGTGCTATATTGTGATTAAAAAAAACATTTTTTCTAGGGACAGAAAACTGTAGGTAGGGAGAGTGTCAGTTTCTTTCACTGTGAAAGTCCTTGTTTCAAGGGACAGAGAAGGACACCTGAAGGTAGCCCTTATTGCTTTTTTCCCATCTCCGTGCAGGCCATCTATTAGAATGTCTGGAAGGCAAACAAGGAGAGGCAGACAGTCAGGAGGCAATAAAAGAGGGCAAGCAGGCTCTGTGTCTGGGGGCAACAGTGCTGGTCGTGGACGCGGTGCATTGTCATCAGCACATGGCCATGGGACACGCTTGTCCTTCTTTTCGGCAGCTGGACATGTTGAGCCACATCATGCCGAAGACTTGGTAGAGTGGATGACCAAGCCCTCCTCCTCCTCCTCATCCTCTCTCACCCAGGCTCAGGGTACTGGAAAAGCAGCTGCCAAAGCGTCGTCTTCCCTGGTATCAATGTCAGACAAATCATCAGTCACTCCTTCCCTAGACCCACCATGTCCTCCTCCTGAGGAGTCCCCCGAACTGTTTCAGCACAGTGTTGGGTACATGCTCCAGGAGGATGCCCAGCGTTTCGAAGGGTCTGATGATGAAACCCAGCTAGAGGAAGGCAGTAGCGTGAGAGCAGACAGAGGGGATGCTCAAGAAGGACACCAATCTGGCAGTCATGTTCCAGCAGCTGCAGCATACTGCCAGATTGGCTCCAGTGATGAGGAGGGAGGGGATGATGAGGTCACTGACTCCACGTGGGTGCCTAATAGGAGAGAGGAGGAGGAGGAGGATGAGGAGGAGGCACATCTCCAACGAGGCAGGATGCCCTTTGGTGGCCAGCGTAAGGGCAGTACACCGACGGAATCACACCGCAGAGCTCCGCCTGTGCAGGGCGCTGCCTCTGCCCGTCATTCAAAAAGTTCTTTGGTGTGGGCCTTTTTTGAGGCTAGTGCATCAGATCGCACAGCTGCTGTTTGCAACATATGTCTCAAGCGTATATCGCGTGGCCAAAACATCAGCCGCTTGGGTACCACATGCCTGACCAGACATATGTTGACCTGCCATGCAGCTCGTTGGCAAGCCTACCTCAAAGACCCACACCAAAGAACAAAGCGGACCTCTCCTTGCACCGCATCAGCTGGGATCTCCAACCCCACTATAACTTCAGTCCTCTCTGAAACATGCACTGAGAGGAATGAAGGTGTAGAATTAGGTGTGTCACAGCCAAGTACTTGCGCCCACTCTGCTAGCAGTACACCGACGTCCGATTCTAGCAGGCAAATTTCCCTGCCCCAGCTGCTGGACCGTCGAAAGAAGTTCACTCCCAGCCATCCACATGCCCAGCGGTTGAATGCTAGCTTGGCTAAATTGCTAGCGCTTCAACTGCTGCCTTTTCAGTTGGTAGACTCGGCCCCCTTCCGTGAGTTTGTGCAATGTGCGGTTCCTCAGTGGCAGGTTCCCAAACGCCACTTTTTCGCACGGAAGGCTATTCCGGCTCTCTACCGGCATGTGGAAGGCAATGTCTTGGCCTCGCTGGACAGGGCGGTCAGCGGTAAGGTGCATATTACCGCTGACTCATGGTCCAGCAGGCATGGACAGGGACGTTACCTTTCTTTCACGGCCCATTGGGTCACTCTTTTGGCAGCTGGGAAGGATTCAGGACAAGGTGCAGTAGTGTTGGAGGTTGTCCCACCGCCACGCCTCCAAAATGCTACTACTGGTTGTGACACACCTCTCTCCTCCACCCCCTCCTCTTCTTCTTCCTCCATGGCCTCTTCCTGTGGTTTGTCCTATGAACCAGCGGTGCTCCGTAGCCGTTCACGGGGCTACGCAAGTACGCAGGCAAAAAGATGCCATGCCGTGCTTGCGCTGGTGTGTTTGGGGGACAGAAGCCACACTGGGGCAGAGGTCCTGTCTGCTCTGCAGGGCCAGGCCGAGAGGTGGTTGACGCCACGCCAGCTTAAGCCAGGAATGGTGGTTTGCGACAATGGCACCAACCTCCTCTCCGCCCTCCGACAGGGACAACTGACCCATGTGCCCTGTGTGGCTCACGTCCTTAACCTGGTGGTGCAGCGGTTCTTGGGCAGGTACCCGGGCTTACAGGATGTCCTGAGGCAGGCCAGGAAAGTCTGTGTGCATTTCCGCAGATCTTATAATGCCAGTGCTCGCCTGGCTGAGCTGCAAAAGGAGTTGAACCTGCCCAAGAACCGCCTTATATGTGACATGCCCACCAGGTGGAACTCAACGTTGGCCATGCTGCAGCGGCTGCACACGCAGCAGAGGGCCATCAATGAGTACCTGTGCGACTACGGCACCAGGACAGGGTCAGGGGAGCTTGGTTTTTTTTCTCCACGCCAGTGGGGCATGATCAGGGATGCATGCACTGTCCTGGCACCATTTGAGGAGGCCACGAGGATGGTGAGCAGTGACAGTGCATGCATCAGTGACACTGTACCTCTTGTCCACCTGTTGGAGCACACGCTGCGTGGAATAATGGACAGGGCACTTGAGGCAGAACAGAGGCAGGAAGAGGAGGACTTCCTTGCCTCTCAAGGCCCCCTTTACCCAGACAGTGTTACTTCTGTCCCACCCATCGCACAGGAAGAGGAGGAGGAGGAGGAGGAGGAGGAGGAGGATTGTGTCAGCATGGAGGTGGAGGCTGGCACTCAGCATCATCAGCAGCAGTCTTTTAGGGATGATTTACAGTCCCAAGAAACCAGTGGACTTGTACGTGGCTGGGAGGAGGTGGCTGCGGATCATGTCGTCCTTAGTGACCCAGAGGACTCCGGAGCGAATGCCTCAGCAAACCTACGCTGCATGGCCTCCCTGATCCTGCAAAGTCTGCGGAAGGATCCTCGTATTCTTCGGATCAAGGAGAGGGACCATTACTGGCTGGCCACTCTCCTTGATCCACGGTACAAGGGTAAGGTTGCGGACCTTATGTTACCGTCGCAGAGGGAGCAGAGGGTGAGACAACTCCGGGAGGCCTTGCAGAAAGGTCTGTGCAACGCGTTCCCAGAGACTGGGAGGTTGCAAACTCCTGGTCCTGGACAACGAGTTGCTGAGGCTTCGGCCAGTCAAAGAAGGAGCGGTGGGGAAGGTGGCCGTCTGACCGATGCGTTCAGACAATTCTTTAGTCCGCAGCCCCAAAGTATGATCGGTTCCAGCAACCATCGCCAGCGTCTGATAAACATGGTGCAGGAATATCTAGGGGCAAGGTCAGACTTGGACACCTTCCCCACCGAAAATCCTCTGGCTTACTGGGTCTTGAGGATGGATCACTGGCCAGAGCTTGCACAGTATGCAATTGAGCTACTGGCCTGTCCTGCATCCAGCGTTCTTTCGGAACGCACATTCAGTGCTGCTGGAGGATTTGTCACGGATCACAGGGTGCGCCTGTCCACCGACTCGGTTGATCGACTGACTTTCATCAAGATGAACCAGTCTTGGATCACCACCAGCTACCACACACCTGATGCTGATATAACAGACTAATTGATTTTAACATGTCACATCCCTTCAAGACTGATGCTGATGCTGAGTGCCTGTGCTGTTATGTTGACTGGCTATCCTCCTCCTCCGAGTCCTCAATGATACGATTGATGATGATAGCTTGGAAGATCATTTTTGTTTATGGGTGCCGCCACCAGTGCCTAACGCCCAATTTTTCAGCCCCTGTTTAACAGGGGCGTGTAATTACAATTTTTGAAGCAATACTTTGCAACAGGGCTCATTGCTGTACTCCAAGTACAGTATCTGTGAGGAGTTGCAGTGTTGTGCCACCAGTGCCTAAGGCCCAATTTTTCAGCCCCTGTTTAACAGGGGCGTGTCATTACAATTTTTGAAGCAATACTTTGCAACAGGGCTCATTGCTGTGCTCCAAGTACAGTATCTGTGAGGGGTTGCAGTGTTGTGCCACCAGTGCCTAAGGCCCAATTTTTCAGCCCCTGTTCAACAGGGGCATGTAATTACAATTCTTGATCTAATAATTCACAGCAGGGCCCATTGCTGCACCCACCAAGAGTAACTGTCAGGGCTTACAGTGTTGTGGCACCAGCACCACCATCAAAGGCCCAATTTTTACTACCACTGTTCAACAATTATATGTAATTAAAATTCCTGATATAATAGTTGACAGCAGGGCGTTCCAGCACCAACCAAGAGTAACTGTGAGTGCTTACAGTGTTGTGCCAACACCAACAACTAAGGGGCCTATTTCTGCAGAGTATATACGGCAGGTCCCTACTTTCAAACATCCAACTTACAAACGACTCCTACTTGCAAACACAAGAAGACAACAGGAAGTGAGAGGAAATCTACCACTAGGAAGGAAAATTCTCTCCTGTAAGAATAAATATGGGAGAAAGGTGTCTCCTCTGTACTGATGCTTTATCAGCAATCCTTGTTTCAAGAAAAACACCACATTTCAAAAACAGTTGTCATTGGGACGGAAAGTGAGGTGAAATGTTCTGAACAGGGGCACAGACAGCAAAACAAATGTTACAGGGGTGATAACCCTTACCTATGTTTTCCAAAAAGTTTAAAAATAGATTTTTGGTCTGGAGCTACACTTCAACAATGTACCTGTTCAAAATTACAAACAGATTCTACATAAGAACAAACCTACAGTCCCTGTCTTGTATGCACCGCCTGTATAGGGCTGTTCAGAGTATATAGGGCCTTTTTTATTTTATGTGCGGGGTTCCCCTTAATATCCATACAAGACCCAAAGGGGCTGGTAATGGGCTGGGGTAGGGGGGGGGGGGTCATGGGGTAGCTATGCCATTTTTCTTAAAGAATTTCATCCATATTACCGGGACCAGACATTACATTAAAGCCGCAAGCAGTTTTAAATGGCTTTTTTTTCCTTTAGAAGTGTCATTTTGTGCAGGGACAGTTCTAAACACGGGAAACACGTGGCACTTCACAGGCATACTTTAGACACCCCCCAGGTACGATATTTAAAGGAATATTTGACTTTTTTTTTTCACTTTATGCATCATTAAAATGACTGCTCCCGAAAAACGACCGTTTTTAAAACTTCTTTTTGCATTGATACATGTCCCCTGGTGCAGAACCCGGGTTCCCAAACCCTTTTTAGGACAATAACATGCATAATAGTTGTTATAATTAGCACTTTAGAATTCGAACGTTCGCATCCATTCTATTTAATAGGGTTCTAATGTTCGTTCGAACTTTCGGTCCGTTCGCGGGTTCTGGTGCGAACCGAACAGGGGGGTGTTCGGCTCATCACTACTCCCTAATAGCAAACATCAAATAAGGAAGTAGACAGTCCCAATCCTTTCCATCTCTATCCACCACTTTCTTCAACATTTGTTTTAGGGTTTTGTTGAATCTTTCAACCAGCCCATCGGTTTGGGGGTGATACACAGATGTACGCAATTGCGTCACTTTGAACAATTTACACAGCTCTTTCATAACCCGGGACATAAAGGGTGTACCTTGGTCCGTAAGCAGTTCTTTACAAATACCCACCCGGCTAAAAACAAGAGATAGCTCTTTGGCTATGGTTTTGGCCGAGGTATTTCTGAGAGGGATCGCTTCTGGATAACGGGTGGCATAGTCCATTATAACCAATATGTACTGGTGCCCCCTAGCGGACTTGATTATAGGACCTACCAAATCCATTGCGATTCTCTCAAACGGGACCTCAATGATGGGTAGAGGGACCAGCGGGCTACGGAAATGTGGCATCGGGGCCGACCTCTGACACACAGGGCAGGAGGAACAATAATTTTCTATGTCCTTCATCACCCCAGGCCAATAGAATCTCTGTAATACCCTCTCTCGGGTTTTCTCTGTCCCCAGATGACCTCCAAGAATGTGCCCATGGGCCAACTCCAACACCAACTTCCTGTAAGGTTTGGGCACCACAAGCTGCTCAACGGTTTCTTCTGCCCTTTTTGCCACCCGATACAGTAGGTCCTTCTCTACGCTGAAGTATGGGTAAGTGCAGGTATTATCTGGGTTCACTAACTCGCCATCTATTTCCACTACGTTTTCCCGTGCCTTTATTAGGGCGGGGTCTTTTAACTGTTCTGTGGCAAAATTTTCCCTGTGAACCTCCAGATCAGAAAACTCCACAGACGGTAGGTTTTCGTCTGAGGAGGTGGGCTCCTCTCCAGTTTCTTGAGTCTCCCCTGCCAATACTGACAAGGGAAATTCTGGAGAGTCCTCACCACTCTCAGAGGAGTTCTGGCTATCACATTCCTGGTACATAGGGGCACCAGTGGGGGGCTCAGGATCATCCCACAGTTCCCAGAACTTCGGAAAATCCCTTCCCACAATGGCATCATGCGGTAATTGAGATACTAACCCCACTGGATGAGAGAGGGTACCTTTGGGGGTCTCGAAACACACTGTAGTCACTGGATACTCTCGGGTGTCCCCATGCACACAAATAACAGCTACCTTGCTATTCCCAGAGACCTCTGTTTTAACTAATTCAGCCTTTATCAGGGTCACAAGGCTACCTGAATCCAGTAATACCACAACATTTCTACCATTAATACACATTTTGCATAAATGTTTCTCAGTTCCCCGAATGGCAGTGCATGCGACTGTCGCACACAGCGACTGACGTCTGTCCATCAGAAAGTCACATTGCATGGGTTCCTCCACAACCGGGCAATTTGCTGCAATATGTCCCGCTTGCCGGCAGCGGTAGCAAACAATCCATTCGGCTGCCTCTTGAGCCCCTGACTTCCCAGGCTGTTCTCGCCAAACTTTGGGTAGAGCTCCCACCCTCTCACTCTCTCCACCCTCACCCCTTGGAATCCTCTTATCCGCCCCTGGGGATGGTCTGGTCTTAGGGTGGAAAGTCCGAGAGTCTCTGGAAGAGGCCGTCAGGTTCTCTGTAGCCAAGTATCTCTCTACACGATCCACAAGTTTACCGGCCGTTTCTGGGTCTCCATGGCTTACCCACTTTTGAATGGCGGTAGGAAGAGCTCTCAAGAAACGATCCATCACAACACGTTCCACAATCTCCGGTGCGGACAAAGTCTCTGGCTGTAGCCACTTCCTGCTCAGGTGAATGAGATCATACATTTGAGACCTGGGGGGTTTTCCAAGCTGGAAAGTCCAGTTATGCACACGCTGAGCCCGGACAGCCAGGGTGACACCCAGCCTTGCCAATATTTCAGCTTTTAGCATCACATAGTCTTTTGCTTGGTCAGGCTCTAGGTCATAGTAAGCCTTCTGCGATTCACCAGTTAACAGAGGAGCCACCAGTCCAGCCCACTGCTCCTCAGGCCACTTTTCTCTTTCAGCAGTCCTTTCAAATGTGGTCAAAAATACCTCTGGATCATCCTCTCCAGTCATTTTTGTCAATAAACGACTCACCCCAAAGGACGCGGTATTAGTGGGACGGCTTTCCTCACTGGTCTGCGGACGTTGCTGCATTACTGCTTCCATTTGTTGTAGTCTCTGCTCTTGCTTCTGTAACAGGTCTATGAAGCGGGCCTCAGATTGCTGCTGGGCTTGTTGATGAGCTTGCTGCTGGGCTGCAAGGCTCCTTTGCAAACCTGCATTTGTCTGCTGTTGATTGGCATTTGCTAGAGCCAGCTGTTTCAGTATCTCCTCCATGCTGGCTTAAAAAAAACTGCCACTGGTTCTCCACCAACTGTGAGGGGGTTAACTCGGTAGCGGGTGTGTGTGACCCCCTGGTTGGGCTCCCCACACAAAAACAGGGCCAGCAGACGGAGGTTGTGGTTTTCAAAATCAAAAGGTGCGGTTTATTTCTCTATGTACAGTGACAAAAAACACAGCAAAGCCAAAAAGAAACAAACAAAATAAATCCTGGTCAGTTTGACCTCTGACTAAACATGCAGGTTTTCTAAACTAACAACTGGGATCAGCCTGGTGCTGTCCTAGTCCCTAAGTCCCTGGTTTAGTAAAAGTCCAAACAAATAGCCACACAGGCTTTGCCTCACCGCACAGGGGTTCACTCTCCCTAGACAGTCCACACAGGTCTGGTTCCAGGCATGAGCTAACATCTAATGAAGCTGGGAGTTTTTATAAAGGCCTTAAATGAGCTGACAAGCTTCAGCTGGTCTCATCAACTCCCTGCCTGCACGACGCCCAGCCCTCTCTCTAGAGGTATGAGTCATCCATGAGCCCACTAGCCTCAGCTGGGCTTCATCAACTCCCTAGTTGTATAAGTCGGCATAAAGCCTGAATCTGGGAGAAATATATCTACCCCCCTGGATGCAACCAGGTGACTTTACCTTCCTGCTGTCACACCAGCTATATGAAAAGTTTCAATACACCACTAAGCCCTACTTTTTAAGTGAAACAAGGTAGATATTGGATATACCACATGGATTTCTTTATTAGTTATCCTTAAAAAAGATAAGGTTTACTGTATATTGATTATATATTGAGCTTTTATCCTAGATAGGAGGTTTGTGGAAGGATTGGATACAGGAAATTCTGGAACTCTATTATTATGGGACAAGTTCACCCTACTCTCTAATCAGCTATCTGCCTTAGTGAGTATCTATGTGTAGTAATATAAGATCCCTCTATTTAGATTGTAAGTATTGTGACTTTAAGCCTAGTTACTATTTATAAACTGCTCTCATCTGTTGCTTAAGGATATGTTCTGTTTGAATCGTTCTCCCACGCACCTGGCATGCCGCAAACAGTAATTTTGTAGGGATCTCATATCATGTGAGTAAATTTTTTGATTTGATTTTTTATACATGGAAAGTTGTTTAATGCTTTATAACATCTGATAAGATGATAGGCTGTATAAAAGGCTTTGCTGTATCCATGGAGAATCTAATCTGCAATTATATCTATATTTGTCTCTATTTTTGACAAAGGTCTCTGCTGTTAGTCAAGAATTTAGGGTTCTGAAGAAGCAAGAATGTGAAACGCGTCAACCACTTGGCAATTATAATATGTAATATAGATCCTTAAAATGTCATGATATGTACTTACCATTTAATGATTTTATGAATGTAATACATTTTTTACTTTTGTTAATAAAAACATTTAGTAAAATAATTTGTTACAAGTTCCTCTCTGGTATCGTGAAAGTCCATCATGTCTGTTTGTTCTTTTTCAAATGTTATATAGGATGAGGTACCCCCATAGCCCACTCTCTCTTTTTGTATAAATGCTGTCTATATAGTTTGTATAATAGTTCTTCCTCATTTCTATGATATATATATATATATATATATATATATACTGTGAGGGGGTTTGCTCGGCAGCGGGTGTGTGTGACCCCCGGGATGGGCTCCCCACACAAAACAGGCCCAGCAAACGGAGGTTGTGGTTTTCAAAATCAAAAAAGGTGCGGTTTATTTTCTATTTACAGTGACAAAACACAGCAAAGCAAAAGAAACATAACCAAAATAAATCCTGGTCAAGTTGACCTCTGACTAAACATACAGGTTTCCTAACTAACAACTGGGATCAGCCTAGTGCTGTCCTAGTCCCTAAGTCCCTGGTTTAGTAAAAGTCCAAACAAATAGCCACACAGGCTTTGCCTCACCGCACAGGGGTTCACTCTCCCTAGACAGTCCACACAGGTCTGGTTCCAGGCATGAGCTAACATCTAATGAAGCTGGGAGTTCTTATAGAGGCCTAAATGAGCTGACAAGCTTCAGCTGGCCTCATCAACTCCCTGTCTGTACGACGCCCAGCCCTCTCCCTAGAGGTATGAGTCATCCATGAGCCCACTAGCCTTATACAACTCTCCACCTAGTTGTATAAGTCGGCGTAAA
This sequence comes from Rana muscosa, assembly GCA_029206835.1. Classification (NCBI taxonomy): domain Eukaryota; kingdom Metazoa; phylum Chordata; class Amphibia; order Anura; family Ranidae; genus Rana; species Rana muscosa. The sequence continues at coordinate 1,075,383,185 of CM055116.1, read as the reverse complement.
GCCTGAATCTGGGCGAAATATATCTACCCCCCTGGATGCAACCAGGTGACTTTACCTTCCTGCTGTCACATACCCCCCCCTCTTGTTTTAACCTCGGGGTTGGAACACCAGCAATCAGGCATTCATGTACTCGAGACAAAGCATCCACATTCCCCATTTGAACGCCAGGGCGATGCTTTACTGTGAAGTTGAATTCCTGGAGGGCCAGGAACCACCTATTCACTCTTCTATTTGTTTCCTTGTTTTGAGCCATCCACTTTAACGGAGCGTGATCCGTAACCATGTCAAAGTGCCTACCTAGCAGGTAGTACCGAAGGGAATCTAGAGCCCACTTCACCGCTAAACACTCCTTTTCAACGGTGGCGTAATTTACCTCATGGGACTTCAACTTCCTGCTGAGGTAAATGACTGGGTGCTCTTCCCCGTTCCAGACCTGGGACAATACTGCTCCTAACCCCACATCTGACGCATCACTTTGTACGACAAAGTCTTTAGAGAAGTCGGGTGAGTACAACACTGGCTGGCTACATAAGGCTTGTTTCAAGAACTGGAATGCTGCCTCAGCCTCGGGGGTCCATTTAATCATGACCGACCCTTTCCCCTTCGTCAGGTTGGTTAGGGGCACAGCCTTAGAAGCAAAGTGGGGAATGAATCGCCGATAATACCCAGCGATTCCCAGAAAGGCTCGTACCTGCTTCTTGCTGTTGGGACGTGGCCAACTCTGGATGGCCTCGACTTTGTTGAGTTGGGGTTTTATTACTCCCCTCCCAATGGTGTACCCAAGATATTTGGCCTCCTCCTGCCCAATGGTACACTTCTTGGGGTTAGCCGTAAACCCCGCTTCCCGAACAGAGTCCAGGACTGCTTGCACTTTTGGCAGATGTGAGGCCCAATCTGTGCTATGGACAATTACGTCATCCAGGTAAGCCGCAGCATACTTCCGATGGGGCCTCAGCATCTGGTCCATTTTCCGCTGGAATCTGGCCGGCGCATTCTGTAACCCGAACGGCATTCTTTTATATTGGAACGCCCCGTCTGGGGTTACAAATGCGGTTTTCTCTTTGGCCGACTTGGCCAGGGGGATTTGCCAATACCCTTTTGTGAGGTCAAGAGTCGTCATGTATCGGGCTGTTCCCAGCCGGTCGATCAACTCATCTATACGTGGCATGGGGTAGGTGTCAAATTTTGTAACTTTGTTCAACTGGCGAAAATCGTTACAAAATCGCCAGCTCCCATCCGGTTTAGGCACCAACACGATGGGACTAGACCAATCACTTTGGGACTCCTCTATCACCCCTAAGTTCAGCATTTTCTGTACTTCCTCCCGTATTGCCTCCCGTCGAGCCTCTGGGATCCGATAGGGTTTTAACTTCACCCTTTCACCGGGCGGGGTAATGATGTCATGCTCTACCCCAGATGTTTGTCCCGGCAGCTCAGAGAATACCTCCTTGTTGCGAAGCACAAACTCCTTAACCTCCTGTTGTTGGGGTTGTGACAAGGTGGCTGCTATTCCAACCTCAGGAATCACGCAACCAGTTTGAGCTGGTGACCAAGTGTCTGCGACTAGGGACTCTCTATCCCTCCAGGCTTTCAACAGATTAACGTGATAGATCTGTTCGGGCTTTCGCCTTCCTGGTTGTCTGACCTTGTAATTCACTTCGCTCACTTTTTCCATTATCTCGTAGGGGCCTTGCCATTTGGCAAGGAATTTACTTTCAACCGTAGGGACAAGTACCAATATCCTATCCCCCGGGGAAAAGGTACGGGTCTTGGCTCCACGGTTGTACACTCTCTGCTTTGCCAACTGCGCTTGGGCCAAATGTTCCTTCACGATGGGCATTACCTGTGCAATTCGATCTTGCATCAGGGCGACATGCTCAATCACACTCCTGTGGGGAGAACTCTCACTTTCCCAAGTTTCCTTGGCAATATCCAACAGCCCTCTTGGGTGTCTCCCATACAGTAACTCAAAGGGGGAGAATCCCGTAGAGGATTGGGGCACCTCCCTAATAGCAAACATCAAATAAGGAAGTAAACAGTCCCAATCCTTTCCATCTCTATCCACCACTTTCTTCAACATTTGTTTTAGGGTTTTGTTGAATCTTTCAACCAGCCCATCGGTTTGGGGGTGATACACAGACGTACGCAATTGCGTCACTTTGAACAATTTACACAGCTCTTTCATAACCCGGGACATAAAGGGTGTACCTTGGTCCGTAAGCAGTTCTTTACAAATACCCACCCGGCTAAAAACAAGAGATAGCTCTTTGGCTATGGTTTTGGCCGAGGTATTTCGGAGAGGGATCGCTTCTGGATAACGGGTGGCATAGTCCATTATAACTAATATGTACTGGTGCCCCCTAGCGGACTTGATTATAGGACCTACCAAATCCATGGCGATCCTCTCAAACGGGACCTCAATGATGGGTAGAGGGACCAGCGGGCTACGGAAATGTGGCATCGGGGCCAACCTCTGACACACAGGGCAGGAGGAACAATAATTTTCTACGTCCTTCATCACCCCCGGCCAATAGAATCTCTGTAATACCCTCTCTCGGGTTTTCTCTGTCCCCAGATGACCTCCAAGAATGTGCCCATGGGCCAACTCCAACACCAACTTCCTGTAAGGTTTGGGCACCACAAGCTGCTCAACGGTTTCTTCTGCCCTTTTTGCCACCCGATACAGTAGGTCCTTCTCTACGCTGAAGTATGGGTAAGTGCAGGTATTATCTGGGTTCACTAACTCGCCATCTATTTTCACTACGTTTTCCCGTGCCTTTATTAGGGCGGGGTCTTTCAACTGTTCTGTGGCAAAGTTTTCCCTGTGAACCTCAAGATCAGAAAACTCCACAGACGGTAGGTTTTCGTCTGAGGAGGTGGGCTCCTCTCCAGTTTCTTGAGTCTCCCCTGCCAATACTGATAAGGGAAATTCCGGAGAGTCCTCACCACTCTCAGGGGAGTTCTGGCTATCACATTCCTGGTACATAGGGGCACCAGTGAGGGGCTCAGGATCATCCCACAGTTCCCAGAACTTCGGAAAATCCCTTCCCACAATGGCGTCATGCGGTAACTGAGATACTAAGCCCACTGGATGAGAGAGGGTACCTTTGGGGGTCTCGAAACACACTGTAGTCACTGGATACTCTCGGGTGTCCCCATGCACACAAATAACAGCTACCTTGCTATTCCCAGAGACCTCTGTTTTAACTAACTCAGCCTTTATCAGGGTCACAAGGCTACCTGAATCCAGCAATACCACAACATTTCTACCATTAACACACATTTTGCATAAATGTTTCTCAGTTCCTCGAATGGCAGTGCATGCGACTGTCGCACACAGCGACTGACGTCTGCCCGTCAGAAAGTCACACTGCATGGGTTCCTCCACAACCGGGCAATTGGCTGCAATATGTCCCGCTTTCCGGCAGCGGTAGCAAACGATCCTTCTTGCGGCCTCTTGAGCCGCTGATTTCCCAGGCTGTTCTCGCCAAACTTGGGGTAGAGCTCCCACCCTCTCACTCTCTCCACCCTCACCCCTTGGAATCCTCTTATCCGCCCCTGGGGATGGTCTGGTCTTAGGGTGGAAAGTCCGAGTGTCTCTGGAAGAGGCCGTCAGGTTCTCTGTAGCCAAGTATTTCTCCACACGATCCACAAGACCATCGGCCGTCTCTGGGTCTCCATGGCTTACCCACTTTTGGATGGCAGTAGGAAGAGCTCTCAAAAACCGATCCATTACAACACGTTCCACAATCTTTGGTGCGGACAAAGTCTCTGGCTGTAGCCACTTTCTGCTCAGGTGAATGAGATCATACATTTGAGACCTGGGGGGTTTTCCAAGCTGGAAAGTCCAGTTATGCACACGCTGAGCCCGGACAGCCTGGGTGACACCCAGCCTTGCCAATATTTCAGCTTTTAGCATCACATAGTCTTTTGCTTGGTTAGGCTCTAGGTCATAGTAAGCTTTCTGCGATTCACCAGTTAACAGAGGAGCCACCAGTCCAGCCCACTGCTCCTCAGGCCACTTTTCTCTTTCAGCGGTCCTTTCAAATGTGGTCAAAAATACCTCTGGATCATCCTCTCCAGTCATTTTTGTCAATAAACGACTCACCCCAAAGGACGCGGTATTAGTGGGACGGCCTTCCTCACTGGTCTGCGGACGTTGCTGCATTACTGCTTCCATCTGTTGTTGTAGTCTCTGCTCTTGCTTCTGCAACAGGTCTATGAAGCGGGCCTCAGATTGCTGCTGGGCTCGTTGCTGAGCCTCCAGACTCTGTTGCAAAGTTGCGTTTGTCTGCTGCTGGGCTGCAAGGCTCCTTTGCAAACCTGCATTTGTCTGCTGTTGATTGGCATTTGCTAGAGCCAGCTGCTTCAGTATCTCCTCCATGCTGGCTTAAAAAAAACTGCCACTGGTTCTCCACCAACTGTGAGGGGGTTTGCTCGGCAGCGGGTGTGTGTGACCCCCGGGATGGGCTCCCCACACAAAACAGGCCCAGCAAACGGAGGTTGTGGTTTTCAAAATCAAAAAAGGTGCGGTTTATTTTCTATTTACAGTGACAAAACACAGCAAAGCAAAAGAAACATAACCAAAATAAATCCTGGTCAAGTTGACCTCTGACTAAACATACAGGTTTCCTAACTAACAACTGGGATCAGCCTAGTGCTGTCCTAGTCCCTAAGTCCCTGGTTTAGTAAAAGTCCAAACAAATAGCCACACAGGCTTTGCCTCACCGCACAGGGGTTCACTCTCCCTAGACAGTCCACACAGGTCTGGTTCCAGGCATGAGCTAACATCTAATGAAGCTGGGAGTTCTTATAGAGGCCTAAATGAGCTGACAAGCTTCAGCTGGCCTCATCAACTCCCTGTCTGTACGACGCCCAGCCCTCTCCCTAGAGGTATGAGTCATCCATGAGCCCACTAGCCTTATACAACTCTCCACCTAGTTGTATAAGTCGGCGTAAAGCCTGAATCTGGGCGAAATATATCTACCCCCCTGGATGCAACCAGGTGACTTTACCTTCCTGCTGTCACAATATATATATATATATACGCTTCCTCAGTGCTGACTATGAAGTCTGTACAATATTTCAGCTGTTGTCTCTGAAATAATATACTCTCATTTTTATTTCACAATAAGAATCATTCTTTCTTTTTTTTTTTTTCACTTCAGCCTAGGAAAAAAGGCTGACATAGTATGATTCATATCCCTTAGGAACCTCTCCTACTATCTCAACAGGAAATATTGCTTTAAAAAAAGTTTTTTGGGGGTAGAGAATTTTTTCTTTGGGGGGGGGGATGTGTATGGGTGATAGACACTTTATGTATATGTAGCGGGGTGTACAATTTAGGGGAGTGTCTGATTGGTAGTTGGGCTCAGACACACTATTGTTAGGGTTAATGGACCATTTGTGTGCCATGGGCGTTGGTATTGGTGTGTAATTCCCTGGGACCTACAGGGGACCCGTATCTGAGATGAGGAGGCCAGGGAGGTAACCCTTTCCGAAGACCGAGCGCAGAGTCATGGTGACGGTGAGGGCCTCTGGTAACTCTCCGGAGGGATGGTTTTCTCCTTGACATGGGCCAATACTTTAAGAAGGAAGTTCACCAGGTCAGTGGCAGTGACCCTACTCGCTTCAAGTCAGTGGCAGTGACTTCATAGGGCAAGGCCCTATTCACCTGGTCAGTGGCAGTGACCCGTTCTCCAAGTCAGTGGCAGTGACTTTCTATTCACCTGGTCTGTGGCAGGGACCAACCTCACGGTCTGTGGCAGAGATCGTGCGCCATAACTGTTTGTGAAATCTAAACAGTAAAAGAACCTGATTCAAGTTTGTGCCTGGACCTCCTCCCACCTAAGCTGTCCTGTGTCTTGTCCCAACCTGTCTGCTTTCAAAGAGGCATATTTATTATCCGTGTGATATAAATATAGTAGTTGGACTTTCAGTTGGTGTGGACAGTTATATTCCTGGGGAAACATAAGGACTTGCATCTATCTAAGGTAGAGGTGAGAATCGTCCTCGGGAGGATTCAACTCCAGCCGCAGGCAGGCCCAAAAAGTAACACCGCTCAACCTCCTTACTCAGGAGGGTACGGGCTTGTGGTGCGGTGTGCCTCTCCCCTCCCTGCAAGGAGCCGAAAACATATACAAAAAGGGCAGGTAGGGGGAGAGGTGAGGGCGCTACATATAGAAAGTACAAAAAAGAGGAAAGACAAAGGTGAGGTATACATATGATAATATGTGCCTCCATCCCTGGTTGAAATGAAAAATAGAAAGGAAGTTGGGACTTTGTATGAGGCAAGTGGCAGCCAAACAAGACAAAATATATATAGTGACTAAATGACTTTATTCACACCTTAGCCTCATTTACTTGGGTATGGTCCTTTGGTTCTTATTGGTATAATCTTGTTCTCTTTCACTCCTTTTACTTAAAGGGGTTGTAAAACGTTGTGTTGAAAAAACACCTTGCACTCTCGGGCCCCCCAGCCCCCCCATTTTACTTACCTGAGCCACGAAACTCCGTGGGCACGATCCCGCAATGCTTCCCCCCAGGTTGAGGCGGCTCTTCATTGGAGATTTATAGCAGTGCAGCCATTGGCTCCTGCTGCTGTCAATCAAATCAATGACGCGGTGCGCCCGCAAGCTAACCCCCTTGGGAGAGCGCTTCCCAGAAGGGGGTTAGCTCTTGCGGGGAGGAGCCGAGACAGCCCCCGAGGGAGACAAGGATCGGGGCCACTCTGTGCAAAACTAACTGCACAGTGGAGGTAAGTATGGTATGTTTTTTTTTTGTTTTTTTTAAATGTAACCCTTACAACCCCTTTAAATCTCCTCACTGGATTTGGTCCTCACTTGGTTCACATCATTATTATACGCAAGCTCTGTAGAGCATACCCCCTTTTTTAACAGACTCCCTTGGAGCCTTAACTTGTGTTATCACCCACACCATATGGAGAACCTAACTTTCTGGGTATTGTGTTTGGGCGTTCGCCCCGTGTGTGGTGTGTCTTCCTCAGCTCCCGGACCAGATAACTCATTCCAGTGGTTCCCCCCGGTTGCAGTTTTACATACCCCTGCTTTTCCAGTCCCATGTAAGTAAGGCGACTGTAACAATTCCCATTGCCTTTCTTTGATACTGGAGTTCTTACCAGAACTTACCAGTATCTATATTTATTTGTTTTACAGATTAACGGATGCATCCATTCCTGATTAAGGGTCTTTACACAAAACGCAAAGATAGCATGCAACCTCGTTTTAGTTATTCATCTTTGTAATTATCAACCCCCCCTTACTATTTGTTATTCTCTTACATGGAGTACACACTCCATGCATTGTTAACTGGAATGTGCTGCCATTTTGGTTTTAAGGTTGTATATACATGAACTATCTGAATATGTTTTTATATGTCATTTTCATATGAACTGTACTTCTTTCAACATTTACATTATGTAGTGGCTTTTAATGTACTGCATACTGAGTGCGATTCTATACCCTCTTTTATGTGAAGAAAGTCATTTAGTCACTATACAGTATATATATATATATATATTGTCTTGTTTAGCTGTCACTTGCCTCATACAAAGTCAAAAATTTTCATGTATAGAAAGTAGTTTGAGTGTGAAAATTTGCATTCATTTGGAGTTTATTAAATATTATTTTGGATTTTTAATAGGGCTGTGGAAATTAACTATTAATTCCTCGATTAATCGATGAATTTTTTTGATCGATCAAAATTCTTTTGATCAGTACTCACCTCTCCGCCCGCTTACGGGTCTTCAGGGAGTTCTGTCGGAGATCCAGTGACGTCACGGACACCGGCGGGGCTTGCCGTGTCCATCTGAAGGGCTCCTTTGCTGTGCCTTCATATCTGCATGCCGGCGGGACCTTACTATCTGCCACACGCAAGGGCTGTTACACTTCCCTCTATCACTTCCCTCTATCAACCTGGGATTCTACAGCCATCCACTGGGAGTTGTGATAGTTCCCTTCACGGGACATCTACATGCCGACGGACTGATGTTAACCCCTCCTCATCTGGATTCAGTAGTGGTATCGTTGTACACATTTTTATACCAGTATTATACTTAGCTACATGTTTTTATGACTGCTTTTGCTACCGTTTGGATATTACTCGCACAATTTTTACAGTTTATGTAGCTACAATAATTTTATCTCCAGTGCAATATTTATTTTGTTACCTACTTGAAGACTATAAAAGTTTTAATGCTATTCCCATTGAGCGCTGCCTTTGTGTGTTTTTTGTATCCTGCTATCCATTTTTCCAGTGGTTGGTAGCTGCACTGGGAATCGGCCTGCAAGGGGATCAGCTAAAAGTACTTGGATCTGTATGTGCATTATAATTAATCGGAATTAGTAGATTAATCGAACACAAACATTTTAATCAGTAACAGCCCTAATTTTTAAATACTGGAAAGGCTGGTGAAACAATCCTGCTCCCAATGGTTTTCAAAGAACTTGGGGACCTCTTCTTTTTGTTGGATGGAAATGTTCATAAATAGTGTTTTGTAGTGTTTTGTAGTATTTTGCTCCTAATCTGACAGTTGTGTGGGTACCTGACCTCGAATGCATACTGTCTGCATTCAAGGCCATGCACCCGTACATGCCCAGATGTCTGATTGGGAGCAGCGGCTGTGTCTGTGCTACCACTGTATCTCAGTTGACATAAATGAGACTGACTGCATACCCCCATTTGGTTGACTAAATAAGGCAAAGTGCTTCTTTCACAACCCCTCTCACAAAATCTTAAAGCGATCCTAAAGGCAGAAGGTTTTTTATCTCAATGCATTCTATGAATTAGGATAAAAAACTTTCTGTGTGCAGCAGCCCCCCTCCAGCCCCCTGATACTTACCTGAGCCCCTTCTCGATCCAGCGATGTCTTCAAGTGTCTCGGGCATCTGGGACGCTCTCTCCTGATTGACTGAGACATAGCAGCAGCACCATTGGCTCCCGCTGCTGTCAATCCAAGTCAGTTAGGTAATGAGGAGAGAGGGCGGCCGCACTGCAGCTATATGTCTGAATAGATACACAGAGCTGCGGTTCTGCTCAGGTGCCCCCATGCCAAGCTGCTTGCTGTGGGGGCACGCAACATGAGGGAGGGGCCAGGAGCACTGAAGAGAGGCCAGAGAAGAGGAGAATCTAGGCTGCTCTGTGCAAAACAATTTCATAGAGCAGATAACTATAACATGCAGGGCTTTTATTCTCAGACAATAGGTGCAGGAACTCCCCTTTTCCGAGTCACTTGTTTTCTCCACCCCTACCCACCTCCCAGTACCGCCCCTTTTAGACAATACAGAACCAAGTATCATTTTGTGGTGCTAAGTAATTTGTATGGAATTTGGTAATGATATCAAGAAAAGTAGTAAAATAGATCCCCTTCAGCCAGCAACAATAGATCCCCCTAACAATGTACCACCCGCAACAAACACCCCCCCCCCCCCAGCAACAATAGACTCCTTGCAGCATCAACAGATCTCCGCACAGCCAGCATTAATAGACTCTTTGGCAGCCATCAAAAATAGACACCTCCCCCAATAGTAGACCTCCTTCAGCAACAACTGAGCCACCAGCAACAATAGGTCCCCCACCAGCAACACTAGACCTCCTCAGCAACAATAGACCCCCCTGCAAAAATAGATCCCCTTCAGCTAGAATTGATCCATTAGAAGTGAGCATCAATACCCTGCAGCACACCCCAGCACCCCTTGCCATTACATACAGTCAGTCCAGGAGGTGCCGGAACTGCATTCCCCCACGTTCCCGCTGAAAAAAGCCCTGATAACATGTTTTTATATATTTTTCTCATATAAAAAAAAACAAGTCTTTAGTATCACTTTAATAACCCATTTTTAAGTATCATGTCTTGACAGAGCAGGCTTTCCTCTCATCCAGCATTAATCCCCACAATAACTACCACAAATAACCTCAATAGCAACAGAGCATAATAGAAAGAGGACAACCCCATATTACAAAGTTTAGCATTAAACAAGTCATTGCAACTCCCAGCAATAGTGTTAGAATTAGCACCTAGGATTACACTCTCAGAATTCCCAAAGGAATTATCACACCATCTATCCATCTCAGAGCATACAAGCTTCGCCTCCAGGAATGTGATCAGGTCATGAAGCATTGGTTTGCCCAACAAGGATATTATCACAAGAACCCCTGATAACTATTGACTTTGCCAATAAGCGATGTGTTTCAACAAAACGTTTTGGGTAGAGCAAAGTATTGTATTGTGACGTCTACATGTTGCTGGGGGGGGGGGGGGGGCACAGAACAACTTTAACAGGTACCTACACTGTTAAAAAATAAATTCCAAAACCAAAATATTATGTGAGGATGTAAGGACTCATTCCCACCAAAAATAGTTTCTATTATAACCAATACAGCTTTTCAAATGTCTGCACTACATTATAGTACGGTGTGGTGAGCTTTTGAAAAATTCCACTTGATACATTTTTCTTGTTCAATGTTTTTATTAAAGACTACATAGTATAAAAACATTGCAATTCCAGTTGTGGCAAGTGACAAATGCAGACTACTATGTAGTCTAGAAGTATAATTTGTTACATCAGTGCATCTGTGTGAACTGCAGTGAACTGCAATTTTACTAACATGTGTATGGTCAAGAAGAAGTTATTAAGGTGCTGTAACACTCAATTGTAGAAGAACAATGGATAAAATCGATGTGAATGGGTAAAGTGAAGAAAGGTGAGAAAGAGAAGGGGGTTTAATGTGAGGAATGGAGAAGGGCTGAAGTTTCCTGAGGGGTCCATGAGTCTACTAATAGAGACGGGTGAGATGTTCAAGGAAGTTGTGCATTTTCCACTTGATATATCTGTAATGTGTTTCTTAAAAAATGCACATTAGAACAAATTTTATAGTAATTCAGTGAAAACACACTAAAAACACAATGCACAAGTAATACTAAACATGCACTGTTTAATTGACATTATCCCCTATCTTTCCGTATGTGGATGATGGCACTGTATTTATTTTTAAAAAAATGTGCATTTTTTCTTAATCAATATACAGCCACATGACACGACCCAGCTATTTTCCAGCCTGTCTGTAGGGAAACAGTGGCAGGATGAGCTTCCAATTCTATGCTACTGGTCACATGTTCAAAATAAGAAAAATACAAAGTAAAAATAAATCATTCATAATAATTAATAACAATAAACTATTTTAAATTGTGCTAAAAATATATATTTAAAATTAAATATTTATTATTTTTGCAAATAGCCTTTTAAGGACTGAGTACTTTCATTTGCGGGCTGTTTCACACCCTTATAGCCTGTGTCTTATAATAAGAGGGAGGTGAAGCCTCCATCAATTAGTATTTATTATCCCTCCCCCCATTGTGTTTAGTTGTTTAGTAGACATGGAGGAGGAGGGAAGGAGTGGGCTGTCATTTACCACTGTGTATATTCTATAGTCACATGGGCTGTTCAGATGTGATCAAGGAGGAAATGTTTAGGGTAGAAAATACACGGGATACTGAGCATGTGCACTGGCTGCCAACACTGCTCTGCAAAATCCCCAACTGAAGTGGGGACATGGACAAGAAGGGCAGACAGAAAACAGCAGGATCAACCATTTTTGTTTTTGCAGAATACAGAACGCAAGTTCCATGAGTGAGTATGAACAGCATGTAATATAGCATTTATTGATATTTTTTAATGATGTGGGTTTAATGACACTTTAATTAGTGTGATTTAAATCCCATGTTTATGACTTCATATGTTTTTGGGGAGGAAACTAAAAAAGAGGAAAAGTGCATGGAAAATTCTCTCTAACAGACCCTAATAATGCTACCACTATTACATGTTGAATACAGAACTCTAAAAAGCAATCCTAAAAAGTTCAGTTATATTATGTGCATACACCTCAGCATTGCCAGAGAGGCAGCAAAGGCAAATTTAATCTCTTAACTTGCACCATAAAAGCTAATTAAAATGAATTGATAATATGCAACATTTGAAGCAGAAAACACAGGAAGAATAAAGAAAGAAAACAAAGAATGAACAATAAAGCCCAACAATAGTCTTGGTAATTATGCAAATTTCTTTCCTAAATGAGATGACAGAATATTTAATTGAAGAATAAAAATAAGAAGCTGGAAAACATAAAATCCAGGCAACCTATCTGCATCCCTGTGCCTCCTCATAATATCTCATGAGATGAATGCCCAAGTACTGGTGATCCATCATATCTACTGAAGCAGGTGCTCAAAATATTGCTAATCATAGTAGAGGGCTGCTGCATAGCAAGCAGGACTGATAAATTACTGGGTGCTAGTAAATGTGACAGTTTGAAGCAACAATAATAAATAACAGTATGCAAAAAAGTGGATAAAGCAACTGACAAAAAATTCTTGAAGAACAGCTGAATATTCCTTTTCATCTGTGGTTGACTCACAAGAGAATATCGAGAATACCATGCATTTTCTTTTCTGTAGTTGTTCTAAAAGCTAGTTGTGAGTGACAGCTCTAGTAGTTGAAAGTTATTAATTCTGGCTCTAAAATAAAATAGACGTTCACTATCCTAATCGCTGAAAGTACCAATCTCATTTTCCTTACAATTTGTTATAGCTGATCATCTTTAAATTGAATTTATTTCCTTAGTAAAATTTAAACGCTGCACGATGCTAAGAGTTGCCATAAAAACAGGATTAAAATATTTGTTTCCATAAAGCATAAAAATAAGGGTAGTTTGCTTAAACATATTTTTTCTATACATTTTTTTAAAATGTACAACTTTGGTCTTAAATACTTTTCAATGAGAGCAGAACATGGCAGCCTGCCAGCTCTCTATGGAAAACAACCAACAGATTGTCATTTAAAAAATAAAAGTCTTATTTTATCTTTACACAGGGGTGACTCTAATTTGATTTAGATATCTGTGCAGACATCCAAGAGAGCAGAGGATGGTACTTATGAGACATTTGGCTTTCAGAAAATCATACCCGGATGCAGACTGAAATGAGCATCTATTTTTGAATAGCATTATAATAAAAATTACCGTTGTAGCAATTACATAAATATATTTTTTTTTCTTTTTTTTTCTTTTTATGGCATTATCAGATGGGAGCTTTCTGATATCCTTTTAACTTAATTATGATGATGAACATGCTTGTGGATTACAAATCATACAATTTATACTTGCAGTACCTTAGCAGATCAATTTTTAGGTGCTATCTAGTTCATTAGAAAGGCATTGTAGGACAGGAAGTCAGCTTGACCCTACCCTTCCTGAATCTCCTTATTGGTTCTTTAAATGTTATGGGGTGGCCCTAATGATTAATCGTGTGCCTCAGGAAGAAGGAGGGGATGGGGCTAAGCTTTTCATATAACTGCTGCAGCCTATAACTCTAAATCTACAGTTTTTTTTTGCAGTTTTGAGTTAAAAATAACCTCTGGTGACTTTGACAAATTAGTACTTTTTAGTACAAAAGAAACACAATGTATTCAGAAATTGGAAGCCACCATACCTCTGGGTCTGATTGAGACCCTTATTTACAAACCATTTTTGTAACTGTCAGCTATCTTTGTTTTTTTATTTCCTATCTTATTTACAAACTGGGGTAGGACTGGTACAGCTACACCACTTTATGCTACAATCTAATTATTAATTCAGTTCTTTGTGGAATTTTTTTAAATGATAGTTTATGTCTGGTCCTTTTTTTAATAATCTGGTGCTCACTGTGATGGATAGCTTCAGGTAGTCAGGCATTTGTCTAGAGCAGGTCCCATTCATTGAGATGGTTCGGCCACATGGAAGCCCTAGGTGAGGGTTAAAGCTGTTGTGTTTTGTGCAGCCACTAGGTGAGGATGGTTTGCCCCATGGCTGAGTTCACTTATTTTGCATCAGTCTCGTGTGGTGGTTTCCATGAGAGCTGGCTTAGATGCCATACTGTGCATGAGCATGCATTACTCGAATGCATGGGCAGTCCGGAGCTCTAGAGAGGATATCATCATGCCTTGGCAATGTGACACTGGTGTGAACATCACCTCTAGGGGCATATATAGGGCAGGGGGAGCATGATGTGAAGAGAGGAACATGCTGCAGCGGTTGCGGCAGGTGCACGGCATAGTGGAGCAAGTTCTTTGAATGTTAGTATTAATAAATGTTAGTAGACCACTTGCTGACTGGAGAGTATGCACTCCTGGGTTCAGCTTAGATTTTTCTTCTACATAAGATGAGTTGGTCTATCTCCCTGGGCAGCTTTGCAAGACACAGAGGGGTACTGTCTGTCAACCTGTATAGGAGCACTTGCCCTGTCTGGGAAGATGTTGCACTAGCAAATTGCGTTTTCTGTTTATGCTACAGCTACCCGGTATTGGAATGGTGTTTTTACTGGAGATTGAGTAGGGGGTGCCATCTAAGGACCTTAATGAATACATACAGTATCTGCTTCAATTACCAAAAGATCATTGGTATACAACCCTCAGTTCTGTGGGGTATGGCTTATGGCGTTTAGGGATGAGCCGATTCGCAGCAGAAATTGCGAACAGGCAAAAAATTTGTTCGAGCACACGAACACCAAACACAAACGTGAAAAATCAAAAGTGCTAATTTTATAAAGGCTTATATGCAAGTCATTGCCATAAAATGTGTTTGGAGACCCGGGTCCTGCCCCAGGGGACATGTATCAATGCAAAAATACGTTTTAAAAATGGCAGTTTTTTCAGGAGCAGTGATTTTAATAATGCTTAAAATTAAGCAATAAAAATGAAATATTCCTTTAAATATCATGCCTGGGGGGTGTTCTTAGTATGCCTGTAAAGTAGCGCATTTTTTAATGCCGGGTCCCGGCAATATAAATGAAAATCATTGAAAAAAATGGGCCCCCCAGTCCATTACCAGGCCCTTTGGGCCTGGTATGGATATTAAGGGTAACCCCACACCCAAATTTAAAAAAACATGGCGTGGGGGGCCCCCAGGCACTATATACTCTAAATAGCAGTATATATACTATACGGCCTGCCCTATATACTCTGCAGAAAATTGGGCCTTAGGTGTTGGTGGTACCAGAACACTGTAAGCGCTCACAGTTACTGTTGGTGAGCGCAGGAACGGGCCCTGCTGTGAAATGCTACAGTGTATATCGTAATCGTTATTACATGCCCATGTTAAAGGGGCAGAAAAATTGGCCCTTTGGTGGTGGTGGTGGTGCCACATCACTGGAAGCCCTCACAGTTACTCTTGTTGGGCGCAGAAACAGGCCCTGCTGTGAAATATTATATCAAGAATTGTAATTACACGGCCTTGTTGAACAGGGGCAGAAAAATTGGGCCTTTGGTGGTGGTGGTGGTCGCACAACACGGTAAGCCCTCACAGTTACCCTTGTTTGGTGCAGGAACGGGCCCTGCTGTGAAATATTATATTAAGAATTGTAATTACATGCCCCTGTTAAACAGGGGCAGACAAATTGGGCCTTTGGTGGTGGTGTGGTGGTGGTGCCACAACATTGTAACCCCTCACAGTTACTCTTTCTGGGCGCAGGAACGGGCCCTGCGTTGAAATATTATATAAAAAATTGTAATTACATGCCCCTGTTAAACCTTTTACGATTCAGCACTGTGGTAGGGAAATTTGCCTGCTAAAATCAGATGGTAGTTAGGGATGAGCCGAACACCCCCCGGTTCGGTTCGCACCAGAACATGCAAACGGACTGAAAGTTTGCGCGAACATTCGAACACCGTTAAAGTCTATGGGACCCGAACATGAAAAATCAAAAGTGCGAATTTTAAAGGCTAATATGCAAGTTATTGTCCTAAAAAGTGTTTGGGGACCTGGGTCCTGCCCCAGGGGACATGTATCAATGCAAACAAAAGTTTTAAAAACTGACATTTTTTCGGGAACATTGATTTTAATAATGCTTAACGTGAAAAAATAAAAGTGAAATATTCCTTTAAATATCGTACCTGGGGGTGTCTATAGTATGTCTGTAAAGTGGCGCGTGTTTCCCGTGTTTAGAACAGTCCCTGCACAAAATGAAATTTCTAAAGGAATAAAAGTAATTTAAAACTGCTTGCGGCTGTAATGTAATGTCGGGCCTCGGCAATATGGATGAAAATTATTGAGAAAAACGACATGGGTACCCCCCCTGCCCATTACCAGGCCCTTTGGGTCTTGTATGGATATTAAGGGGAACCCCACACTAAAAAAAGAAAAGGCGTGGGGCCCCCAGGCACTATATACTCTGAACAACACATACACATATACAGGTGGTCCAAACAAGACAGGGACTGTAGGTTTGTTCTTAAGTTGAATCTGTTTGTAATTTGGAACAGGTACATTTTGGAAGTGTAGCTCCAGCCAAAAAATCTATTTTTAAGCTTTTTGGATAACATAGGGAAGGGTTATCATCACCCCTGTAACATTTGTTTTGCTGTCTGTGCCCCTGTTCAGAAGATTTCACCTCACTTTCTGTCCCAATGACACTTGGATTTAGAAAATTTGGGGTTATTAGGGAAACAAGGATTGGTGATAAAGCATCAGTGGAGACACCTTTTTTCCAATATTAACTCTTACAGGAAAGAATTTCCCTTCCTAGGGGTAGATTTCCACTCACTTCCTGTTGTCTCCCTCCGTTTGTAAGTAGGAGTCATGTGTAAGGCGGATGTTTGAAAGTAGGGGACCGCCTGTATATACTATACGGCCTGCCCTATATACGCTGAAGAAAATTGGGCCTTAGGTGTTGGTGATACCAGAACACTGTAAGCCCTCACAGTTACTCTTGGTGGGCGCTGGAACGGGCCCTGCTCTGAAATAGTATATCAAGAATTGTAATTACATGCCCCTGTTTAACAGGGGCAGAAAAATTGGGCATTTGGTGGTGGTGGTGGTGGTGCCACAACACTGTAAGCCCTCAACAGTTATTTTTTGGTGGGTGCAGGAACGGGCCCTGCTGTGAAATATTAGATCAAAAATTGTAATTACACGCCCCTGTTAAACAGGGGCAGAAAATTTGGGTCTTAGGCAGTGGTGGTGGTGCCACAACACTGTAACCCCTCACAGATTCTCTTGTTGAGCGCAGGAACAAGCCCTGCTATGAAATATTAAAGCAAAAATTGTAATTAGGCGCCCCTGTTAAACAGGGGCAGAAAAACTGGGCCTTAGGCGGTGGTGGCACAACACTGTAAAGCCTCACAGATACTCTTGTTGAGCGCAGGAATGGGCCCTGCTGCGAAATATTACAGCAAAAATTGTAATTGCATGACCCTGTTAAACCGGGGCAGAAAATTTGGGCCTTAGCCACTGGTGGTGGTGCCCAGAAACAAAAATGTTCTTAGAACCTATCAACATGAACATTGAGGAGGAATAGGATAGTCACTCAGCATAACAGGATAGTCACTCAGCATCAGCATAGGCAGTCTTGAAGGGATCTCACATTCATAGAAAAATTAATTGGTTGCATCAGGCGCTTGGTAGCTGGTGATCCAAGACTGAGTCATTTTTATGAAGGTGAGCCGATCAACTGAGTCTGTGGACAGGCGCACTTTGTGATCGGTTACAAAGCCTCCAGCAGAACTAAATGTGCGTTCAGATAGAACGCAGGATGCAGGACAGGCCAGTAGCTCAATTGCATACTGTGCAAGCTCTGGCCAGTGATCCATCCTCAAGACCCAGTAACCCGTTGTTTTTTTGTTGGAAAGGTCTCCAAGTCTGATTCCTGCGCAATGTAAATTAGACACTGGCGATGGTTGCTGGAACCGATCAGACCTTGGGGCTGCGGACTAAAACTCCTCCGCTCCTTCTGTGACTAACCGAAGCCTCAGCAACACGTTGTCCAGGACCAGGAAATTGTAACCTCCCAGGCTCTGGAAACACATTGCACAAACCTTTCTGCAAGGCCTCCTAAAGATGTTTCATCCTCTGCTCCCTCTGGCTGGATAGGCTGGATAAGTTCCGCAACCTTACCCTTGTAACGTAGATCAAGAAGGGTTGCTGACCAGTAATGATCCCTCTCCTTGATAGCACGAATCCGAGGGTCCTATTGCAGGCTTTGCAGGATCAGGGAGGCCATGCAGCGTAAGTTTGCTGAGGCATTCGGTCCGGAGTCCTTTGGGTCACTAAGGACGACATGATTCGCAGCCACCTCCTCCCAGCCACGTACAAGTCCATGGGTTTCTGGGGACTGAAAACGATCCATTGAAAACTGCTGCTGATCCTGAGAGCTAGGCTCCACCTCCATGCTGACACAATCCTCATCCTTCTCCTCCCCTTCCTCTTCCTGTGTGATAGGCGGGCCCGCAGGAATACTGTCTGAATAAAGGGGTCCTTGAGAGGTAAGGAAGTCCTCCTCTTCCTCCCTCTGTTCTGCCTCAAGTGCCCTGTCCATTATTCCACGCAGCGTGTGCCCCAACAGGAAGACAAGAGGGACAGCATCACTGATGCATGCACTGTCACTGCTCACCATTCTCGTGGCCTCCTCAAATGGTGACAGGACAGTGCATGCATCCTTGATCATTAGCCACTGGCGTGGCAAAAAAAAGCTAAGCTCCCCTGACCCTTTCCTGGTGCCATACTACTTGCACAGGTACTCATTGATGGCCCTCTGCTGCATGTGCAGCCACTGCAGCATTGCCAACGTTGAGTTCTACCTGGTGGGCATGTCACAGATGAGTCAGTTCTTGGGCAGGTTGCATTCCTTTTGAAGGTCAGCCAGCCGAGCACTGGCATTATATGACCGACGGAAGAGCTCACAGACTTTCCTGGCCTGTCTCAGGAGATCCTGTATGCCCAGGTACCTGCACAAGAACCGCTGCACCACCAAATTAAGGATGTGAGCCAAACAGGGAACATGGGTCAAGTGTCCCTGTCAGAGGGCAGAGAGGAGGTTGGTGCCATTGTCTCAAACCACCATTCCTGGCTGAAGCTGGTGTGGCGTCAACCACCTCTGAGCCTGACCCTGCAGAGCTGGCAGAATCTCTGCCCCAGTGTGGCTCCTGTCCCCTAAGCAGACCAACTCAAGCACTGCATGGCATCTTTTTAACTGAGTGCTTGCGTAGACCCTAGAACGCCTAAGGAGCACCGCTGGTCCTGAGGACAAATCTGCACAGGAAGAGGCCATGGAGGAAGAAGAAGAGGAGAGGGTGGAGGAGAGAGGTGTGGCAGAATCACCAATACCAGCGGAACAAGCTCCAACAATACTGCACCCTGTCCTGCATCCTTCCCAGCTGCCAGCAGAGTTACCCAGTGCGCCGTAAAAAAAGGTAACGTCCCTGTCCATGCCTGCTGGACCATGAGTCAGCAGTAATATGCACCTTACCGCTGACTGCCCTGTCCAACGAGGCCAAGACATTGCATTCCACATGCCGATAGAGAGACGGAATCGCCTTCCGTGAAGAGAAGTGGCGTTTGGGAACCTGCCACTAAGGTACCGCACATTCCACAAATTCACGAAAAGGGGGCAGTGTCTACCAGCTGAAAAGGAAGCAGTTGGAGTGATAGCAATTTAGCCAAGCTAGCATTCAGCCGCTGAGCATGTTGTTTAGCCACTGGGGTAGGGAAAATTGCCTGCTACAATCGGATGTTGGTGTAGCAAAAGCAGATTGGCAACAAGTACTTGGCACATTTAATTCTACACCTTAATTCCTCTCAGTGCAGGTTTCTGAAAGGACTGAAGGTATAGTGGGGTTGGAGATCCCAGCTGATGAGGAGCAAGGAGAGGTCCGCTTTGTTCTTTAATGTGGGTCTTTTAAGTACTGTTGCCAACGGACTGCATGGAAGCTCGACATATGTCTAGTCAACCATGTGGTGCCCAAGTGGCTGCTGTTTTGGCCACGCTTAATACGCTTCATACATATGTTGCAAACAGCAATGGTGTGATCTGCTGCACACGTCTCAAAAAAGGCCCACACCAAAAAACTTTTGAAAATACGCGGGGAGTCAGCAGTGCCCTGCACATGCGGAGCTCTGCGGTGTGATGCAGTCGGGTGGCTGCCCTTAAGCAGACCCCTGGGGGCATCCTGCCTCGTTGGAGATGTGCCTCCTCCTCCTCCTCCTCTCTTCTATCAGGCACCCACGTAGAGTCAGTGACCTCATCACCCCCTCTCTTCTCGCCACTGGAGCAAACCTGGCAGTATTCTGCAGCTGGGGGAACTTGACTGCCAGTTTCTTGTCTTTTTTGAAGGCTCCGATGATGGTAACCAGGTTGAGGCCTTCCTCAACCTGGTTACCATCATCGGAGCCTTCAAAACGCTGCGCATCCTCCTGCAGCATGTGGTCGAACAGTTCGGGGGACTCCTCCGTTCATGATGGTGGGGCTAGGGAAGGAGTGACTGATGACATTGAGCTGATGGAATAGGCCACTTTAGCAGCTGCATTGGCAGCCAAACTCCTCTGAGCCTGGGTGACAGAGGATGAGGAGGATCATGACGGCTTTGTGATCCACTCTACCAACTCTTCTGCATGTTGTGGCTCAACACGGCCAGCTGCTGAAAAAAAGGACAAGCGTGCCCCACGGCCACGTGCTGAGGATGCACTGTGTCCGCGACCAGCACTGTTGGCTGTAGACACAAAGCCTGCTTGCCCTCTTTTAGTGGCCTGTGAGTGTCTGTCTCTCCTTGGTGGTCTTCCAGACATGCTGTAAAATTAGATTAGCAAAACACCGCCTGAAGTTTACTAGAAAAAGTACACCAGGAATGGCCTGCAGTCAGATATAGGCTTGGCTAGACTAGTATGCAGTGGATATATATGTAGACGACTGTATATATATTTTATGCACTGCAGATCACTGAATCACCTGCCTGCCTGCCTGAAAGTATATTTGAAAATGTACACAAGGAATGGCCTGCAGTCAGATATAGGCTTGGCTAGACTAGTATGCAGTGGATATATATGTAGGAGACTATATATATATTTAATGCACTGCAGATCAGATCATTGAATCACCGGCCAGCCTGCCTGCCTGAAAGTGTATTTGAAAACGTACACAAGGAATGGCCTGCAGTTAGATATAGGCTTGGCTAGACTAGTATGCAGTGGATATATATGTAGGAGACTATATATATATATGTAGCGGACCCCTACCTAGGGGGGTCGCTATGCTTAAATTTAGGGGTGACCTGAGCGGTAGTTGGCTCGGGTCTTCTAATTATTTGAACTCTGCCTTGTTGCTGTGTCACCTGGCGTGCAGTTCCCCTTTAGGCGTATAGGTGGTACTGTCACTTATACCCGGGGTTGAACCACAGGTGATGGAGTGGCTATTGGATGTCCTCTCTTGGCTGCCGCGCGGTGGGCGGTTCTGGCCTGCTGTGCATGCCGGGAGAGGGTATATAAGGGGTAGACACAAATTGTTCAGGAGGAGTAGTTCCCGGGGACCTGTACCCGGAGGAGTGTGCCCATCTAAAGCCCTGTACACACAATCGGATTTCCTATAGATTTTTAACCGATGGATTTTTCCATCGGAAATCTGATGAAGCTGACTTCCATCAGTTTTGCCTACACACCATCAGTCAAAAAACCGACCGTTCCAAACGCTGTGACGTAAAACACTCCGACAAGCCGAGAAAAATTAAGTTAAATGCTTCTGAGCATGCGTCAACTTGATTCTGAGCATGCTTGGGTTTTTTATCCGATGGAGTTCCCCACAGACGATAGTAATTTGCTATTGTTTTTTTTTCCATCGGATGAATTTAAAACATATGTAAAAAGATACTAAAATAGTCTGGCCCTCCTTCCTAGTATCACTCTGCACTTGTGGATGATATGCCGTAAGGATATAAACAATAGTCAAAATATGTATAAATCAACAGCAGCTGCTAAAAATGAAATGTACATATATAAAAAAACAGTATCATATAAAACTTATTAAAAAGTTCAGAATAAAACTGCAGCAGCGCTACGAACAAAAGTTCAAATGTGCGTCTTCTATAACAATCGCTTATACATAGGTGATGAAGTAGTGAATGGTGAATCTAGTTGTATTAAATCCAATTCTTATTCTTAGTGCTCCTTTCACCAGTAGTGTATTTCACCGCGTGGGGGGATTTTTGAAAGTCCCCTTCAGGGGGCGCACTCACCAGATATAGGATAAATGAAAGCCTAGATAAACATTCCTCCTTCAGCAATGATACAATTAAATTTTCATTTTCTTCTCCACCATAGACTTCATGCGATAACACAGGTATATGTAAGGGTAAAGAAATAGCTCCACATAGGGTAATATTGTAAAACCAATTTATTGAAAAAACAGACCCTTTGGTTCCCCCCTTACAAAATCTGCGTACCACAATGAAAATATATATAGGCACTTGAAATTGGAACAAAACGAGCGCTTCAGCGCTAGAAACTTGCCACTGATGAACGCTGGACGTCAGATCCTCTCAGCGTCTCCTGTTTGGCAGGTCCTGGAACGCATCCGCGTCACTTCCGGTTTGCTGAACTGTGTTTGTCACGCCCTGATGTTTCGTCACTTCCTGACTTCTTCTGAGGGCGTGACCAACCGTCATGGCAACCGGAATTTGTACAGTGTCAGGTTCCGCCCCCCGGCTGGACGTTCAGAGCACGCTCTGCGCGCCTGCGACGTCGCGCATGCGCGCTGAGCAAGTCTGTGTCTATGCCCTGATGTGGGCGGAAGTTCTACCAGGCGCAGCTCGATATGCCTCACTCTGATTGGCATATGCATTCGGGCTGCGTCCTGATTGGCTACTTTGCTTCTATATGTCGGGCTCAGCGATGCTGAGCCGACGTAAATACAAAAGGGACCTTGATTGCTGGTTGTGAGGGGTGATCACGGATACACCGCCTCATACCGCCATGCAGTCATTCCTGCAGCTAACACCTATGCCCTGGAGCTATAAGGGCCTGTTTTGTTACAGTGTACAGCCCACATTGCCCCCGGTGGTCAGAATTTTTTATTATTGTTGTTTATATTCTAATTCTGGGTTTTATGCTATGTGATGTGTACATATATATCTGCTGAGCGTATCAAGAATGCGCTGTGTTGCCTGCAATAATTTACAACCCAATCAGATAGCGTTTCAACTATCTAGTAAACCATAAATACATACATAAATAAATAAATAAATGAATATGTGTGGCAATTGATTGCTTCTGCTTGTAGGACATATTCTGGGTCTGTAAAACTTATTTATAAGTAGGTACGCATACCCATAATTACATTAATATGCTACTTGAAAGGTTCATTTATGAAACATCACTGATAAGATTCCACCAGTAATAATTGATAACATTTCTTGCCTATAAAATTCATCAATAAAATCCGTCAGTAAAATCTTCAAAAGAACAACCCAATTCAAAACATCCATAATAAATGGTATTGTCAACCAATGTAAAACCAACATAAAACACACATAAAATCCCACCTCTGAAAATGATTCGCAATAATTAGGGATTATGGGTTATATAAATGACATGGTGTCAAATCACCTCTCAGCAAGAATCTTTCTCGCGTGGTGTGTGGGCAATGAATTGATGAACCAGTCAGTGGAAATGGTTAAAAACTACAGACTAGAAATTAAAGATGAGAAATTAAAGATAAAAATTAAAGATCAACCCACCGAAATAATCAAGTAAGATACCAAGTAAAAATTACTAAGTAAAAATTACTAATAAAAGTGCTAATAAAAGTACTCATAAAAATTGCTAAAAACAGGGGTAGAGGTCCTGTGTGTATATTCATGGCGCTTTAGTAATGTGTCGTACTAATATTCATCATGCTTAATGTCTATGAATCACTGATAAAACAATTAATGTCTAATTCTATGTACAAACCTTTGGGCGCTAAAACTTCGGTTAAAAAAATCCATTTTGTTTCTTTTTTAGAAAGTTCGCGCACCCTGTGTGAACCCCTCCAGTGTGGTTCCAAGCTTTCAATACCCCAGAATTGAAGGCCTGAGGGGTCCTGATTATGCTTGAGTTTGAAGTGTAGTGATACATTATGGTCCTTATAGCCTATCTTTATGTTATTCACGTGTTCAGCTATTCGGATGCGCAAAAGTCTTTTAGTGCGCCCTATATACAGGAGCCCACACGGACATTTTAGAGCAAGTCTGTGTCTATGCCCTGATGTGGGCGGAAGTTCTACCAGGCGCAGCTCGATATGCCTCACTCTGATTGGCATATGCATTCGGGCTGCGTCCTGATTGGCTACTTTGCTTCTATATGTCGGGCTCAGCGATGCTGAGCCGACGTAAATACAAAAGGGACCTTGATTGTTGGTTGTGAGGGGTGATCACGGATACACCGCCTCATACCGCCATGCAGTCATTCCTGCAGCTAACACCTATGCCCTGGAGCTATAAGGGCCTGTTTTGGTTACAGTGTACAGCCCACATTGCCCCCGGTGGTCAGAATTTTTTATTATTGTTGTTTATATTCTAATTCCGGGTTTTATGCTATGTGATGTGTACATATATATCTGCTGAGCGTATCAAGAATGCGCTGTGTTGCCTGCAATAATTTACAACCCAATCAGATAGCGTTTCAACTATCTAGTAAACCATAAATACATACATAAATAAATAAATAAATGAATATGTGTGGCAATCGATTGCTTCTGCTTGTAGGACATATTCTGGGTCTGTAAAACTTATTTATAAGTAGGTACGCATACCCATAATTACATTAATATGCTACTTGAAAGGTTCATTTATGAAACATCACTGATAAGATTCCACCAGTAATAATTGATAAAATTTCTTGCCTATAAAATTCATCAATAAAATCCGTCAGTAAAATCTTCAAAAGAACAACCCAATTCAAAACATCCATAATAAATGGTATTGTCAACCAATGTAAAACCAACATAAAACACACATAAAATCCCACCTCTGAAAATGATTCGCAATAATTAGGGATTATGGGTTATATAATTGACATGGTGTCAAATCACCTCTCAGCAAGAATCTTTCTCGCGTGGTGTGTGGGCAATGAATTGATGAACCAGTCAGTGGAAATGGTTAAAAACTACAGACTAGAAATTAAAGATGAGAAATTACAAAACACTCGCACATTTTACTTTTGGATAAAAAATTGGGTCCAGTGCTCCCCCCTAAACCTCAATTTATATACCGGAAGGCTCCCAATCACGGAGATCGGGTGGTGAAGAAAATACTGGACCCTCCCAGCAAACCTCAGACGTTCTGGAACAAAAACGTTTTTTTTGCCTGTAGAAGGTGCAGAGCATGTAAGGAAGTGACACGACCCATTTGGGGTCTAGAAAACTTAATCTCTCCTTCCAATCAGAAACAATTTGACATTGAGCAGTTTATTACGTGCAATAGCAGCTTCGTGGTCTATGCTCTAAAATGTCCGTGTGGGCTCCTGTATATAGGGCGCACTAAAAGACTTTTGCGCATCCGAATAGCTGAACACGTTGTGACAGCAGGAAGGTAAAGTCACCTGGTTGCATCCAGGGGGGTAGATATATTTCGCCCAGATTCAGGCTTTACGCCGACTTATACAATTAGGTGGAGAGTTGTATAAGCCCAGCTGAGGATAGTGGGCTCATGGATGACTCATACCTCTAGGGAGAGTGTGGGGCGTCGTGCAGACAGGGAGTTGATGAGACCAGCTGAAGCTTGTCAGCTCATTTAGGCCTCTATAAGAACTCCCAGCTTCATTAGGGGTTAGCTCATGCCTGGAAGCAGACCTGTGTGGACTTCCTGGAGAGAGTGAACCCTTGTGCGGTGAGACAAAGCCTGTGTGGCTATTTGCTTGGACATTTAAAACCAGGGACTTAGGGACTAGGACAGCACTATGCTGATCCCAGTTGTTAGTTAGGAAACCTGTATGTTTAGTCAGAGGTCAAATTGACCAGGATTTATTTTGTTTATGTTTCTTTTGCTTTGCTGTGTTTTTGTCACTGTAAATAGAAAATAAACCGCACCTTTTTGATTTTGAAAACCACAACCTCCGTCTGCTGGGCCTGTTTTTGTGTGGGGAGCCCATCCCGGGGGTCACACACACCCGCTGCCGAGCTACCCCCCCTCACAGTTGGTGGAGAATGCAGGCAGTTTTTTTAAGCCAGCATGGAGGAGATACTGAAACAGCTGGCTCTAGCAAATGCCAATCAACAGCAGACAAATGCAGGTTTGCAAAGGAGCCTTGCAGCCCAGCAGCAAGCTCACCAACAGAGTCTGGAAGCTCAGCAACGAGCCCAGCAGCAGTCTGAGGCCCGCTTCATAGACCTGTTACAGAGGCAAGAGCAGAGACTACAACAAATGGAAGCAGTAATGCAGCAACGTCCGCAGACCAGTGAGGAAAGCCGTCCCACTAATACCGCGTCCTTTGGGGTGAGTCGTTTATTGACAAAAATGACTGGAGAGGATGATCCAGAGGTATTTTTGACCACATTTGAAAGGACTGCTGAAAGAGAAAAGTGGCCTGAGGAGCAGTGGGCTGGACTAGTGGCTCCTCTGTTAACTGGTGAATCGCAGAAAGCTTACTATGACCTAGAGCCTAACCAAGCAAAAGACTATGTGATGCTAAAAGCTGAAATATTGGCAAGGCTGGGTGTCACCCTGGCTGTCCGGGCTCAGCGTGTGCATAACTGGACTTTCCAGCTTGGAAAACCCCCCAGGTCTCAAATGTATGATCTCATTCACCTGAGCAGAAAGTGGCTACAGCCAGAGACTTTGTCCGCACCAAAGATTGTGGAACGTGTTGTAATGGATCGGTTTTTGAGAGCTCTTCCTACTGCCATCCAAAAGTGGGTAAGCCATGGAGACCCAGAGACGGCCGATGGTCTTGTGGATCGTGTGGAGAAATACTTGGCTACAGAGAACCTGACGGTCTCTTCCAGAGACACTCGGACTTTCCACCCTAAGACCAGACCATCCCCAGGGGCGGATAAGATGATTCCAAGGGGTAAGGGTGGAGAGAGTGAGAGGGTGGGAGCTCTACCCCAAGTTTGGCGAGAACAGCCTGGGAAATCAGTGGCTCAAGAGGCGGCAAGAAGGATCGTTTGCTACCGCTGCCGGCAAGCGGGACATATTGCAGTAAATTGCCAGGTTGTGGAGGAACCCATGCAGTGTGACTTTCTGACGGGCAGACGTCAGTCGCTGTGTGCGACAGTCGCATGCACTGCCATTCGAGGAACTGAGAAACATTTATGCAAAATGTGTGTTAATGGTAGAAATGTTGTGGTATTGCTGGATTCAGGTAGCCTTGTGACCCTGATAAAGGCTGAGTTAGTTAAAACAGAGGTCTCTGGGAATAGCAAGGTAGCTGTTATTTGTGTGCATGGGGACACCCGAGAGTATCCAGTGACTACAGTGTGTTTCGAGACCCCCAAAGGTACCCTCTCTCATCCAGTGGGCTTAGTATCTCAGTTACCGCATGACGCCATTGTGGGAAGGGATTTTCCGAAGTTCTGGGAACTGTGGGATGATCCTGAGCCCCCCACTGGTGCCCCTATGTACCAGGAATGTGATAGCCAGAACTCCCCTGAGAGTGGTGAGGACTCTCCGGAATTTCCCTTGTCAGTATTGGCAGGGGAGACTCAAGAAACTGGAGAGGAGCCCACCTCCTCAGACGAAAACCTACCGTCTGTGGAGTTTTCTGATCTTGAGGTTCACAGGGAAAACTTTGCCACAGAACAGTTGAAAGACCCCGCCCTAATAAAGGCACGGGAAAACGTAGTGAAAATAGATGGCGAGTTAGTGAACCCAGATAATACCTGCACTTACCCATACTTCAGCGTAGAGAAGGACCTACTGTATCGGGTGGCAAAAAGGGCAGAAGAAACCGTTGAGCAGCTTGTGGTGCCCAAACCGTACAGGAAGTTGGTGTTGGAGTTGGCCCATGGGCACATTCTTGGAGGTCATCTGGGGACAGAGAAAACCCGAGAGAGGGTATTACAGAGATTCTATTGTTTGGGGGTGATGAAGGACATAGAAAATTATTGTTCCTCCTGCCCTGTGTGTCAGAGGTTGGCCCCGATGCCACATTTCCGTAGCCCGCTGGTCCCTCTACCCATCATTGAGGTCCCGTTTGAGAGGATCGCCATGGATTTGGTAGGTCCTATAATCAAGTCCGCTAGGGGGCACCAGTACATATTAGTTATAATGGACTATGCCACCCGTTATCCAGAAGCGATCCCTCTCCGAAATACCTCGGCCAAAACCATAGCCAAAGAGCTATCTCTTGTGTTTAGCCGGGTGGGTATTTGTAAAGAACTGCTTACGGACCAAGGTACACCCTTTATGTCCCGGGTTATGAAGGAGCTATGTAAATTGTTCAAAGTGACGCAATTACGTACATCTGTGTATCACCCCCAAACCAATGGGCTGGTTGAAAGATTCAACAAAACCCTAAAACAAATGTTGAAGAAAGTGGTGGATAGAGATGGAAAGGATTGGGACTGTCTACTTCCTTATCTGATGTTTGCTATTAGGGAGGTGCCCCAATCCTCTACGGGATTCTCCCCCTTTGAGTTACTGTATGGGAGACACCCAAGAGGGCTGTTGGATATTGCCAAGGAAACTTGGGAAAGTGAGAGTTCTCCCCACAGGAGTGTGATTGAGCATGTCGCCCTGATGCAAGACCGAATTGCACAGGTAATGCCCATCGTGAAGGAACATTTGGCCCAAGCGCAGTTAGCACAGCAGAGAGTGTACAACCGTGGAGCCAAGACCCGTACCTTTTCCCCGGGGGATAGGATACTGGTACTTGTCCCTACGGTTGAAAGTAAATTCCTTGCCAAATGGCAAGGCCCCTACGAGATAATGGAAAAAGTGAGCGAAGTGAATTACAAGGTCAGACAACCAGGAAGGCGAAAGCCCGAACAGATCTATCACGTTAATCTGTTGAAAGCCTGGAGGGATAGAGAGTCCCTAGTCGCAGACACTTGGTCACCAGCTCAAACTGGTTGCGTGATTCCTGAGGTTGGAATCGCAGCCACCTTGTCACAACCCCAACAACAGGAGGTTAAGGAGTTTGTGCTTCGCAACAAGGAGGTATTCTCTGAGCTGCCGGGACAAACATCTGGGGTAGAGCATGACATTATTACCCCGCCCGGTGAAAGGGTGAAGTTAAAACCCTATCGGATCCCAGAGGCCCGACGGGAGGCAATACGGGAGGAAGTACAGAAAATGCTGAACTTAGGGGTGATAGAGGAGTCCCAAAGTGATTGGTCTAGTCCCATTGTGTTGGTGCCTAAACCGGATGGGAGCTGGCGATTTTGTAACGATTTTCGTCAGTTGAACAAAGTTACAAAATTTGACACCTACCCCATGCCACGTATAGATGAGTTGATCGACCGGCTGGGAACAGCCCGATACATGACGACTCTTGACCTCACAAAAGGGTATTGGCAAATCCCCCTGGCCAAGTCGGCCAAAGAGAAAACCGCATTTGTAACCCCAGACGGGGCGTTCCAATATAAAAGAATGCCGTTCGGGTTACAGAATGCGCCGGCCACATTCCAGCAGAAAATGGACCAGATGCTGAGGCCCCATCGGAAGTATGCTGCGGCTTACCTGGATGACGTAATTGTCCATAGCACAGATTGGGCCTCACATCTGCCAAAAGTGCAAGCAGTCCTGGACTCTGTTCGGGAAGCGGGGTTTACGGCTAACCCCAAGAAGTGTACCATTGGGCAGGAGGAGGCCAAATATCTTGGGTACACCATTGGGAGGGGAGTAATAAAACCCCAACTCAACAAAGTCGAGGCCATCCAGAGTTGGCCACGTCCCAACAGCAAGAAGCAGGTACGAGCCTTTCTGGGAATCGCTGGGTATTATCGGCGATTCATTCCCCACTTTGCTTCTAAGGCTGTGCCCCTAACCAACCTGACGAAGGGGAAAGGGTCGGTCATGATTAAATGGACCCCCGAGGCTGAGGCAGCATTCCAATTCTTGAAACAAGCCTTATGTAGCCAGCCAGTGTTGTACTCACCCGACTTCTCTAAAGACTTTGTCGTACAAAGTGATGCGTCAGATGTGGGGTTAGGAGCAGTATTGTCCCAGGTCTGGAACGGGGAAGAGCACCCAGTCATTTACCTCAGCAGGAAGTTGAAGTCCCATGAGGTAAATTACGCCACCGTTGAAAAGGAGTGTTTAGCGGTGAAGTGGGCTCTAGATTCCCTTCGGTACTACCTGCTAGGTAGGCACTTTGACATGGTTACGGATCACGCTCCGTTAAAGTGGATGGCTCAAAACAAGGAAACAAATAGAAGAGTGAATAGGTGGTTCCTGGCCCTCCAGGAATTCAACTTCACAGTAAAGCATCGCCCTGGCGTTCAAATGGGGAATGTGGATGCTTTGTCTCGAGTACATGAATGCCTGATTGCTGGTGTTCCAACCCCGAGGTTAAAACAAGAGGGGGGGATATGTGACAGCAGGAAGGTAAAGTCACCTGGTTGCATCCAGGGGGGTAGATATATTTCGCCCAGATTCAGGCTTTACGCCGACTTATACAATTAGGTGGAGAGTTGTATAAGCCCAGCTGAGGATAGTGGGCTCATGGATGACTCATACCTCTAGGGAGAGTGTGGGGCGTCGTGCAGACAGGGAGTTGATGAGACCAGCTGAAGCTTGTCAGCTCATTTAGGCCTCTATAAGAACTCCCAGCTTCATTAGGGGTTAGCTCATGCCTGGAAGCAGACCTGTGTGGACTTCCTGGAGAGAGTGAACCCTTGTGCGGTGAGACAAAGCCTGTGTGGCTATTTGCTTGGACATTTAAAACCAGGGACTTAGGGACTAGGACAGCACTAGGCTGATCCCAGTTGTTAGTTAGGAAACCTGTATGTTTAGTCAGAGGTCAAATTGACCAGGATTTATTTTGTTTATGTTTCTTTTGCTTTGCTGTGTTTTTGTCACTGTAAATAGAAAATAAACCGCACCTTTTTGATTTTGAAAACCACAACCTCCGTCTGCTGGGCCTGTTTTTGTGTGGGGAGCCCATCCCGGGGGTCACACACACCCGCTGCCGAGCTACCCCCCTCACAACGTGAATAACATAAAGATAGGCTATAAGGACCATAATGTATCACTACACTTCAAGCTCAAGCATAACCAGGACCCCTCAGGCCTTCAATTCTGGGGTATTGAAAGCTTGGAACCACACTGGAGGGGTTCACACAGGGTGCGCAAACTTTCTAAAAAAGAAACAAAATGGATTTTTTTAACCGAAGTTTTAGCGCCCAAAGGTTTGAACATAGAATTAGACATTAATTGTTTTATCAGTGATTCATAGACATTAAGCATGATGAATATTAGTAAGACACATTACTAAAGCGCCATGAATATACACACAGGACCTCTACCCCTGTTTTTAACAATTTTTATGAGTACTTTTATTAGCACTTTTATTAGTAATTTTTACTTAGTAATTTTTACTTGGTATCTTACTTGATTATTTCGGTGGGTTGATCTTTAATTTTTATCTTCAATTTCTCATCTTTAATTTCTAGTCTGTAGTTTTTAACCATTTCCACTGACTGGTTCATCAATTCATTGCCCACACACCACGCGAGAAAGATTCTTGCTGAGAGGTGATTTGACACCATGTCATTTATATAACCCATAATCCCTAATTATTGCGAATCATTTTCAGAGGTGGGATTTTATGTGTGTTTTATGTTGGTTTTACATTGGTTGACAATACCATTTATTATGGATGTTTTGAATTGGTTTGTTCTTTTGAAGATTTTACTGACGGATTTTATTGATGAATTTTATAGGCAAGAAATTTTATCAATTATTACTGGTGGAATCTTATCAGTGATGTTTCATAAATGAACCTTTCAAGTAGCATATTAATGTAATTATGGGTATGCGTACCTACTTATAAATAAGTTTTACAGACCCAGAATATGTCCTACAAGCAGAAGCAATCGATTGCCACACATATTCATTTATTTATTTATTTATGTATGTATTTATGGTTTACTAGATAGTTGAAATGCTATCTGATTGGGTTGTAAATTATTGCAGGCAACACAGCGCATTCTTGATACGCTCAGCAGATATATATGTACACATCACATAGCATAAAACCCGGAATTAGAATATAAACGACAATAATAAAAAATTCTGACCACCGGGGGCAATGTGGGCTGTACACTGTAACCAAAACAGGCCCTTATAGCTCCAGGGCATAGGTGTTAGCTGCAGGAATGACTGCATGGCGGTATGAGGCGGTGTATCCGTGATCACCCCTCACAACCAACAATCAAGGTCCCTTTTGTATTTACGTCGGCTCAGCATCGCTGAGCCCGACATATAGAAGCAAAGTAGCCAATCAGGACGCAGCCCGAATGCATATGCCTATCAGAGTGAGGCATATCGAGCTGCGCCTGGTAGAACTTCCGCCCACATCAGGGCATAGACACAGACTTGCTCAGCGCGCATGCGCGACGTCGCAGGCGCGCAGAGCGTGCTCTGAACGTCCAGCCGGGGGGCGGAACCTGACACTGTACAAATTCCGGTTGCCATGACGGTTGGTCACGCCCTCAGAAGAAGTCAGGAAGTGACAAAACGTCAGGGCGTGACCAACACAGTTCAGCAAACCGGAAGTGACGCGGATGCGTTCCAGGACCTGCCAAACAGGAGACGCTGAGAGGATCTGACGTCCAGCGTTCATCAGTGGCAAGTTTCTAGCGCTGAAGCGCTCGTTTTGTTCCAATTTCAAGTGCCTATATATATTTTCATTGTGGTACGCAGATTTTGTAAGGGGGGAACCAAAGGGTCTGTTTTTTCAATAAATTGGTTTTACAATATTACCCTATGTGGAGCTATTTCTTTACCCTTACATATACCTGTGTTATCGCATGAAGTCTATGGTGGAGAAGAAAATGAAAATGTAATTGTATCATTGCTGAAGGAGGAATGTTTATCTAGGCTTTCATTTATCCTATATCTGGTGAGTGCGCCCCCTGAAGGGGACTTTCAAAAATCCCCCCACGCGGTGAAATACACTACTGGTGAAAGGAGCACTAAGAATTTAAAACGTGTTCTATTTTTTTACACCGATGGAAAAAAAAACAGTTTTTTATCTAAACCAAACTAACTTGCTATCCATCCATGTTGTTTGCCTTCTGCATTCTTGTATTTTTTTCAGTGTGATCTGCTTTAACGTCAATTAAACTCCTGAAGAAGCTCATCCGAGCGAAACTAGCCGAGTGACTTTACGGCAGTTTTTCATACATATGGCATCCCAGTCATATATATAGTATGGATGGTAATTTTATTCTAATGCTTGTGTGTTTTTTACTTTTTTCAATAAACATGTATTAAATTATAACACTTTGTTTATCTCTATTGAACACTGCCTTAAAAGTCCCAGGGTACTTCCGTACCCCCTGTCCATTTCCTTTTGTTTTCACTAAACGGGATGAGGTGTTCTTGATTTGATTGAGTCTGCCCTTCTTTATATTTTGATGGAATATAAGGATGTACAATACTGAATGGAAATGTTGAAGTTTATAATAAAATAAAAAAATTTGATTATAAAAAAAAAGTGTAATAGAAAAAGTACACCACGGAATGCACTGTAGATATAGGCTACACTGTATGCAGAGTATATATATATATATATATATATATATATATATATATATTGTGAGGGGGTTAACTCGGTAGCGGGTGTGTGTGACCCCCTGGTTGGGCTCCCCACACAAAAACAGGGCCAGCAGACGGAGGTTGTGGTTTTCAAAATCAAAAGGTGCGGTTTATTTCTCTATGTACAGTGACAAAAACACAGCAAAGCCAAAAAGAAACAAACAAAATAAATCCTGGTCAGTTTGACCTCTGACTAAACATGCAGGTTTCCTAAACTAACAACTGGGATCAGCCTAGTGCTGTCCTAGTCCCTGGTTTTAAATGTCCAAGCAAAATATAGCCACACAGGCTTTCTCTCACCGCACAGGGGTTCACTCTCCCTAGACAGTCCACACAGGTCTGGTTCCAGGCATGAGCTAACATCTAATGAATCTGGGAGTTTTTATAGAGGCCTTAAACGAACTGACAGGCTTCAGCTGGTCTCATCAACTCCCTGCCTCACGACGCCCAGCACTCTCCCTAGAGGTATGAGTCATTCATGAGCCCACTAGCCTCAGCTGGGCTTCATCAACTCCCTAGTTGTATAAGTCGGCATAAAGCCTGAATCTGGGAGAAATATATCTACCCCCCTGGATGCAACCAGGTGACTTTACCTTCCTGCTGTCACATACCCCCCCCTCTTGTTTTAACCTTGGGGTTGGAACACCAGCAATCAGGCATTCATGTACTCGAGACAAAGCATCCACATTCCCCATTTGAACGCCAGGGCGATGCTTTACTGTGAAGTTGAATTCCTGTAGGGCCAGGAACCACCTATTCACTCTTCTATTTGTCTCCTTGTTTTGAGCCATCCACTTTAACGGAGCGTGATCCGTAACCATGTCAAAGTGCCTACCTAGCAGATAGTACCGAAGGGAATCTAGAGCCCACTTCACCGCTAAACACTCCTTTTCAACCGTGGCGTAATTTACCTCATGGGACTTCAACTTCCTGCTGAGGTAAATGACTGGGTGCTCTTCCCCGTTCCAGACCTGGGACAATACTGCTCCTAACCCCACATCTGACGCATCACTTTGTACGACAAAGTCTTTAGAGAAGTCGGGTGAGTACAACACTGGCTGGCTACATAAGGCTTGTTTCAAGAATTGGAATGCTGCCTCAGCCTCGGGGGTCCATTTAATCATGACCGACCCTTTCCCTTTCGTCAGGTTGGTTAGGGGCACAGCCTTAGAAGCAAAGTGGGGAATGAAGCGCCGATAATAACCCGCGATTCCCAGAAAGGCTCGTACCTGCTTCTTGCTGTTGGGACGTGGCCAACTCTGGATGGCCTCGACTTTGTTGAGTTGGGGTTTTATTACTCCCCTGCCAATGGTGTACCCAAGATATTTGGCCTCCTCCTGCCCAATGGTACACTTCTTGGGGTTAGCCGTAAACCCCGCTTCCCGAACAGAGTCCAGGACTGCTTGCACTTTTGGCAGATGTGAGGCCCAATCTGTGCTATGGACAATTACGTCATCCAGGTAAGCCGCAGCATACTTCCGATGGGGCCTCAGCATCTGGTCCATTTTCCGCTGGAATGTGGCCGGCGCATTCTGTAACCCGAACGGCATTCTCTTATATTGGAACGCCCCGTCTGGGGTTACAAATGCGGTTTTCTCTTTGGCCGACTTGGCCAGGGGAATTTGCCAATACCCTTTTGTGAGGTCAAGAGTCGTCATGTATCGGGCTGTTCCCAGCCGGTCGATCAACTCATCTATACGTGGCATGGGGTAGGTGTCAAATTTTGTAACTTTGTTCAACTGACGAAAATCGTTACAAAATCGCCAGCTCCCATCCGGTTTAGGCACCAACACAATGGGACTAGACCAATCACTTTGGGACTCCTCTATCACCCCTAAGTTCAGCATTTTCTGTACTTCCTCCCGTATTGCCTCCCGTCGGGCCTCTGGGATCCGATAGGGTTTTAACTTCACCCTTTCACCGGGCGGGGTAATAATATCATGCTCTACCCCAGATGTTTGTCCCGGCAGCTCAGAGAACACCTCCTTGTTGCGAAGCACAAACTCCTTAACCTCCTGTTGTTGGGGTTGTGACAAGGTGGCTGCTATTCCAACCTCCGGAATCACGCAACCAGTTTGAGCTGGTGACCAAGTTTCTGCGACTAGGGACTCTCTATCCCTCCAGGCTTTCAACAGATTAACGTGATATATCTGTTCGGGCTTTCGCCTTCCTGGTTGTCTGACCTTGTAATTCACTTCGCTCACTTTTTCCATTATCTCGTAGGGGCCTTGCCATTTGGCAAGGAATTTACTTTCAACCGTAGGGACAAGTACCAATATCCTATCCCCCGGGGAAAAGGTACGGGTCTTTGCTCCACGGTTGTACACTCTCTGCTGTGCCAACTGCGCTTGGGCCAAATGTTCCTTCACGATGGGCATTACCTGTGCAATTCGATCTTGCATCAGGGCGACATGCTCAATCACACTCCTGTGGGGAGAACTCTCACTTTCCCAAGTTTCCTTGGCAATATCCAACAGCCCTCTTGGGTGTCTCCCATACAGTAACTCAAAGGGGGAGAATCCCGTAGAGGATTGGGGCACCTCCCTAATAGCAAACATCAAATAAGGAAGTAGACAGTCCCAATCCTTTCCATCTCTATCCACCACTTTCTTCAACATTTGTTTTAGGGTTTTGTTGAATCTTTCAACCAGCCCATCGGTTTGGGGGTGATACACAGATGTACGCAATTGCGTCACTTTGAGCAATTTACACAGCTCTTTCATAACCCGGGACATAAAGGGTGTACCTTGGTCCGTAAGCAGTTCTTTACAAATACCCACCCGGCTAAAAACAAGAGATAGCTCTTTGGCTATGGTTTTGGCCGAGGTATTTCTGAGAGGGATCGCTTCTGGATAACGGGTGGCATAGTCCATTATAACCAATATGTACTGGTGCCCCCTAGCGGACTTGATTATAGGACCTACCAAATCCATTGCGATTCTCTCAAACGGGACCTCAATGATGGGTAGAGGGACCAGCGGGCTACGGAAATGTGGCATCGGGGCCGACCTCTGACACACAGGGCAGGAGGAACAATAATTTTCTATGTCCTTCATCACCCCAGGCCAATAGAATCTCTGTAATACCCTCTCTCGGGTTTTCTCTGTCCCCAGATGACCTCCAAGAATGTGCCCATGGGCCAACTCCAACACCAACTTCCTGTAAGGTTTGGGCACCACAAGCTGCTCAACGGTTTCTTCTGCCCTTTTTGCCACCCGATACAGTAGGTCCTTCTCTACGCTGAAGTATGGGTAAGTGCAGGTATTATCTGGGTTCACTAACTCGCCATCTATTTCCACTACGTTTTCCCGTGCCTTTATTAGGGCGGGGTCTTTTAACTGTTCTGTGGCAAAATTTTCCCTGTGAACCTCCAGATCAGAAAACTCCACAGACGGTAGGTTTTCGTCTGAGGAGGTGGGCTCCTCTCCAGTTTCTTGAGTCTCCCCTGCAAATACTGACAAGGGAAATTCTGGAGAGTCCTCACCACTCTCAGAGGAGTTCTGGCTATCACATTCCTGGTACATAGGGGCACCAGTGGGGGGCTCAGGATCATCCCACAGTTCCCAGAACTTCGGAAAATCCCTTCCCACAATGGCGTCATGCGGTAACTGAGATACTAAGCCCACTGGATGAGAGAGGGTACCTTTGGGGGTCTCGAAACACACTGTAGTCACTGGATACTCTCGGGTGTCCCCATGCACACAAATAACAGCTACCTTGCTATTCCCAGAGACC
Organism: Rana muscosa; assembly: GCA_029206835.1. Classification (NCBI taxonomy): domain Eukaryota; kingdom Metazoa; phylum Chordata; class Amphibia; order Anura; family Ranidae; genus Rana; species Rana muscosa. The sequence continues at coordinate 1,075,345,899 of CM055116.1, read as the reverse complement.
TCTGTTTTAACTAATTCAGCCTTTATCAGGGTCACAAGGCTACCTGAATCCAGTAATACCACAACATTTCTACCATTAATACACATTTTGCATAAATGTTTCTCAGTTCCTCGAATGGCAGTGCATGCGACTGTCGCACACAGCGACTGACGTCTGCCCGTCAGAAAGTCACACTGCATGGGTTCCTCCACAACCGGGCAATTGGCTGCAATATGTCCCGCTTGCCGGCAGCGGTAGCAAACGATCCTTCTTGCGGCCTCTTGAGCCGCTGATTTCCCAGGCTGTTCTCGCCAAACTTGGGGTAGAGCTCCCACCCTCTCACTCTCTCCACCCTCACCCCTTGGAATCCTCTTATCCGCCCCTGGGGATGGTCTGGTCTTAGGGTGGAAAGTCCGAGTGTCTCTGGAAGAGGCCGTCAGGTTCTCTGTAGCCAAGTATTTCTCCACACGATCCACAAGACCACCGGCCGTCTCTGGGTCTCCATGGCTTACCCACTTTTGGATGGCAGTAGGAAGAGCTCTCAAAAACCGATCCATTACAACACGTTCCACAATCTCTGGTGCGGACAAAGTCTCTGGCTGTAGCCACTTCCTGCTCAGGTGAATGAGATCATACATTTGAGACCTGGGGGGTTTTCCAAGCTGGAAAGTCCAGTTATGCACACGCTGAGCCCGGACAGCCAGGGTGACACCCAGCCTTGCCAATATTTCAGCTTTTAGCATCACATAGTCTTTTGCTTGGTCAGGCTCTAGGTCATAGTAAGCCTTCTGCGATTCACCAGTTAACAGAGGAGCCACCAGTCCAGCCCACTGCTCCTCAGGCCACTTTTCTCTTTCAGCAGTCCTTTCAAATGTGGTCAAAAATACCTCTGGATCATCCTCTCCAGTCATTTTTGTCAATAAACGACTCACCCCAAAGGACGCGGTATTAGTGGGACGGCTTTCCTCACTGGTCTGCGGACGTTGCTGCATTACTGCTTCCATTTGTTGTAGTCTCTGCTCTTGCTTCTGTAACAGGTCTATGAAGCGGGCCTCAGATTGCTGCTGGGCTTGTTGATGAGCTTGCTGCTGGGCTGCAAGGCTCCTTTGCAAACCTGAATTTGTCTGCTGTTGATTGGCATTTGCTAGAGCCAGCTGTTTCAGTATCTCCTCCATGCTGGCTTAAAAAAAACTGCCACTGGTTCTCCACCAACTGTGAGGGGGTTAACTCGGTAGCGGGTGTGTGTGACCCCCTGGTTGGGCTCCCCACACAAAAACAGGGCCAGCAGACGGAGGTTGTGGTTTTCAAAATCAAAAGGTGCGGTTTATTTCTCTATGTACAGTGACAAAAACACAGCAAAGCCAAAAAGAAACAAACAAAATAAATCCTGGTCAGTTTGACCTCTGACTAAACATGCAGGTTTCCTAAACTAACAACTGGGATCAGCCTAGTGCTGTCCTAGTCCCTGGTTTTAAATGTCCAAGCAAAATATAGCCACACAGGCTTTCTCTCACCGCACAGGGGTTCACTCTCCCTAGACAGTCCACACAGGTCTGGTTCCAGGCATGAGCTAACATCTAATGAATCTGGGAGTTTTTATAGAGGCCTTAAACGAACTGACAGGCTTCAGCTGGTCTCATCAACTCCCTGCCTCACGACGCCCAGCACTCTCCCTAGAGGTATGAGTCATTCATGAGCCCACTAGCCTCAGCTGGGCTTCATCAACTCCCTAGTTGTATAAGTCGGCATAAAGCCTGAATCTGGGAGAAATATATCTACCCCCCTGGATGCAACCAGGTGACTTTACCTTCCTGCTGTCACAATATATATATATATATACTGTATCAGTATCCATAAATGCAGCCTATCATTGCCCATCAGTGCAGCCTAACATTGCTCATCAGTGCAGCCTACCATTGCCCATCAGTGCAGCGTATCATTGCCCATCAGTACAGTGTATTATTGCCCATCAGTGCAGCATATAATTGCCCATCAGTGCAGTCTAAAAGGGCCAGCAGTGCAGCCTATCAGTGCCCACCAGTTCAGCGTATCATTGCCCATCAGTGCAGCATATCATTGCCCATCAGTGCAATATATCATTGCCCATCAATGCAGTCCATAATTGCCCATCAGTGCAAAGTATCAGTGCCCATCAGTGCAGCATATCATTGCCCATCAGTGCAGCTTATTATTGCCCATCAGTGCAGCGTAGTATTTCCCATCAGTGCAGCGTATTAGTGCCCATCAGTGCAGCATATCATTGCCGATTCATACAGCGTACCATTGCCCATCAGTTCAGCGTATCATTGCCCATCAGTGCAGAATAACATTGCCCATCAGTGCAGCATAACATTGCCCATCAGTGCAGCATCTTATTGGCCATCAGTGAAGCATATCAGTATCCATCAGTGCAGCCTATCATTGCCCATATGTGCAGCCTCATCAGCGCCCAGCAATGCATCAGGGAGGAATCAGGAGGATCTGCCAGCCGGATGACACAGAGTGGGCATCTCCCGCTGAGATGTGGCTTGTATATGAATAGCTGGCCGCTGTCAAACTAAGTCCTCCTAGACCAACTACTCTAATAGACCACACACTACTCCAATACCGGTCCAGTCAGTGGGTGAGACTTTGCTTGAAAGCAGCTGGCTATTCATATACAAGCCGCGTATCAGCGGGAGATCCCTGCTCTGTGTGGTGATCCGGCTGCCCGATCCTTCTGAGAGTTTCCTGGCTAATCGCTTCTGGAAGAAGTGGTGCGGCCTTTTGTACAGGACATCAGAGTGACCCGGGGGCAGGAAGCCCCCTCTCAATGCCGCTCTGATGGCCGCACTGCTTCTGCAAGAAGCCATTAGCTAGGAAATTGTCAGCCCAGTCTGCCCCTGCTCCACACTCGCCCTCCGCCAAATGCAAGCAGACGTATGGAAATTTTGAGGGCTGCATGTGCGGACACTCTGCTCCGGGGGGGTACTCCCCCCCCTGGCCCCCATGCAGATGCCCATGTGACTCTGTTATATGAGGGAATTGGACAACTATGTCCTGTCAAATTGATGATTTTACTGTGTTTTCTATGAATAAAGATTTTGTATGCTTTTTTACACAAGTTTATTCTTTTTTTATTGTTCTTTAAATAAAGTCCATATGTTTGCTAAATTGAGTTATATACAAATGATTTAAGGTGTGTTTTTTTTTATATGCACCCACAAATCCTTCTTTATTTTTGTAGTACGTTTAAGATTAATCCCTTCCTAATATTTCAGTTTGAATACCCAGGGTTGATAGCAGGGAAATTACTAGATGTTGTTTGTTCAGTATCACATCTGACATAGAGGTATATCGCAAGGCTTCACTGCCTGTTTCCCTTACTGAGGATGGCGGCGCCGGGACCCTCCACGATTGGGGGGCCGGTTTTGGGGGGGCTAATATCGCGGGCGCCTAGGACAGGTAAGTGTCCTTATTAAAAGTCAGTAGCTACAGTGTTTGTAGCTGCTGACTTTAAAAAAAAAAAAAAACGGGTGGAATCCCGCTTTAATTTAACTTGTTTTTAAAACACATGTGTCCTGTGAAAGCAGCTTCCCTTTGACTGGTATTCTAGTCACCTTTTTTATTTTGTATTAATACATATGGTGCAGGGACCGCACTGACTTAGTGAGTTGGTATCGACTGGGAATGGAGATATCTCCATTCCCAGTCAGAGCTTGTTACAGGGAAATGCGTCGGTTGGAGAGAATCTTGTGATGTCACCACGCACCAGCTGGCAGTCTGATAGCTTGTAGCTGTGTGTTGTATTGTATTTCTTCATTGTGCTTAAGGAAGATTTTGGAATAAACTACCATTATTTTCTGCACCATGAAGTTCCTCTTTTTCTTCTAAATCTTTTTAAAAACGTATTGGAGGAGTATCGAGCAGAGTGACTGAAAGGCTGGAAAGTTATTAAACCATCTTGCTTTCCTGGATGGGGCGGACCGGGTGGAACGTCACAGCTGACTACTGCTGATATCAGGCAAGTTTGACCCCTATAATTTGGGGTCCATCGAGTTCGGTAAGAGGCCATCTGGCTTTTTTAGCTTACTTCTCCATCCAAGATATTAAGCATTGACCAGTCACAGTTGCAGATTGTGAGGGGCGACATCAGAAGTTGCTGTTACCCTATTCCAAATTCATCTCGTTCTTTTTGGGACCTTTTAAACATATCAATTATAAGTTGTCCTTATGGATTTTCTATTTTAAAGTTTATCCTGTTTCTTTTGGGATTTTTTTTGGGACTTTTTCAACACGATAATAATTAATTAATTTATATTTATTTATTTACCCACCTGATATATTTATTTATTCCCTCACATGTTACCGTATTTTCCGGCGTATAAGACGACCTTTTACACTAAAAAATGTCCAAAAAGCAGGGGTCCGTCTTATACGCCAGGTGCTGGATGTCAGCCCTCCTGATCCTCGCTGAATGTGCGGTAATACTGCATACATACAGAATACACCGCCGAGCCAATCCCAGCGAGCGATGTATTCTAGTAATGAATACAGAGCCTGCTCAGATTGGAGGAACAACCTCTGCCAATCCGAGCAGGCTACATACAGTAGCCTGCTCGGATTGGCTTTGAGAGTCAGAGGCGCGGGCTGATGATGTAACAGCCTCTGCCAATCCGAGCAGGCTTTGTATTCATTAATAGAATGCATCGCTCGCCGTGATTGGCTCAGCGCAGTTTACTGTATGTATACTGTAAGGCACATCCAGCAGGCTGACAGACTGGTCGGAAGAGGGTCGGAAGGGAGTCGTCTTATACAGTGAGTATGCCTTAAAACCAACATTTAAAATTTAAAATTAGGGGGTCGTCTTATATGCCGAGTTGTCTTATACGCCGGCAATTACGGTATATGCTGTGTTTGCATGATTATTTATTGATGTGTTTGGGTTTTTGCGCAATCATTTTTTGTATATATATGTTTATGAATTGAGTTTTTAATTCTTGGAGATAGCAGCATACATATACACATATTTTTCAGATTCTTTTCACTTTTTTTCACATAATATTTTTATGGTATTGATCGCATTGCTGGTTGGGTGAGCGCTGAATAATTAAATTATACATACTAATCTGCATACCTACTTTATTTTTAAGATTTTTAGGGACATGTCATTTTTTTTTGCATAGTTTTTATAAAAGCTCTGCACCTTTAATATATGCTGAAAAATTTGAAAAATTATAAAACAGTTAATTTGTTTGATTTTTTGTTTGAATTATAATTTTTTTAGTAACATTGACTGTGACATTAACACGTTCATTAATAAATCTTGATTTTTGGTTTTGGCCTATGTACATGTGGTCCATTAGAATTTATGCATTGTACATTGACCTTCAGTATTGAGTTGCCTTAACCACTTAACGACCGCTCACTGTATATATACGTCGGCAGAATGGCACCGACAGGCACAATCACGTAGAGTGTACGTGATTGCCTTTGTACAGTTGGGGGGTCCAATCGGACCCCCCTTCTATACAGTGAGCGGTGGCTAAGTGTCCGGGAGCGTTCCGGGATGAGGGGGCAGCCATTCGTTTCTGGCCACCCCCTCGCGATCGCTCCCGGCGAATAGAAATGCCCCCTCTGTCTGTGTCAGACAGAGGGAGCAGGAGGAAGTGATGTCATCTCTGGTGCGGCGCTCACATATACCGAGCGCCGTACAAGAGAAGATATCAGGTCAGTGCACACAACACTACACTGACACCAGGACACATAGGGACATAAATGGCCCCCCAGGCCCCCCCAGACACCCCAGATCACCCCCCAGATAACCCCCCAGCCCCCAGTCACAGTGTCACTGATTGCAGTGACCATTTATTTAGTGATCACTGCAATCAGTGACATTTGTGACTGTAAAAGTGTCACCAAAGTTTAGTCTTAGGTCCAGTGTAGCCCCCTAACCCCCCCTAATAAAGGTTTAACCCCCTGATCACCCCCCAGATAACCCTTTCACCCCCTATCACCACTGTCGCTTAGCGATCATTTTTCTGATCGCTGTCTTAGCGTCAGTGATGCCGATCGGCAGCCAGTAATTTTTTTTAGGTTCGCCGCAGGTTTTTATAGCGTCAGGTACCCCAATATATTATCTAATAAAGGTTTAACCCCCTTGATCGCCCCCCAGGTAACCCTTTCACCCCCTATCACCACTGTCGCTAAGCAATTGTTTTTCTAAATGCTGTCTTAGTGTCGGTGATGCAGATCGTAGCCAGTAATTTTTTTTAGGTTCGCCGCATGTTTTTATAGCGTCAGGTACCCCAATATATTATCTAATAAAGGTTTAACCCCCTTGATCGCCCCCCAGGTAACCCTTTCACCCCCTATCACCACTGTCACTAAGCGATCGTTTTTCTAAACGCTGTCTTAGTGTCTGTGATGCAGATTGGTAGCCGGTAATTTTTTTTAGGTTCGCCGCAGGTTTTTATAGCGTCAGGTACCCCAATATATTATCTAATAAAGGTTTAACCCCCTTGATCGCCCCCCAGGTAACCCTTTCACCCCCTATCACCACTGTCGCTAAGCAATTGTTTTTCTAAACGCTGTCTTAGTGTCGGTGATGCAGATCGTAGCCAGTATTTTTTTTTAGGTTCGCCGCATGTTTTTATAGCGTCAGGTACCCCAATATATTATCTAATAAAGGTTTAACCCCCTTGATCGCCCCCCCAGGTAACCCTTTCACCCCCATCACCACTGTCGCTAAGCAATCGTTTTTCTAAACGCTGTCTTAGTGTCGGTGATGCAGATCGGTAGCTGGTAATTTTTTTTAGGTTCGCCGCAGGTTTTTATAGCGTCAGGTACCCCCATATATTATCTAAAGGTTTTAACCCCCTGATTGCCCCTAGTTAACCCTTTCACCAGTGATCACCATATAAGTGTTACGGGTGACGCTGGTTAGTTAGTTTGCTTTTTATAGTGTCAGGGCACCCGCCGTGTATATAACCCAATAAAGGTTTAACCCCCTGATCGCCCGGCGGGTGATATCAATTAGGTTTTAGCGTCAGAGAGGGTCTGAGTCACACCCCAGGCAGCGTCAGGTTAGTGCCAGTAACGCTAACACCCACGCGTGAAGCATACACCCCCCTTAGTGGTATAGTATCTGAACAGATCAATATCTGATATGATCAGATCTATACTAGCGTCCCCAGCAGTTTAGGGTTCCCAAAAACGCAGTGTTAGCGGGATCAGCCCAGATACCTGCTGGCACCTGTGTTTTGCCCCTCCGTCCAGCCCAGGCCACCCAAGTGCAGTATTGATCGATCACTGTCACTTACAAAACAAAAACACACATAACTGCAGCGTTCGCAGAGACAGGCCTGATCCCTGCGACTCCAGTGCTGTAGGAGGTGATTTCACCACCACAGTTAAAAAAAAAAAGCAAATATGCCGAAGCATTGGGGCAGCAGGAGCAGAGGAGCGATTTTGCTCCTAATGCCGCGTACATACGGTCGAAATTCCGATGGAGGCTTGCCCGTGGAAAAGTCCGACCATGTGTGTGCGGCATAACTTTTTTGCGGGAGGATGCCCCCATGCTTTGGCATATATAAATGGTGCGTGTATGCCCATCATTGGAAGTGGGTGGATGAAGGGCGGTATTCTAATGGTGGGCATACCCACCGATCAATCTCTTTTTTCATTCAGCCAACTGGCTGCATGAAATAAAAAGATTACAATACATGTCCAACAAGGACCAGCAACGTACTGGTATGTTGCTGGACTTTGAATGTTTATACCAGAATGATGCCTGCGGGTTTAGGTATCATCTTGGTATCATTCTTTTCAGCCTGTGGCCGGCTTTCATGTAAAAGTAATCCTAGCGGCTAATTAGCCTCTGGACTGCTTTTACAAGCAGTGGGAGGGAATGCCCCCCCGGATATAAAAAGCGCCATTGGGAAATTGGGAAAGCATTTTATCACACCGATCTTGGTGTGGTCAGATGCTTTGAGGGCAGAGGAAATATCTAGGGTCTAGAAGACCCCAGTTTTTTCAAAAAAAGAGTACCTGTCACTACCTATTGCTATCATAGGGGATATTTACATTCCCTGAGATAACAATAAAAATGATAAAAAAAAAATACTTGGAAGGAACAATTTAAAAATAAAATATAAAAGCAAAATTAATAATAAAAAAAAAAAAAAAAAAAGCACCCCTGTCCTGCCCTGCTCTTGCCCAATGGCGAACGCAAGCGTCGGTCTGGCGTCATATGTAAACAGCAATTGCACCATGCATGTGAGGTATCACCGCGAAGGTCAGATCGAGGGCAATCATTTTAGCAGTTGACCTCCTCTGTAAATCTACTGGGGTAACCTGTAAAGGCTTTTAAAGGCTTTTAAAAATGTATGTAGTTTGTCGCCAATGCGCGTTTGTGCGAAATTTTAAAGCATGTCGTGTTTGGTATCTATGTACTCGGCCTAAGATCATCTTTTTTATTTCATTAAACATTTGGGCAATATAGTGTGTTTTAGTGCATTAAAATGAAAAAAAGTGTATTTTTTAACCCAAAAAATGCGTTTGAAAAATCGCTGCGCAAATACTGTGTAGAAAAAAAAATGCAACACCCACCATTTTAATCTGTAGGGCCTTTGCTTTAAAAATATATATATATAATGTTTGGGGGTTCAACGTAATTTTCTTGCAAAAAAAAATATGTTTTCATGTAAACAAAAAGTGTCAAAAAGGGCTTTGTCTTCAAGTGGTTAGAAGAGTGGATGTAAGCTTCCTAATGTTGTGTATAAAATGCCAGAACAGTTCAAAACCCCCCAAATGACCCCATTTTGGAAAGTAGACACCCCAAGCTATATACTGAGAGGCATGTCGAGTCCATGGAATATTTTATATGTTGACACAAGTTGCGGAAAAACGACAATTTTTTTTTTTTTTTTGCACAAAGTTGTCACTAAATGATATATTGCTCAAACATGCCATGGGCATATGTGGAATTACACACCAAAATACATTCTGTTGCTTCTCCTGAGTACGGGGATACCACATGTGTGAGACTTTTTGGGAGCCTAGCCATGTACGGGACCCCAAAAACCAAGCACCGCCTTCAGGCTTTCTAAGGGTGTAAATTTTTGATTTCACTTCTCACTGCCTATCACAGTTTCGGAGGCCATGGAATGCCCAGATAGCACAAAACCCCCCCAAATGACCCCATTTTGGAAAGTAGACACCCCAAGCTATTTGCTGAGAGGTATTGTGAGTATTTTGCAGATCTCGCTTTTTGTCACAAAGTTTTGAAAATTTAAAAAATATATATATATATATATATATATTTTCTTTCTTCATTTTCAAAAACAAATGAGAGCTGTAAAATACTCATCATTCCTCTCATCAAATAGCTTGGGGTGTCTATATTCCAAAATGGGGTCATTTGGGGGGGTTTTGTGCGATTTTGACATTTTATGGCCTTCGAAACTGTGATAGGTAGTGAGGAGTGAAATCAAAAATTTGTGCCTAGAAATCCTGAAGGCGGTGCTTGGTTTTCGGGGTCCCGTACGCGGCTAGGCTCCTAAAAAGTCCCACACATGTGGTATCCCCGTACTCAGGAGAAGCAGAAAAATGTATTTTGGGGTGTAATTCCACATATAACCATGGCATGTGTGAGCAATATATCATTTAGTGATAACTTTTTGTAATTTTTTTTTTTTTTTTTGTCATTATTCAATCACTTGGGACAAAAAAATTATATTCAATGGGCTCAACAGGCCTCTCAGCAATTTCCTTGGGGTGTCTACTTTCTAAAATGGGGTCATTTTGGGGGGTTTTGTGCTATTTTGGCATTTTATGGCCTTCGAAACTGTGATAGGTAGTGAGGAGTGAAATCAAAAATTTGCGCCCTTAGAAATCCTGAAGGCGGTGCTTGGTTTCCGGGGTCCCGTACGCGGCTAGGCTCCCAAAAAGTCCCACACATGTGGTATCCCCGTACTCAGGAGAAGCAGCAAAATGTATTTTGGGGTGAAATTCCACATATAACCATGGCATGTGTGAGCAATATATCATTTAGTGACAACTTTTTGTAATTTTTTTTTTTTAGTCATTATTCAATCACTTGGGACAAAAAAATAAAAAATTCAATGGGCTCAACATGCCTCTCAGCAATTTCCTTGGGGTGTCTACTTTCCAAAATGGGGTCATTTGGGGGGGTTTTGTACTGCCCTGTCATTTTAGCACCTCAAGAAATGAGATAGGCAGTCATAAATTTAAAGCTGTGTAAATTTCAGAAAATGTACCCTAGTTTGTAAACTCTATAACTTTTGCGCAAACCAATAAATATACGCTTATTGATATTTTTTTTACTAAAAACATGTGGCTGAATACATTTTGGCCTAAATGTATGACTACAATTGAGTTTATTCGATTTTTCTTATAACAAAAAGTAGAAAATATCATTTTTTTTCTAAATTTTCGGTCTTTTTCCGTTTATATCACAAAAAATAAAAATCGCAGAGGCAATCAAATACCATTAAAAGAAAGCTCTATTTGTGGGAAGAAAAGGACGCAAATTTCGTTTGGGTACAACATTGCATGTCCACACAATTTACAGTTAAAGCAGCGCAGTGCAAAATTCTGAATTCACCTCTGGTCCTCTAGCTACCAAATGGTCCGGGGCTTAAGTGGTTAAAATGTGCCCATTTGTACACTTATGCCTGTTATCTTGGGATACGTGTTTTTTGTTTTCTTCTTTTTTTTCCCAGTTATGGTTCGTTTAATACCCCCCACTTATGTACGATTTGAGATGTTCATTGCCTCTTTTGTATATATGTATTTTTTATGCATGTACTAGACTGAAGTGTTTGTCATTTATGCTGGCCATTCATGAGGGTAGATGTTGTTATTCATTTGTATTTTGTATTCTAAGCCTCCGAATGCTAATTGCTCTGTGCGGGATGTTACCTGCAATTGGATGCATTTGTTGATGACGGTCACAGTTGTATGATACGAAGCATCGGAGGGTTGGTCAATATTATATTTGAAGCCAGCTTTACTCCACCCCCGGGAGACATACATTGGTTAGCCTGGTTGGTTAAGCTTGGAACGCAAGCTTTGCGTTATGACGTCATCGGGCGCCGACGTGATAAAGTTGACACATGTCTTACCTATCTCCATAGACGCTGGGACGTCCACCATCACAAAGAGAGTCAGCTAGCCACACCCCCAAACGTTGCGTATTGGTGACGCCGGTGGTTAAGCAGTATGGAACGCACAAGCTGCGTGATGACAGTGCAGGAAGCTGACGCGATGACGCGGTTGCGCAGTTCACGTTTCCCTTGTGGATTGGATAGCCCGGCTGGTGGTGGGCAGACCCCCATGCATCATTGAAATGATTGGCTGGGTACACAGGGCGGTTGTTTCCAACTTCAGCTGTTTTGGGTCAGTTATCATGTATTGATTATATATAGTGGCGTGATGCAGGTCAGCAGGTTGATGCCCCAGTTGAAGAGCACTAGCTCGAAACATGTCGGGTACACAGCCTGCATAGCTTTTTTTCACCACGCTTTACCATTTATTTTCTGTGCATTTGTTTTTTACATGCATTGTCTTAGTTGTCTGTAAATCAGAAGACTTTTTATCCATGTTTTTATGCCAATAAAGGCTTTTTTATACCTTTACCCTGGAATTTCTACATTATGGGGAGTTATTTCTGTTTCCTTTTACAGTCAGGTCCATAAATATTGGGACATCGACACAATTCTAATCTTTTTGGCTCTATACACCACCACAATGGATTTGAAATGAAACGAACAAGATGTTCTTTAACTGCACTGCAGACTTTCAGCTTTAATTTGAGGGTATTTACATCCAAATCAGGTGAACGGTGTAGGAATTACAACAGTTTGTATATGTGCCTCCCACTTTTTAAGGGACCAAAAGTAATGGGACAATTGGCTGCTCAGCTGTTCCATGGCCAGGTGTGTGTTATTCCCTCATTACCCCATTTACAAGGAGCAGATACAAGGTCCAGAGTTCATTTCAAGTGTGCTACGTGCATTTGGAATCTGTTGCTGTCAACTCTCAATATGAGATCCAAAGAGCTGTCACTATCAGTGAAGCAAGCCATCATTAGGCTGAAAAAACAAAACAAACCCATCAGAGAGATAGCAAAAACATTAGGTGTGGCCAAATCAACAGTTTGGAACATCCTTAAAAAGAAAGAATGCACCGGTGAAGTCAACAATCAAGAGAAGACTTCACCAGAGTGAATACAGAGGGTTCACCACAAGATGTAAACCATTGGTGAGCCTCAAAAACAGGAAGGCCAGATTAGAGTTTGCCAAACAACATCTAAAAAAAGCCTTCACAGTTCTGGAACAACATCCTATGGACAGATGAGACCAAGATCAACTTGTACCAGAGTGATGGGAAGAGAAGAGTATGGAGAAGGAAAGGAACTGCTCATGATCCAAAGCATACCACCTCATCAGTGAAGCATGGTGGTGGTAGTGTCATGGCGTGGGCATGTATGGCTGTCAATGGAACTGGTTCTCTTGTATTTATTGATGATGTGACTGCTGACAAAACCAGCAGGATGAATTCTTAAGTGTTTCGGGCAATATTATCAGCTCATATTCAGCCAAATGATTCAGAACTCATTGGACGGCGCTTCACAGTGCAGATGGACAATGACCCGAAGCATACTGCGAAAGAAACCAAAGAGTTTTTTAAGGGAAAGAAGTGGAATGTTATGCAATGGCCAAGTCAATCACCTGACCTGAATCCGATTGAGCATGCATTTCACTTGCTGAAGACAAAACTGAAGGGAAAATGCCCCAAGAATAAGCAGGAACTGAAGACAGTTGCAGTAGAGACCTGGCAGAGCATCACCAGGGATGAAACCCAGTGTCTGGTGATGTCTATGCGTTCCAGACTTCAGGCTGTAATTGACTGCAAAGGATTTGCAACCAAGTATTAAAAAGTTTGATTTATGATTGTTAATCTGTCCCATTACTTTTGGTCCCTTAAAAAGTGGAGGCACATATACAAACTGTTGTAATTCCTACACCGTTCACCTGATTTGGATGTAAATACCCTCAAATTAAAGCTGAAAGTCTGCAGTTAAAGGAAACATTGTTCATTAAATTTAAAATCCATTGTGGTGGTGTATAGAGCCAAAAAGATTAGAATTGTATCGATGTCCCAATATTTATGGACCTGACTGTATGATATTTCTACCCTGGGGATATCGCACGTCTCGGACTGTGGTGAATCTGGTTTGTTTCATCCCACACCTCGTTTCTGAGAGTGACAGGATTGGTTTCCAGCAACATCTATTGTGACATCCAGAAAATTCATCATGACACCACCCCTTGGAGGCCCGGTTCAGGTATTCCAGTCCATGCTTGGTTGGCACACCTTCGCTGACGCGTGTGCCCTCGTTTTATGGTAAGAGTACCCATTCCTTACTTCTTTCTGGATGTTGGATTATAGACAAGTGCACACTACATGGTTGATGCGGTTCATTCAGCACATATCCAGTACGCCTATCAGTCGTGCAGCAGAGACTTTCATCTTCTATTGTTTTTTCACAAGGATTCCCCTTTTGCTTTGAACATAATGAGGACTTGATTTATATTTGTATTTCTTGACACAGTTATCACTATTATTGAGTTCACTCTATGTTGTTTTTATTGGTTCACTTGGCTCACATCCTGTGACACCATTCATTATTTAGTGGTGTCCCAAACTGTGTTTTTCACAGTTGCTACACTTTACACACAATTCCTTGATTGTCAAGGACTGTTTGCATTGTCACCAGCGCCGCATTTTTTAGTTCTTCAATTTTTTGAGCAATATCATCTTATTGTTAATGCTGGCAGCTTTGTTTATTGTGTGTGTAAAAAGTAATCCGTGCAAGAATATTTAGAAACCCTGATGCCAGCAGAGGTATAAACTATTGTTGATTGCGTGTGTTCCAAGGGAATCAATAGACAGCTGCCTCTACTGATTGCATCCACCTGAGTGGAGCAAATGATTGGAAGGAAAGAAAAAAGCAAAGATGGCGCTGGTCTGTTGGAGCCCTGTGAGGCCTGATGCTGCACTTAAAATCCTATTATATAAAGTGCGGTGTGTAAATTAAAATGAATTGCTCAAAGTGCTACAAAATTCCTAAGTGCTGAAGTGCCTGTGCAAACTACTGCTTACAAAGAAAAAATATATAATAATAATGATAAAAAAATATATACAGTATATACTCGAGTATAAGCCGAGTTTTTCAGCACATTTTTTTGTGCTGAAAATGCCCCCCTCGGCTTATACTCGAGTAACCTTTTTGCGCCTGATCTCCCGGACTTTGGGGACCAGGTTCCGGCCATTCGTAGGTCCCCTGGACCCCAAACTTGGCACACGTGTAGCCCCACTCTTCCTCTACAATTTGTTGTCCGGGGGACCTACGGCCGGGGCACCCCTTCCATAGACTCCTATGTTAAACGGTCATTTCTCCGGTAACTTTGGGGACCCGGTACCGGTACTTCCATGTTAAACGTAAGTCTAGTCATGTACACAGTGTGGTATGGGTTACAGTGAGGCATGGACACAGTAAGGCATGGACACAGTGAGGCATGCACATGGACACAGTGAGGCAAAGTGAGGCACAGTGAGGCATGCAGATGGACACCCTAGGCCAATGGACACCCTAGGCCAGGGGTGTCCAAACTTTTTTCAAAGAGGGCCAGATTTGATGAAGTGAACATGCGTGAGGGCCGACCATTTTGCCTGACATTCTTTAAACCATTAAAATTCGGTCTAAGTAAATTCTCTTGCCTTTTTCGCGCTCGTTCCCGACACACAGATGAATGCTCTGCTCTTTAGGGGTACCGTTAATTCTTAATGGTACCCCACACATTGGAAAACGTGGGGTGCTTTTGGTGTAGTGCAATTAAAAAAAAAAAAGGTCGGGGACTTTTCCCTGCATTTTTGTGGATAGGGAAGCCCATTGAAATGAATGGGCTGCCCTACACGCAGCACGCAGTCACATAGATGTAAACCAAGGGCTTGTTCACATGTCAGGTTGGAGGGGCAGTAAAACCACATGGTTGATCTGTTTACCACCCCCAACTTCTCCCCCTTTAGCTGCAGAGGCAGCAGCTGGGGGTGTACACATGCTGTGGCTGCAGCTGGAGGTATACCCAGGCTGAATGGTGCTGCACTGAAACTACCCCGCAACTGTGTGCATTGCACTGTTGCGGTATAGGCTTTACTGCCTGTCAAACGCCTCTAAAAAGCGATCCTCACAAACAAGCCCTACAAAAGCAGTTCTGATGGTACAGGCATTAAAAATAACATACACACAGAAACATGCACACGCACACATGCAGACACATGCACGCGCACACACGCATACACACACACACGCAGACACATCCACACACATGCAGACACATGCATACAGACACAGGCACACAAACACATACAGACAGACAGACACTCACATGTATAAGGCCCTTTTAAAACGAATCTAGCTGCTAAGTACCTTTGCAGTTTCCTCATTCAGCCGGGTACTGCACTCTAGGGGGAAGAAGAGAGCACAACACACTCCCCTGCACTTTCACTTTTGAAGCTGACGGAGCTTTTCACAGTGCCTACCGATGTACAGTTCGGCAGGGAACGGGAGATCGGGCTCATCTGACAGCCCTTATCTCCCCTAATCCCGCGGCACACCTGAGAACCAGGGGGGCCGTTCAAAACCGGGCCGCGGGCCGCGATTGGCCTGACTTTGGACATGCCTGCCCTAGGCTTATACTCGAGTCAATACGTTTTCCCAGTTTTTTGTGGTAAAATTAGGTGCCTCGGCTTATATTCAGGTCGGCTTATACTCGCGTATATATGATATATATATGATATATATATATATATATATATATATATATATATATATATATATATATATATATTGTGACAGCAGGAAGGTAAAGTCACCTGGTTGCATCCAGGGGGGTAGATATATTTCGCCCAGATTCAGGCTTTACGCCGACTTATACAACTAGGTGGAGAGTTGTATAAGGCTAGTGGGCTCATGGATGACTCATACCTCTAGGGAGAGTGTGGGGTGTCGTGCAGACAGAGATGAGGAGACCAGCTGAAGCTTGTCAGCTCATTTAGGCCTCTATAAGAACTCCCAGCTTCATTAGATGTTAGCTCATGCCTGGAACCAGACCTGTGTGGACTGTCTAGGGAGAGTGAACCCCTGTGCGGTGAGGCAAAGCCTGTGTGGCTATTTGTTTGGACTTTTACTAAACCAGGGACTTAGGGACTAGGACAGCACTAGGCTGATCCCAGTTGTTAGTTAGGAAACCTGTATGTTTAGTCAGAGGTCAACTTGACCAGGATTTATTTTGGTTATGTTTCTTTTGCTTTGCTGTGTTTTGTCACTGTAAATAGAAAATAAACCGCACCTTTTTTTTGATTTTGAAAACCACAACCTCCGTTTGCTGGGCCTGTTTTGTGTGGGGAGCCCATCCCGGGGGTCACACACACCCGCTGCCGAGCTAACCCCCTCACAGTTGGTGGAGAACCAGTGGCAGTTTTTTTTAAGCCAGCATGGAGGAGATACTGAAGCAGCTGGCTCTAGCAAATGCCAATCAACAGCAGACAAATGCAGGTTTGCAAAGGAGCCTTGCAGCCCAGCAGCAGACAAACGCAACTTTGCAACAGAGTCTGGAGGCTCAGCAACGAGCCCAGCAGCAATCTGAGGCCCGCTTCATAGACCTGTTGCAGAAGCAAGAGCAGAGACTACAACAACAGATGGAAGCAGTAATGCAGCAACGTCCGCAGACCAGTGAGGAAAGCCGTCCCACTAATACCGCGTCCTTTGGGGTGAGTCGTTTATTGACAAAAATGACTGGAGAGGATGATCCAGAGGTATTTTTGACCACATTTGAAAGGACCGCTGAAAGAGAAAAGTGGCCTGAGGAGCAGTGGGCTGGACTGGTGGCTCCTCTGTTAACTGGTGAATCGCAGAAAGCTTACTATGACCTAGAGCCTAACCAAGCAAAAGACTATGTGATGCTAAAAGCTGAAATATTGGCAAGGCTGGGTGCCACCCAGGCTGTCCGGGCTCAGCGTGTGCATAACTGGACTTTCCAGCTTGGAAAACCCCCCAGGTCTCAAATGTATGATCTCATTCACCTGAGCAGAAAGTGGCTACAGCCAGAGACTTTGTCCGCACCAAAGATTGTGGAACGTGTTGTAATGGATCGGTTTTTGAGAGCTCTTCCTACTGCCATCCAAAAGTGGGTAAGCCATGGAGACCCAGAGACGGCCGATGGTCTTGTGGATCGTGTGGAGAAATACTTGGCTACAGAGAACCTGACGGCCTCTTCCAGAGACACTCGGACTTTCCACCCTAAGACCAGACCATCCCCAGGGGCGGATAAGAGGATTCCAAGGGGTGAGGGTGGAGAGAGTGAGAGGGTGGGAGCTCTACCCCAAGTTTGGCGAGAACAGCCTGGGAAATCAGCGGCTCAAGAGGCGGCAAGAAGGATCATTTGCTACCGCTGCCGGCAAGCGGGACATATTGCAGCCAATTGCCCGGTTGTGGAGGAACCCATGCAGTGTGACTTTCTGACGGGCAGACGTCAGTCGCTGTGTGCGACAGTCGCATGCACTGCCATTCGAGGAACTGAGAAACATTTATGCAAAATGTGTGTTAATGGTAGAAATGTTGTGGTATTGCTGGATTCAGGTAGCCTTGTGACTCTGATAAAGGCTGAGTTAGTTAAAACAGAGGTCTCTGGGAATAGCAAGGTAGCTGTTATTTGTGTGCATGGGGACACCCGAGAGTATCCAGTGACTACAGTGTGTTTCGAGACCCCCAAAGGTACCCTCTCTCATCCAGTGGGCTTAGTATCTCAGTTACCGCATGACGCCATTGTGGGAAGGGATTTTCCGAAGTTCTGGGAACTGTGGGATGATCCTGAGCCCCTCACTGGTGCCCCTATGTACCAGGAATGTGATAGCCAGAACTCCCCTGAGAGTGGTGAGGACTCTCCGGAATTTCCCTTATCAGTATTGGCAGGGGAGACTCAAGAAACTGGAGAGGAGCCCACCTCCTCAGACGAAAACCTGCCGTCTGTGGAGTTTTCTGATCTTGAGGTTCACAGGGAAAACTTTGCCACAGAACAGTTGAAAGACCCCGCCCTAATAAAGGCACGGGAAAACGTAGTGAAAATAGATGGTGAGTTAGTGAACCCAGATAATACCTGCACTTACCCATACTTCAGCGTAGAGAAGGACCTACTGTATCGGGTGGCAAAAAGGGCAGAAGAAACCGTTGAGCAGCTTGTGGTGCCCAAACCTTACAGGAAGTTGGTGTTGGAGTTGGCCCATGGGCACATTCTTGGAGGTCATCTGGGGACAGAGAAAACCCGAGAGAGGGTATTACAGAGATTCTATTGGCCGGGGGTGATGAAGGACGTAGAAAATTATTGTTCCTCCTGCCCTGTGTGTCAGAGGTTGGCCCCGATGCCACATTTCCGTAGCCCGCTGGTCCCTCTACCCATCATTGAGGTCCCGTTTGAGAGGATCGCCATGGATTTGGTAGGTCCTATAATCAAGTCCGCTAGGGGGCACCAGTACATATTAGTTATAATGGACTATGCCACCCGTTATCCAGAAGCGATCCCTCTCCGAAATACCTCGGCCAAAACCATAGCCAAAGAGCTATCTCTTGTTTTTAGCCGGGTGGGTATTTGTAAAGAACTGCTTACGGACCAAGGTACACCCTTTATGTCCCGGGTTATGAAAGAGCTGTGTAAATTGTTCAAAGTGACGCAATTGCGTACGTCTGTGTATCACCCCCAAACCGATGGGCTGGTTGAAAGATTCAACAAAACCCTAAAACAAATGTTGAAGAAAGTGGTGGATAGAGATGGAAAGGATTGGGACTGTTTACTTCCTTATTTGATGTTTGCTATTAGGGAGGTGCCCCAATCCTCTACGGGATTCTCCCCCTTTGAGTTACTGTATGGGAGACACCCAAGAGGGCTGTTGGATATTGCCAAGGAAACTTGGGAAAGTGAGAGTTCTCCCCACAGGAGTGTGATTGAGCATGTCGCCCTGATGCAAGATCGAATTGCACAGGTAATGCCCATCGTGAAGGAACATTTGGCCCAAGCGCAGTTGGCACAGCAGAGAGTGTACAACCGTGGAGCCAAGACCCGTACCTTTTCCCCGGGGGATAGGATATTGGTACTTGTCCCTACGGTTGAAAGTAAATTCCTTGCCAAATGGCAAGGCCCCTACGAGATAATGGAAAAAGTGAGCGAAGTGAATTACAAGGTCAGACAACCAGGAAGGCGAAAGCCCGAACAGATCTATCACGTTAATCTGTTGAAAGCCTGGAGGGATAGAGAGTCCTTAGTCGCAGACACTTGGTCACCAGCTCAAACTGGTTGCGTGATTCCTGAGGTTGGAATAGCAGCCACCTTGTCACAACCCCAACAACAGGAGGTTAAGGAGTTTGTGCTTCGCAACAAGGAGGTATTCTCTGAGCTGCCGGGACAAACATCTGGGGTAGAGCATGACATCATTACCCCGCCCGGTGAAAGGGTGAAGTTAAAACCCTATCGGATCCCAGAGGCTCGACGGGAGGCAATACGGGAGGAAGTACAGAAAATGCTGAACTTAGGGGTGACAGAGGAGTCCCAAAGTGATTGGTCTAGTCCCATCGTGTTGGTGCCTAAACCGGATGGGAGCTGGCGATTTTGTAACGATTTTCGTCAGTTGAACAAAGTTACAAAATTTGACACCTACCCCATGCCACGTATAGATGAGTTGATCGACCGGCTGGGAACAGCCCGATACATGACGACTCTTGACCTCACAAAAGGGTATTGGCAAATCCCCCTGGCCAAGTCGGCCAAAGAGAAAACCGCATTTGTAACCCCAGACGGGGCGTTCCAATATAAAAGAATGCCGTTCGGGTTACAGAATGCGCCGGCCACATTCCAGCGGAAAATGGACCAGATGCTGAGGCCCCATCGGAAGTATGCTGCGGCTTACCTGGATGACGTAATTGTCCATAGCACAGATTGGGCCTCACATCTGCCAAAAGTGCAAGCAGTCCTGGACTCTGTTCGGGAAGCGGGGTTTACGGCTAACCCCAAGAAGTGTACCATTGGGCAGGAGGAGGCCAAATATCTTGGGTACACCATTGGGAGGGGAGTAATAAAACCCCAACTCAACAAAGTCGAGGCCATCCAGAGTTGGCCACGTCCCAACAGCAAGAAGCAGGTACGAGCCTTTCTGGGAATCGCTGGGTATTATCGGCGATTCATTCCCCACTTTGCTTCTAAGGCTGTGCCCCTAACCAACCTGACGAAGGGGAAAGGGTCGGTCATGATTAAATGGACCCCCGAGGCTGAGGCAGCATTCCAATTCTTGAAACAAGCCTTATGTAGCCAGCCAGTGTTGTACTCACCCGACTTCTCTAAAGACTTTGTCGTACAAAGTGATGCGTCAGATGTGGGGTTAGGTGCAGTATTGTCCCAGGTCTGGAACGGGGAAGAGCACCCAGTCATTTACCTCAGCAGGAAGTTGAAGTCCCATGAGGTAAATTACGCCACCGTTGAAAAGGAGTGTTTAGCGGTGAAGTGGGCTCTAGATTCCCTTCGGTACTACCTGCTAGGTAGGCACTTTGACATGGTTACGGATCACGCTCCGTTAAAGTGGATGGCTCAAAACAAGGAAACAAATAGAAGAGTGAATAGGTGGTTCCTGGCCCTCCAGGAATTCAACTTCACAGTAAAGCATCGCCCTGGCGTTCAAATGGGGAATGTGGATGCTTTGTCTCGAGTACATGAATGCCTGATTGCTGGTGTTCCAACCCCGAGGTTAAAACAAGAGGGGGGGTATGTGACAGCAGGAAGGTAAAGTCACCTGGTTGCATCCAGGGGGGTAGATATATTTCGCCCAGATTCAGGCTTTACGCCGACTTATACAACTAGGTGGAGAGTTGTATAAGGCTAGTGGGCTCATGGATGACTCATACCTCTAGGGAGAGTGTGGGGCGTTGTGCAGACAGAGATGAGGAGACCAGCTGAACCTTGTCAGCTCATTTAGGCCTCTATAAGAACTCCCAGCTTCATTAGATGTTAGCTCATGCCTGGAACCAGACCTGTGTGGACTGTCTAGGGAGAGTGAACCCCTGTGCGGTGAGGCAAAGCCTGTGTGGCTATTTGTTTGGACTTTTACTAAACCAGGGACTTAGGGACTAGGACAGCACTAGGCTGATCCCAGTTGTTAGTTAGGAAACCTGTATGTTTAGTCAGAGGTCAACTTGACCAGGATTTATTTTGGTTATGTTTCTTTTGCTTTGCTGTGTTTTGTCACTGTAAATAGAAAATAAACCGCACCTTTTTTTTGATTTTGAAAACCACAACCTCCGTTTGCTGGGCCTGTTTTGTGTGGGGAGCCCATCCCGGGGGTCACACACACCCGCTGCCGAGCTAACCCCCTCACAATATATATATATATATATATAAATATAAAAAATATATTAATACATTGAGGTGTCCATAATCAAATATATTAGTACATTGGGATATCCGTACCTTTACTTGGTGGAAAAATTTTACAGGTGAACAGACTTGCGAAATAAATATATGTGCAAATATCCAATAAATAAAATGCAGTACACTTCATCTAGTGCTACAAACAGATCCTTTAGAAAAAAGTCCTTATAAAAAGGTCCTTATGGAAACCATAATAAAGTATATCCAATCAGATTGTTTCAAGTGCTGAAAGAAGTGCTTGGTGCCGAGTCTAAGGGAGCCGTGATCACTGCAAACTGTGCTCTTACAAAGACCGCACTCACCAGCTTGTACCCCCCTCTTGGGGTATGATGCCTTCACAGTGTGGGCCACTGTGTAGCCCTCTGGCAGTTGCTCATCCCTCTGCTCTTGATGATGATAGTGCTCAAACAATGGCCCATGTATAAGAGAAAGGAAGGGAGCCCCAGATAATGTGATACCGTTTTATGACCTTATTTATTAATAAAACACAACTTGGGTACTCACATCTAGACAAATAAAAACATGCAAACGATGCTGACACTCTGGTCAAGCAGGCAGCGATGTGACATTCTGGGGGCGTGTTCTACCGGTTTCGTCATGTCACTTCATCTGGAACACCACTACATGATTGATGCGTTTCATTCAGCACATATCCAGTACGCCTATCAGTCGTGCAGCAGAGACTTTCATCTTCTATTGTTTTTCACAAGGATTCCCCTTTTGCTTTGGGCATAATGAGGACTTGATGTATATTTGTATTTCTTGACACAGTTATCACTATTATTGAGTTCACTCTATGTTGTGTTTACTGGTTCACTTGGATCACATCCTGTGACACCATTCATTATTTAGTGGTGTCCCATACTGTGTTGTTCACAGTTGCTACACTTTACACACAATTCCTTGATTGTCAAGGACTGTTTGCATTCTCACCAGCGCCACATTTTTTAGTTCTTTAATTTTTTGAGCAATATCATCTTATTGTTAATGCTGGCAGCTTTGTTTATTCACTAAGTAGCGCAACTTTCCCTTCCATTTTTGTATCATTTTTTTTTATTCTATTGTTGCAGCCACTATTCTTTTCTGTCTTTTTCAACACTTGTATTTAAGATGGATGTTTTTGAGTACAGGACAACGCGTTCTCTCAACATGGACGGAGTATTTGTCCCTCTCAACATTAACACGGAAATTAGTGGTCTCTAAGATCCTCATGGTTACCGAGATCCATTTGGAGTGGGACATAGCTTTTTTAGAACAGTATTCTAAAGAACATATAGTCCCCAGGGGTTTACGCTGGGATGTGTATCCCCAACAAGGTGACGTTGAAATAGACGCATGGTTCTGGTATTTCAATGAGGCGGGTCTCAATCTTTTGAGTTTCCTCACTGATAGGAAAAAAGCTAGACTGGTGGCTATTGATCTCGAGATTAAGTTACTCAGAGATCAATTGCTTCCACATAAGTCTACACCAGAATATGTGTCCCTCTCTTCCAGTCTCAAAACTCATCTTGAGAAAGAAGAAAAGGAACAACGTTTAAAGAAACAAAAGAAGTATACCAGGGATATTAACGACTATAAAACCAATATAGTCTTTAGTTGGCAAAAAAAGGATAGTTTGGCCGTGTTAGACAACACGGGCCCAGGCCTCATGGATACATCAATCCCGGTTGTGACTGGAGATATATCTAGACCAGGGACACAGCCTTCTGCTACATATACTAAAATTGAACATCCCCGTGCCCCTGGGGTTTATCATGCCACCAACCATACTTCCAACCATCCTCCCAGGGATAATAGTAGAGGGAGAGGAGGAAGGAGTAGGGGTAGAGGACCCCAGCAGGGACGTAATGATGGTCAGAGACAATCCAATTATTCAACCCGAGATAGATCCCCACATGGCCCACGAGTCGATCAAGGAGGATATTACCAGGAACATTACTCATCCAATCACACTCCAGTCCGAACATAAAATAGATTCTCGCCCCTTGGAGACATCAACCCAAGGGAGGGGTATGGCACTCATTATCCTTATATGGAGAGGGATTATGACCAATACAACAGGTCTACTTATACATATAACCGCCCTTATCCAGTCCACCCATTAGGAGGATTTTCTCCCGAGGGGGAGGCGGGCCAGGAAAAAGAAGGAAACTATAAAATGTTGTGGCATTTTCAATCTTAGTCAGGCAGTATTTTCTGATGCGGAACTTAGAACCTTAGATAAAGGTCTTAAGTATGTTCCATTCAAACAATTAAACAAACTCAAGACATTTGTGGATATACACAAATATGTCCGCAAATTAAACATACAGAGACATTTCATTGCCCATCCGTCAAAGCCTAAAGACACTAGTGGAGGATTGGACCGGGTAGTTCACATAGGTTTATCTAATCCCTCCCTCTTTAACCCTCCCAGTGCCACGGCACCTTCTATAAAAGTATTCCGAGACCTAGTCCTGAAGGACTTGGAATCTCTACCTAGAAAACGCATGTACAACCACCCGGATATCAAGGTCAGTCTCAAGTCTCTATGCGAACGCAAAGACTTGATTATTCGTCCAGCCGATAAAGGCGGTGGGTTAGTCATTTTGGATTAAGAGGAGATGTGTCGCATACAAAATGATGAGAATACTTATACATTACTTTCTCAGGATACCACGAAGAAACTTAAGAAAGCTTTGACGGAATTTGTGGAGGAGGGTTTCCAACAGGGCATATTTGGTACCGGTAGTTCCACGCATTCCGGTTATGTATTACTTCCCCAAGGTTCACAAAAACATTACTCGACCTCCCGGCAGACCCATTGTGAGTGGGATTGATTCAGTGACATTGCAAATTGGCATATCTAATAATCTCCCCATCAGAGATTTCAGTGGTTGACCATCGGCTGGTTACTAAGACATTTTTAAACCAACCGATCACAATGGCTATATCCCCACGGATAGCTGCCATTACAGTTCATGGTTGAAATCAGTACCATACAGTCAACTGCTCCGCATTAGGAGAAATTGTACGAATCTGACGGATTTCCATCAACAGGCTGGGATTTTGAAATCCAGATTTGTTGAAAAGGGTTATGTGCCGTTGACCATAGATGAGGAAATTGATAGGGTTTCAAAACTAGATTGAAGTACACTCATCTCTGTACAACCCAAATGAGCCCCGAATGTTAGATTTAAATGGTCATTTACCACTCAGTTCTCTGTACAACACAAACAAGTCAAGGACATTTTCAATCGTTATTGGAAAGTACTCAAGAATGACCCTTTATTAGCTCCTGTACTTCCCGACAAAGCAGGTATTATTTACAGGGGCGCTATGCCCCTTAGGAATAAAATTGCACCAAATGTGATGAAATCCTCCTACCAAACCCACATTTTTTCCTAACTTCAAGGGATTTTGCCCTTGTCGTAGATGTAATGTGTGTATTCATAATGTTTGGAAAGGTAGGAAAACAGATAGTTTTACATCCACCAATACATCCACTGTTTACCGTATGAAGCAATTTACAACATGTGCCACTCACTATATAGTATACCTCATAATATGTCCCTGCAAGAAGCAGTATGTGGGAAGAACCATCAGAACTTTTTCAATCAGAGTCAATGAACATATCACAAGCATAAAGAAGGGCCGTACTAATCATAGTGTTCCAAAACACTATTTACAATACCATCATAAGGGTCCATCTGGCACGAGATTTCAAGTGATTGACAGATTTACTCCCCATTGGAGGGGTGAGTCACGTGTCAGGGGAGTTTCCCAATTAGAGATGTTTTGGATATACCAGCTTCAATGTTTCTCCCCTTATGGGTTAAACATTGACTGGGACATTAACACGTTCATTAATAAATCTTGATTTTTGGTTTTGGCCTATGTACATGTGGTCCATTAGAATTTATGCATTGTACATTGACCTTCAGTATTGAGTTGCCTTGACATGTGCCCATTTGTACACTTATGCCTGTTATCATGGGATATGTGTTTTTTGTTTTCTTCTTTTTTTCCCAGCTATGGTTCGTTTAGGACCCTCCAAATATGTACGATTTGAGATGTTCATTGCCTCTTTTGTATATATGTATTTTTTATGTATGTACTGGACTGAAGTGTTTGTCATTTATGCTGGCCATTCATGTGGGTAGATGTTGTTATTCATTTATATTTTGTATTCTAAGCCTCCGAATGCTAATTGCTCTGTGCGGGATGCTACCTGCAATTGGATGCATTTGTTGATGATGGTCACAGTTGCATGATACGAAGCATCGGAGGGTTGGTCAATATTATATTTGAAGCCAGCTTTACTCCACCCCCGGGAGACATACATTGGTTAGCCTGGTTGGTTAAGCTTGGAACGCAAGCTTTGCGTTATGACGTCATCGGGCGCCGACGTGATGAGGTTGACGCATGTCTTACCTCTCTCCATAGACGCTGGGACGTCCACCATCACAAGAAGAGTCAGCTAGCCACATCCCCGAATATTGCGTATTGGTGACGCCGGTGGTTAAGCAGTATTGAACGCACAAGCTGCGTGATGACAGTGCAGGAAGCTGACGCGATGACGTGGTTGCGCAGTTCACGTTTCCCTCGTAGATTGGATAGCCCGGCTGGTGGTGGGCAGACCCCCATGCATCATTGGAATGATTGGCTGGGTACACAGGGCGGTTGTTTCCAACTTCAGCTGTTTTGGGTCAGTTATCATTTATTGATTATATATAGTGGCGTGGTGCAGGTCAGCAGGTTGATGCCCCAGTTGAAGAGCACTAGCTCGAAACATGTCGGGTACACAGCCTGCATAGCTTTTTTTCACCACGCTTTACCATTTATTTTCTGTGCATTTGTTTTTTACATGCATTGTCTTAGTTGTCTGTAAATCAGAAGACTTTTTATCCATGTTTTTATGCCAATAAAGGCTTTTTTATACCTTTACCCTGGAATTTCTACATTATGGGGAGCTATTTCTGTTTCCTTTTACAGTCAGGTCCATAAATATTGGGACATTGACACAATTCTAATCTTTTTAGCTCTATACACCACCACAATGGATTTGAAATGAAACTAACAAGATGTTCTTTAACTGCAGACTTTCAGCTTTAATTTGAGGGTATTTACATCCAAATCAGGTGAACGGTGTAGGAATTACAACAGTTTGTATATGTGCCTCCCACTTTTTAAGGGACCAAAAGTAATGGGACAATTGGCTGCTCAGCTGTTCCATGGCCAGGTGTGTGTTATTCCCTCATTACCCCATTTACAAGGAGCAGATAAAAGGTTCAGAGTTCATTTCAAGTGTACTATTTACATTTGGAATCTGTTGCTGTCAACTCTCAAAATGAGATCCAAAGAGCTGTCACTATCAGTGAAGCAAGCCATCATTAGGCTGAAAAAACAAAACAAACCCATCAGAGAGATAGCAAAAACATTAGGTGTGGCCAAATCAACAGTTTGGAACATCCCTAAAAAGAAAGAACGCACCGGTCAGCTCAGCAACACCAAAAGACCCGGAAGACCACGGAAAACAACTGTGGTGGATGACCGAAGAATTCTTTCCCTGGTGAAGAAAACCCCCTTCACAACAGTTGGCCAGATGAAGAACACTCTCCAGGAGGTAGGTGTATGTGTGTCAAAGTCAACAATCAAGAGAAGACTTCACCAGAGTGAATACAGAGGGTTCACCACAAGATGTAAACCATTGGTGAGCCTCAAAAACAGGAAGGCCAGATTAGAGTTTGCCAAACAACATCTAAAAAAGCCTTCACAGTTCTGGAACAACATCCTATGGACAGATGAGACCAAGATCAACTTGTACCAGAGTGATGGGAAGAGAAGAGTATGGAGAAGGAAAGGAACTGCTCATGATCCAAAGCATACCACCTCATCAGTGAAGCATGGTGGTGGTAGTGTCATGGCGTGGGCATGTATGGCTGCCAATGGAACTGGTTCTCTTGTATTTATTGATGATGTGACTGCTGACAAAACCAGCAGGATGAATTCTTAAGTGTTTCGGGCAATATTATCAGCTCATATTCAGCCAAATGATTCAGAACTCATTGGACGGCGCTTCACAGTGCAGATGGACAATGACCCGAAGCATACTGCGAAAGAAACCAAAGAGTTTTTTTAAGGGAAAGAAGTGGAATGTTATGCAATGGCCAAGTCAATCACCTGTCCTGAATCCGATTGAGCATGCATTTCACTTGCTGAAGACAAAACTGAAGGGAAAATGCCCCAAGAACAAGCAGGAACTGAAGACAGTTGCAGTAGAGACCTGGCAGAGCATCACCAGGGATGAAACCCAGTGTCTGGTGATGTCTATGCGTTCCAGACTTCAGGCTGTAATTGACTGCAAAGAATTTGCAACCAAGTATTAAAAAGTTTGATTTATGATTGTTAATCTGTCCCATTACTTTTGGTCCCTTAAAAAGTGGAGGCACATATACAAACTGTTGTAATTCCTACACCGTTCACCTGATTTGGATGTAAATACCCTCAAATTAAAGCTGAAAGTCTGCAGTTAAAGGACACATTGTTCATTTAATTTAAAATCCATTGTGGTGGTGTATAGAGCCAAAAAGATTAGAATTGTATCGATGTCCCAATATTTATGGACCTGACTGTATGATATTTCTACCCTGGGGATATCGCACGTCTTTGACTGTGGTGAATCTGGTTTGTTTCATCCCACACCTCGTTTCTGAGAGTGACAGGATTGGTTTCCAGCAACATCTATTGTGACATCCAGAAAATTCATCATGACACCACCCCTTGGAGGCCTGGTCCAGGTGTTCCAGTCCATGCTTGGTTGGCACACCTTCGCTGACGCGTGTGCCCTCGTTTTATGGTAAGAGTACCCATTCCTTACTTCTTTCTGGATGTTGGATTATAGACAAGTGCACACTACATGGTTGATGCGGTTCATTCAGCACATATCCAGTACGCCTACGCCTATCAGTCGTGCAGCAGAGACTTTCATCTTCTATTGTTTTTTCACAAGGATTCCCCTTTTGCTTTGAACATAATGAGGACTTGATTTATATTTGTATTTCTTGACACAGTTATCACTATTATTGTGTTCACTCTATGTTGTGTTTACTGGTTCACTTGGATCACATCCTGTGACACCATTCATTATTTAGTGGTGTCCCATACTGTGTTGTTCACAGTTGCTACACTTTACACACAATTCCTTGATTGTCAAG
Source organism: Rana muscosa (assembly GCA_029206835.1). Taxonomy (NCBI): domain Eukaryota; kingdom Metazoa; phylum Chordata; class Amphibia; order Anura; family Ranidae; genus Rana; species Rana muscosa. The sequence continues at coordinate 1,075,317,188 of CM055116.1, read as the reverse complement.
GACTGTTTGCATTCTCACCAGCGCCACATTTTTTAGTTCTTCAATTTTTTGAGCAATATCATCTTATTGTTAATGCTGGCAGCTTTGTTTATTCACTAAGTAGCGCAACTTTCCCTTCCATTTTTGTATCTTTTTTTTTTATTCTATTGTTGCAGCCACTATTCTTTTCTGTCTTTTTCAACACTTGTATTTAAGATGGATGTTTTTGAGTACAGGACAACGCGTTCTCTCAACACGGACGGAGTATTTGTCCCTCTCAACATTAACACGGAAATTAGTGGTCTCTAAGAACCTCATGGTTACCGAGATCCATTTGGAGTGGGACATAGCTTTTTTAGAACAGTATTCTAAAGAACATATAGTCCCCAGGGGTTTACGCTGGGATGTGCATCCCCAACAAGGTGACGTTGAAATAGACGCATGGTTCCGGTATTTCAATGAGGCGGGTCTCAATCTTTTGAGTTTCCTCACTGATAGGAAAAAAGCTAGACTGGTGGCTAATGATCTCGAGATTAAGTTATTCAGAGATCAATTGCTTCCACATAAGTCTACACCAGAATATGTGTCCCTCTCTTCCAGTCTCAAAACTCATCTTGAGAAAGAAGAAAAGGAACAACGTTTAAAGAAACAAAAGAAGTATACCAGGGATATTAACGACTATAAAATCAATATAGTCTTTAGTTGGCAAAAAAAGGATAGTTTGGCCGTGTTAGACAACACGGGCACAGGCCTCATGGATACATCAATCCCGGTTGTGACTGGAGATATATCTAGACCAGGGACACAGCCTTCTGCTACATCTACTAAAATTGAACATCCCCGTGCCCCTGGGGTTTATCATGCCACCAACCATACTTCCAACCATCCTCCCAAGGATAATAGTAGAGGGAGAGGAGGAAGGAGTAGGGGTAGTGGACCCCAGCAGGGACGTAATGATGGTCAGAGACAATCCAATTATTCAACCCGAGATAGATCCCCACATGGCCCACGAGTCGATCAAGGAGGATATTACCAGGAACATTATTCATCCAATCACACTCCAGTCCGAACATAAAATAGATTCTCGCCCCTTGGAGACATCAACCCAAGGGAGGGGTATGGCACTCATTATCCTTATACGGAGAGGGATTATGACCAATACAACAGGTCTCCTTATACATATAACCGCCCTTATCCAGCCCACCCATTAGGAGGATTTTTTCAGAGCCCTTACAGGCCCCAAACGAAGGGTAGAAACAAAAGAGGAACCCGAGGGGGAGGCGGGCCAGGAAAAAGAAGGAAACTACAAAGTGTTGTGGCATTTTCAACCTTAGTCAGGCAGTATTTTCTGATGCGGAACTTAGAAGCTTAGATAAAGGTCTTAAGTATGTTCCATTCAAACAATTAAACAAATTCAAGACATTTGTGGATATACACAAATATGTCCGCAAATTAAACATACAGGATTGGACCGGGTAGTTCACATAGGTTTATCTAATCCCTCCCTCTTTAACCCTCCCAGTGCCACGGCACCTTCTATAAAAGTATTCCGAGACCTAGTCCTGAAGGACTTGGAATCTCTACCTAGAAAACGCATGTACAACCACCCGGATATCAAGGTCAGTCTCAAGTCTCTATGCGAACGCAAAGACTTGATTATTCGTCCAGCCGATAAAGGCGGTGGGTTAGTAATTTTGGATTAAGAGGAGATGTGTCGCATACAAAATGATGAGAATACTTATACATTACTTTCTCAGGATACCACGAAGAAACTTAAGAAAGCTTTGACGGAATTTGTGGAGGAGGGTTTCCAACAGGGCATATTTGGTACCGGTAGTTCCACGCATTCCGGTTATGTATTACCTCCCCAAGGTTCACAAAAACATTACTTGACCTCCCGGCAGACCCATTGTGAGTGGGATTGATTCAGTGAGATCGCGAATTGGCAGGTATATTGACTTACACCTACAGCCACTAGTTTGTAAAACTCCATCTTTTTTTAAAGATACCGGTGACAGCATACGCCGGTTACAAACGGTTGATTTGCATGATGATTGCATACTGGTGACGGCTGATGTGATGGCTCTGTATACCTGCATCCCACATAGTTTGGGATTTAAAGCTGTGGAACACTTTTTGTCCAATAGCAGCCTAATTCCAGAAGTTCAGCAACGATACGTTATGGAATTACTTAGGTTTGCTACACAATGCAACTATTTTTGGTACAATAACCAATTTTTTCTCCAGCGAAAGGGTGTCGCTATGGGGGCCAAGTTTGCCCCCAGCCTGGCAAACCTTTTGATGGCCCTATGGGAGGAGGATGTCGTCTATGCCCTCGAACGCCCCGAGTTGGCGCTGTGGGCAAGGTATATAGACAATATCCTCCTCCTGTGGAAGGGTGATGAGGAGTCCTTGCATGACTTTATGGCCATGCTCAATGACAACGAGATGGGTATTGTTTTAACCTATGAGACTAGCCGTAGTATGATCCACTTTCTGGACCTGGAGATTGAAGGGATATTTAGCTTAACCGCTTCCTTTATTGTTATAATCAGTTTCCATTTTATGTTTCTACTTGTACTGTATTTCACATATTACTAGGTGCGTACTGGTAAACTAGTTTCGTTTTCTCATGTTCATGTTATCTACTTGTTGGAGTTTCGTTTCTTATTAAGCACGTGATTTCTTAGAAATAATTAGTTTCACTTTTGTCATGAAATGTCTCTGTATATGATTGGATAATTTGTCAAAGGGCGGTACTTTCTGAAAGCCCCTTTATATATTCACACCAAGGAATAAAAGATTAGATTTGCTCGGAGAGACCTTGCTTTTTTTGTGTCAGTCTCAATGGGCTAATCTCACAGGCCTGGGGGGATTGTAAGTCACATCTTATCAGAAATATTATCAAGATTCAAACTCATCCCTAGACTATCTAATAATCTCCCCATCAGAGATTTCAGTGGTTGACCATCGGCTGGTTACTAAGACGTTTTTTAAACCAACAGATCACAACGGCTATATCCCCACGGATATCTGCCATTACAGTTCATGGTTGAAATCAGTACCATACAGTCAACTGCTCCGCATTAGGAGAAATTGTACGAATCTGACGGATTTCCATCAACAGGCTGGGATTTTGAAAGCCAGATTTGTTGAAAAGGGTTATGTGCCGTTGACCATAGACGAGGAAATTGATAGGGTTTCAAAACTAGATCGAAGTACACTCATCTCTGTACAACCCAAATGAGCCCCGGATGTTAGATTTAAATGGTCATTTACCACTCAGTTCTCTGTACAACACAAACAAGTCAAGGACATTTTCAATCGTCATTGGAAAGTACTCAAGAATGACCCTTTATTAGCTCCTGTACTTCCCGACAAAGCAGGTATTATTTACAGGGGCGCTATGCCCCTTAGGAATAAAATTGCTCCAAATGTGATGAAATCCTCCTACCAAACCCACATTTTTTCCCAACTTCAAGGGATTTTGCCCTTGTCGTAGATGTAATGTGTGTATTCATAATGTTTGGAAAGGTAGGAAAACAGATAGTTTTACATCCACCAATACATCCCCTGTTTACCGTATGAAGCAATTTGCAACATGTGCCACTAAATATATAGTATACCTCATAATATGTCCCTGCAAGAAGCAGTATGTGGGAAGAACCATCAGAACTTTTTCCATCAGAGTCAATGAACATATCACAAGCATAAAGAAGGGCCGTACTAATCATAGTGTTCCAAAACACTATTTACAATACCATCATAAGGGTCCCTCTGGCACAAGATTTCAAGTGATTGACAGATTTACTCCCCATTGGAGGGGTGAGTCACGTGTCAGGGGAGTTTCCCAATTAGAGATGTTTTGGATATAACAGCTTCAATGTTTCTCCCCTTATGGGTTAAACATTGACTGGTACATTAACACGTTCATTAATAAATCTTGATTTTTGGTTTTGGCCATTAGAATTTATGCATTGTACATTGACCTTCAGTATTGAGTTGCCTTGACATGTGCCCATTTGTACACTTATGCCTGTTATCATGGGATATGTGTTTTTTGTTTTCTTCTTTTTTTCCCAGCTATGGTTCGTTTAGGACCCTCCAAATATGTACGATTTGAGATGTTCATTGACTCTTTTGTATATATGTATTTTTTATGTATGTACTGGACTGAAGTGTTTGTCATTTATGCTGGCCATTCATGTGGGTAGATGTTGTTATTCATTTATATTTTGTATTCTAAGCCTCCGAATGCTAATTGCTCCGTACGGGATGCTACCTGCAATTGGATGCATTTGTTGATGATGGTCACAGTTGCATGATACGAAGCATCGGAGGGTTGGTCAATATTATATTTGAAGCCAGCTTTACTCCACCCCCGGGAGACATACATTGGTTAGCCTGGTTGGTTAAGCTTGGAACGCAAGCTTTGCGTTATGACGTCATCGGGCGCTGACGTGATGAGGTTGACGCATGTCTTACCTCTCTCCATAGACGCTGGGACGTCCACCATCACAAGGAGAGTCAGCTAGCCACACCCCTGAATGTTGGGTATTGGTGACGCCGGTGGTTAAGCAGTATTGAACGCACAAGCTGCGTGATGACAGTGCAGGAAGCTGATGCGATGACGCGGTTGCGCAGTTCACGTTTCCCTCGTGGATTGGATAGCCTGGCTGGTCGTGGGTGGACCCACATGCATCATTGGAATGATTGGCTGAGTACACAGGGCGGTTGTTTCCAACTTCAGCTGTTTTGGGTCAGTTATCATTTATTGATTATATATAGTGGCGTGGTGCAGGTCAGCAGGTTGATGCCCCAGTTGAAGAGCACTAGCTCGAAACATGTCAGGGACACAGCCTGTATAGATTTTTTTCACCACGCTTTACCATTTATTTTCTGTGCATTTGTTTTTTACATGCACTGTCTCAGTTGTCTGTAAATCAGAAGACTTTTTATCCATGTTTTTATGCCAATAAAGGCTTTTTTATACCTTTACCCTGGAATTTCTACACCATGGGGAGCTATTTCTTTTTCCTTTTATGATATTTCTACCCTGGGGATATCGCACGTCTCGACCTGTGGTGAATCTGGTTTGTTTCATCCCACATTGGTTTCCAGCAACATCTCTTGTGACATCCAGAAGATTCATCGTAACACCACCCCTTGGAGGCTCGGTCTAGGTGTTCCAGTCCATGCTTGGTTGGCACACCGTCGCTGACACGTGTGCCCTCGTTTTATGGTAAGAGTACCCATTCCTTACTTCTTTCTGGATGTTAGATTATACACAAGTGCACACTACATGGTTGATGCGGTTCATTCAGCACATATCCAGTACGCCTATCAGTCGTGCAGCAGAGACTTTCATCTTCTATTGTTTGTTCACAAGGATTCCCCTTTTGCTTTGAACATAATGAGCACTTGATGTATATTTGTATTTATTTACACAGTTATCACTATTATTGTGTTCACTCTATGTTGTGTTTACTGGTTTACTTGGATCACATCCTGTGACACCATTCATTATTTAGTGGTGTCCCATACTGTGTTGTTCACAGTTGCTACACTTTACACACAGTTCCTTGATTGTCAAGGACTGTTTGCATTGTTACCAGCGCTGCATTTTTTAGTTCTTCCATTTTTTGAGCAATATCATCTTATTGTTAATGCTGGCAGCTTTGCTTATTCACTAAGTAGTGCAACGTTCCCTTCCATTTTTGTAAAGAATACAGAATGATTGCACTGTGGATGCCATTGCAGCCTAAAGGTGGCACTGTCAATCTGCAGGCCCAAGACAGTGAAAGTGGTTATAAAGCTAAAGAATTTTTCTACCTTAATGCATTCCCTGTTAAAAGTAAAAAAACATTTTACCTGAATTCTGTATATATTCAGCACCGTGCCAGCTCTCTCCCCTCTCCATGCTCTCACAACACTACACTGAGAGCAGCGGGTTGTGAGAGCACATAAACACCCCTGCAGAAGTTGAAAGACATAGAGATCCAGGGTATTAGAATGGAGAATTACCCCTGTGACGGTTACCTGCAAATCAAGTTATCATTTGATCCGGTAATGGTTGGACAGCCTCGGAATTTTGACACACTGGCCATTGTGTGTTCTCAGTCACCAGGGTCCATAGGAAGTTCTTTGATCATGGGAACAAACACAGATCTGGTGAAATGGCTGTTAGCTCCTGTTGCCTCCAGATGTGATTCCTTGCTACAGAGTGTGTACCCCCAGTTGCAGCCAGTGTACCAGTGTCTGCAATGTGCATCAAGAGGAAATAGCCTCAACCCAGAACGTGTCTCAGCCAGAAGAGATATCCTGTGGACAGGAGGAAAAGATGGAAATTAAGGGTCCCGAAGACACATTCTCTCCTCAGCTTTCTGAAGTCACAGTGGAACCCTCTGTCAGAGAAAGGTTAGAGCCCAGAGATCACAAGGTTAAGCAAAAGATGCTTCATACTGTGGAATCAATGAATCAATGAATGAATCTGGTCTGCAGAAGTCATCGCTGCTGAAGTGATTGCTGCTTTACCACCGATGCCTCTGCACCTCAGTGTGAAAGTGCCCTTAGTGTAATGTTCAGTTGTTGTTAAAACAAAAACATTTGTTCTTTGGAGGACCAAAGATTCAATGGTGGGGGGGATAATGTAGCACTGGTCTGGGCTCTTTAAAAAAAAATCCCAGCAGTGCTGACAAAATAAACACAGAATTATTTTTTTTATTCTCTCCTGTGATGGACAGATGAAGGGAGAGAGAGATGATCCATTACTGTCGGAGAGAGAGAGAGAGAGAGACCGGAGCCCCATGCTGTGACCTGTGAGCCAAGGGACAGAGCGACTGCGAGGATACCACCCCTGCAGTGCAAGTTGCAGGTGTCATCACGGGCAAAAGAGTGAGAGGACATCTGTTCGGAGGAACCATTGTTGCTGTGTCACTGGGATTGGTGAGAGGCCCTTGCGGCCATTATCTGTGTCTGTCACTATTTGCTGCTGTCATTAGAGACTGAGCCGCTGGTATCTAATCTACACAGTCAGTCACAAATTATCTCTAACACCTTAGAGACTGCTTCAAAGAGCTCCAAAATCTTAGCGGGTGAAGAGTCAGGACCAAGGAATATTGTATTGCATGTCTTCGTTTTAAAGAAGTACCACACTTTGCCCCCCCTCCCTTTTCCTTAGAGTGCACTCTAAGACAGTGTAGTTATTTATACTGTGAGGGGGTTAGCTCGGCAGCGGGTGTGTGTGACCCCCGGGATGGGCTCCCCACACAAAAACAGGCCCAGCAAACGGAGGTTGTGGTTTTCAAAATCAAAAAAAGGTGCAGTTTATTTTCTATTTACAGTGACAAAACACAGCAAAGCCAAAAGAAACATAAACAAAATAAATCCTGGTCAACTTGACCTCTGACTAAACATACAGGTTTCCTAACTAACAACTGGGATCAGCCTAGTGCTGTCCTAGTCCCTAAGTCCCTGGTTTTAAATGTCCAAGCAAATAGCCACACAGGCTTTGTCTCACCGCACAGGGGTTCACTCTCCCTAGACAGTCCACACAGGTCTGGGTCCAGGCATGAGCTAACATCTAATGAAGCTGGGAGTTCTTATAGAGGCCTAAATGAGCTGACAAGCTTCAGCTGGTCTCATCAACTCCCTGTCTGCACGACGCCCCACACTCTCCCTAGAGGTATGAGTCATCCATGAGCCTACTAGCCTCAGCTGGGCTTATACAACTCTCCACCTAGTTGTATAAGTCGGCGTAAAGCCTGAATCTGGGCGAAATATATCTACCCCCCTGGATGCAACCAGGTGACTTTACCTTCCTGCTGTCACATACCCCCCCCTCTTGTTTTAACCTCGGGGTTGGAACACCAGCAATCAGGCATTCATGTACTCGAGACAAAGCATCCACATTCCCCATTTGAACGCCAGGGCGATGCTTTACTGTGAAGTTGAATTCCTGGAGGGCCAGGAACCACCTATTCACTCTTCTATTTGTTTCCTTGTTTTGAGCCATCCATTTTAACGGAGCGTGATCCGTAACCAAGTCAAAGTGCCCACCTAGCAGGTAGTACCGAAGGGAATCTAGAGCCCACTTCACCGCTAAACACTCCTTTTCAACGGTGGCGTAATTTACCTCATGGGACTTCAACTTCCTGCTGAGGTAAATGACTGGGTGCTCTTCCCCGTTCCAGACCTGGGACAATACTGCTCCTAACCCCACATCTGACGCATCACTTTGTACGACAAAGTCTTTAGAGAAGTCGGGTGAGTACAACACTGGCTGGCTACATAAGGCTTGTTTCAAGAATTGGAATGCTGCCTCAGCCTCGGGGGTCCATTTAATCATGACCGACCCTTTCCCCTTCGTTAGGTTGGTTAGGGGCACAGCCTTAGAAGCAAAGTGGGGAATGAATCGCCGATAATACCCAGCGATTCCCAGAAAGGCTCGTACCTGCTTCTTGCTGTTGGGACGTGGCCAACTCTGGATGGCCTCGACTTTGTTGAGTTGGGGTTTTATTACTCCCCTCCCAATGGTGTACCCAATATATTTGGCCTCCTCCTGCCCAATGGTACACTTCTTGGGGTTAGCCGTAAACCCCGCTTCCCGAACAGAGTCCAGGACTGCTTGCACTTTTGGCAGATGTGAGGCCCAATCTGTGCTATGGACAATTACGTCATCCAGGTAAGCCGCAGCATACTTCCGATGGGGCCTCAGCATCTGGTCCATTTTCCGCTGGAATGTGGCCGGCGCATTCTGTAACCCGAACGGCATTCTTTTATATTGGAACGCCCCGTCTGGGGTTACAAATGCGGTTTTCTCTTTGGCCAATTTGGCCAGGGGGATTTGCCAATACCCTTTTGTGAGGTCAAGAGTCGTCATGTATCGGGCTGTTCCCAGCCGGTCGATCAACTCATCTATACGTGGCATGGGGTAGGTGTCAAATTTTGTAACTTTGTTCAACTGACGAAAATCGTTACAAAATCGCCAGCTCCCATCCGGTTTAGGCACCAACACAATGGGACTAGACCAATCACTTTGGGACTCCTCTATCACCCCTAAGTTCAGCATTTTCTGTACTTCCTCCCGTATTGCCTCCCGTCGGGCCTCTGGGATCCGATAGGGTTTTAACTTCACCCTTTCACCGGGCGGGGTAATGATGTCATGCTCTACCCCAGATGTTTGTCCCGGCAGCTCAGAGAATACCTCCTTGTTGCGAAGCACAAACTCCTTAACCTCCTGTTGTTGGGGTTGTGACAAGGTGGCTGCTATTCCAACCTCAGGAATCACGCAACCAGTTTGAGCTGGTGACCAAGTGTCTGCAACTAGGGACTCTCTATCCCTCCAGGCTTTCAACAGATTAACGTGATAGATCTGTTCGGGCTTTCGCCTTCCTGGTTGTCTGACCTTGTAATTCACTTCGCTCACTTTTTCCATTATCTCGTAGGGGCCTTGCCATTTGGCAAGGAATTTACTTTCAACCGTAGGGACAAGTACCAGTATCCTATCCCCCGGGGAAAAGGTACGGGTCTTGGCTCCACGGTTGTACACTCTCTGCTGTGCTAACTGCGCTTGGGCCAAATGTTCCTTCACGATGGGCATTACCTGTGCAATTCGGTCTTGCATCAGGGCGACATGCTCAATCACACTCCTGTGGGGAGAACTCTCACTTTCCCAAGTTTCCTTGGCAATATCCAACAGCCCTCTTGGGTGTCTCCCATACAGTAACTCAAAGGGGGAGAATCCGGTAGAGGATTGGGGCACCTCCCTAATAGCAAACATCAGATAAGGAAGTAGACAGTCCCAATCCTTTCCATCTCTATCCACCACTTTCTTCAACATTTGTTTTAGGGTTTTGTTGAATCTTTCAACCAGCCCATCGGTTTGGGGGTGATACACAGATGTACGTAATTGCGTCACTTTGAACAATTTACACAGCTCCTTCATAACCCGGGACATAAAGGGTGTACCTTGGTCCGTAAGCAGTTCTTTACAAATACCCACCCGGCTAAACACAAGAGATAGCTCTTTGGCTATGGTTTTGGCCGAGGTATTTCGGAGAGGGATCGCTTCTGGATAACGGGTGGCATAGTCCATTATAACTAATATGTACTGGTGCCCCCTAGCAGACTTGATTATAGGACCTACCAAATCCATGGCGATCCTCTCAAACGGGACCTCAATGATGGGTAGAGGGACCAGCGGGCTACGGAAATGTGGCATCGGGGCCGACCTCTGACACACAGGGCAGGAGGAACAATAATTTTCTATGTCCTTCATCACCCCCGGCCAATAGAATCTCTGTAATACCCTCTCTCGGGTTTTCTCTGTCCCCAGATGACCGCCAAGAATGTGCCCATGGGCCAACTCCAACACCAACTTCCTGTAAGGTTTGGGCACCACAAGCTGCTCAACGGTTTCTTCTGCCCTTTTTGCCACCCGATACAGTAGGTCCTTCTCTACGCTGAAGTATGGGTAAGTGCAGGTATTATCTGGGTTCACTAACTCGCCATCTATTTTCACTACGTTTTCCCGTGCCTTTATTAGGGCGGGGTCTTTCAACTGTTCTGTGGCAAAGTTTTCCCTGTGAACCTCAAGATCAGAAAACTCCACAGACGGTAGGTTTTCGTCTGAGGAGGTGGGCTCCTCTCCAGTTTCTTGAGTCTCCCCTGCCAATACTGATAAGGGAAATTCCGAGAAAAGTCCTCACCACTCTCAGGGGAGTTCTGGCTATCACATTCCTGGTACATAGGGGCACCAGTGGGGGGCTCAGGATCATCCCACAGTTCCCAGAACTTCGGAAAATCCCTTCCCACAATGGCGTCATGCGGTAACTGAGATACTAAGCCCACTGGATGAGAGAGGGTACCTTTGGGGGTCTCGAAACACACTGTAGTCACTGGATACTCTCGGGTGTCCCCATGCACACAAATAACAGCTACCTTGCTATTCCCAGAGACCTCTGTTTTAACTAACTCAGCCTTTATCAGGGTCACAAGGCTACCTGAATCCAGCAATACCACAACATTTCTACCATTAACACACATTTTGCATAAATGTTTCTCAGTTCCTCGAATGGCAGTGCATGCGACTGTCGCACACAGCGACTGACGTCTGCCCGTCAGAAAGTCACACTGCATGGGTTCCTCCACAACCGGGCAATTGGCTGCAATATGTCCCGCTTGCCGGCAGCGGTAGCAAACGATCCTTCTTGCCGCCTCTTGAGCCGCTGATTTCCCAGGCTGTTCTCGCCAAACTTGGGGTAGAGCTCCCACCCTCTCACTCTCTCCACCCTCACCCCTTGGAATCCTCTTATCCGCCCCTGGGGATGGTCTGGTCTTAGGGTGGAAAGTCCGAGTGTCTCTGGAAGAGGCCGTCAGGTTCTCTGTAGCCAAGTATTTCTCCACACGATCCACAAGACCATCGGCCGTCTCTGGGTCTCCATGGCTTACCCACTTTTGGATGGCAGTAGGAAGAGCTCTCAAAAACCGATCCATTACAACACGTTCCACAATCTTTGGTGCGGACAAAGTCTCTGGCTGTAGCCACTTTCTGCTCAGGTGAATGAGATCATACATTTGAGACCTGGGGGGTTTTCCAAGCTGGAAAGTCCAGTTATGCACACGCTGAGCCCGGACAGCCTGGGTGACACCCAGCCTTGCCAATATTTCAGCTTTTAGCATCACATAGTCTTTTGCTTGGTCAGGCTCTAGGTCATAGTAAGCCTTCTGCGATTCACCAGTTAACAGAGGAGCCACCAGTCCAGCCCACTGCTCCTCAGGCCACTTTTCTCTTTCAGCAGTCCTTTCAAATGTGGTCAAAAATACCTCTGGATCATCCTCTCCAGTCATTTTTGTCAATAAACGACTCACCCCAAAGGACGCGGTATTAGTGGGACGGCTTTCCTCACTGGTCTGCGGACGTTGCTGCATTACTGCTTCCATTTGTTGTAGTCTCTGCTCTTGCTTCTGTAACAGGTCTATGAAGCGGGCCTCAGATTGCTGCTGGGCTTGTTGCTGAGCTTCCAGACTCTGTTGGTGAGCTTGCTGCTGGGCTGCAAGGCTCTGTTGATGAGCTTGCTGCTGGGCTGCGAAGTTCTGTTGTTGAGCTGCAAGGCTCTGTTGATGAGCTGCAAGGCTCTTTTGCAAACCTGCATTTGTCTGCTGTTGATTGGCATTTGCTAGAGCCAGCTGCTTCAGTATCTCCTCCATGCTGGCTTAAAAAAAAACTGCCCGCATTCTCCACCAACTGTGAGGGGGTTAGCTCGGCAGCGGGTGTGTGTGACCCCCGGGATGGGCTCCCCACACAAAAACAGGCCCAGCAAACGGAGGTTGTGGTTTTCAAAATCAAAAAAAGGTGTGGTTTATTTTCTATTTACAGTGACAAAACACAGCAAAGCCAAAAGAAACATAAACAAAATAAATCCTGGTCAACTTGACCTCTGACTAAACATACAGGTTTCCTAACTAACAACTGGGATCAGCCTAGTGCTGTCCTAGTCCCTAAGTCCCTGGTTTTAAATGTCCAAGCAAATAGCCACACAGGCTTTGTCTCACCGCACAGGGGTTCACTCTCCCTAGACAGTCCACACAGGTCTGGGTCCAGGCATGAGCTAACATCTAATGAAGCTGGGAGTTCTTATAGAGGCCTAAATGAGCTGACAAGCTTCAGCTGGTCTCATCAACTCCCTGTCTGCACGACGCCCCACACTCTCCCTAGAGGTATGAGTCATCCATGAGCCTACTAGCCTCAGCTGGGCTTATACAACTCTCCACCTAGTTGTATAAGTCGGCGTAAAGCCTGAATCTGGGCGAAATATATCTACTCCCCTGGATGCAACCAGGTGACTTTACCTTCCTGCTGTCACAATACGTTGTACTGTTCATAAGGGTTATTCATATTATTTATTGCCATTTCACTCATTGACTCTATTTAAAGTCAAAGAGCTGATTACTCTTTCCTTGGGTATAGTGCAATTCTGTATAGCTGACTATGTTTAACTTACTTGGGTGAGCCTATGTTATCTCAGACTGTCTTTATTTAAAGTGGTTTCAATATACCAACTTGCTTATCACTTAACGAGTGTGTGTGCATTTATTTTAGTAACATACAGCCAGGTATGGGGTATTTTCCAATTGTGTCTATATCTGTGGTTGCAGTGGTCTCTCCATTTAACCAGGTGTGTCAGAGGTGCTGAGTTTGTTCTTGTAGTGGAGGCGGAAGACAGAGGACCCGAAATTTAACCAGCAGGCTCCTTCGGGGGTGGCGCTACACACACACACACACACACAAATATATATATATATATATATATATATATATAAATATATATAGTATATATGTTTTTTTTTTGCTATTTATTGATAACTTCAATCAGTTATATTTATGTTTAAAAACAATTCTAATTTGAAAATACCATAAATCTCAGCATGCTTGAAAATATTTCTATGCTTAGATTAATAAAAAAAAAGAATGAAAACTGGCCATGTGAGCGTATAACTAATAACAGCATTACTAGATATTACTATATTATTTAATGGAATAATGATGCAAGACACAAGTAAACTGTAAGTAAAATATTGACATGATCAAAGTATCACTGACATTTATCTTCATGGAAAAATGTAGACATAGAATGTACACACTTTAAGGGTATTTATAGCACAAGTTAATGTTCACTGCACTTAAGATTTATGATTCCTAGGCAGACATTTAACTTTGGTTGCTTTGGGCAAGCCTTATGGGCAAACAGCCACATTAACAAGGTCAATGTACATAGGTATAGTCTTGAAAAAACTAAGTTATTTTAATCATTGCAGCAAATAGAGTGTTCATTTGTCCATTGAAGTCAATCTTCCACTGCTTACTAATTTGGCAATGGTAATACTATTGCAAACAACAGTCTGCCTGCTAGCAATTAAGAACAGTATGCAGGCTGGCCACCTGATCATCTGACATCATCAGTTGCTAGTAGCTATGATTAAGCACCAGTGAGAGCAGTGTGAAACGCGTTAGCAGTTTGCAATTTTAATCTGTTTTGTATGGACTGTATCTACAATAAAGGAAACAACTATTTTTTGGAGTACGGCTATCCGGATCTTTATTTGCTCATATCAGTTGCCAGCAAAGTCAATGGTTGATAAGGTGCACCATAACAACCAAAAATTGTGAAAAAAACGTATAGGACTCTGCACAGAATTCAGAATTCATACCAGTCCCTAATCTAAGCATACATTCCCTCTTGTAAAAGAAAAATCAGAAAAGAAGGGACACACTTGGAGTCACAACTAATAGAGACATAAAAATCTTTCTCTGATGAAAGTAAAAATTTAAGTTCTAAATATATCTTCATTTCTTTTGCAGAAAAGACACATAAATCTTTAAAAAAAAAGGATTATCCTTTTCTCCCTCAAATGCAATTGATGAATTCACTGTATACAAAGAAGTGAATCTTTTATTTTCCACAAAGTTCTGTTAGCGTTATTGCATGAGAATGAACAGTTTGGAGTGGGGCAAAAATTGGCCCCACACCTATGGGATTGTGGCAGACGTAAAAATTATATATTGGTAATATAGGGGTTTTAAGCTAATTTGCATATATTCTATTGGTGGATGAAGTCTTCAAATGACTGGAGCACGAGCTGTCACCTATAAAAGAGAAAAAAAAATGCATCACAAAAGCTGAAGTCGGTAAGGGGAGAAAAAAAAGGCACATTCCCACCCCACCCCCTTTTGTTGCAGCTTTATTATGAGGTTTTGTCTCTTTTACAATGAAAAGTGGATTTTATTTGAGTGTATGTTATTTAGCTTGAGCTTATAATAGCTGAGCTAATTTGGTATAATTTTGTTATGGATTTAATAAAATATATTTTGCAGTGTATAGTAAAGCTTGGTTTAACTTCCAAGATAATATAATAAAGGGCCACAGATTATTAATCCACAACAAGTTTGAGTCTAGTTCTTTAATTTAATTATATAGAATACTAGAATAATTTGTTTTGCCTATGGTCCCAGAAAGAAGTGACCTTAGATACAGGTGGATTGCTGACATAAGATGATCAAAAATTTTTAAATGACCTACCTCTTAGCTCTCTTGGGCAATGGTGTTCTTGAATAAGAAAACAGTGGGGATGAGGAGACTCTTTATGTGAGAGGCAGATTTGAGGATTAGATCTCTGAATATACCTCTAATAAATAAGGATAATATGTTGGGTTTTTGTTCAGGAGGACTTAAGGTGGATAAATTGAAATTGTAAAGGTAATAATAATCTCCTAAGAGAAGGAAGACAGACTTTAAAAGGAAATTAAAAGGGTGAAAAATGAGGTGACATTGTCTTTTAAGTGCATTTGACACGGTACCCCCATAACACCTAATACCTAGATACCAAGGTCTTTTAGCGTTGGTGATAGTATATGTGCCTGTATAGAAAACTGGTTACAGGAGTGTATCCAGAGGTATGGTGATAAATAGCATATCTTCTGAATGGTCTGAAAATATAAATGGTTGGGATAAATAGTCCAATCTCAGTATTTGCTGATGATATAAAGTTAAGTAGGGCAATAACTTTACAACAGGATATAGCAACTTTACAGGAACACCCCAATAAAATAGAGGGGTGGGCAAACACATGGCAAATGAGGTTCAATGTAGTGAAATATAAAGGAAACCTCCAAGGAAATCTGGGGGTCCTAGTTGATGATAGACTCAACAATATCATGCAATGCCAAGCTGCAGCAAGCAAGGCCAGCAAAATATTAGCATCTATTAAAAAGGGTATTTACTGTAGCAATAAAACTATAATTCTGGGGCGCAGTTTGGCCGCCGGAGAAGATGGCAGCCTGAAGTCTCAGCTCCGCTCCTCCTCGGCACCCTAAAGAGCCATCCAGCTCTCCAGCCTCTCACATGCCAGCCCTGGAAAATTGCTTACCCCCGATCCGGGGATTATGTCTAGGAAGCGTGGGCAGCGGCACGGGTCCTGCCGGCTCCTATACTTCTTCATGCGGCCCACACAGTTCCTGGATCAACATGGCACCAGCGTGGTGAGGGCAGAACAACAGCCGTTGGACATGAAGCCTCAGCATGAAGAGGATTCTGCCTCAGACATGGAGGAGTCGGCAGAAACGACTTTACAGCAGATTCACCCTACTTCTGATTGCGGTAAGAGGCTTGCCATCTCCCCTACACAATCACCAGCAAAGCTTCCCCCAGTGAAACGGCAGCATGGTGCTGAGACTAGTAGTCCCACAGCTGACAGTCTCTCTACACAAGCTCTGGCTGCTTTTCCTACAAGTGATGCCCCTGCCTCAGAGCACTCCTTAAAAGCTATGCTGCTCTCCCTGTAGGCTGATTTTCAAAAAGAACTCCGCACCTCCATTAACCATGTGCACGAACGCATTGACTTTTTGGAGTAACGCACAGAGCGTATCAAACAACACTTATCATCAGCCACTGCAACCCACAACGCAGTTGTTGACAGTCACAACATGATCAGGCAGAAACCATTCGGCAGTTACGCCTAAAAGTCGCAGACCTGGAGGATGGCTCCAGGCGAAACAATATTAAGATTAGCAGGGTACTAGAATCTGTTAATTCAGCCAAAATAATGCCTTTTATCCTCCAACTGTTCCTCAAACTTGTACCTGCTCTCACGCCACAAGATCTACCGTATTTATCGGCGTATAACACGCACCGGCGTATAACACGCACCCCAAGTTTAGGAGGGAATTTTAAGGAAAAAAACTTTTAGGAGGGAAATTCAAGGAAAAAAAACTTACATTTAAATGCAGCATGCAGCCTTGCCCAGTGTCCATCTGCAGCCTTGCCCAGTGTCCATCTGTCCATCTGCAGCCGTGCCCAGTGTCCATCTGTCCATCTGCAGCCGTGCCCAGTGTCCATCTGTCCATCTGCAGCCTTGCCCAGTGTCCATCTGTCCATCTGCAGCCGTGCCCAGTGTCCATCTGTAGCCTTGCCCAGTGTCCATCTGTCCATCTGCAGCCGTGCCCAGTGTCCATCTGTCCATCTGCAGCCGTGCCCAGTGTTCATCTGTCCATCTGCAGCCTTGCCCAGTGCCTTTGCGATCGTGTCAGTCCCGGCGGTTTTTAAAATTTGGCGCCGATTTCTGTGGAGAGGAGCGAGCGGGGCCGAGTGTACTTCGGCTGGACTCGGCTCCTCTCGCAGTTCCGCCCATCTCCACTGACTGCGCTGCTGACGGAGAAAGCCGAGTGTACTTCGGCTAGACTCGTGTCTGCTCACAGTCACAGGCAGGACTGCGAGAGGAGCCGAGACTAGGCGAAGTACACTCGGCTTTCTCTATGTCAGCGGCGCAGTCAGAGATGGGCGGGACTGCGAGAGGAGCCGAGTAAAGCCGATTGTACTTCGGCTTCGGCTCCGCTCGCTCGTTTTCAGCAGGGGAATTCGACGGAGTATCGGCGTATAACACGCACCCACGATTTTCCCCTGATTTTAAGGGGAAAAAAGTGCGTGTTATACGCCGATAAATACGGTACTTATTGATCGGGCCCACAGGATACACAAACTGCAGCACTTTTCACCTTCTCTTCCCAGAGATATCCTGGCCGTGTTTAACATCAAGGATCAAATAATGCGAGCTGCTGGATCCATGCGTTCCCTGCCTGACCCCCTCTCCAAGCTGGCTCTGTACAATGATATTTCCACAGCTACAGCACAGGCCTGCAAAGATTTCTCCCCAGTTATATCAATCCTAGTGGAGCGTAAAATCTCCTACAAGTGGGGATTCCCTGTAAAGCTGCTGGTCACATTCCAAAACCAACAAGTCGCTATCCAAACCCCCAAAGATGGCATCAAGCAGCTACGCAATTGGGGCTTAATCTCTTGTCCACCACCGTCATCCCACAAATCAAATCCGCCCCCTAAAATCTCCAACTGCTGAGATAAAAGTGATCCACCGTAAAGTCGCAGTACGCTTTTAAATTTCTGAAAAATTGGAAGTAATTGCTGGATGGCAAGATGCTCTAATTTTTTTTTGCTTGTGGGAGGAGCAGTTGCCATGTTGGGATCACCCCCACGCCCCAATACTACGGTGTGCTGATCACACAGTTTAGGTTCTTATTTTGTACCTTTCTTTGCCTTGTTTTCAACTTTTTATTCTTCATTGCGAATATTGTATAGCTACTGTATATTTGTAATCTCTGACACTGTACTTAGTATTTGTAATTTTACTGCTCCTCTTTACACCATAGTGGCATCTCCTAGTCACCCTCCTTTATGTCACTTAAAATTACCTTGCTGAATGCCAAGGGCCCTAACAGCCCGTTTAAACGCTCCCTTGTATGGCGTGAAGCCATCTCAGAACATTTTGTGCGCCCAGGAAACACACTTCTCCTAGGCTAAAGCACCCCGCTGCACCCACAAAGTATTTTCCTATTGTTTTCATGCCCAAGCCAATAAAAAAGTATGTGGTGTCATGATTGCGGGCCACTCCTCAGACTCCTTTGTCCTCTCCCACATGGAGAGGGACACCAAGGTAGATTTCTAATCCTTTCAGCGTCATTTAATAACACTCCCTTGACAATTGTCAATATCTATGCTCCAAACACTCGCCAGAAATACTTTTACAACCTGATTATGCAGAAAGTACAACACTACCCTAAGACATTTCTAGACTCCTCTAACACCAATAGGAAGCAGTCCACTGCCCTTTCCTCCCTTCTCTCACTAGAACACCTATGCGATCTGTGGAGATGCCAACATGGTAATAGAAAGGATTACTCTTTCTACTCCCACACCCAGAAATCGTACTCCAGGATTGACCTGTTCTTGCTTTCCAATCGTCTGTTGCAACAAGTAACTACCTCCTCTATAGGGGTAAAAACATGGTCAGACCATGCTCCTGTCTCAGTCTCTTTACCCTCTTCCTCCAAAGCAAACAAACAAACCCTTTGGTGTATGAATGCCTCACTCCTCAGCTAGAAGACAAGGAGAGAGGCGCCTCTAAGTGCAATAGTGTAACAAGTTTTTAATAGTAGATACAAATACACTCACATTTAGGTGAATTAACATAGGCGTTTAAAATGTCAGGATGACGATCATCAGCAGCAGGTCACAGGGGGTTCTCAGCTCTGCGTAGAATGACAGGAGTGTCTCTGAAGATGGAGCGGCCGGCTTCCGGGGACAACGATCCTGTAGTGTGTTAAGAGCGAGGCTAGGAGCGCACATGTGGTTAAGCTGCAGAGGGTGACGTCATCAACATTTTTGATGACGTCACCCTCTGCAGCTTAACCACATGTGCGCTCCTAGCCTCGCTCTTAACACACTACAGGATCGTTGTCCCCGGAAGCCGGCCGCTCCATCTTCAGAGACACTCCTGTCATTCTACGCAGAGCTGAGAACCCCCTGTGACCTGCTGCTGATGATCGTCATCCTGACATTTTAAACGCCTATGTTAATTCACCTAAATGTGAGTGTATTTGTATCTACTATTAAAAACTTGTTACACTATTGCACTTAGAGGCGCCTCTCTCCTTGTCTTCCAGTTACCCCTGAACATGGTTTCTGTTCATCTATGATGGCCGCCCTGTGCACAGTGGATCCCATTTATCCCTGTTCCACCCATATACACCGCAGTGTGTAAACAGACTCCTAAGGACTTCCTTTAAGACTGTCTATATATATACATATGTTGTATGGTATTTTTTCATCTTATCTTTATATTTTATATATTTTTTTATTTTATTTTTTATTTATTTATTTATTTATTTTTTATTTTTTATTTAATTATTTATTCATTCATTATTTTTTATTATTTTTTCTTGCTTCATATTGATTACTTTGGGTAATACATGTTTCTGTGGATATTGTGCGCCACCACTTGTCTATATACTCACTCCTCAGCTCCCTGGAAAGGTGAGAACAGATTTGATCCACGATTACGCACTTTTTTACCTCAAATTCTGGTTCCATTGCTGAACTTTCAACTCTTTGGAATGCCCATAAAGCTGTCATTAGGGGAATATTCCTAAAAATAGGATCAGCATGGGGAAGACACATGGTATGAGAGATATTAGGGCTGCACACCCCAAAAACATACAATATGGGAGAGTTCCCCCAGGTTTTTTTTTTAGAAGTAAAGTAAGTGAATTCAAAAAATGTGTTAATTAAAACTAATCTTCCTAAAAATAGGCACTCAGGAAAAGAAAAAACACACCTCCGCCATAAACTAATTTCTGGATCAAATCCGGAACCTAAAAGCTCATTATAAATCTGCCCCTAAGAACACTGACCTCACTACATTCAGCAAACTCATGAGCTCTTACTTACTTATTGGCTTTGACTTCTACCTTAGAAAACTCAAATTCCAATGGTAATTGCAAGGCAAAAAAGCAGGTAAATTCCTAGCCCAACAATATAAACGTAAAGTGGCGCAATCGAAAATACCCTTCCTCATTGACTCTCAGGGTCGTAGACTTTGCTATCCAAAAGATGATAGTTTTGGATAGGAAAAAGTGTTTTGGCTCCTTCTATGAAAAGCTGTACAACCTTCACCGCTCACCATCTGAAACCCAACCCTCCCAGATGCTTATTCAAAACTTCCTAGCTTCACTTCAACTCCCTTCCCTAACCTCACAGCAGATAGAGGCTTTGTCATTACCCTTCACCATTCTGGAACTTCAGTTGGCAATTAAAACACTCCCATCCCATAAAGAACCAGGCCCCGATGGTTTCTGCAATGAATATTATAGGACCTATCAGGAACCAATCATGCCACACCTATGTGACTCTCTTAACAGATTTTTAACAACCAGAGAGATCCCTACGGAATCTTTTGAGGCCATTGTCACCACTATACCTAAACCAGGGAAACACCCCCATGACCCAGCCAACTACCGTCCCATCTCTTTGCTAAACACGGACCTCAAACTTTTTGCTAAGCTCCTGGCAACTTGACTAGCAGCACACATGCCCCAACTTATACATCCCGACGAGGTGGGCTTTATTCCCCAATGCCAGGCAGCAGATGGAACCAGATGCTTTATTTACCTCATTAGTTGGGTCGAACATCACCAAACGCCTTTTCTGCTAATCTCTTTAGATGCAGAGAAGGCGTTTCATAGAGTCCACTGGAAATACTTGGAAGAGGTTTTGAGGAGATTTGGCATCTCTGGTAACTTTCTTTAACCATCCAGGGCCTATATTCCGAACCCAGTGCTAGAGAATGGACATCGGGAATGCTCTCAGACCCTTTCCCAATTACGAATAGAACACGCCAAGGGTGTCCACTATCGCCCCTTATCTTTGCCTTAGTAATAGAACCCCTAGCCTAGGCAATCCGCTCTCACCCCCTCATTACCGGAATAACAGTTGCACATACCTCACATAAATATGGCCTTTACGCCGACTATATCATTATTTCAATTACATCTTAGAACATTTTGTGGAAATTTCCCTTTACAAACTAAATCATACTAAGTCTTCCATGCTGGGAATCTCTTCTCCCGCTAGCTCTAAATGATGACATTACCAAAATTTCCCCCTTTTCCTGGGCCCTGAACTCCGTGACCTATCTAGGCATCCAACTCACTTCTCCCTCTGCTATGTCTCTCCGCTCTAATCTCTCTTCCTTGCTTCAGAAACTTCAAAATATAAATGCATCCATGTCCTCTCTTAATGCCTCATTGGCCGGGGCGCATTGCCCTGTCCAAAATGTTTCTGTTACCCCATTGATTGTACTTTTTCAGAACTCTTCCAATCTCCATACTTCATTCGGACCTAGCCAAAATGTAACACATTATGAATAAATTCATATGGGCAGGGCACAGACCTTGTCTAAAAACATCTGCACTCACAGAACCTAAAACATCGGCAGGACTAGGGGTCCCCAACATCCAACTCTAGTATAAAGCAGCTCTCTTTGATCAGGCCAAATGTTGGTGAACGGCCCACCCTCACACCCCTTGTCTTCTCATTGAAACAGCAGCACTCTTGCAGGACCCCACTCTACTGCTACCAGCAATCTGCTATCTTATCATCCACCACGGTCCTTTTTGCCACCTATCAATGCCACCATCACAGCTTGGAAAGCCATGCCACAAGCCTCCTGAGGGCTTCATGCACAGGCCCTATAAAAACTACCACTTCTCTGTTTACGACTTCTATCACCAGATCTCCCACTGAAACGATGGACTGTAGCGGGCATTAGTAATATTGGAGACCTCTTTTTCTCTCACACTCTCAAATCCTTCCAACAATTATCTAACGCCTTCCACCTACCTAGTAAGGACTTCTACATTTATCTACAAGTTTACCACGCCCTATCTTCAATGACAACGGCCAATACAACAACAAAAGATATGCTTATGTTCTACCCACCAATAGTATTACAGGAATCTCTTATTATTATAATCTGTTTTCTCGTCCTAACCCAGAGATAAAACCTCAGCCTGTGATCTTCTGGGAAACAGCCCTTTCCTCTCAAATCCTGTTATCAAGCACTGCGTACCCCTACTCGGTTCTCCAGGAATGTTTCACACTGGGAGACGGTGATGAAAATATACTACCAGTGGTGCTATACGCCTACCATATTAGCCCGAATATCTCCATCCCACTCACCAAAATGCTGGAGCAACTGTGACACTCCATATATGGTGGGAGTGCACCCATATAACCCATTCTGGAGACGCATCTCTGACCTCCTACATTAACTCACTAATATCTTTTGTGTACTAAATCCCCAGATGGCACTCTTTGGTCTAGGGCATGGGGATATGATAGCGATATACACATACCTTTTTTTTTTATAAAATTCTTTTTATTGAAACATTTTTTTAGACATGACACACAACACATAAACGACTAGGCACAACACTAAGTCAAACAATCTGCCAAAATGGCCGGCAGAAAATACATAGACATTTGCCATCAACTGACAGCACTATAGCAACAAAGAAACCCCCCCCCATACTCAGTTCCCCTCCCACCCATACAAAAATATCACAATCAGATGATAAAAAACCTCCTACTTCTACACACACCATTATGGACAGCTGCAATCTGAATCCACCAAACCTTGGAGAATGGCCGAAGTAACCCAGGACCTACCCTCCAGCTTTAATTCTATTATGCACTAACCCACGGTTTTATCAGAGTCATACCAAGCCCTCCAGACCTTTTCAAATTTCTTCCCGCAGCCTCTCGATATATATGTCGCTTTGTAAAATGGGATCATTGCTTTTACCAGCCCTTTCCAGAAAGCTATTGCAGGAGCCTCCGGTTTCTTCCACCGAAGTAAGATGGACTTCTTCCCGTAGAATAGTAATACAGTAAGTAAAGTTCTGTGAGCCCTTGATGGGACCACTTCCTCCACCAGACACACACTAATTGTCAACGGAACTGGCACCTTCAGCACCTTAGCTATACAGAAAGTGACCCCATTCCAAAACAGCTGAATCTGGGGACAACTCCAAAAGATATGATGCGCATCCGCAGGTGCAAACGTGCATCGCCAACACTCAGGGGGAACTGAGGGATAAATCGAAGCCAACCTAGCAGGGGTATAATACACTCTATGCAAGAACTTAAACTGAATAAGCCTGTCCCTAGCTGCCACCAAATGTTTAAATGGATGATCCCACATATCATCCCATTCCTCCCCCTGTATATCTGGTACCTCCGCCACCCAGCGTTCTCTACATTTAGGCATCGCCTTGGGGCTAATTTTAAACAAGTCTTTATACGTCACTGACAGGGTTTTGGGCAGCTCCTCCATCATAAGTAGATCTTCCAATCGAGAAGGGGAAGGATTCAACACTCTGCGTTCTAAATTGGGTCTGGAATGCATGTCTCAATTGGAGATAACAAAAATACTGAGCGCTCGGAAGGTCATGCCTGGATTTGAGTTGGTCAAATGTCAAGTGTTCCCCATCCCTTGTAATATCTTTCAGTGATTTAACACCCTTGGTCGCCCATCCCATGGGATCAGCAAATGTATAAAACTGTTGCAACTTCGGGTTCATCCATAGGGGGCTGAAGGGGAAAACAACTTGTAACTGGGGCAGGCCAGCTTCACCGCCTCCTCCCAGGCTCTAATAGTGGCCTTCATAGATTCCGTAAGTGGAAGATCTCTCTTAGTGCCCCTGTGAATGGCCAGCCGAAGGGATTCGTAGGAACCCAGGTGGGCCACTTCCAGGACAGTGGCCGAGTCCCCAACATCGGAGACCAGCCATCTGTGCACAAAGACTAATTGGCCTGCCAAATAATACTTACGCCAGTCTGGCAACGCCACCCTTCCTGACCCCATGGCTCCTGCAGGACTTCAAACCAATTCTAGGCATTTTAGGTGCCCATAGGAACGAGCTGGTGATACCATCCAATTTCTTGAAGAATGACTTCGGGATCCAAACCGGAGCATTCCTCAAAAAATACAAAATTACTGGATAGATTTTCATCTTTAAAAGGTTGACTCTACCTATCAGAGATAGCGGGAGTTTCTGCCAGACCTGCTCTTTCTGTTTAAAAAATGTTAGAAGGGGCATCAGGTTCAGGGACATGTAATCAACCACGTCCGCCGTAACCTTAACCCCAACATAGGTAATCTGGGAGACCCATTTCAATAGTAGATTTGGATTTGCCTTAGCTCTGGCTCCATCATCTAAAGGTAAAATGGACGACTTGTTCCAGTTAACTTTTAACCCTGAATAAACTGTAAAAGTATTCATTATACCTAAGGCGGCCTCCAATGACTCCCCAGAGTCACGCAAAAACAGTAGGAGATCATCAGCATATAGTGCCAACCCCTCATCAATGCTGCCCACCCTGATAGCCTTAACATCACCTGAAGCCTTCAACGCCACTGCCAATGGCTCCATCATGAGTGCAAACAGGGAGGGCGACAATGGGCATCCCTGTCTGGTACCCCTACCCACCGGAAAATATTCAGAAGTATGACTACCCGTGGGAATAGCCGTCCTTGGTGCGCTATACAGGAGAGAGATCCACTGGCGAAAGCATGGGCCGAAAAACCCATGCAAACTTGGACCGTCTGCATAAAGTGCCAATCAATTAAATCGAAAGCTTTCTCGATGTCAATGGAGACAATGATTCTAGAGGACGTATCCATGTTAGGGAGTTGCAGATGCATGAAAAGTCTTCTCAGGTTAGTATTAGTGGACTTGCCCTGCATAAATCCCGTCTGGTCGATATCCACCAGAGAGGAGATTACAGCGGCCAGTCTCCTCGCTAGGACTTTAGTCAAGATTTTAAAGTCCATATTGAGGAGGGCAATGGGTCTATATGAAGAACATTCTAGCGGGTCTTTACCAGGTTTAAGCAGCAAAATCATGTAAGCCTCCAGCATCGAGGCCAGGAGCGCCTGTTGTTGTAAACAGCAATCCAGTAACGTCGTAAGTCTGGGGGCCAGTTGGTCAACATAATATTTATAAAAATCTGCTGGGAACCCATCAGGGCCAGGCGCTTTATTAGGCGGGAAGGCAAAGATCGCTGAAACCACCTCTTTAGAAATGATCTTGGCATCCAATGCCAATCGATCCTCATCAGACAACCTCGAAAGGGCCAGGCCTCCCAGCAGGTTGTCTAAAGCCAATGGGTCGTAGGGCGGGATTGGGGCATACAGTGCAGAAAAGTAGTTTTGCAACTCAGCTAAAATGTTGGTCGGGTCTTTAACCAAGTCTCCATTAGGACCTCTAATAATGTCAGCTACCAACCTAGCCAGCAGTTTCCCATTTTTGTCCCCTTCAGAAAACAATGAATTAGCCCTATGTTTAGCCTCAGTATGCGCCACGTCATTACAATGCACGGAGATCTGTCTCCTGGCTTCCAGTAAAGCAGTATAAGAGGAGTCCGTAGAGTCAGCAGCATTGACCCTCGCACATTCCCTTTCCTTGTCCTGTAATAAACTGGATTTCAGCATTCTGATCCACCCATACTCTTTTAATAGCTGTGATACATTCCCCTCGGAGTACCGCCTTAAAGGCATCCCACACAACCGGAGGATCAGCCGACTCCGCATTTGTGGCCCAGTACTCCGTAACCGAGTCTAATAGATGGGACGATACTTGTTCATCTTGCAACCACCCCGGGGATAGTCTCCAACCCTTCGATCCCCTTCCAATCGGGAGGAGCAAGGAGACGGAGAGAGGATTGTGGTCAGATAAGCCACCCGCTAGATATTCCACCCCCCTAACACATGACAACAGGGCCGGATTACCAAAGGCCATGGCAATGCCGGCCGAGGAACGATGCGACTGAGACAGGAGAGAATAACATGTGTCTGTAGGGTTTTTAGATCGCCATATCTCAGTCAGACCAGTTACCGAGGCCCAGGACTGCAAATCCACCGACCCCCCCCCCCTCCCAGGATTGGAGGAATCCAACGCCTCCAAGGTAGCATTGAAATCCCCCATTATCAGGAGTGGGAGATGTGCATGAGGAGTCAGCTTCACAAATAAATCATATAAGAATTGTACATGAAAAGGAGGCGGAACATAAACATTATCCAATAACATTTTGCAGTTGCAGACTTCCAGAATCACCGCCACATAACGTACCCCCCGGGTCAGAGATCACCTGGTGAATTGTGCAGGGAACTACCCTGCTAATAAGGATAGACACCTCCCTAGCAAAAGTAGAGTAGGTGGCATGAAAGGCTTTTGGAATCCAGGGCTTACGTAAAGCCAGAATTCTACTGCCATCCAGGTGAGTCTCCTGCAAAAGTACTACATGCGGCTTTACCACTTTTAAAAATTGGAACATCGAGGCTCTCTTAAATTTGCTGTTCAGGCCTCTCACATTCCAAGAAACCAATTTGATTGTGTTAGCCATAGTCCTGTAAGAGAAACAGATCAAAGGTGAAGCCCATTATCCTAAACATAGTAGATCTAGAGGCAAATAAGCCCCTCTCCCCATGGAGTGAGGCCTGCTCTGGTGGAGGACCGGGAACTGAGTATTGACCAACCCAAACATAGAAAAAACAAGAACAACCCCCACCCTGCTATTATATCAGAACTAACCAAAGAAAAAAACCTTTGAAGAAAAAAACCCTCAAGAAAAAACATTGTCCGGTATGTAGCTTACAATCCCAAAACCTGAAAAACAAGAAAAAAATGTTGCTGGAAGGTCAACCAAACGAACAATAGTCCGACAGGTCAAACAGATGGTTCCAATATCTTCCAAAGAGCTCCACATAGTCAATGTAGATTGGGAGCAAAAGTTTAGCAATGCACTGAAGCCTAAGGACACCTAAACAAAGTTATAGTGAAGAAACAGTATAACGCTGCCATCTAGTGGCGTCAAGGCACTTAGCTCGGCAAGGTCTACAATGGGGAAATGAAACTGAAATTCCAAGCAAAACAGAAAAAATATACTGGCAGATATTAAAAACAGAAAAAACAGTCCTGCTTCAGAAAGAAATGGAAAACAGTCCCCCCTCACCGAGCAGTTCAAAAGGTGCTAGCATCTGTCAGTATAAGGCCCAACATGTAAGAAATCAGATACTTAGCTAGGTTAGCAGCCACATCATGGATTTCTGTCCAGCCAATCACATGCATCCAGTGAATTATCAAAAAAACTTCACCGCTCCTTGATGTTGAACACGCAGCTTACTGGGGTATAACATGCTATACTGGATATTATTTTCCCACAACCTTCTCCGCGCGTCAATTAAAAGAGCGCCGTTTTCGCTGAGTTTCTGCTGAGAAATCAGGGAATAACATCACCTTGGCGTTGTCATATTTCAGCTCCTGGGTTTTCCTGGATGCAGCGAGGATCATATCTCGATCCCTGTAATTCAGGAATCTCACTAGAAATGGACGGGGATATTCACCAGGGGGACGTCTACCCGTGGGGATCCTATGCACCCTTTCCACCACATATGTTGGCGGCAGATCCCCCAAGGTCAGCAGCTGCTTGAAGAATGTTTCAGCAAAGGTGGTGGTATGGGACCCCTCCACTCCCTCCGGCAGGCCCACCACGCGGACATTGTTCCTCCTCTGCCTGTCTTCTGTGTCGTCAGCGTGGTTTTGCAGCATCTTCACCATGGCATGTAACTCTGTCAACTGGTTACCCTGCGAGTGTGAAACATCCTCCACCTCAGATATTCTGTCCTCAGCCACCGTGAGCCGGCCCCTGATCTTGTCTAAATCATGTCTGATTAATGTGCACTCTGTGGTCAAATGGTCAATGCTCACCATCGCCACGGCCTTGCTTGCATCGATCGCTTCCAGGATCGGGCGAGTGATTGCAGCCTGGGCAGCCGCTTGATCAGGAGAGGCAGGGAAGGAACCCCCAGCGCTTGTATCATGCGCAGCCACCGCGGCCTCAGCCATCTTCCTGGCTTGCTTTTTGGCGCTCTTAGAGGAAGGAGGAGTGGGCAAGATGGCAGCGGCGGGGCCTGTATCTGGGCCTCGTGAGGAGCGGGTCTGGCGCTGGCTCTTCGGAGTCTGGTGGCCAACTTTAGATGCCCTCTTTCTCATGATGTTCCCCCGCACGGTCCGGTACTTCAGCACCAAAAAGTCCCTCAGAAAAGCTCCAAAAAACGGATCAATAGCAGGAGTGATGTGAAGCTCCCTGGAACACGTCCTGCCTCGTTCACATCCGGACACCACCCCCGATATACACATACCTTAATGATGATTCCATCATTGGGAGGCAACTATTTACTCTCAGGTCACTCAAGAAGACATGTGGCCACTCAATGAAGTTGGACGAAAAGCGAGTTCTTTACAGTTAGAGCGGCAAGGATGTGGAATTCCCTTCCACAATTGGTGGTTTCTGGGAAGGTGTCACTCATTTAAAAAACACATTTTTTTATCGGTAAAAAGTGTCCCAATGGGGTGCCACACCGAAATTATCTAGACAGAAGGAAAGTATCCCCTAAGTGGACTTTAAAGGCCCAAGTATATTAAATAGAAACAGTTTAATTTATTTAACAAATGATAAACAAGATAAAAACAGAGATACAAAATCACCATAAAGATTGACTGTAAATTTCTCATAATTCACCCTGAATTAAAGGTAGGTACAAACAGGTAGATAAAAAATACGCACTTACATTTAAGAGTGCTGTAAGTCAGCACCAACATGTATAGCTTAGGTTAATATGCTCGCTGTCTCTCCAAGACGTGGCATGTGTTCCAAAGCGCAGGAGATGGAAACCAAGAAACCGGATGTGACGTCAATATGGGGGGACACGCAGCCTCAATGCATTTTGTGATCAACATATCAACATGTCATCAGGAAGCTTACCCGCCGCCATTTTCTTGAAGCCTTATATACCCCACCATTTGTTGTCATTGGCTAAAAAAAATCACTTACAAACTAGTCCAAAAACTTCCAGGAATCAATGTAATTTTAATTAAATGTATTTAGAAAACTGCTGTACATATTGGTGTCCCACTCACAAATTGATCTAAACAGCCTCATGTGCCAGTAACAAAAAATGCAAATGGCACATAGCTGATTTATTTAGCATTCAATCGATTGGGAGGATCACAATTTAATATATGTGTATTGAATAAATTAAAATTAGATTATCAACCCTTTATTATATGGACTCCTAAACATAATTGTTGACTCTAATGCCATCTAGTGGTTGAATATCAAATTACAACCATAGATTAAATCATATTACCTACAATATTAAAAACATATATATATAGAACTGTAATAACCTTAAAAGTCTACCATTATACCAGTAGCTATATCAGGGATTCATAATTAAAAGGAGGGAATTCTTTTTATAGAATAAATTATATTATCAGTTGCCACTGGACAACAAAGCACACATTCAGAAGGGCCAAAGAAACAAATATATGGGGATATAGCAATTTAAATGAATATCTATATTGAGGCCTGATGGACACACAGATCCAATCTCATGTACCCACCAAGTCTCGTTCTGGGAAATTTGTTTACGAAGATTACTTCCTCTCCAGTGTTTTTTAGACCCTATCTATGTCAATACATTTTAGAAATTGCTATGTGTCCACTAGGAGCTGCCACCACCCTAAATGGATTGGGGCCATTATTAAGGGACAGTTCATAAGAGTAAAAAAAAAACTGTAATAAAAACACTGATTACTATTTACAATCAGATAAACTTATAAACAGATTCTGTGAAAAAGGTTATAAAAAGAAACATCTATTAAAAATAAGAGAAGAGGTTGGCAAGAGGGATAGAAATGAGTTTTTAATACAAAAACCAAAAAAGAACAAATCTATGGAGATGGCCTTTATTTCAGGGTTTAATACCCAGTATAAGTGTGTCAAAAAGATTATACGCAAATACTGTATTCAGTACTCAATTTTATTGAAAGACAATAGCCTTAATAAAGTGCTCCCTAAAAACCCCATAATTATATACAGTACCTCACAAAAGTGAGTACATGCCTAACATTTTTATAAATATTTTACTATATATTTGACAACACTGAAGAAATTACACTTTGCTACAATGTAAAATAGTGAGTGTACAGCTTGTATAACAGTGTAAATTTGCTGTCCCCTCAAAATAACTCAACATACAGCCATTAATGTCTAAACCGCTGGCAACAAAAGTGAGTACACCCCTAAGTGAAAATGTCCAAATTGGGCCCAAAATTGGTCCCAAAGTGTCAATATTTTGTGTGGCCACCAATTTTTTTCAGCATTACCCTAACCCTCTTGGGCATGGTGTTCACCAGAGCTTCACAGGTTGCCACCGGAGTTCTCTTCCACTAATTCACTCCTCCATGACGACATCACAGGGCTGGTGGATGTTAGAGACCTTGCGCTCCTCATCCTTCCGCTTGAGGATGTCCCACAGATGCTCAATAGGGTTTAGGTCTAGAGACATGCTTGGCCAGTCCATCACCTTTACCCTCAGCTTCTTTAGCAAGGCAGTGGTCATCTTGGAGATGTGTTTGTATTTCAAGCCACTTGTATGACTTTCACAAGTCCAAGGTAGGTCTAGCCTTCTTTCAAGAGACCCATTTCCGCACTGACCATATGCTGGCTTTACGCAACAAGTATATTACAACCTGGTTTCACAGTACCTATGCTTAATCTAAATCCCGTGGGGTTGCAATTGCTATTCACAAATTAGTACCATATACGTATCAGACACTTGTGTGGATCCTGAGGGTCGGTACTTATTTGTGAAACTTACTCTTTATGGCAACTGTGCATGTTGGCAAATATGTACATCCCTAATCAAGACCAAGTTGCTCACATAGGTCGGTACCTCAACAAATTACTAGACTTCGCTAAAAGAGCTATTCTTCTAGCGGGGGATATTAACTGTGTTGAACCCCTCTCTAGACACTCTATAGGTTGCAAATCTATTGCATACCCCCAAATCAATAAATTGAAAAAAAACTCCTCCTGCAACACAATTTGATGGATGTGTGGAGAATCTCCTATCCCACAGAAAAAAGATTACTCCTTTTACTCCTTCTGCTCATAATTCTTACTCACAAATTGATTTATGAGTTGAGCCAAGCCGAGCCAGAGGGAGACCGAGGTGAGCCGCTGTAAGTCGCTGTAAACCCCAGCGTGAATATCCAGTGGGTCTCCTACACCCGAACCCCATGCTCTGTATCCCGTGTCCTGAGCTCTATGATTTGTGCGCTTGGCGCTTAGTGCTCTTAGCAATCCGTGTACCGTGTCCTCCACTCCCATACAAGGCTGGGCGGATCTGATCGGATTGGGTCGGTAAAACGCTGACAGACAGAAGTGTCTCAATCTGCTTATCTGTTCACCTGAAAAAAGGAAAAAATAAACTGTGCTAAGATCAGAAGCCATCTTGTGTGCCCACAAAAATGCCTAAAAGATCAAATGGAAGCAGCAACTCTGTCAAGTCTCTGATGTGAGGCCGAGTGGCAGAGAGGGCGCCTCTTGCGGCTGAGTGCAGTCATAAACAGAGGGCAGTGGATCGAAGAATAGTCAGCCAAGCCAAGGTCAGAGCGAGGAGATAATCAGGATCACAGGTCAAGCCAGAAGCAGAGGTCAAGCCAGGGGTCTCAAGGTATGCAGGCACAGGAACACAGGAAGCTGACGATAATCCAGCAAGTCTGAGATGTCAGAGGCAGGCTTAAATAGGCCAGGGGTGCTCCTACAATTGTCACAGCGTGCGCGCGCATCCACAGAGACACGTCTGGCGCAACCATGTTGGTTATTGGCGGGATTGCCCACAATACGGCCATTTCCCTGACAGTGCCCCCCCCAAGGGGCAGCCTCCGGATGCCCAACTGGGCCCATCTTACGGGGTATCTGGCACGGAATCTCTGGAGAAGTCTAGGAGCATGTATATTGCCTGCAGGATCCAAAGAATTCTCTTCTGCTGAATAACCCTTCAATTTAATAAGAAATTGAATAGTCCTACCTCTCTTGCGACAGTCCAGGATGGATTCTACCTCAAATTCGGTTTCATCTCCCACTGAGACTGGAGGCGGAGGGTCTTCTTCTCTTCCTGGAAAAGGACTAGAGACAACAGATTTAAGAAGAGTTACGTGAAACACAGGATGCACTTTATACGGACTTGGTAGTAACAGTTCAAAAGCTACTGGGTTGATTTTTCATTTAATCTCAAATGGACCGATAAATCTTGGACCCAATTTCCGAGAGGGGCAAGGGAGCGTGAGATTTGCCGAAGAGAGCCAGACCTTATCTCCAACCTCAAAACTAGGACTCTCTCCCCTCTTCTTGTCATATTGTTTCTTGTAGTCCTCTTGCGCTTTCTGCATGGTTAGCCGGAGGGTTTGATAATTAGCCTGAATGGAACTTATCCTGTCTTGAACTGCTGGAACTGAGGCTTCCGGAATGACGTTAGGTAGAAATGAAGGATGGAAACCATAGTTAGCCCAAAACGGAGATTGATTGATTGGTGGTTGTGTGTACTGCATTGTTGTAAGCGAACTCCGCACAAGGGAGTAGAGAGATCCAGTCGTCCTGGAAGAAGGCGCAGAAGCAACGCAAATATTGTTCTAAGGTCTGGTTAGTCCTTTCAGTTTGACTGTTGCTTTGGGGGTGATAGGTGTCATGGATATGCATTAATGTCTGTCTGCCATCTTACCTTCCTCCTCATGTGTTCATCTAGAGACCAGACCTCCTTCACCTGGCTTCCTTTATAATCTCCTCCCAGCCTGACTCCACCCCAGGCCCTATCACTGAACACTATATTAACCTGTGCACTGCAAGCCTGCTTTGCTGATCAACGTGTTTGTTAGGCATTGTGTGTTTGGGTTCCTGCCTGCCGTGTGCTACGTCTGTCTCTCTGTTACGTTATTGGCTTGTCCCCGACCATCCCTGTCTGCTTGTGACCCTTGACCTTCGGCTCGTTCTTCGTTATCCTTGTCTGCTTGTGGCCCCTGACCTTCGGCTTGTTATTCGGTTCTCTCTATCGTGTGTTGCTGCTTCCCCTTATCCTACGGGGCGTGAGCTAGGAAACTCCAGGGGCCGCGACCTGGTCCCAGCCTGCAGCGTAACATCCTCACCACTAGAGGCCCTGGAGAAGACCAGCTGGGTCTTAGACTCCGCGCCCTGGGGAATCTTGGCTCTCGCTTCCGTTGGGATCCCGGTTGTGCTCCTCTGGTCCCGCTTTCCACAACCACCCAGTTTCCTATCCACAGAAGCCAGCCATAGGGTTCACTACCTCGCGGTGCACTCCTGTCCCCCTACGGTGTGCATCTGTCACCTGGCCACAGGTGACCCTGACAGTTTGATCAGCCATGAACCCGGCTGACATCCCGCTTCCCGCGGATGATCCATTGCAGGGCATAGTTCGCAGACTTGAGACCCAGGAATCAAATCAGACCCAGGTGATGCGATTCCTCCAGGATCTGGCTTCTCGATTCGAGCAGCTTCAGGTCTCCTTGGGAACCCCGAATCCGCAAGCCCAAGTACAACCAGCGGCTGTACCTATCGCACCAGTCGCAGCCTCACACTCACTAAGATTGCCAGCTCCGTTCCGTTTCTCTGGGGACTCCAAGGCCTGCAGGGGGTTTCTCAGCCAATGCACTATTCATTTTGAGCTTCAGCCTCAAAGCTTCCTATCTGACCGGGCTAAGGTAGCCTATATCATTTCCCTCCTCTCCGGTGAAGCTTTGGCCTGGGCTGCCCCCCTGTGGGAGAGGAACGATCCGGTGGTTTCCAGTCTGTCCGAATTCTTGAAGCTCTTTCGTAATATCTTCGAAGAGCCGGCTCGGGCTTCTTCAGCGGCTAGTGCTGTCTTACGTCTTCGCCAAGAATCTAGTTCAGTGGGGCAATATGCTCTTCAGTTCCGTATCCACACAGCTGAATTGAGCTGGAATAATGAGGCCCTGGTCGCTACCTTTTTACATGGCCTCTCTGACCGAGTGAAAGACGAATTAGCGGGAAGAGCCATTCCCGTCGGTCTGGACGATGTAATTTCATTATGCAACCAGATCGACATTCGTTTTCAAGAGAGGTCCTTAGAAAAAAGACGCCAGCACTCTCTGGGTCCTAGCCAGTCTGAGCTCCCCTCCCTTCATTCCGTGGAGCATCCTCTACCTGCTGAAGAACCTATGCAGCTGGGCCGGACCAGACTAACCCCCGAAGAACGTGCTAGGCGCAGAACTCTGGGCTTGTGCCTCTATTGTGGGGGCAAGGGTCATTTTCGTGACTCCTGCTCGCTTCGTCCGGGAAACGCTCGGGTCTAATACATTTGGAAGGTGGAGTATTGGACCCAGAAACATCACCTTCTCGCCTGCTCTTGCCGGTGTCCCTTCATGTAGGCACTTCTCCTCAGTCAACCCTTGCATACCTGGATTCCGGGGCTGCCGGCAATTTCATGGATTGGAGAACTGCTTCTTCTATGAAGCTTACCCTTTCACCTCTCACTACCCCATTGGTAGTCTCGGCAATTGATGGCACTGTTCTCCCAGGGGGCCCTATTCGCTTCCAGACGCTACCCATTAGGATGTCGGTAGGGATTCTCCACCAGGAGTGGATATCCTTTCTTATTCTACCCAAGGCCTCTACCCCAGTTGTATTGGGCCTCCCTTGGCTACAGCTCCACTCTCCACATGTGGACTGGGTCTCTGGGCAGATCCTGGCCTGGGGTTCCTCATGTTTCTCGTCGTGTCTTCTCAAGGTGACCCCCAAGGAGAGTCTTCCGGTTGCTGCCACTTCTGTTTCTTCTGATCTTCCCGCCGCATACAGCGATTACCGGGATGTGTTCTGTAAAAAATCAGCTGAGGTGCTTCCTTCCCACAGGTCTTTTGACTGTGCTATTGATCTTGTCCCCGGAGCAACTCTACCCAGGGGTCGTACCTACCCTCTGTCCATCCCAGAGACCCAGGCCATGTCGGAGTATGTAGCAGAGAATCTGGAGAGAGGGTTCATCCGGAAATCCTCATCGCCTGCAGGGGCAGGGTTCTTTTTTGTTGCCAAAAATGATGGTACCTTAAGACCCTGCATCGATTATCGGGGTTTAAATGCGGTTACTATTAAAAATCGATACCCCTTACCCTTAATATCTGAGCTATTCGATAGGTTGAAGGGTGCCTCCATTTTCACCAAGTTGGATCTCAGAGGCGCGTACAATCTCATTCGAATACGGGAGGGTGACGAATGGAAGACTGCATTTAACACTAGAGACGGGCATTACGAATATCTGGTGATGCCTTTTGGTCTGTGTAATGCTCCAGCCGTGTTTCAAAACTTTGTCAATGAAATCTTCAGAGATCTGCTGTACCAGTTTGTTGTCATCTATCTGGATGACATTCTGATCTTTTCTGAAAATCTGCTCGTCCACAGAAACCATGTCCGCACTGTACTTCAACGTCTTAGAGAGAACAATCTCTATGCCAAGCTGGAGAAATGTTCCTTTGAATGTTCTGAGGTCCTGTTTTTGGGGTGCTTTGTCTCATGTTCGGGGCTTCGTATGGACCCTGGGAAGGTCTTGGCTATCACCAACTGGCCTCTTCCTGCTAGCCTCAAGGCCACACAGCGCTTTCTTGGCTTCACTAATTATTATAGGCAGTTCATAAGGAATTACTCTTCCATTGCCGCGCCTATTATCGCTTTGACCAAGAAGGGTGTGAATGCCAGAGACTGGCCTCCCGAAGCTGTCTCTGCATTTCACAACCTGAAACAGGCCTTTGTTTCTGGCCCCCTCTTGAGGAGACCAAATCCTGGGAATGCATTTTTTATTGAAGTGGACGCTTCCTCAATGGGGGTGGGAGCTGTGCTTCTTCAAATCTTTGAGAAGAGACGCCAACCATGTGCGTTCTTCTCCAAAAAAATTTCTCAGGCAGAGAGGAATTATGCCATCGGTGATCGGGAACTTCTCGCAATTAAATTGGCGTTAGAGGAGTGGCGTCATCTCTTGGAGGGTTCCCCTCACTCCATAACGATCTTTACCGATCACAAGAATTTACAGTATCTACAGAATGCTAAACGTCTGAATCCTAGACAGGCCAGGTGGAGTCTCTTCTTTGCCCGTTTTAATTTCACGATTACCTACAAACCTGGTTCCTGCAACGGTCGGGCTGATGCGCTCTCTAGGTCATTTGACACTTTGGACGAGGAGTCCGCCCCTGAACCTGAGCCGATCATTCCCACCTCATGCATTGTTGCCCACTCTACCACCCTGAAGTCTAAAATTCCGCCTGGTAAGACCTTTGTCCCCACTGAGCTAAGAGCTAAGATCCTTCGTTGGGGACATGATTCCAAGGTGGCAGGGCATTCTGGATTCCTCCGATCCTTCCTACTCATCAGTCGTCACTACTGGTGGCCTAATCTCCGCTCAGACGTCAAAGACTACGTTAAAGCTTGTCATGTCTGTGCTCAGTCCAAATCCTCCACACAAGCTCCTGCTGGTCTCCTCATGCCCTTGCCTATTCCTAAGGAACCCTGGGCCCATATTGCCATGGATTTTATCACCGATCTCCCACTGTCTGAGAATAATACAGTCATTTGGGTGGTAATCGATCGATTCTCCAAGATGGCTCATTTTGTTCCTCTTCCTGGTCTTCCTTCTGCCCCTGCCTTGGTTCCCATTTTCATTCGAGAAATTCTCCGCCTACATGGGGTCCCTTCTCATATTGTTTCCGACAGGGGAGTCCAATTCACGTCTCGTTTTTGGAGAGCCTTTTGCAAATCCCTCAATATTGTCTTGGATTTTTCTTCTTCTTACCATCCCCAATCCAATGGACAGACTGAGAGGGTTAATCAGGAGTTAGAGGTCTTTCTTCGCACCTTTGTGTCTTCTCACCATGACGATTGGTCCTCTCTACTCCCGTGGGCAGAATTCTCCCATAACAATCATGTGAATACCAGTTCGCAGAAGACACCCTTTTTCACAGTTTATGGAAAACACCCTCAACTTCCTCTTCCTATGATCTGTTCTCCAGACATTCCAGCTTTGGCTTCGGTTCAGGAGTCTCTCAATTCCGTTTGGGGTCACGTTCATGATTCCCTCCGGGCAGCTGCTGAAAAATTCAAAGGCTTTGCCGACCGCCGCAGGCGTAAACCGCCTTCTCTTCAGCCAGGGGACAAAGTCTGGCTCTCTACCAGGAACATCAAGCTCCGAGTTCCTTCTCTGAAGTTTGCTCCACGATTCATCAAGTCCATACACGGTAACTGCTAAACTGAATCCGGTTTGTTTCAAACTCCAGATTCCTAAGAGCCTTAAAATCACTAACTCCTTTCATGTTGCTCTTCTAAAGCCTTTAGTCCTCAATAAATTCTCTCGTCCTCTTCCTACCGTGGCGCCTGTCTCGGAGGATAATCAGGAGTACGAGATCAGTCAAATTCTGGACTCCCGACTCTGTAAAGGCGTTCTTCAGTACCTCGTTCATTGGAAAGGGTTTGGTCCTGAGGAGAGGTCTTGGATCACTGCATCTGAGGTCTTTGCACCTCGTCTGTTAAAGGAGTTTCATCTGAAGTTTCCCTCTAAACCTGGGCCCAGGCGGGGAAGGGGGAGGCCTCGTAAGAGGGAGGGTACTGTCATGGATATGCATTAATGTCTGTCTGCCATCTTACCTTCCTCCTCATGTGTTCATCTAGAGACCAGACCTCCTTCACCTGGCTTCCTTTATAATCTCCTCCCAGCCTGACTCCACCCCAGGCCCTATCACTGAACACTATATTAACCTGTGCACTGCAAGCCTGCTTTGCTGATCAACGTGTTTGTTAGGCATTGTGTGTTTGGGTTCCTGCCTGCCGTGTGCTACGTCTGTCTCTCTGTTACGTTATTGGCTTGTCCCCGACCATCCCTGTCTGCTCGTGACCCTTGACCTTCGGCTCGTTCTTCGTTATCCTTGTCTGCTTGTGGCCCCTGACCTTCGGCTTGTTATTCGGTTCTCTCTATCGTGTGTTGCTGCTTCCCCTTATCCTACGGGGCGTGAGCTAGGAAACTCCAGGGGCCGCGACCTGGTCCCAGCCTGCAGCGTAACATCCTCACCACTAGAGGCCCTGGAGAAGACCAGCTGGGTCTTAGACTCCGCGCCCTGGGGAATCTTGGCTCTCGCTTCCGTTGGGATCCCGGTTGTTTTCCTCTGGTCCCGCTTTCCACAACCACCCAGTTTCCTATCCACAGAAGCCAGCCATAGGGTTCACTACCTAGCGGTGCACTCCTGTCCCCCTACGGTGTGCATCTGTCACCTGGCCACAGGTGACCCTGACAATAGGCTGAAGACAGGCACACTCCGATTGATAGTGCTTTGCAGAGCTCTCTCCTGAACCGGGAGGTGAATTGTACCCCTCTATCAGAAACAATTGTCAGGAAGGTCGTGAAGTCGGACTATTTCCCTTATGAAAACTTTTGCTTTTTCTGCAGCAGAAGGAGTTCCTGCCATGGGTAAGAAGTGCGCCATTTTGGATAGACGGTCCACAACTACCAGGATTG
This sequence comes from Rana muscosa, assembly GCA_029206835.1. Classification (NCBI taxonomy): domain Eukaryota; kingdom Metazoa; phylum Chordata; class Amphibia; order Anura; family Ranidae; genus Rana; species Rana muscosa. The sequence goes on along the minus strand of CM055116.1, from coordinate 1,075,278,371 downwards.
TTGTAAATTCTTCGGATGGGGGCAGCTCTACTATAAAGTCCATAGATATATTTCTCCATGGTTGTTCTGGCACTGGCAGTGGACGTAACAGACCCCAAGACTTGATGTTGGACCCTTTATTTCGCTGGCAGGTAACAAACTCCCTGCAATCAGATTTCAAGGTAGGCCACCAGAAGGATCGTTGGATAAGATCCGTAGTTTTCCGCACCCCAAAGTGGCCAGCGAGTTGGTGGTCATGCAAGGTCTTTAGTACTTGTATTCGGGCTTGTTGCAGAACAAAGATCTTGTCCTGATGCCAGAGATACCCTCCCTGGTTTCTAAGAGAGGATGCTTCTGGTTCCTGGCATTGGAGGGAAGCCTGTTCAAGAGAAGATCTTAGATCGGGTTGGATCAGAAGAAAGTTCTGAGGTTACAGGATTGTGCTAGATATTGTCTCCTCCGAAGTATCGGGGAACATTCAGGATAAGGCATCGGCCTTTTCGTTCTTGGAGCCAGGGCGGTAGGTAATGTGGAAGTTGAACCTCGAAAAGAACAGAGCCCAGGGGGCGTGGCATGGATGTTCATGTAAGAAGACGTGTCTCACACTAGCTCCTGCATCCTGACATACAAAATCCTGTTGTGAGCCCGCTATACCGCTGACATAGACCGGACACTTCGCTCCCGCTGTGGAGCCACCCCTAAAGCGCCACCCAGTCGACCCAACTATAAGGCGGGGATGCCCAAGAAGAAGCAGGAGGATCAAGACACAGGCGGACCGGCCCAATATGGCGGCTCCCCGCCCCAGCAGCGCGCAGGGAAAAGCTCCTATGCCTCAGCGGCAGCCAAACTCGGGCAGTATGCTCATACCCCAGCCATCCCTAAGATCGGGCAGCAGAATCAGCCATCCTGCCTCACTAAACAGCAAAAAAACTGATCCCCCGCATCTTCACAGGGTGCACGTGTGCCTGAGAAAATGGCACCCGAGACCTCAGGGAACGCTGTGAGTACTTTTTCCTCCCCTCTCCCTGCCCCTGACATGGCTGATCCCTCTGCTGTGGGAAGCGATGGGCCCTCATTACAGGATGTCCTTAATGCAGTCCACTCATATGGCTCTCATATCACTGAACTGTCTACTGAGATTAAGAGCATGAAGGAGGGGCTATTACATATTAGACAGGACATGCAGAAAATCAGGAAGAGGGCCACTGCTCTGGAGGGTCGGATGAGTTCCATTGAGGATGAATTACCCCCCCTGGCCAAAGAATTGCGCACCACATCCACCAGAGCTGATGAAACAGCGGATAGAGTCGAGAATATGGAGAACAGGCTCAGGAGGTCTAACATACGTATAGTAGGAATGCCTAAAAAATCAGAGGGGAAACAGCCTGCTGAATTTATTGAAGCATTTGGAAAGAATAACCTCACCCCATTCTTCTCAGTGGAAAGGGCTCATAGGGTGCCATCCTGACCACCGCCACCGGGGGGCCATAATAGACCATTCCTACTGAAACTCCTGCACTACAAAGATAGAGACATTATACTCCGTCTGGCTAGGCAGAAAGCTGACATGACAATTCAGGAATCCAAAATATCCATATATCTGGATTTTTCGGCCGCTGTCCAAAAACAAAGAGTCAAATTCACAGACGTGAAAAAGAGGATGTGCGCAATCCCCTTAATCTATTCTATGCTATACCCAGCTAAGCTGCGCATGGTGGCGGACGGTTCGGTGCATTTCTTTGAAAACTCAGCCATGGCTGCTAATTGGCTCGACCGCCATGAGAGACATCTGCGAGGAGCCGCCCGAGGTCATGCACCAGATTGAAAATGCCGCACAACCTGCATACAGTTAACCCTACCGCTCACCCCCTTAATAAAGGAGCTTGAAGGGAGACACTGATGATACACTTTGCTACCCCTCACTTGATACCAGCAACCTTTGTGATTGACTTTAAAGACACAGGGTCCCAGCCCTCATTATTACCCCTTAAACAATCCTGTGGGGCACCCACGGAAGTTGGCTGATGGGATTACCTCAGTTTATGACTATTTTGCCTATTTTTGTTATTGGCAGACTGTTTTTTACTTTTTGTATTTTTGTTTTTTTCCAGCCCTGGTTGGGTGGGCTGTCTCTACGCTGGTACTGGTGCTATGTGACTCCGCTCCACATGTCCTTTTACCAGATTAGCTTGACTGTGACTAAGGACGGAAATCGTCTCTTACCTCATGAATATCCAGGTGACCTTTGGGGGTGGGTGCATTGGTTTACTTTTTTGGGCCTACTCACCCAGTGGAAAGGACACCTGACATTACGTCCCTCTCATCTTAATGGGTAAACAGATGGACACAATCCTATCCTGGAATGTCAGGGGACTACATGACTCTATAAAAAGGACTGCCTTATTTACTTTTTTTTCAAAACAGAGTCCCACTATTATATGTCTACAGGAATCCCACCTTACTAGTGACGCTATCCAGTTATTGCGTATGTCTGGGTACCCCGTACAATACCACTCTGTGCATTCTAGATACTCTAGGGGGGTCAGTATCCTGTTTTCCAGGACTGCTGTCTTCACTAAAAAGGATTTGTTAATAGACCCTGAGGGCAGATTTGTTTTTCTGATGGGGTTGTGGGAATCTCAGCTCTGTGTTATTGCTAATGTGTATGTTCCTCCACCTTTTACACTGTCGATATTACAATGTCTAGCTAGATTCTTGGCCAAACACCCTCAACTCCCAGTGTATGTCATGGGAGACTTTAACAGCGCAATGGACACTTCCCTTGATATACATAAAAAATTCTGTTCACAGGGCCCTAGGGTGCACACCCCTCTTGCCAGGTTCGTGGCGGAGCTGGGATTGGTAGATCTTTGGAGATGTAAATCTCCTTTGCAAGCCCAGTTCTCCTGTCACTCACTGTCACACTCTACACTGTCTCATATAGATCTAGCTTTGGGGGTAATGACCTAACATTCTCCTATGATCCGGTGGTAACTTATCTGGCCAGAGGTCTGTCCGACCACTCCCCGGTGCAGCTTTCCCTAAATTTCCATAAAAATTACTTACCTATACACTGGAAAATTAACCCCTTTTGGCTCCAGCTGTTTACTGACACGGATAGTATGCAGATGCAGATCCAATACTTCTTGGAAATTAACAAACCATCACCTGCGCCTGGGGTGGTGTGGGACACGCTAAAAGCCTTCATTAGGGGGATGTGTATAAGAGACATCAATACAATTAAGACCAGGAGCAGACAGTGGGCCAGGGATGCTGATCGGGCGGTGGAGAAGTCGGAGGAGCTGTATCTGCAGGCTCCCACGCCCAACCACGGGAGGCAGTGGACGGACGCACAGAGGCTCTACCACACTATACATTTACACCAAGCTGACAACAAGAGATTTTTCACCTCCCAAATGTATTTTGAGGAGGGGGAAAAAACTGGTCACATGCTAGCCATGACAGCCAGATCACAACAGCCACCTCAGGTGATACATAGTATTACAGCATCATCAATACTAACTGTCACAGATACACCTTCTATTTTAAAGGTGTTCTGCTCCTTCTACCAGGACTTATACTCCTCTAAATTATCCTATCCAGTAGATGAATTGACACGCTTCCTGGACTCTTTCACCCTCCCCCAACTCCAAGAAGCAGATAGGAAACTATTAAACGCGCCTATTACCCTTGAGGAATTGCAACTCGCACTAGCTACTTTCCCAAACTCAAAGGCCCCGGGCAATGATGGACTCACAATTGAACTTTACAAAACATTTGGCGGCGTGCTCCTACCGGAGCTACTCCATACGCTCACAGAGGCGCTTGATTCAGACTCCCTGCCGCGATCTATGTATGAGGCTGTAGTGGTAGTCATATTAAAACCAGGGAAGGAACCTGACAAACCAGACTCTTATAGAACTATCTCACTCTTAAATACAGACTTGAAACTCCTTGCTAAAGTTATCGCAATGAGACTCTCGGCGGTGGTGACTAAATTAGTACACCCAGACCAGTCCGGCTTCATACCGAACAGGTCTACGGCAAACAACTTAAGGCACCTCTACCTCAACATGCAAATCCCCACTGATAACCAGGGACAAAGAGCCATCCTTTCACTAGACGACGCTAAGGCCTTTGATAGCGTTGAGTGGGAATATTTATGGAGAGTTCTAGAAAAGTTTAACTTGGGAGGGAGTATCATTTCTTGGATTAAATTATTGTATAAAACACCAAAAGCCTGCATTAGAATAAATAATACCCTCTCGCCTTCCGTCGATTTACACAGGGGTACTAGGCAAGGTTGTCCCCTATCCCCCTTACTTTTTGCCCTGGCAATTGAAGCTCTGGCGGCTGCCATAAGGGGGAGCGCAGACATAATCGGATTCAAACGGGGAGAACACGAGGATAAATTGGCACTGTACGCTGATGCTCCGCTTTTGTTTCTGGGTGACACGTCTGCTTCCCTGATTAATCTCATGGAGCTGATTCACACTTTCGGAAACTTCTCCCGCTTTAAAATAAATTGGGACAAGTCCACACTGCTACCCCTAGACCTGCTTTTGGGACCCCTACCGCACCCCAAGTTTAGGAGGGAATCTTAAGGAAAAAAACTTTTAGGAGGGAAATTCAAGGAAAAAAAACTTACATTTAAATGCAGCATGCAGCCTTGCCCAGTGTCCATCTGCAGCCTTGTCCAGTGTCCATCTGTCCATCTGCAGCCTTGCCCAGTGTCCATCTGTCCATCTGCAGCCTTGCCCAGTGTCCATCTGTCCATCTGCAGCCTTGCCCAGTGTCCATCTGTCCATCTGCAGCCTTGCCCAGTGTCCATCTGTCCATCTGCAGCCTTGCCCATTACCTTTGCAGCCTTGTCAGTCTCGGCGATTTTAAAATTGGCGCCGATTTCTGTGTGGAGAGGAGCGAGCGGGGCCGAGTGTACTTCGGCTAGACTCGGCTCCTCTCGCAGTCCCGCCCATCTCCACTGACTGCGCCGCTGACATAGAGAAAGCCGAATGTACTTCGGCTAGACTCGGCTCTGCTCACAGTCAGGGGCAGGACTGCGAGAGGAGCCGAGACTAGCCGAAGTACACTCGGCTTTGTCTATGTCAGCGGCGCAGTCAGAGATGGGCTGGACTGCGAGAGGAGCCGAGTAAAGCTGAGTGTACTTCGGCTTCGGCTCCGCTCGCTCCTCTCGCTCTTTTCAGCAGGGGAATCGGCGGAGTATCGGCGTATAACACGCACCCACGATTTTCCCCTGATTTTAAGGGGAAAAAAGTGTGTGTTATACGCCGATAAATACGGTACTTAAAGTGTCACTTTCCTCATCTCAGAAGCTTACCCCACTTTTCATTATTCACCGTACATACCGCACACCTGAGAAATTACATAAATGACACAGAAGAGATGACCCACTCTGTCCCCGTTGTCTTGTTGACAGCGGTACGCTTGTACATATGCTATGGAAATGCCCGAAACTGCAACATTACTGGGCAGCTGTGATAGCCACTATCAATAGCATTTGAAACCTTAAACTTATGAATGACCCTAAACTCTGTCTATTAGGCTGGCTAGATGAAGAACAACATACGCCACACACGTTTATTGCCATTCTTAGGGTTTTATTCCTGGCTAGGAAGCTTATCGCCAGAAAATGGCTGTCTATGATAGCCCCTACGCACACGGAATGGATTGCATCCGACGAGGTCTCAGGCGTTTGGCAGTATGGAGTTATTCAAGGTTCCGATGATCTGTAAATATCATAATGGGGTGAACAGACCCCTCAAGAAGGTATCTCCACTCCTCTAAGGCTGTTTTAATGACCAGGAGCTCGCGATCACCTACATCATAGTATCGGCGTATAACACGCACCCACGATTTTCCCCTGATTTTAAGGGGAAAAAAGTGCGTGTTATACGCCGATAAATACGGTACTTAAAGTGTCACTTTCCTCATCTCAGAAGCTTACCCCACTTTTCATTATTCACCGTACATACCGCACACCTGAGAAATTACATAAATGACACAGAAGAGATGACCCACTCTGTCCCCGTTGTCTTGTTGACAGCGGTACGCTTGTACATATGCTATGGAAATGCCCGAAACTGCAACGTTACTGGGCAGCTGTGATAGCCACTATCAATAGCATTTGAAACCTTAAACTTATGAATGACCCTAAACTCTGTCTATTAGGCTGGCTAGATGAAGAACAACATACGCCACACACGTTTATTGCCATTCTTAGGGTTTTATTCCTGGCTAGGAAGCTTATCGCCAGAAAATGGCTGTCTATGATAGCCCCTACGCACACGGAATGGATTGCATCCATAAATGATTCTCTTATTCGGGAGCAACTCACGTACAAACACAGAGGTAGTCCGAGAAAATTTGAGAAAATATGGGATCCCTGGCTGGACACCCCCGGCTTGGCCCCAATGCGCCTGGTCCACAACAGAATTCTTGGGGGCAGAACCACACCAGCAAACATACCGTCCTAGAAGGTGGCATTAGGAAGGAAGATATTGAGGTAAAGAAAAGGAGAGCAACTACCACTGATCTCATATAGTTTCCCCGGTGGAGGGCTAGCGGGTGGTTACATGGTCCTGCGGAGTTCGAATGCCTTTTTTTTTCGTTTTTAAATTTTTTTATGTTTTACCCAACGGTTAAATGTTTGTAACTAATTTACCCCGCTCCCCGCTGTTTAGGGGAGGATGGTACCCTGTTCTGCTCAGTGACCCTGGTAGGGTTGGGAGCAGAAGGGGAAAGAATGACATATGGAGGACACACTTGATCTGCGTAGGGACCAAAGAATTACGTACACAACTGCCTCAATATACCATTGTATAAATGTCTCTAGATTGGCTTTATTTTTTGTAGCGCAATGAAAAACTTGTATGTGTGTTTTTTGTGTTTGTGTTCAATAAAAAAAATGATCTGATTAAAAAAAAAAAAAGAACAGAGCCCAACGGGCTTGACGAGGTCTCAGGCGTTTGGCAGTATGGAGGTATTCAAGGTTCCGATGATCTGTAAATATCATAATGGGGTGAACAGACCCCTCAAGAAGGTATCTCCACTCCTCTAAGGCTGTTTTAATGACCAGGAGCTCGCGATCACCTACATCATAGTTCCTCTCGGGCTGGCTCATTTTCCGTGAGGAGAAGGCCACGGGGTGAAGCAAGGACTTGGGTCCCTGGCGTTGTGAAAGGACTGCCCCTGTGGCTACTTCTGAAGCATCGACCGCCAAGATGTATGGCAGAGCAGGATCAGGATGTTGAAGGATTGGTGCAGAGGTAAACAATAACTTCAGTCTCTCGAAAGCAGTTTGGGCTTTGGAGGACCACTGAAAGCGGATATGTAAGTGGGTCAACTGGGTAATGGGTGAGATGATGGAAGAAAAGTTCCTTATAAACCTCCTATACAAGTCTGCAAAGCCCACAAACCTTTGCACCCCTTTCTTATCTAATGGAGTTGGCCAATCCAGGATTGCCTGCACTTTCTGTGGACCCATAGCTACACCGCCCGTGGAGATGATCAGTCCTAGGAATTGTATTAATTTCTTCTCAAAGTCACACTTTTCCGCTTTCACGTAAAGTCCATGTTTTCTTAGTGTGAGCAGCACTGTCTTTACATGGGTCCGGTGGAGCTCCAGAGTAGTCGAAAATATGAGGATGTCATCCAGATCGATGATGACGAAGTAGTCAAGATATTCCCCGAAAATGTCATTTACGAAGTGCTGAAACGTTGCCGGAGCGTTACAGAGCCCGAAGGGCATCACAAGATACTCGAAGTGTCCAAATCTCGTTCTGAATGCTGTCTTCCATTCATCTCCCTCACGGATACGAACAAGTTTATAGGCACCCCGGAGGTCGAGCTTGGTAAATACTTGGGCCGTACGGAATCTCTGGAAAAGTTCGGGAACTAATGGCAGTGGGTAGCGTTTTTTATTGTGATTTTATTTAGAAGATGCCGGCACCGGCAGGAGAGGAGGAAGCTCGGATGAAGCCCTTAGCCAAATTTTCATCGATGTATTGTCGCAGAGTTCCAAATTCCATTTCAGGGAGAGGGAATATTCGTCCAAATGGAATCTCGGCCCCTGGAAGTAATTCTATTGGACAGTCATATGACCGATGTGGTGGTAGAACATCAGCTTTTCTCTTATCAAAGATATCCAGGAATTCTTGGTATGCCTGGGGTATATTCTGGTTAGTGGTAGATACAAGGTTGACTGTCAAGCAACTGGTAGTGACTCTGGGTTCAGGAATGAGGCAATGCTGCTGGCAATAGGGAGAGGTGAACAGGACTTCCTTCTTGATCCAATTGATCTGAGGGTCGTGGGCTTGGAGACACGGAATTCCTAAGATAACTGGAGACATAGGCGAGCTCAGAGCGTCGAAACATATGAATTCCTGATGGCCATCAGGAGTGGTGATAAGGAGAGGGACAGTCTCTTGGGTAACAGGGCCAGAACTAGGCAATGTGCCATTGGCCAGGCGGACTTCCAGACCCTGTTTCTTGTGGAGAAGGGGCAACTTAATGTTTCTCGCCAGGTTCAAGTCCACAAAGTAGCTGCATGCTCCAGAATCGATAATGGCCTAGAGCCGGATCTCCTCTTTTCCAAATTGCAGCATAATGGGTAGAACTAGGTGTGAAGGAGAAGCTCCGAAAACCTGGTAATACACTGGAGGGTACGAAGGTGGCTTCTTGGGCCTTCTGGGGCAATTACACAAGAAATGTCCGCTTCCTCCACAGTAGACGCAGAGCCTAGATTGCATACGATGATGCCTTTCATCAGGGGTTAATGCAGAACGTAGCAGGCCGACTTGTCTAGGAACTGGGGTAGATCTACCAGTGGGAACAGGCACCGATCAAGTGGAAACTTTAGGCGGCATCATGGCAGGCCTGGAGAACTGAGCTCGTTCGGACTGTCTCTTCCATAGACATCGATCCAGCTGGATGGATGACTGGATGAGATCCTCAAGTGTAGTGGGGACCCCAATCCTGGCCAGCTCGTCTTTGAGAGACTCAGAAAGTCCTAAGCGGAACTGGTGCTTGAGGGCAGCCTCCTTCCAGCCTGTGTCTGCAGACCACCGACGGAAGTCCACGGTATAGTCCTCCACTGGTCAACTACCCTGCTGTAGTGAATGCAGAGTGGCTTCGGCGGTGGCTGTACGCTGGGGGTCCTCGTAGAGTTGTGACATGGCTGCCAGGAATGTGTCCACTGTGTTAATGACTGGGCTTCTTTGTTCTCATAAACTGTGGGCCCAGGTCTGGGGTTCATCGGACAGCAGTGAGATCAGAAACCCGACCTTAACAGTCTCTAAAGCAAAAGTCCGGGGGTGCAAGGATAGGTACAATAGGCAGGCATTCCTGAAGGATCTAAACTTTCTTCGATCCCCGGAAAACCGTTCAGGGACGGGAACACAGGGTTCTGGAGGAGGGAACATCATCGTAGGAGCCACAGAGGAACGTGCATGGGTGGAGCTGGTAGAAGCTGAAACCGGGTCCGCAGAAGCAGATGACTCTGACAGGTGTTGCAATCTCTCCTCCAGCTGGAGGTATACTTCTTGCAGTGTCTGGATTGCTTGGGTCAGAGTAGTGGCCTGTTGACACAATGCCTCTAACGGGGACGCACCTCTGCCGGTCTCAGACATGGATGGATTATACTGTCAAGTCTCTGATGTGAGGCCGAGTGGCAGAGAGGGCGCCCTTTGTGGCTAAGTGCAGCGCTCCTCTGGGAGTGATACAGGGGATACAGTGCCCAAAGGTGCATGGGTTGCCAGTAATGCTGCAAATAGGCTGGTAAGCAGGACGTGGCTGGGGTGCGCTGGGCAGCGACGTCAGTAGCCGTGCAAGAAGAAGTCCTTAGCAATCGGTTGCAGGATAAACCAGGAGCAGGGTTCGCAGCCAGGCCAGAGGTCATATACCGGGAGACAGTCCAAGAGCAAACATGAGCAAGCCGGGTCATAAACAGAGGGCAGTGGATCTAAGAATAGTCAGCCAAGCCAAGGTCAGAGCGAGGAGATAATCAGGATCACAGGTCAAGCCAGAAGCAGAGGTCAAGCCAGGGGTCTCAAGGTATGCAGGCACAGGAACACAGGAAGCTGACGATAATCCATCAAGTCTGAGACGTCAGAGGCAGGCTTAAATAGGCTGGGGGGCGTGCCTACAATTGTCACGGCGTGCGCGCGAATCCGCGCGCCTGGATTGCGACGTTGCACACGCACGCATGCACACAGAGACACGTCTGGCGCAACCAAGTTGGCTATTGGCAGAATTGCCCACAAAACGGCCTTTTCCCTGACAAACTCTTCTGTAAAACATCAAAACAGTGATAAAGTATATTAAAAATAAAGTCGCGCTAAACCTGAATAGTGAATGTAGGTACCTAAATAAAAAATGTGAACGTAAACACATAAATAACATAAGTGACATAAGACCACCAAGTGATTGTTAATAAGATAAAATTCTGAATAAAATTATCAATAAATGCAAAACGGATTGAATAAAATATTGCTTGTGAAAATCCATAAATGTTCATAAAATTCAGAAAACAAATAATCTATCTGTGACATCAACAAGTGATAATAGTCCACCCGAGCAGAAATCCTTGAATCAATGAAGTCCACTCTCTTCAGATGTGGAAAGAAACAAAAGTGATGTCCACCACCATATGACAAAATGGTCTGCTTACCAGAGGACCCTGAGAAGCTTTTAGTATATCACAGCTGGGTTGCAATGACACCAAGGAACCACCGCACCACTAATCAGCATACTCCATGATGATAGAAACCATGTGGCAATGATGTGGCATGTAAAAAACAAATTGCCTCGATAGTGTAAAACCTTAGCGTTTTATTGAAAAGATAAACAAAATATTGCACTATTAAATGACAAATAAGCCTGAAGCCTGCTCTGCTGGCCGGACACAAGCAGGCAGACCCGTCCGTCTGGAAGTACGAGCAGTAGTGGGTGGTGACGTCAGGGCTCGCTCCGCCCTACGCATTTCGTGATAGGTCACGTCGTCCAGGGGCATGGGTGGCGTGCCGCTTCACCTCCCTAAATGCAATAACAACCAACCCAAGCCCCGTTCAGAAACTCCCATGCGCAGGCGCACTCCCAAACAAAGCAGTCAAGCCTCATTCTGGGTCGCTGTCTATGCAATGTCCTGCGTCATGGCAGTCGTATTCCCGCGAGAGTTGGTGAACTCAAACTAAGGGCAATATGGGAAAACACTAAATATGAGCACTGCACTTCTCGCAAGTTATAAACCCATCCCTTTCACAAAAAAATTTAATTTAATTAAAATAAGGCTAAAGCATCCCCCAAAGGGCCAGATCTAATTATAATCTAACCCAAAAAAGGAGACGGAGATGCCTAACAAAATGTGCCCTCAGGATATTAATCAAATGTCCTCCATGGTGTCACCAGCGGCTATCAGATGCCACGACCTCTGGTGGACAATACATAAATAGCATCCACAATGGAGTTTTTGGTAAATAGTTCCAACGTAAGGACCCAATAAAGGGAAACCTCCTTGGAACCAGAGCCTGCATAAATCAGAGAGGCTATACGGGTGAATCTGAAACAACTGTAAAAGTTTGTTCCAAAAAAAAAACTCCAAACAGCAAATCTAAATACAGTGGCCATAAATGTATTTAAAAAAATATATATATATATTTTTTATTTTTATGTATAGATATTGCCAATATCACATAATTGCAAAAGTGCTCGCAAGTGCATGATAAAATATGAATACATAAAAATGACTCTATAACTCTATTTTTAATATACTTTATCTGTTCACCTGATCATCTATTACCCCTCCGTTTTACTGCTTTATTGGACTGTACTGAGCCCTCGGAGTGTCACTGGATATATTATATCCCTGGATACTGCAGCATTAGTCTGTTGTCTGTTTGGCCACACTATAGGAGGAGTACAGGAGGAGCAGAGAGCCATTAGAACGCAGCAACACACAAACTGGTAAAACGCATGATTTGGAGCAGAGAGAGAGAGGAGAAAGTGTTGGTGCGTTGAGTGATTGGGGATCCGTTTGAAAAGAACTCTGTGGAACTGTGCTGTGGGAGTGTGCTAATGGGACTGTACTGATTTATATACAGGAACATTGCGACTGTATTTCTGTGTGACTTTTTGCGACAGTATTTTTTTTTCTTTTAATTTTTTTTTTGCTTGGGAAAAGTTTTTGAGCATTTAAGTTGGTCGCAGTGCTTGAAGTATTTGAAATGCTGGAAGTATTTGAGGTTATCGGGAATATATGAAATATTTGATGTTTGAAGTACCGGAAAAAGCTGAAAAGTGTGAAAATATCTGAAAGAATGGAGATATCTGAAATTCCTGAAATATTTGAAATATTGGAAGAATTCGAAAGTTTGAAATATCGGAAATATTTGAAATATACAAAAGTTCTGAAATACCGGTATACTGGTAATAGTAATTTGAAATATCTGAATTACTTATAATATCTGTAAATTTTAATTATTTGCAGTATCTGAAATATTTGAGCCGCTAGCCGTCAGGCTAGGGATAATTAATAGAGCTATGCAGAGAAGGAATAGAGGGGAGGGAATAATGACGGCCCAGAATATCAAGGACAGTTATGAGTCCCCCTCCCAAAAAATATTGATAAAAGATAAAAATTCAGGGAAGAAGCTGAAAAACCCTGAAGGAAACATTACTACTGAAGCTTCAGCAATGCAACACACACAGCATTCATTGGTACAGATAATGAAAAAGCAAGATCATCAGGAGCAGACCCCTGGAAAAGAGATCTAGAAGTAAATCCGTTATCAAAGAGAGCATAAAATCGCACAATTTCACTTCTGCCTGTCAGTCCCGATTTCGGCCGCGATTACAGGGACATCTGTGCAGGTTTCTGCATAGATGTCAATGTAAATCGCGGCCCGAAATCTTAAAAAGTAGTACAGAAACTACTTTTTTAAATCGGTGCAGCGGCGCAGATGCGGCGTCGCACCGATTAGGACGGTGCCATTGCCCGCAATTTGCGGCAAATATCGCCGATTTGACATGCGATTTGACATGTCAAATCGCATGTCAAATCGCACCAGTGTGAACCAGGGCTAAAAGATGTATTTCAAGCAGTAAAGATATGCAATAATACATTAATCAAATTATTAAGCCAATTTCAGTATTTATGAGAGGAAGTTACCATTAAACGCCATGACATTGAAAACTCCTTGATCCTACTTGTCTATAATATGGTAGCACTTATATATGTATGACCTCTGTTTTACCTCTTGTTCTGTTTATGAGTTGTTTACTTCTCCATATGCTCTGCAGTTCACCCCTGTGTTCTGTATTTGTGGACATTTTTCTTGTAACATCATAATTTATGTTACATTTGTCATGTTTGTATATTCTGCAACCCTTTATTTTTTGAAATCCAATAAAAATACAATTATAAAAAAGAAAAGTTTGATAACGCACAACTGCTGTGGAGGATAGAATTAGCAATGTTGAAGATACTTTGGCCTTTATGCAACGGGATCTAAAAGCAGTGGGTTTACAGTCCAAACACCCTGCTAATTACATAAACACTTTTGAAAACAGGTTACGCAGAAATAATGTCAGGATATTGGGCCTCCCGGAACAGATGGAAGGAAGAAATGCTATAGAATTTATTGAACCTTGGCTGTTGGAGATTTTTGACAAAAAGCATTTTTCCCCTTTCTTTTCTCTCGAGCGTGCTCATAGGATACCATCAAGACCCCCCCCCCCTCCAGGAAAGTTTCCACGCCCATTTATTGTTAAAATGCTGCATTTTGGTGACAGAGATAAAATAATGGCCTTGGCACGAACAAATTTATTTTTACCCAGATTACTCTATTGAAATACAAAAAATGAGGGCAGAATATTCAGATTTAAAAAGCATGTTCGTAAGCTCCAAATAACGTACAGAATGTTATACCCAGCTAAACTGAGGATTATGGGGGGCGGAGCTTGACGGCAGCCGAGATGGCCGCATGAGACCGGAGCTCCGGGCTATACAGGGACTAAGCGACAACTAGCAGCCTCAGAACGGCGATCGGAACAGACATCCACGGTGATCGTTCACCGCTGTCACCGACCATCATGCCGGGCAAGCGGAGGGGGGGCCAGAAACCCCAGAAACTAACGGAGTTCTTCTCCTGGGGTCAGAGGCAAGATGGCGCCGGGTCTCCGGAGCCTGCCGCAACTAGCACTTCTCAAACCACACATAAGAAGGACAAGCCTTCCAAAAGGAACTCGCCTTCAAGCAAAGAGAATTCTCCTGCACCTTCCTCTGCCTCTGGAAGCCCGGAGAAGTCCAGATACAAGCGGGATGGCACAGATGCTTCTCCACAGGTGAGCACGGGCCTAGACTCAGGGGATGACACTAGGGAACTTCCTGACTCTATGGATAGATTCCCAACCAGCAACCAGCCCGTCTTAGACACCACCCTGAAAGACATGCTGGTTTCCCTTAGGGGATCTCTCCATGAAGACATGATGGATTGTGTGTATAAGTTTGGGAAAGATTTGCAAACAGTGCAGGAGAGAGTGGAGCATGTGGAGACTAAGATGGGAGAATTTGCCTCTACTATCAACAATCTAGTTGATGCACATGAGGCCAGGGATGAGGAGATGGACTCAGTAAAGGCTAAAATCGCAGACATCGAGGACCGTTCCAGAAGGAACAACCTCAAGCTTAGGGGGGTCCCTGAGACGGTGCAGCAGGCGGATCTGCGTAGTTATGCCGTCCAGGTATTTACCTCTATTTTACCTGATCTTAGCGAAATCGACGTCACTATCGATAGGATACACAGGCTTCCAAAACCTTCCTATCTCCCTGAGAAAGTACCCAGAGACATTATACTAAGACTGCATTTTTTCCATATAAAGGACCGCTTGATGTCTGCGGTGCGCAATAAAGACTCAATGCCTGCGCAATACAAAGAATTGCAATTTTTTTCAGACCTGTCCCAATACACTCTACAAAAAAGGAGGAGCCTGAATACTATTTCCAAAACTTTGCGCAACCATAAAATAGCCTATCGATGGGGGTTTCCGACCAAACTCATAATAACCAGGGATGGAAAAGACCACGCAGTTGATACCCTAGCCAGGGGACTGGAATTGCTCAAAACGTGGCAGATTATTCCTGATGAACCTCCTCCTGGCTTCAACAACCGCAAACCGGATCACACCACAGATGATTGGAACCTGGTTAATGCTAAAAATGCTCGGTCACACCGTTAGAGTGGCTTAAGGGCCTCCCATGGCCCCTATAATGTTACATGTCCCTGTTCTGGAGACATCCTGTTAAGCTAAACTTTATACCCCTTACAACCTAGAGTAGCTATCCGCTACAGTTGGGTCACCATGACCAAAGAACTTTTTTTGTGTTTTATTTTTTCTGTTTCTTTTTACTTTTATGTGTTTCAGTGTTTAGTGTTTGCAGTCGGCTGTACTACTACCTTCCTTCCTCCTGGAAAACTACTGAATAGTCACCATCGTCCCTGGTCTCGTGGGGTGGGCTTCCAACCACCTATTCTGGTATGGGGTCCTGTACCACTTAATGTAAGTGCTATGCACACATCACTGATAAGCCGGAAATTACTCCTTCCAAGATGACTGTCACTTTTATGACTATTAACGCCAAAGGCCTTAATCATCCGGTAAAGAGAGGGTCATTGTGGAACGAAGTGAACCAACACACATGTGATATACTCTGCGTGCAAGAGACCCATTTTCACAATCTCAAAGCTCCCCGTTGCACCCATCCTAAATTCCCGCACGTTTTCTCAGCCAGCACTTCAGCAAAAAAGAGGGGTGTCATGACCGCAGTTAAAGATACAGTCACATTCAAACTCCACAGCGAATATGCAGACCCCCAAGGTCGCTATCACATCCTGATCTGTGATATTAATTCTGTTGCATATACGGTAGTCAATGTATATGCACCCAACAAGCATCAAGTTCGCTTCCTGAACCGGGTAATTAAGAAAGTGAGAAGGGTACAGATGGGGTTTCTAATGATTTGTGGTGACTTTAACCTTCCACCTGACCCTCACATGGACTCCACAACTGCCTCAAATAGATATCAGCAATCGCTTCAGTCGACATTGCACTCGCAAGAGCTATATGACGCCTGGAGATGTCTGCATGGTTCTGAAAGGGACTACTCCTTTTTTTCTGTTAGCCATAGAGTATACACAAGACTGGATCTATTTCTTACGGACAAATGGCTTACGCCTAAAATTGCCAACTCCAAAATTAATGACATTACATGGTCGGATCATGCCTCGGTGACGCTCTCGGTCGAAGATTCGCCAAGCGTTAATACTACATTCGTTTGGCGATCCAACCCGAGATTGTTCCAGGCTGATCCCTCCAAATCCCAGCTACGGGATGAATTGTCTGAATTTTTTTCTCATAATGTTGATTCTGTTTCTGACCCGATGGTTCTTTGGAATGCCCATAAGGCTTTTATGAGGGGGGTTTTGATAAAGTTAGGGGCAAGGGTTAAGAGAAAGAGGAGACAACATGTCCAAGACCTCATTTCTAAAATCCACACTCTAGAAGCACACAACAAACAAAATGCCACTCCGCAACAATCAGCACAATTATCGCAACTCAGATATGACCTACGCCTAACCTTGCTAGATGACTTTGAAAAGTCCTCTAAACGCATGAAGATGACATATTATGTGAGCGGCAATAAAGCCGGAAAACGGTTAGCCAACCGCCTTAGGGGTCGGAGGATCAAGGCAACAATCCCTTTTATTATCCACCCTGTCACTGGGGAAAAGGTCTATCATCCACAGGCCATAGCGGATGCTTTTAGCTGCTATTACAGCTCTCTCTATAATCTCAGAGATGATCCCTCTGTGGTCCAACCTACGACACCCATGATTACAAAATTCCTCGATAAACTCCACCTCCCCCAGGTATCTTCTAGCCAGTTAGAGAACCTCAACTCCCCTTTCTCTGAAGCTGAAATAGCTAAAGCCATTGACTCTCTCCCTCAAAACAAATCGCCTGGACCAGATGGTTTTACAGGAGAGTACTTTAAAACTTTCAAGTTAGAACTAATCCCTTATCTCATGAAAATCTACAACACCGCTGTCTCCTCTTCTTCTTTCCCATCGGAGATGCTTGAGGCATTGATAGTAGCTTTGCCAAAGCCGGGAAAGGAACCTAATACACCACAGAATTTTAGACCTATATCACTGCTGAATTGTGACCTGAAACTATACGCTAAGCTCCTGGCCAATAGATTAGTAGACCTTCTACCCTCTCTGATACACTTGGACCAATCAGGGTTCACAAAAGGTAGACAGACGGCTGATGCGACAAGGCGTCTCATTAATGTAATACATTTCGCTAACAGATCCAAAACGCCTTCTCTGCTCCTAGCTTTGGACGCGGAGAAGGCGTTTGATAGAATCCATTGGGAGTACTTAGCCACAGTGCTCATCAAATTTGGGTTTGTGGGCCGGATTCACTCGGCTATCATGGCACTTTACACCACCCCATCAGCCCAGGTGTACATATCGGGAATGCTATCCACGCCATTCAAGATAAGCAATGGGACCAGACAGGGATGTCCGCTCTCCCCACTCATTTTTAAACTCCTCATGGAGCCCTTGGCAACATTTATACGCTCACACCCCCTTATAACGGGATTTAGAATTAAAGACACATTCCACACCATTAGCCTCTTTGCTGATGACATTATCCTTATGCTCACCAATGTTGAAGAATCCCTAGCTACGGTGCATAGTGTATTACAAACCTTCACTGAAGTGTCTTATTATAAAGTCAATAGCACCAAATCATATGTCCTAGGCTTAGGGATCCCAGACAAAATCAAACAAGATCTAGGTACTAAGTTCCCATATACTTGGAAAACCACGGGTATTTCATATCTCGGCATTACCCTCACCCCAAACATCTCAGACCTAGTCAAGGAAAATTATACCCCCCTGCTTCAGACACTCCAATCCAGGCTTAGTAATCTAGCGAAATATGAGCTATCCTGGTTGGGTAGGTTGGCGGCTTTTAAGATGCAAATTCTCCCACAACTGATATACATCTTCAGAACTGTCCCTGTTCCGGTCCCATCCTCCTTTTTCTCCTCTGCACAGTCCAACATTAACAGATACATATGGGGAGGCAAGAAGGCTCGTTGTGCGTTTCACAAACTTATAAAACACAGGAATGTGGGAGGTATAGGGCATGTACATATAAGAGATTACTACACAGCTGTCATACTGGCCCAGCTGAAAAATTGGTTCTGTCCCTCTCCGCCTACTCTGTGGGCTCTCATTGAACAAAACCAGATTCCAAATAGAAACTTATACGACTTTCTCATAGCTAGCCCCTTCATGCCTAAATATCCCACTGACATAGGACCGACCGTAAGAGCCTCACTAGAGGCTTGGCGATTACTGATTACTTATGATTTCCTAGAGACGAAACTTACCCCATTGCAGTTTCCTATATCTGCCATATCCCATTTGATACCTAATATGTCTTTAGCCCATTGGAGCTCAAATAGAGACCTAGTAATAGAAGACCTCTTAGTAGGACCTGCTCTGAAAACCTTCCGGGCTCTTCAGCTGGAATTTGACGTACCTTCGACTGATTTTTACCAATACCTTCAAATTTCACACCTCTTGAAGTCACACAAACTATCCATCTCCCTTCCATGGCGAATATCTCAATACTTAATGTCTAAATCCACCAACACTAGAGGCATATCGTTGTTCTACTCTCATCTCCAAAACAAACTTATTTTTCTTAAAACTATAGACATGAGGAATTGGGAAAGAAAATTAGGCATTGAATATACGGAGGATCAATGGCGATTGGCCTTAGCCACGACATATACCTCTACCAAATGCGCTAATTTATGGGAGCTCTCCCTAAAGATCCTTCTGAATTGGTATCTTACTCCCAATAGACTGTCCAAATTTAACCAGGAAGTATCAGCCCTATGTTGGAGACACTGTGGTGGATTAGGTACGCTGTATCACATACTATGGACATGTCCTAAGATATGGCAATATTGGAAACTGGTATTCAATCTCATCCTACATGTTCTCAACATCCAGTTCGAGCCTACACCAGGGATGGCACTGTTTTCTCTGGGGATGGAAACACTCCCTCCTCACCGGAGAGCTCTAATATCCCACATTCTTCTAGCAGCCAGACTAGTTCTGGTTAGACACTGGAAAGACACAAACCAACCTACTTTACATGAGGTTGTACAACTAATCAATACACATGGCACATACGAAACCCTTTTCGCATATGGGATAGGCAGAAATTTAATGATAGATAAAATATGGAATCCGTGGAATACCTGGTATACCACTAAAGGAAAGAATGACTATAACTGTACTTAGACTTGCTTGATGCGAAGGTTAATAATTCTATAGGAACTCAGCAAACACTGCCTGACTGCTATGTTTATGTTTACGTTTTTGTTTTCTTTTTGTTCAATGTTGCATCACTTTTATGAACCATGTCCTGTCAACTTTTCTATGATGGAAGCATTTATTCGATGTTATGTACTAATAGAGGCGTTGCATGAAACATGGCCTCTTGGGCCTTCCCAGGAATTTTATACCTTGCACAATGTATACATTGGAAACTTGTGGTCTTCCCTTCAGCGTACAGTCAGATCCCTTTGGGGTACGCGGGGGGAGGGCCGGGGCTATATGATATTGGGGAAAAAAAAAAAGTCTAATAACAGCCCACTGGGTGCATAGGTGATGTTTACCAGAAGAGCAACACTATTCTGCTTCTAACTTGGACCAGATTAGGTCATTATAGGGCAACCTGGATTGAATATATGGACATCGACATTTATCCTTGTATTGTGCCTCAAATATTATGCTTGTTTTCTCATATTTGTGTTTATTCATTGCTTTAATTCTGTTTGTGAAAAAAAAAAAAAATTCCAATAAATAAGTATTGAAATTAAACTGAGGATTATTGTTAAAGACGAGACCCAGCTGAGAAAAAGTCACTTGCTCTTTTTTTCCTTCTTCTTCTTTCCTGCCCTAAACATTATAAGCTAAAAGTAGGGGGAGTGTGATGCAGCTAGGTGGATGTTCACATTCAGGCTCAGGATAACTGTTAGTTTCTTTTTTTTTCTAACTCCTGTTTTTTTTCTTGGGGGAAAATGTTTTGGAATGAGGGTGTGTGAGGGTGGATGTGTTTTGGATAAGTGTCGGAGGGTCTGTGGGTTTTTTTTTCTCCTCTCTCTCTTGCTCTCTCTATCTCCGCCTGCCCCCTGTCGAGGAGCTCTCACATATGCACATATATTGGGGATATTATAAGATAAAGATGTGCTATAATTTACTTTTGAAAAACTAGGTTATGTTCCCTTCTTTATCTTGGCTACAGGTATAACAAATGGGGATAATGGCTAATGTGTTAGTATTTGTATCCTGGAATGTGAGAGAATTTAAGGCTACGGTTAAAAAAAGGGCTATTTTCTTAATTCTGGAACAATATAATTCATCAATAGTCTGTCTGCAGGAAACTCATCTCACAAAAGACACTGTCTCTCTATTACAAAACTTAACGTTTTCTACTCAATACCACTCAGTGTTCTCTACATATTCAAGAGGTGTTAGTGTGTTAATATCAACTAAGATAAAAAAATTCCTGCAGACAGACATTGATAGATCCCCAGGGTAGATATGTCCTATTGATATTCTCCTTAATTAGTACTAAATGTATAATAGGATCAGTATATATACCACCACCTTATAACTCAGAAATACTGCAGAGGATTAGCACATTTCTGGATGAACATCCTGGTATCCCAACAATGATAATGGGGGATTTTAACAATTTATGTGATGCGAGTATGGATCGATACCTGGCGGGCCTAAAATCGGAGACCCCCTTTGCTGCCCATCTGTGGGAGATGGGACTGTGTGATATGTGGTGCCTTTTCAATCCTGGAGTATATGATTATACTTGTTGCTCCTCTACTTATGGTACATTATCCAGGATTGATTTGGCTCTGGGCATGGAATTAGCTTTTCCCCTGGTTTCTGATATACGGTATTTGGCAAGGGGGATCTCGGATCATTCTCCAGTTTTGATGACCATAAGAAAAATTAAACCACATAACAAAAGTTATTAGCGCATGAATGCCTCATGGCTACAGGTGATCCAGGGGGAGTCCATGCGACAATTATTAA
Organism: Rana muscosa; assembly: GCA_029206835.1. NCBI lineage: Eukaryota > Metazoa > Chordata > Amphibia > Anura > Ranidae > Rana > Rana muscosa. The sequence continues at coordinate 1,075,257,171 of CM055116.1, read as the reverse complement.
GTAACTTTTTTCTTGAAAATACAAATTCAAAAACTTCTCAGGTGGTATGGGATACTATGAAAATCTTCTTCAGGGGGTTAATGATACAAGCTATAAGTAGGTTTAAAAAGACAAGTAGGGAATGGGAAACTTTACTGGCAGCAGAAGTACGACAAAAATTATTTCAATATGTTCAGAATCCTACACCTGCGAACCAAGCTATATGGAAGGATGTACAACTTCTATATAAAAGAACAGCTATGGAAAAAGCTGAAAGGCAACAATCTTTAGCAAGGAGTAAATATTTTGAAGAAGGTGAGAAAAATGGGAAAATATTATCATTTATTACTAAATCCCAGGCTAACTCTAACTTCATCCCCCGTATACACATATCAAACAGGAATATCTCCCATTTAGTAAAGCCATTTATCATCAGAATCAAATTAAAGATTTTCTGCATACCATCTATTTCAAATGAGCAAAGAGAATATATGGATGCACCTTTAACATTGGATGAATTAATTAGAGCAGTTTCAGATTCCCCTAATGGGAAAGCACCTGGCTTAGATGGCTTACCATCATAAATCTATAAAAGCTATGGAGACATCTTGCTGCCAGAATTTCTGAAAGTATCTGCTTTAGCCTTCCAATGCTACTTACCGTGATAGCCAGCTATAGATGGGGGCGGTGGACATGTTTTTGTTTTCACCTATGGTGCTTGTATTGGTCCAGCAGTGCACCAACACCTTTGCTGCCATTGTGCTACGCTGGGTGTTTGGTGTGCTCCTGTACCTTTAAGGAGGGGTGGCTCCCCTTCAGTCCACCTGCCCTCATCTAACCATCAGAATGCATGTGCCTCCATTGTGGGGACACTCAATGTTAGTGTAGGACCACAGACTCCAGGGGGCCTTGGCGTGGCTCTGTGGCTCACGCATGCATTTGCAAATGCGTGCGGACAAACCCCTGTTTTTAACGCATACTGTTAGACAGGTTAATTGGTTGTTCAACGAGCTGGTCGGTAAGTAGGCTTGGTTTTTCCCTGGGCATTCCCCAGGCCATGTTGTTATCTGCTTTAGCCTTCCAATGCTACTTACCGTGATAGCCAGCTATAGATGGGGGCGGTGGACATGTTTTTGTTTTCACCTATGGTGCTTGTATTGGTCCAGCAGTGCACCAACACCTTTGCTGCCATTGTGCTACGCTGGGTGTTTGGTGTGCTCCTGTACCTTTAAGGAGGGGTGGCTCCCCTTCAGTCCACCTGCCCTCATCTAACCATCAGAATGCATGTGCCTCCATTGTGGGGACACTCAATGTTAGTGTAGGACCACAAACTCCAGGGGGCCTTGGCGTGGCTCTGTGGCTCACGCATGCGTTTGCAAATGCGTGCGGACAAACCCCTGTTTTTAACGCATACTGTTAGACAGGTTAATTGGTTGTCAGCGAGCTGGTCGGTAAGTAGGCTTGGTTTTTCCCTGGGCATTCCCCAGGCCATGTTGTTATCTGCTTTAGCCTTCCAATGCTACTTACCGTGATAGCCAGCTATAGATGGGGGCGGTGGACATGTTTTTGTTTTCACCTATGGTGCTTGTATTGGTCCAGCAGTGCACCAACACCTTTGCTGCCATTGTGCTACGCTGGGTGTTTGGTGTGCTCCTGTACCTTTAAGGAGGGGTGGCTCCCCTTCAGTCCACCTGCCCTCATCTAACCATCAGAATGCATGTGCCTCCATTGTGGGGACACTCAATGTTAGTGTAGGACCACAGACTCCAGGGGGCCTTGGCGTGGCTCTGTGGCTCACGCATGCGTTTGCAAATGCGTGCGGACAAACCCCTGTTTTTAACGCATACTGTTAGACAGGTTAATTGGTTGTCAGCGAGCTGGTCGGTAAGTAGGCTTGGTTTTTCCCTGGGCATTCCCCAGGCCATGTTGTTATCTGCTTTAGCCTTCCAATGCTACTTACCGTGATAGCCAGCTATAGATGGGGGCGGTGGACATGTTTTTGTTTTCACCTATGGTGCTTGTATTGGTCCAGCAGTGCACCAACACCTTTGCTGCCATTGTGCTACGCTGGGTGTTTGGTGTGCTCCTGTACCTTTAAGGAGGGGTGGCTCCCCTTCAGTCCACCTGCCCTCATCTAACCATCAGAATGCATGTGCCTCCATTGTGGGGACACTCAATGTTAGTGTAGGACCACAGACTCCAGGGGGCCTTGGCGTGGCTCTGTGGCTCACGCATGCGTTTGCAAATGCGTGCGGACAAACCCCTGTTTTTAACGCATACTGTTAGACAGGTTAATTGGTTGTCAGCGAGCTGGTCGGTAAGTAGGCTTGGTTTTTCCCTGGGCATTCCCCAGACCATGTTGTTAACTCTAACTTCATCCCCCGTATACACATATCAAACAGGAATATCTCCCATTTAGTAAAGCCATTTATCATCAGAATCAAATTAAAGATTTTCTGCATACCATCTATTTCAAATGAGCAAAGAGAATATATGGATGCACCTTTAACATTGGATGAATTAATTAGAGCAGTTTCAGATTCCCCTAATGGGAATGCACCTGGCTTAGATGGCTTACCATCATAAATCTATAAAAGCTATGGAGACATCTTGCTGCCAGAATTTCTGAAAGTATTGAATCATGCACATGCTTCATCCAAGTTACCGGAAACCATGAATGATGCTTGTATCATAGTAATACCCAAGCCAGATAAGGACCATCTATTGCCAGAATCTTATCGTCCAATTTCTGATTCTAAGATCCTGGCAAGGGTCTTGGCGTATAGGCTAAATAGGGTTATACTGTACATAAGTTGGTGCATGTGGACCAATCAGGTTTTATACCGGGTAGGTTCACAACAACGAACCTGAGAAGACTCTTTTTAAACCTACAGATACCATCAGATAATGTAGAAAAGAGAGCCATATTATCACTAGACGCAGCCAAAGAATTTGATTGCGTCAAGTGGATATATCTATGGGAGGCTATGGAGAAATTTTCTGTATGGCATGTGGGGGGAGGGGCTGGCTGGTCCCATTGCGCTTCGGCGCCACGCACCGGGCCAGCGCTGTGACGCCATTCTTAGCGCCGCTGTGTCGGCCTGTGTTTACCATCTGACGTTTGATGTGGGAGGTGCTCTCGCACGCCATGTGGGCGGCGGCTGCCGCTCGTGTGGGAGTGCTCCTCCAACTGCATCACGCTAGTGTGATGCTGGTGGGTGGACCCCCAGGCTGATGGTCGGCCTATCCATATCCTCGCTTGGCTTGGTTTTTCTCAGCTGTTCGAGGTTGTTGGTTGTGGGTTGTTGCAGCTCTCCACATTTTTCATACCGGATCCTTACAGGTATTTTGACTACATTTGTGGTGTATTAATCGCCCTGTCTTCATACCATCACCGTCTCCCAACGAGTCTGGGAGGATGTAAGCAGTTCTATATGTTTTTGTTTTTTTTCAATATCTAGCCATATTGTTTATCGATGGCTAGCATTTACCCACATACCTACCCTTTTTTAATATCTGACTCCTAGTTGCTGTCAATAATGAATATTTTTTACTAATCTACAGATGGGTATTTTACCATATACTCATGTCAGCTACAATTACATTTTCACAGACATTTTGGAGTCCACACCAGATTTTATCAGCCACGACAACGGGAATTTTCCTTGTCCTGGTGGGAGATTTTTGGTTGTACTCTGTCCTGGGGACCTCACCTACCTCAGCTCCCGGTGGAGACATTTGTGATGCTCCCTTGCCTCTCAATATTATGCAGTGACATGTCGAGTGCTTAAGTGAGTAGAGAGTACAACGTCTACCCTTCTATGCCCCTTTCCCCTGTATCCATTTTTGCTACTGGGGTTTAGGGATGAGCTTCGTGTTCGAGTCGAACATACGTTCGACTCGAACATTGGCTGTTCGATCGTTCGACGAAGATCGAACGATTTGGGCCGTTCGCGCCAAATTCGAGTGACGCGAACGGCCCACAATGCACTACGCCATCGCAGTGTCATCCAGGCGCTGTGATTGGCCAAGCATGCACTGTGACCCCGCATGCTTGGCCAATCACAGCGCCGGCAGCGAGGAGAGCAATGATTGGCCACAGGCAGGATGCCTGTGGCCAATTATTGCTGAGGGTGTTTAGTACACGCCCCACACTATAAAAGGCCGCCAGCACGGCGGCCTAGTGTAGTGTGTTCCGGAGCAGGGATAGAGTAGCATAGGCAGGGACAGTGACTGTTATTTCTTTCTTGCTTAACCTGGATTCCTTTAGTTTAGGGAAAGAGAAGGATAGGTAGGGAGAGTGTCAGTGTGTTTTGTGCTTCTGCTATAGTGTGCTTAAAAAAAACATTTATTCTAGGGACAGAAAACTCTAGGTAGGGACAGTGTCAGTTTCTTTCACTCTGCAAGTCCTTGTTTCCAGGGACCTGTAAGGACAGTGAGTTAATTGTCCTTGTGCTATATTGTGCTTAAAAAAAACATTTATTCTAGGGACAGAAAACTCTAGGTAGGGACAGTGTCAGTTTCTTTCACTCTGCAAGTCCTTGTTTCCAGGGACCTGTAAGGACAGTGAGTTAATTGTCCTTGTGCTATATTGTGATTAAAAAAAACATTTATTCTAGGGACAGAAAACTCTAGGTAGGGACAGTGTCAGTTTCTTTCACTCTGCAAGTCCTTGTTTCCAGGGACCTGTAAGGACAGTGAGTTAATTGTCCTTGTGCTATATTGTGATTAAAAAAAACATTTATTCTAGGGACAGAAAACTCTAGGTAGGGACAGTGTCAGTTTCTTTCACTCTGCAAGTCCTTGTTTCCAGGGACCTGTAAGGACAGTGAGTTAATTTTCCTTGTGCTATATTGTGATTAAAAAAAACATTTTTTCTAGGGACAGAAAACTGTAGGTAGGGAGAGTGTTTTTTTTCTTTCACTCTGCAAGTCCTTGTTTCCAGGGACCTGTAAGGACAGTGAGTTAATTGTCCTTGTGCTATATTGTGCTTAAAAAAAACATTTATTCTAGGGACAGAAAACTCTAGGTAGGGACAGTGTCAGTTTCTTTCACTCTGCAAGTCCTTGTTTCCAGGGACCTGTAAGGACAGTGAGTTAATTTTCCTTGTGCTATATTGTGATTAAAAAAAACATTTATTCTAGGGACAGAAAACTCTAGGTAGGGACAGTGTCAGTTTCTTTCACTCTGCAAGTCCTTGTTTCCAGGGACCTGTAAGGACAGTGAGTTAATTTTCCTTGTGCTATATTGTGATTAAAAAAAACATTTTTTCTAGGGACAGAAAACTGTAGGTAGGGAGAGTGTTTTTTTTCTTTCACTCTGCAAGTCCTTGTTTCCAGGGACCTGTAAGGACAGTGAGTTAATTTTCCTTGTGCTATATTGTGCTTAAAAAAAACATTTTTTCTAGGGACAGAAAACTGTAGGTAGGGAGAGTGTTTTTTTTCTTTCACTCTGCAAGTCCTTGTTTCCAGGGACCTGTAAGGACAGTGAGTTAATTGTCCTTGTGCTATATTGTGCTTAAAAAAAACATTTATTCTAGGGACAGAAAACTCTAGGTAGGGACAGTGTCAGTTTCTTTCACTCTGCAAGTCCTTGTTTCCAGGGACCTGTAAGGACAGTGAGTTAATTTTCCTTGTGCTATATTGTGATTAAAAAAAACATTTATTCTAGGGACAGAAAACTCTAGGTAGGGACAGTGTCAGTTTCTTTCACTCTGCAAGTCCTTGTTTCCAGGGACCTGTAAGGACAGTGAGTTAATTTTCCTTGTGCTATATTGTGATTAAAAAAAACATTTTTTCTAGGGACAGAAAACTGTAGGTAGGGAGAGTGTTTTTTTTCTTTCACTCTGCAAGTCCTTGTTTCCAGGGACCTGTAAGGACAGTGAGTTAATTTTCCTTGTGCTATATTGTGCTTAAAAAAACATTTTTTCTAGGGACAGAAAACTGTAGGTAGGGAGAGTGTTTTTTTTCTTTCACTCTGCAAGTCCTTGTTTCCAGGGACCTGTAAGGACAGTGAGTTAATTGTCCTTGTGCTATATTGTGCTTAAAAAAAACATTTATTCTAGGGACAGAAAACTCTAGGTAGGGACAGTGTCAGTTTCTTTCACTCTGCAAGTCCTTGTTTCCAGGGACCTGTAAGGACAGTGAGTTAATTTTCCTTGTGCTATATTGTGATTAAAAAAAACATTTTTTCTAGGGACAGAAAACTGTAGGTAGGGAGAGTGTTTTTTTTCTTTCACTCTGCAAGTCCTTGTTTCCAGGGACCTGTAAGGACAGTGAGTTAATTTTCCTTGTGCTATATTGTGATTAAAAAAAACATTTTTTCTAGGGACAGAAAACTGTAGGTAGGGAGAGTGTTTTTTTTCTTTCACTCTGCAAGTCCTTGTTTCCAGGGACCTGTAAGGACAGTGAGTTAATTGTCCTTGTGCTATATTGTGCTTAAAAAAAACATTTTTTCTAGGGACAGAAAACTCTAGGTAGGGAGAGTGTTTTTTTTTTTTCACTCTGCAAGTCCTTGTTTCCAGGGACCTGTAAGGACAGTGAGTTAATTGTCCTTGTGCTATATTGTGCTTAAAAAAAACATTTATTCTAGGGACAGAAAACTCTAGGTAGGGACAGTGTCAGTTTCTTTCACTCTGCAAGTCCTTGTTTCCAGGGACCTGTAAGGACAGTGAGTTAATTTTCCTTGTGCTATATTGTGCTTAAAAAAAACATTTATTCTAGGGACAGAAAACTCTAGGTAGGGACAGTGTCAGTTTCTTTCACTCTGCAAGTCCTTGTTTCCAGGGACCTGTAAGGACAGTGAGTTAATTGTCCTTGTGCTATATTGTGCTTAAAAAAAACATTTATTCTAGGGACAGAAAACTCTAGGTAGGGACAGTGTCAGTTTCTTTCACTCTGCAAGTCCTTGTTTCCAGGGACCTGTAAGGACAGTGAGTTAATTTTCCTTGTGCTATATTGTGATTAAAAAAAACATTTATTCTAGGGACAGAAAACTCTAGGTAGGGACAGTGTCAGTTTCTTTCACTCTGCAAGTCCTTGTTTCCAGGGACCTGTAAGGACAGTGAGTTAATTTTCCTTGTGCTATATTGTGATTAAAAAAAACATTTTTTCTAGGGACAGAAAACTGTAGGTAGGGAGAGTGTTTTTTTTCTTTCACTCTGCAAGTCCTTGTTTCCAGGGACCTGTAAGGACAGTGAGTTAATTTTCCTTGTGCTATATTGTGCTTAAAAAAAACATTTTTTCTAGGGACAGAAAACTGTAGGTAGGGAGAGTGTTTTTTTTCTTTCACTCTGCAAGTCCTTGTTTCCAGGGACCTGTAAGGACAGTGAGTTAATTGTCCTTGTGCTATATTGTGCTTAAAAAAAACATTTATTCTAGGGACAGAAAACTCTAGGTAGGGACAGTGTCAGTTTCTTTCACTCTGCAAGTCCTTGTTTCCAGGGACCTGTAAGGACAGTGAGTTAATTTTCCTTGTGCTATATTGTGATTAAAAAAAACATTTTTTCTAGGGACAGAAAACTGTAGGTAGGGAGAGTGTTTTTTTCTTTCACTCTGCAAGTCCTTGTTTCCAGGGACCTGTAAGGACAGTGAGTTAATTTTCCTTGTGCTATATTGTGATTAAAAAAAACATTTTTTCTAGGGACAGAAAACTGTAGGTAGGGAGAGTGTTTTTTTTCTTTCACTCTGCAAGTCCTTGTTTCCAGGGACCTGTAAGGACAGTGAGTTAATTGTCCTTGTGCTATATTGTGCTTAAAAAAAACATTTTTTCTAGGGACAGAAAACTGTAGGTAGGGAGAGTGTTTTTTTTTTTTCACTCTGCAAGTCCTTGTTTCCAGGGACCTGTAAGGACAGTGAGTTAATTTTCCTTGTGCTATATTGTGCTTAAAAAAAACATTTATTCTAGGGACAGAAAACTCTAGGTAGGGACAGTGTCAGTTTCTTTCACTCTGCAAGTCCTTGTTTCCAGGGACCTGGAGAGACATTGAGTGAATTGTCCTTGTGCTATATTGTGATTAAAAAAAAAATTTATTCTAGGGACAGAAAACTCTAGGTAGGGACAGTGTCAGTTTCTTTCACTGTGAAAGTCCTTGTTTCAAGGGACAGAGAAGGACACCTGAAGGTAGCCCTTATTGCTTTTTTCCCATCTCCCTGCAGGCCATCTATTAGAATGTCTGGAAGGCAAACAAGGAGAGGCAGACAGTCAGGAGGCAATAAAAGAGGGCAAGCAGGCTCTGTGTCTGGGGGCAACAGTGCTGGTCGTGGACGCGGTGCATTGTCATCAGCACATGGCCATGGGACACGCTTGTCCTTCTTTTCGGCAGCTGGACATGTTGAGCCACATCATGCCGAAGACTTGGTAGAGTGGATGACCAAGCCCTCCTCCTCCTCCTCATCCTCTCTCACCCAGGCTCAGGGTACTGGAAAAGCAGCTGCCAAAGCGTCGTCTTCCCTGGTATCAATGTCAGACAAATCATCAGTCACTCCTTCCCTAGACCCACCATGTCCTCCTCCTGAGGAGTCCCCCGAACTGTTTCAGCACAGTGTTGGGTACATGCTCCAGGAGGATGCCCAGCGTTTCGAAGGGTCTGATGATGAAACCCAGCTAGAGGAAGGCAGTAGCGTGAGAGCAGACAGAGGGGATGCTCAAGAAGGACACCAATCTGGCAGTCATGTTCCAGCAGCTGCAGCATACTGCCAGATTGGCTCCAGTGATGAGGAGGGAGGGGATGATGAGGTCAATGACTCCACGTGGGTGCCTAATAGGAGAGAGGAGGAGGAGGAGGATGAGGAGGAGGCACATCTCCAACGAGGCAGGATGCCCTTTGGTGGCCAGCGTAAGGGCAGTACACCGACGGAATCACACCGCAGAGCTCCGCCTGTGCAGGGCGCTGCCTCTGCCCGTCATTCAAAAAGTTCTTTGGTGTGGGCCTTTTTTGAGGCTAGTGCATCAGATCGCACAGCTGCTGTTTGCAACATATGTCTCAAGCGTATATCGCGTGGCCAAAACATCAGCCGCTTGGGTACCACATGCCTGACCAGACATATGTTGACCTGCCATGCAGCTCGTTGGCAAGCCTACCTCAAAGACCCACACCAAAGAACAAAGCGGACCTCTCCTTGCACCGCATCAGCTGGGATCTCCAACCCCACTATAACTTCAGTCCTCTCTGAAACATGCACTGAGAGGAATGAAGGTGTAGAATTAGGTGTGTCACAGCCAAGTACTTGCGCCCACTCTGCTAGCAGTACACCGACGTCCGATTCTAGCAGGCAAATTTCCCTGCCCCAGCTGCTGGACCGTCGAAAGAAGTTCACTCCCAGCCATCCACATGCCCAGCGGTTGAATGCTAGCTTGGCTAAATTGCTAGCGCTTCAACTGCTGCCTTTTCAGTTGGTAGACTCGGCCCCCTTCCGTGAGTTTGTGCAATGTGCGGTTCCTCAGTGGCAGGTTCCCAAACGCCACTTTTTCTCACGGAAGGCTATTCCGGCTCTCTACCGGCATGTGGAAGGCAATGTCTTGGCCTCGCTGGACAGGGCGGTCAGCGGTAAGGTGCATATTACCGCTGACTCATGGTCCAGCAGGCATGGACAGGGACGTTACCTTTCTTTCACGGCCCATTGGGTCACTCTTTTGGCAGCTGGGAAGGATTCAGGACAAGGTGCAGTAGTGTTGGAGGTTGTCCCACCGCCACGCCTCCAAAATGCTACTACTGGTTGTGACACACCTCTCTCCTCCACCCCCTCCTCTTCTTCTTCCTCCATGGCCTCTTCCTGTGGTTTGTCCTATGAACCAGCGGTGCTCCGTAGCCGTTCACGGGGCTACGCAAGTACGCAGGCAAAAAGATGCCATGCCGTGCTTGCGCTGGTGTGTTTGGGGGACAGAAGCCACACTGGGGCAGAGGTCCTGTCTGCTCTGCAGGGCCAGGCCGAGAGGTGGTTGACGCCACGCCAGCTTAAGCCAGGAATGGTGGTTTGCGACAATGGCACCAACCTCCTCTCCGCCCTCCGACAGGGACAACTGACCCATGTGCCCTGTGTGGCTCACGTCCTTAACCTGGTGGTGCAGCGCTTCTTGGGCAGGTACCCGGGCTTACAGGATGTCCTGAGGCAGGCCAGGAAAGTCTGTGTGCATTTCCGCAGATCTTATAATGCCAGTGCTCGCCTGGCTGAGCTGCAAAAGGAGTTGAACCTGCCCAAGAACCGCCTTATATGTGACATGCCCACCAGGTGGAACTCAACGTTGGCCATGCTGCAGCGGCTGCACACGCAGCAGAGGGCCATCAATGAGTACCTGTGCGACTACGGCACCAGGACAGGGTCAGGGGAGCTTGGTTTTTTTTCTCCACGCCAGTGGGGCATGATCAGGGATGCATGCACTGTCCTGGCACCATTTGAGGAGGCCACGAGGATGGTGAGCAGTGACAGTGCATGCATCAGTGACACTGTACCTCTTGTCCACCTGTTGGAGCACACGCTGCGTGGAATAATGGACAGGGCACTTGAGGCAGAACAGAGGCAGGAAGAGGAGGACTTCCTTGCCTCTCAAGGCCCCCTTTACCCAGACAGTGTTCCTTCTGTCCCACCCATCGCACAGGAAGAGGAGGAGGAGGAGGAGGAGGAGGAGGAGGAGGAGGATTGTGTCAGCATGGAGGTGGAGGCTGGCACTCAGCATCATCAGCAGCAGTCTTTTAGGGATGATTTACAGTCCCAAGAAACCAGTGGACTTGTACGTGGCTGGGAGGAGGTGGCTGCGGATCATGTCGTCCTTAGTGACCCAGAGGACTCCGGAGCGAATGCCTCAGCAAACCTACGCTGCATGGCCTCCCTGATCCTGCAAAGTCTGCGGAAGGATCCTCGTATTCTTCGGATCAAGGAGAGGGACCATTACTGGCTGGCCACTCTCCTTGATCCACGGTACAAGGGTAAGGTTGCGGACCTTATGTTACCGTCGCAGAGGGAGCAGAGGATGAGACAACTCCGGGAGGCCTTGCAGAAAGGTCTGTGCAACGCGTTCCCAGAGACTGGGAGGTTGCAAACTCCTGGTCCTGGACAACGAGTTGCTGAGGCTTCGGCCAGTCAAAGAAGGAGCGGTGGGGAAGGTGGCCGTCTGACCGATGCGTTCAGACAATTCTTTAGTCCGCAGCCCCAAAGTATGATCGGTTCCAGCAACCATCGCCAGCGTCTGATAAACATGGTGCAGGAATATCTAGGGGCAAGGTCAGACTTGGACACCTTCCCCACCGAAAATCCTCTGGCTTACTGGGTCTTGAGGATGGATCACTGGCCAGAGCTTGCACAGTATGCAATTGAGCTACTGGCCTGTCCTGCATCCAGCGTTCTTTCGGAACGCACATTCAGTGCTGCTGGAGGATTTGTCACGGATCACAGGGTGCGCCTGTCCACCGACTCGGTTGATCGACTGACTTTCATCAAGATGAACCAGTCTTGGATCACCACCAGCTACCACACACCTGATGCTGATATAACAGACTAATTGATTTTAAAATGTCACATCCCTTCAAGACTGATGCTGATGCTGAGTGCCTGTGCTGTTATGTTGACTGGCTATCCTCCTCCTCCGAGTCCTCAATGATACGATTGATGATGATAGCTTGGAAGATCATTTTTGTTTATGGGTGCCGCCACCAGTGCCTAACGCCCAATTTTTCAGCCCCTGTTTAACAGGGGCGTGTAATTACAATTTTTGAAGCAATACTTTGCAACAGGGCTCATTGCTGTGCTCCAAGTACAGTATCTGTGAGGAGTTGCAGTGTTGTGCCACCAGTGCCTAAGGCCCAATTTTTCAGCCCCTGTTTAACAGGGGCGTGTCATTACAATTTTTGAAGCAATACTTTGCAACAGGGCTCATTGCTGTGCTCCAAGTACAGTATCTGTGAAGGGTTGCAGTGTTGTGCCACCAGTGCCTAAGGCCCAATTTTTCAGCCCCTGTTCAACAGGGGCATGTAATTACAATTCTTGATCTAATAATTCACAGCAGGGCCCATTGCTGCACCCACCAAGAGTAACTGTCAGGGCTTACAGTGTTGTGGCACCAGCACCACCATCAAAGGCCCAATTTTTACTACCACTGTTCAACAATTATATGTAATTAAAATTCCTGATATAATAGTTGACAGCAGGGCGTTCCAGCACCAACCAAGAGTAACTGTGAGTGCTTACAGTGTTGTGCCAACACCAACAACTAAGGGGCCTATTTCTGCAGAGTATATACGGCAGGTCCCTACTTTCAAACATCCAACTTACAAACGACTCCTACTTGCAAACGCAAGAAGACAACAGGAAGTGAGAGGAAATCTACCACTAGGAAGGAAAATTCTCTCCTGTAAGAATAAATATGGGAGAAAGGTGTCTCCTCTGTACTGATGCTTTATCAGCAATCCTTGTTTCAAGAAAAACACCACATTTCAAAAACAGTTGTCATTAGGACGGAAAGTGAGGTGAAATGTTCTGAACAGGGGCACAGACAGCAAAACAAATGTTACAGGGGTGATAACCCTTACCTATGTTTTCCAAAAAGTTTAAAAATAGATTTTTGGTCTGGAGCTACACTTCAACAATGTACCTGTTCAAAATTACAAACAGATTCTACATAAGAACAAACCTACAGTCCCTGTCTTGTATGCACCGCCTGTATACGGCTGTTCAGAGTATATAGGGCCTTTTTTATTTTATGTGCGGGGTTCCCCTTAATATCCATACAAGACCCAAAGGGGCTGGTAATGGGCTGGGGTAGGGGGGGGGTCATGGGGTAGCTATGCCATTTTTCTTAAAGATTTTCATCCATATTACCGGGACCAGACATTACATTAAAGCCGCAAGCAGTTTTAAATGGCTTTTTTTTCCTTTAGAAGTGTCATTTTGTGCAGGGACAGTTCTAAACACGGGAAACACGTGGCACTTCACAGGCATACTTTAGACACCCCCCAGGTACGATATTTAAAGGAATATTTGACTTTTTTTTTTTCACTTTATGCATCATTAAAATGACTGCTCCCGGAAAACGACCGTTTTTAAAACTTATTTTTGCATTGATACATGTCCCCTGGTGCAGAACCCGGGTTCCCAAACCCTTTTTAGGACAATAACATGCATAATAGTTGTTATAATTAGCACTTTAGAATTCGAACGTTCGCATCCATTGTATTTAATAGGGTTCTAATGTTCGTTCGAACTTTCGGTCCGTTCGCGGGTTCTGGTGCGAACCGAACCCGGGGGTGTTCGGCTCATCACTACTGGGGTTAATATATGTTCAATGTTCTATATTATTTTCACAGAATGGTCATACGCATCAGCTCCTGATGAGGTGGTATTATCCCCCGAAACGCATAGAGCTTACAAAGATGCATACCCAATGACTTCATCTGTGAGGACATTCATTCCTTTTTAAAAAGTTTTAGATGAATTTGTACATGGAGCAAGAACGGGAATGTTCACCATATATTGTGTACCACTCATGTTCAATTTTTGTTTTATCAGATTTTTTGTATACACAAGATTTATTGCAATATCCATTTTGGCTGTATGATGTCATGTTTATGGTTGATCAATAAATGATCTTATCTACATCTGGTTTTCATTTGTGCCTCATCTAAAGTCCCAAACCGCCCCCTCTTCTATATTGATATTAGGGATGGAGGCGCCTCTTGCCCCGAGGTGCTTCATTTAAAGTCCCAACCTTCCTGTTTTTCTCTATGGAGAAATTTGGGTTGGGTAAAGGATTTGTAAAGTGGATAAAATTATTATAAACAGCCCCACGAGCATGTATACAGATAAATGGAGGAATATCAAAGCATTTTTTTTGGACTAGAGGTACTAGGCAGGGGTGCCCGCTGTCACCGTTGCTATTCGCATTGGCTATAGAACCGTTGGCAATATCAATTTGACAGTCAATCGCTATTAGGGGCTTTAAGAGAGGAGGAAGAGTCGATAAAATTTCATTATAAGCAGATGATGCGTTTTTGGGAGACACAGATCAATCCCTAACATATGTGTTAAAGTTGATTGAAAATGTTGGTAGCTTCTCTGGGTTTGCTATAATCTGGGAAAAATCAGTACTACTACCTGTTGATGACTTAACAGTGGCTTTACCACAAATAGAGCATAAAATACAGGATGCCACATCCTTTAAATATTTAAAGGAATATATTAATTATAACCTAGCCCCCATATTAGATAAGTTTAAGATGAAGAGTAAAGTACAGTACCTGACCTCGATATTGTAGATTCCCGCGGCTCGGCATCGGCGATATTCGCCCTCCGCGACCCCCGTCACGGGAGCCAGCGTCGAGCTCTGTCGCTCCTCCCGCTCCCCGCCCCAAATAGATTCATATGGATACGCTGCATCCCGTGGGGGCAGCGAGCGCGAGAAGCACAGCCTCGCAGTGCCGATTTTCAGCGCGATCCCATCGCGCTGGGAATAAAATGTCGGCGGCAACTACTGTATGGTCTAAAATAACGTTGTCGGTTGTAGGGTGAGCAAATTTAATAAAAATGCTGGGCCCCACAGTTACTCTACAGTATGTCTTACACAATTCACCGATCTGGGTACCACTTAAATGGTTTAAAAAAATAGACTACCTGTTTCAAACCTTGCTATGGATGGGGCAAACTGCTAGAATTAAACTTAATATATTACAACTTCCCAAAGATAAAGGTGGTCTTGCTGTTCCAAATGCTAAAATTTATTTTTTAGCAGCACAACTAACTAACAACTAACTGACAGGTTGCAGGATGGGAAGTAATAAATTGGACAGACCCTATTCAATTAATTATTCTGTGTAGATCTTCACAATACCATTTGATAGCTCAAATAGAATCAGGTAGCCTGGTTGATGGGCAATGCCCAACTCTTGGACTTATACATAAGGTCTGGCAGGAAATGAAACATATTATGCAATATAATTACATATCAGTATACTCCCCCTTGTGGGGTAATAAAAATTAGAAGGAACTAGACAAATTAAAAAGATTTGGAGTATGGAGAGAAAAGGGGATAAAATATGTTGCACAGCTTTATACCGACAATTTATTAAAAACATTTCTAGATTTACAGAAAACATACATACAGCCTTCTCACACTTTTTTTTTTATATTTACAATTGCGCCATGCACTACAGAGTCAGTTTAAAGATAAAAAAGTTAAGATACAAAATATGCCACTTATGGTTAAGGTTAAGAAGGGTTTGATTACCATTCTTTATGGTCGCCTAACTGATCAGACAAGAGAAACAAATAGCTGCTTAGCTAGAAAAGGATGGGAAAAAGATCTTGGACAAATGACAGATGAAACATGGCAGGGTATATTGGAATCCATACAAACTGTATCAATATCTTCACAGCAATACTTAACCCAATTATACATAATATATAGAGTTTATAGGACACCAGCTAAACTATATCAATGGGTAAACGGGAAAGATCAGAATGTTCAGGAGTATCTGCTGACTTAATGCATATGCTTTGGAATTGCCCTAAATTGTTTAGATATTGGCAGACTGTGATATAAATGATTAACCAGGTGTACCAAACCCAGCTACAGACTGATCCACAAATATGTTTGTTAGGATACTTAGAAAAAGAAGTATAGACTCCGGCAACTAGACTAATCATTATTAGGATGTTATATATTGCATGAAAACTAATAGCAATGAAATGGATATCCTCCAGAAGCCCAACATATGAGGAATGGCGGATACAGGTGAATGATGTATTGTTAAAAGAATGGCAGGTATATAAGAATAGGGGTTTAACAAATACATTTGGTGAAATGTGGGGACCCTGGCTGTTGTTACCAGGATTGACACCATTTATTCTAGGACTAGATGGAAGCATAGGGGTAAATAGATCATTTACCAGCTATAGAATAATTAAGGTATGACGACTCAAGAAAGAAGAAATGGTGTGGGGAGCTTATGG
This sequence comes from Rana muscosa, assembly GCA_029206835.1. NCBI lineage: Eukaryota > Metazoa > Chordata > Amphibia > Anura > Ranidae > Rana > Rana muscosa. Next base: position 1,075,241,254 of record CM055116.1, on the reverse strand, counting down.
ACAGAGGGGGATAGGGGATGAGGGAGGGAGGGAGTAGGGAGAGAGGAGGGAAATTGGGGCTTGGGGGAGGGGGGCTTTGTTTTGTTTTTTTATATTGACGTGTTTGGGATGTAATATGTTATTGTTGTATGAATTTGGTAAATATGCTTTTTGTTTTTCCATGTTTGTTTTGTTTTATAATGTATCTGTGATGAAGAAAAATATTAATAAACAGATTATGAAAAGAAAAAATTATAGCTAACCGACTCACGCCTTTGATTCCCAATCTTGTACATCTGGATCATGTAGGGTTTATCCCAGGCAGGGAGGCTAGGGATAATACCCTTAAAACATTTCTTGTTGGAACATGCCCAGAAGTGCCATAATCCAGCTTGCCTGCTTTCAGTTGACGCCAAAAAGGCATTTGACCGGGTCCACTGGTTCTTTTTACAACAAACACTTCACCAGATAGGTATTGGCCCTAAGTTGCTGACTAAAATATTGGCTTTATATACATGCCCTTCAGCGAGGATTTGCTCCAACAGGCTCCTCCTGTCAGATCCTATATGGATCCGCAATGGCACATGGCAGGGATGTCCTCTCTCCCCACTGTTGTATATTCTCACCATGGAACATCTGGCAATTGCCATTCTTCAACACCCCGATATTCAAGGCATTACGGTAGCCCCCCATCAGTACCTTTATGCAGATGACCTTCTGTAATATATTACCAACCCCCTTATCTCTCTTCCATTTCTGGTGCAGACATTTGAAGAATTTGGTGTGATGAGTAACTTTAAGGTGAACTATAACAAGATGGAGGCTTTGAATATTTCTCTATCCCAATCATCTGTATCTCACCTCCGACAAAATTTTGCCTTTAAATGGCAACCCATAGCTATCAAATATCTTGGTGTTAAAATTTCATCTATCCTGCCCGATATGGCAGACCTTAATTATAAGCCCCTTCTTCAAATGATTCGTACCTGTCTTAAATCCTATGAAAAGCCACGCATTTCATGGTTAGGTCGCATGAATACCATTAAGATGTATATTTTACGAAAATTACTGTACACCTTTCAGTCTTTTCCTGCTCCTCCATCTCCAGGTTTTTTTAATCTATAAATAAGACTATCCGTACCTTCATATGGCGACATAAATAACCCAGAATTCAACAAACTATCCCTTCCTAACCTAAGCACAGGGGCAGTGTCTCTCTCTTCCCCACTTATTACTGTACTTTCATGCAGCTTCTTTGATCAGAGTGGTTGACTGGTATTATGGCCATCTCACCAAATTGTGGACTCGTCTGGAGAATAATCTTATCTCCCCAGACCTTACATCCTTATTATGGTTAAAACCTCATCAGAGACCCTCCAAATATTTATTGCCTTTCACCGTACTCACTACTTTACAGACAGGGGATACTTACTTACGTAAGGGCTTACTCTCCTCCAGACCAAGTCCTCTGTCCCCATTGTTCGGACTATATTATTTTTCCCCCACGTTGACCAGCTCTACGTTTCTACACTGGCATTGCCAAGACGATCCTCTTTTGAGCCATACCCTCTGTGGCTGGACTCTCATCTCCCTTTCCCAGATACTCCCCTCTTGTCATAGCTCATGACGTGCATGGCTGTAATACACACAGCTGAACCATTACTTGAATACAAGGCCCTTTATAGACCTCCTAACGCGACCTTGCACTGCTCTTGCATTGCTGCTTTCTTAATCCTCTAGACCAGACCACACACTTTTGCAGATATACCAGCTCCTATTCACACCGACCACCATTTCTTTCGAAATGGGAACAGGAATTGCAAATATCACAGGAAGATATGGATTGGGACAAAATACTGGCTGTTTCATACAAACTTTCTATATCTTCTATCTTCTCATGCACATGAACGCAATTATCGGATCTTATCCAGGTGGTATCGCTGCCCTACATTACAGTATTACATAAAATTGATTCATCTATTTCTTATACCTGCTGGAGATGTTTGTGGGAGTCTGGCACCATGACCCATATTTGGGGCACTTGTCCGAAAATGATCACATTTTGGGATAAAATATTACACTTGTTTGATCGATTAGTGGGACATAACATTCCAAATGAACCTCAGATCACAGTGCTATCCATGCTGTCAGGCTCTTATAAACAAATTAAAAGAAACTTAATTAGGCACTTTCTCTTTCAGTGATAGCTAGGCGACAGCACCAGGCTGAGGCTCCATCAATGGCTAAATGGGCTTGTGAATTAGACAAGATCGAGTTGATAGAACGTATGGTCGCATGGGATGAGGATAAATCTGAATCACATAAACTTATGTGGACAGTATGGTCTCATTTCAGATACTCCTCAGACTTTGACTCCTTTATACCTAACACCGTCTGAGGTTTCAATTTTACCTGAGACCTCCCCGTGGTACCCCCTTTTTTCCCTTCTCTTCCTTTCCCTGTTTTCTCCTGTCTTCTCTCTCTATATATTTACATTATGATATTCAACAATGTTTTCATACCAGTTCAGTACAAGCTAGCACCAATGGGTTACCTGCTAATCCAGATATCTTGTCTCTGGCTAATTTGGTTATTACTATTCCCTCATAATTGCATATTTTTTTTTTATTATAGTCCAGGGATTTATGTTATAATGTAGACACAAACCCGACTATGGACATATGTTTCTTGTAACCAATGGTTAAAGTTGAAACCATTTTTCTTTTCCTTCATTATTTTGTTCTACAATGCTTATAGTTTACAATTAAATGAGTGTCCAAATTCAGACACATTTATTCAGTAACAAGCTGTATTTGTATTTTAAACCTGTATATTCTATAAATACTTAATAAAAGAGATTAAACATAAAAATGGCATACATTCAAGAGATTAATCAATAATTCTAGTCCTTTACTGGAGTTAGCAGTAACACTGGTTAGACCTCATCTGGAATACGCAGTTATGTTTTGGCCACTAATCTTCAGGAGAAATGTTGTTTAATTACTGAACATTGGTTAAAGCAATTAAAGTGATTGTAAAAGATCACCTTGTAAAACAACCCATTCAGTTTAAAAATTTAAACAAAAGGCAAACCATTTGTGTATAGACATAAAAAAACATATAAAAAAACATTATAAATGTATTTTTCCCCCTTTTTATAACTGATGACATTCCCTCTGTTCTTAGATGCATAAGACCTGGAGGGTGGGGATGCAACAGTACACTGGGCTTCTCTGTGAATGGCTGTACAGGGGGTGCATTTCAGGACAAGTCTGATCATTGGAGGAGAGCACACCGAGTTCTTCCCAGCACAGCTATAGAAATGACCACTGTGTGTTCTCTTGCTTAGTGTGGTCAGTTTTTAATAGGAAAGCAGAGAAAGAAGCAATACAAAGAGAACAGGATACTTTTTCATATAAGTACATGGTACAACAGACACATATCAGGAAATTGAAATGTCGGGGTAACAAACATTTTATTTGTGGAGAAGGGACATGTAAAAATGGATATGATTACAATGTAAAAACATATCAAAAGTGACTTCAGTAACTGTAATAAACTGTCTACTCTAAGGTCCCTGAAGACATACCTCCACTATTTGAGGTTGGAAAAAATGTTTAACCTTAGATTGCAGAAAGGGTTGTTTACTTTTAAAGAAGTAAAAATGTGGAAGTAGTACTAGCTAAAAGCGCCTACAACTTAAAAAAACTTTTTGGTGTCTTCCTCATTAAGCAGAATATACAGGGCTATGGAAATTGTTAAGCCTCGTACACACGACCGAGTTTCTCGGCAAGAACCAGCAAGAAACTTGCTGGCAGAGCTTTCAGGTTTCTCGTCAAGAAAACCGACAAGAATCTCGATGAGAAAAATAGAGAACCTTCTCTCTATTTTCTCACAGAGATTCTCGTCAGCATGTTTCCCGATGAGAAAAGTGTGTGTGTGTACACTTACCTTTCGCCGTGGAAACCCGCGCATGCTCGAAATGACTTTGACGCATGCACGGTAGCTTCCTAGGCATAGGTAGGGTGTAGCAAGATGGCGGCGACGGCATCGAATGTGACGAGCGCACGCTCGTCGTAGTTGATTACGTCACCGCGTTCACTCCATTCAAAGAACCGTGGGTTCTTTGAATCGAGTGTGTGTACACTCGGCCGGGACAAGTTTCTTGTCCAAGAATCTCGTCAAAAAAAACGACGAGTTTTTTCCTGACGAGATTCTCGGCCGTGTGTACGAGGCCTTAGAGAATAAAAATCACACACACATACACACACATAAGGTTAAACTTAATGGGCCTGTGTCTTTTTAAACCTTATAAACTTTGTAACTTAGTAGCTAAATGCATTTAATGCATTTGCAGAGTTCTGAACATGATGTGCTATAGCAATACACTCTCTTCCCCTCTCTGTAAACTCCAGAAAAATTATTTCCCCATATCTGCAAAGTTGAAAAGTTCAGCTACATCGCAACATGAAGAAAAAGTTTTATTTTGTTAGGAATTATTTCTTCGAAAATGGTAAATATGAAGCTATTATAATGTGAAGGGTTTTATGAGTATACCTCTTCTGTTATGTAACATAATAAAATACACTGTTAAAAAAAATTAAAGGAACACTTTGAAAACACGTCAAATCTCAATGGGGAAAAATATGCTGGATATCTATACTGATATGGACTGGGTAATGTGTTAGGAAATGAAAGGATGCCACATCGTTTGATGGAAATGAAAATTATCAACCTACAGTGGGCTGAATTCAAAGACAAAAATCAAGGTGAAAAAATGATGCATCAGGCTAGTCCATTTTGCTAAAAATGTGATTGCAGCAACTGGTTCTTAGTCGTTTTTAGGACCCTCATGTGCTTGTATGCATGCCTGACAACATTGGGGCATGCTCCTAATGAGATGACGGATGGTGTCCTGGGGTATTTCCTCCAAGATCTGGACCAGGGTATCACTGAGCTCCTGAACAGACTTAGGTGCAACCTGGGAGTGTTGGATGCACTGAAACAGAATGTCTCACCCAGAGGTGTTCTATAGGATCTAGGTCAGGCGAGCGTGGGGGACATTCAATGGTATATATTCCTTCATCCTCCAGGTACTGGCTGCATACTCTCACCACATGAGGTTGGGCATATTTGTGCACCAGGAGGAACCCAGGACCCACTGCACCAGAGTAGAGTCTGACAGGGGGTCCAAGGATTTCATCCCGGTACCTAATGGCAGTCAGGGTGCATTGCATGTCCTTTTTTGTCTAAAATTGCAATGCAATATGACAACTTTTAAAGAAATCTGATTCAAATAAACTGAAAAGGATTCAAATCGACAACGTAGCCAACATAATTTTTTTTCTTGAAGTTTATTGAAATGTTTTAGCATGGCTAAAAGCACTGAAAATGACCTGTGATTGATATTTTCTGACATGATTTGTTTACCTAATCCATGGCTCTAATGAGCTTCAGTGTGGTGTGTGCCTTCCTGTCACTGCCCCCATTATTGAAAAACATATTTAATATTCAGTGCTGTCACTTTAATTGTATCAAAATCTAACTCCAGGGATTAACTTTTACTCGAAATGGAGAGAGTACAAAGAAGGGCAACAAAGCTAATAAAGGGTCTGGAGGATATTAGTTATGAGGATAGGTTGCAAGCACTGAACTTATTCTCTCTGGAGAAGAGACGCTTGAGAGGGGATATGATTTCAATTTACAAAAACCATACTGGTGACCCCACAATAGGGACAAAACTTTTTCGCAGAAGGGAGTGTAGCGGGTACTTACTTTCCCGGGGTAATTTTTGAATTTTTCGGTGAGACCAGTGGTGTGTCTCCGGCGGTCCACTGGGTGGCGCTGTCACCATGGGCCGACGGACGGATACCGCTGTGTGCTGAGCCTACTTTTTGTCCTCTCTTGGCAGCGGTATGGTGGGGCGGGGAACCCGCCGTGCTTGCTGGGAGAGGGGATAAAGGGGGCCGGCCATCTTGGTCACGGGGAGTTGGTCCCTGGCACCTTTAGCCTGCGGACGGAGTTCGTGCTCGTCCTCTAGGCGGACTAGGCCTAGAGGACCACCGGAAATCGTGTTCCACCTCTGGCACCTTTAGCCTGGGGTGAGGTACTCGGACGGCGGTCCGGAGCTCAGTGCCCAACACTGAGTTCCGTGAGGGAAGGATCCTAAGGTACTCCGGAGATGGATGCCTGAATCCGAGGTGGGCGTAATGGACCGGGAAGAGCTCCTCATCTGAAGACCCGGTGCAGCATACTGTCGGTGACGGGTGAGTCTCTTGTCGGAGACCGTCCGGAAGGTGAATTTACCTCGTGCGGAGACCATAACCCACTCTTTGGAGGAGAGTGGAGGATCGAACTTGTGTCTGGGCCTATTCGCACCCACACCTCCTTTTCTGTTCTATAGCCAAGGGAGTCCATGTTATGTGCTAAATGAAGGAGTGTTGGACTTTAACGGTGTGGGGCTCAGTTCCTGGCAGACGAGGTTCTCGGAGACTCTTGGAGGGAGGATCCGATGCACAACACAGGCCCGAAGGTAAAGAAAGGCATTGCTGATACCACTTTTACACCTGTGGTGGAAGCCAGGCGTAGCGCACCCTCTCCCTCCCCTATCATACCCCTAGACCAGAGACATTGCGAGCAGAACTTTAATAGAGGGGACGGGGAGAGGGGAGGAACTGCCCGCTACACGTGGGGGCTCGGGTCCGGGATATGTGTTGTGCATCACTTGGTAGAAGGTGTCTGCCGGACAGAGTTAAACGAATAGGCCAAAGTGCAGCCCTGCTCGAAAGTCGTGGACATGACCTCAAAAGGGGAAAGGCCCGCGCAGGAAGAGTGGTGAAAGGGGGAAAACCCAGCCGTGTGACGGACTACACGTGGGGGTTTTTAATTGCACTGCGCCACCAGACACAACCCCCACCGCTTAGTTCGAGGGCATGTCTCAACTAAGCCAAAGTGGAAAAGACTGCGAACTGGAGCAAAAGGGGAGGAGTCCAATACGTGTGACGGACTACACGTGGGAAATTGGCGCGAGAACTCTGCAGTGTGAGATGGAACAGCAACAGGTCGCCATGTTTGGACCCGCCTCATGGATTCTGGTTCACCCGGCGACTACAACATTGACTGCTGCTGCTCCGATAACGGATACGGGGATCCGACTGAAGCCGAGGGATCGATTCGCCCTATACTCATGTATGGACCTTGAGGCCCTGGGTATGATTTGCTCCGGGTGTTCGGGACTGGTGTGCCTGTTGAAGCCGTTCGGACGTTGTGAGGCCTGTGGGGAGTTCACGTTCGAAGTGGATCCGGAGGTTGAGAGGCCGAAAACCATCTACCCAGGCCGGGCTTCAGGTACCGCCACTCAGAAGGGAGGAATCGCGGCTGTGAGAGTCACCCCTGCGCACACTGCAACGACCGCGGAGGAGGTCGTGAAACATCAACGAGAGAAATCTGAGGATGCTGACTCGGTCACCACTGTCTGACAGCGTCTGCCACCGAAGAAAAGAACCAGCGTGGTAGCCCCGACCAGCGGTGGTGGTGGACCGTCTTGCATGCTTACGCCAGACCCAGAGGGATCTGTTGACGGGAGTTCCGGATGTCCCAGGAAAGGCCAAGGTAAGCCGGCAGAGAAGACTTGGTGTGAGGGAGGAGGTGTCGAGAAGGCATGGCCTAGCAAGTCCCCGGAGTGTGGATGTTCTGTTTCCACACAGGGCTACATACCCGCGGAGGAGTGTGACAGCTCCGACCTGGAATCTCTCTCAGATATGGGAGATGATGCCCTGATAGATGACTTGTTTGCCAAGAAGGGCTGGGACAAGATACCGCTTGCTTCATTCCGTGGAATTGGGAATTCACCTATGTCCATAGGAGAGAGCACACCCCGGGTGGAGGCGTCAGCACCTGAAGGAGAATCCCTACCTCAACTTGTCCCTGCATCCCCGGCGCCATCTGTATCTGACGCTGGGGTTAAGAGACTGTTGCTGCGGCCCCCAATGCCCAGAATGGAGGTGGTCAAGGCACCTCGTCATCCAGGCTCAGTTGTTTTGCCTGGTGAAGGGGACAAAGCTACCATGCCTCCTTTGGCAAGACTACAGCACTTATTTAGCCAAAAGGTTGCAGCAGAGTACGGATGGGAGTACCCCTACTTATCGAAGGACTTGCTATATGAGGTGGAAGTGTGCCGGGAGCGCTGGTACAATGACTTTGTGTGGACCCACCTCAAAGTTCCACACGCCCGTAGATACCTAACATGTTCTCCAAAGGCTTCACAGCGCTTCAAAGACTGCAAGGCAGAATGGATGGTGGGAAGACACATCCACGCAGACAAAGTAGTGATCAGACGCAAAGAAGGCGAAGATGTAGAATACCATCTAGAGACTATGGATCAGCACTTGAAGCCACTGATTCTGCCACATCCCCGCATCTACCTTTAGGAGAGAAAGACTCCAATATTATCATGCTGCTGAACTTTCTGGGGAAATTATGGTTTTGTGTGCCCAAAGAGAAAAAAAGAAAAGAGGGACTGTTCCTGTTTGTTTCTGTTTTCCTGCAAGGAGATCACAGACTCTGGGGTAGATAGGGTTAGAGAGAAAGGAGAAGAAGTTCCACAGGTGCAGTTACCACGAGGCTGTCACCAGGTGGCAGTGTCGCGCAACGTTACAAACACTTTTCACGCATTCACTCTTTGCAGAAACAGGGATTTCTTTTAGAAGAAGTTTCTTTTCCTCATACACACAGATACATGTGTCAGGGTTTTACATGTTAAATTCTATTTCTTTTCCCTCTGCAGGAGAACATCCCAGCAAGATTACATACTCTGGGGAGGTCTTTAGTTAGGATGGGGAGGGAAAAGTAAAATGTTGAAATGTGATTTTCATGTTGAATGTGTTGTCTTTCACTCCTCTTTTATTACAAGGGCTCAGACACAACTTCTTCGTTAGGAGAGTTTCCAAAAAGTTTTTGTTTTTCAATTGTTAATGGTTTCTGGACTGGATCATGTCAGTTGTTGAGGATGTGGTTTACTCCAGACACTGGGGACCAGTGTCAAATAACAGGGGAGAGTATGTAGCGGGTACTTACTTTCCCAGGGTAATTTTTGCATTTTTCAGTGACACCAGTGGTGTGTCTCCGGCGGTTCACTGGGTGGCGCTGTCACCATGGGCCGACGGATGGATACCGCTGTGTGCTGAGCCTACTTTTTGTCCTCTCTTGGCAGCGGTATGGTGGGGCGGGGAACCCGCCGTGCTTGCTGGGAGAGGGGATAAAGGTGGCCGGCCATCTTGGTCACGGGGAGTTGGTCCCTGGCACCTTTAGCCTGTGGATGGAGTTCGTGCTCGTCCTCTAGGCGGACTAGGCCTAGAGGACCACCGGAGATCGTGTTCCACCTCTGGCACCTTTAGCCTGGGGTGAGGTACTCGGACGGCGGTCCGGAGCTCAGTGCCCAACACTGTGTTCCGCGAGGGAAGGATCCTAAGGTAATCCGGAGATGGATGCCTGAATCCGAGATGGGCGTAATGGACCGGGAAGAGCTCCTCATCTGAAGACCCGGTGCAGAATACTGCCGGTGACGGGTGAGTCTCTTGTCGGAGACCGTCCGGAAGGTGAATTTCCCTCGTGCGGAGACCATAACCCACTCTTTGGAGGAGAGTGGAGGATCGAACTTGTGTCTGGGCCTATTCGCACCCACACCTCCTTTTCTGTTCTATAGCCAAGGGAGTCCATGTTATGTGCTAAATAAAGGAGTGTTGGACTTTAACGGTGCAGGGCTCAGTTCCTGGCAGACGAGGTTCTCGGAGACTCTTGGAGGGAGGATCCAATGCACAACACAGGCCCGAAGGTAAAGAAAGGCATTGCTGATACCACTTTTACACCTGTGGTGGAAGCCAGGCGTAGCGCACCCTCTCCCTCCCTTATCATACCCCTAGACCAGAGACATTGCGAGCAGAACTTTAATAGAGGGGATGGGGAGAGGGGAGGAACTGCCCGCTACAGGAGTTTAACAAGACACGTGGCCACTCATTAAAATTAGAAGAAAAGAAGTTTAACCTTAAACTACATAGAGTGTTCATTACTGTAAGAGCAGCAAGGATGTGGAATTCCCTTCCACAGGCGGTGGTCTCAGCGGGGGGCATCGATGGTTTAAAGAAACTATTAGATAAGCACCTGAACGACCACAACATACAGGGATATACAAGTTAATACTGACATATAATCACACACATAGGTTGGACTTGATAGACTTGTGTCATTTTTCAACCTCTCCTACTATGTAACTTACGATATTGCTGACTGCTGCTGTTCATCCAAAAAGACCTAAAATTGTCCCCTTTGTAAATCACACATTTTCTCTACCACCAGCGCTGTTATCAAAAGAAAACCAACACAGTTAGGTCCATATATATTTGGACAAAGGCACCGGTTTCATACTTTTGGCTCTGTATGCCACCAGAAAAAAATTAAAACAAAACAATCCAAATGAATTTGAAGTGCACACTATCAGCTTTAATTAATAGGGCTGAACATAAATATCAAGTACACATTTTAGGAACTGTAGCCATTTTTATACAAAGTGCCCCATTTTCAGGGGCTCAAATGTAATTGGACAAATGAATATAATCGTAAATAAAAAGTAAATTTTAAATATTTTGTTGAGAATCCTTTACTGGCAATGACTGCCAACAGTCTTGAACCCATGGACATTACCAAAGACTGGGCTTCCTCCTTTCTGGTGCTTTGCCAGGCTCTAACTACAGCTGTCTTCAGTTGTTCTTTGTTTGTGGGTCTTTCTGCCTTTAGTTTTACCTTCAGCAAGTGAAATGCATGCTCAATTGGGTTGAGATCAGGTGATTGACTCAGCCATTGCAAAATGTTCATCTTATTTTCCTTCAAAAGCTCCTGGGTTGCTCTTGCAGTGTGTTTTGGATCATTGTCCATCTGTACTGTGAAGCGCCATCCAATCGACTTTGCTGCATTTGGCTGAATCTGGGCTGACAGTATATCTCTAAACACTGCAAAATTCATTCCCCCCTCTGACATCACGTGACAAGGTCTTGAAGACTTTTCTCAGGAACCTGAGTTGATGTGAGTTTTGGGTGTATATGTTGACCAAATGTACAGCTTGGAGTTAAGGTCACCCGTAATGATAATAAATCTGCCATCCAAGTCTAAGGGGGATTGCTTGAGTTGAAAAGACACTGACTTGTTGATGGCTAGCAAGACATCCCATTTCTTCTCTGGAGCGCTTGCCATGAAGATGTGTGGATAGTCTCTGTGTGAGCAGTTAGGGGAGGCTGCGTTATGGAAATGAGTCTCCTGTATACAAACAATGTCTGCCTTGGCCTTGTTTGCCTCTTTCCAGAGGGAGAACCTCTTGGCAGGGTGGTTGAGGCCCTTTACTCTAAGGGAAAGGCATTTCAGGGTCATAGTAATACCAGTGAGTGGAGGCGTGTCTGGGGTCAGTGGTTACATACCCGTCAGGTGTTTTGCTCAAAGATGGCACAATGCATCGAACCAGAGGACTCATACTGGAAAAACAGGAACGATGAGTAAAGCAAACTTTGTATAACCGTGTGAACATTATAAAAAATAAGAATGTAAAATGGTGTCCTTTGGAGAGACTGGGAGCAGAGAAGTCTGCTTGTTCACTTGAAGAGGGGACCTAGGGAGACAATCAAACATCCCCTTGTTCAGGGTGTGTGGGTGTCTGTGTGACTGAGATAGATTAGGAGCCATCTGTTGTTTTCTATTTGGGTGACCGCTTGTGGGAGACCAACTGCCAACTGGAGATCAGGCTTTTGGGTTGATGATGGTGGGAGACCACAGGAGGGGGGTCAGGAAGTATACCCCATTGCTGCAGAGCTCGGAGACCCTCATCCAGGGTTGTTATTCTCACTGTCACTCCATTGTGGTTGATGGAGAGCATGGCAGGATATCTGCATTAATTTTGTGGTTACGCAGTGCTTGGGTGATTGTTGCCAAGTTCCTTCGCCGTTGTAGAAATGCTGTGAGAGGTCGGGGAGCAGTTGAATCACAAAAAACCCTCCGGGAGGCTGGCTGCTCGGCTGGAAGCGGATATAATCATCTCTTTTGCTTGGAAGAAATGCACCCTCAGTAGCACATCCCATGGTAGATTGTTGGGGAGGAAAGAGGGCTTAGGCAATCTATGTAACCTGTCAATAGCTAGATCCGGGTTTGTCAAGGATGGGAGCAGGGAGGAGAATAGGTCGTGGGCAAACTGTTGCAGCTGGGAGTCAAGCACAGACTCCGGAAACCCTCTGGGCTTAATGTTATTTCTCCTAGACCTGTCTTCGAGGTCGATTACCTTGTCCCTTAACTATGCAATTTCTTCAGAGTGTGCGGCATGAACGTCAACCATGGTATTGTGCGAAGATGTGCATTCACACATTGAGGACTCCATCTTATCCACTCTATCACCCAGGTCAAGTAGGTCCCCTTTAAACTGCTTAATGCATGTCATCATGTCAGAGTGCAGTGATGATCGCAGGGAGAGAAGCATCTCTTTAAGTACAGTGTCTGACACTGGTTGCCTCTGGGTTGGAAAGGCAGATATGGGATCTACAGCTGGTTGGAGAGTCCCTGTTTGCTGGGTTTGTGCCATGCTCAGCTCCATACTGGGGTATTGCAGAGTCCTGTGAGGAGAGTCCCTGCGCGGCTTTGACTTGGCCGGGCTGCGGGTGGTGAGTGTAGATGCTGCTAATGAATCTCCGCTACCCTGATGTCTAGGTGGGAGGCTTGGCTGCCCTTGAGAAGCACTGGACCCTGCAGGATGCCTGTGGTCGCCGCCATTTTGTTGTAGCCTGTGGTTGCCGACATTTTATTGTAGCTCGCAGCCTACTTTATTAAAGAATCCGGACAGTCTACAGGAATGTGGCGGGGCTTTTCAGCAGGGTGTCATGCTGCTGCTCTCTGGCTGGACGATGGAGGTTTTGGAAGCTGTGTGGGGCTACCGATGGAGGTGGATTACTGCAACGGCCAAGCGGAGCTTCAGGCAAGTGTGGTCATCTCACTGCTTGGATGCCATGCCATTTTTATGACACTTTTTTGGGGTGAATGGGTAGGGGTACAATGTACCCCTACCCATTCACATGGGGGAGCAGGATCTGGGGGCCCCCTTGTTAAAGGGGGCTTCCAGATTTGGATAAGCCCCCCGCCTGCAGACCCCCACAACCACCGGGCAAGTGTTGTGGGTATGAGGCCCTTGTCCCATCAACATTAGGTCAAGGTGCTTTGTGGGGGACCTGGTATAATTCAAGAGGGGGGCGCTCGCTTGTTCCCCCCTATCCTGGCCTGACATGGCTGCTTTCTCAGATAAGGGTCTGGTATGGATTTTGGGGGGGACCACCACGCCATTTTTTTTATTGTGGCGTGGCGTTTCCCTTAAAATCCATACCAGACCTGAAGGGTCTTCATTGAGATCTGTATTCCAAAAGGTCTATGGGGCCCATTATATGTCTGCTGTCCCAAACTACAACTCCCATGGTTCTCAACGCTCTGCATACAGTATAAGTCTATAGGCTTGCTTGGGATTATCTCTCCCCCTGATGCCCAGAGGAGAATGGTGCAGCATAACATCAGTATCTAAGTAGAAAGTGAAAGTAAACTGATTGTAAAGGGAGAGATGTCTCCTTCATGTTTCTGTAGTCCAGCACCTGGCTACATGGATAAATTCCTGTGAGATCCTTTGGAAGGTTTTTGGAGATACTGCATAGTCCCTACTTTGTGGGAATGTTGGGTTGTAGTAAATAGATAGATATTTGGAAATGTGAGGGAAAATGTATTTCTTACTTCCCTCCAGGCTATGATTATACCATGATATAATGAATTGTTCTTTATTTCAGAAGGTAAGTCTGCTATGTGATCTGGCTCTTAGTAGAGACATGTCCAGCTTCAATCTTAATAATATGAACAAAGAAACCCTGCCTGTTATTTTTTTCTTTGGATTAGATAAATTGTGTTACTTCCAGTATTAAATCAGTAACTACCCATGCTAGGATATAAAGAATGAATAAATAAGTGAATAAATAAATTAAATAAATTCTCTGCAAAGGACTTCTGCTGCTACACAGTCATACCTCCCAACTTTTCAAAATTCCACTGCGGGACATTCATTCACTTTTTTTTTTCCCTACCATCTGAGTTGTTGGAAGGTATGCTCAGTTATTATAGCCTTGACTCATATATATATGAAAACTCACATTGCTATCCTATACATCAAATTGTCATAGTGATGCATACAGAAATTTACTTCACATAATCACAATAAAATGCTCATATGCAAAAAAGGTGCTCAGTATCCTTATTTATATAGTCTCTTTGTAAAGTGCTAGTGCTCAAAAAAAAAATCTTGTGCAGTCTTCAGAAAGCTGAGCCGCTGTGCAAACCATGTCACTTCTCTGCATGAACCAACTCTCCCCTCAAATGGTCCAGCACTCACCAGAACCTGTGGACTGTATGCTGTAGCATTAAGAGTCATATACAATTGTTTGCAGTTTTTGCAGATGAGTAGCACTCTCACTTTGGGATCCTCTCTCCTTCTTTTATCTCCCCTCTCCTCCAAATGCAGCATAATGTATTATGCTCTATGCTATTTCTTCATAGAATGTAACACTCACCATGCAGAAAGGACAAAACAGAGGAGGCCCTCCATAGTGTTCCTCAACTTTGTTTCTTAAAGATTCATTTATAATAACACCCACTTGGTAGATGTATGCAAGAAATCTGGGAATCACAGAACCCAGAAGTGCTGCCATGGCGTGTGCTCCATGGGTTGGATGTGATGTTATTTGTTACCTCCACCCATTGTATTCTGCCCTTCCCATGGGACTAGAGGAACCAGTCAATGCCTAAATTTTTTAGTGTATGGTACCCGTCTACTCCACTTACGGCTCCCCCTACATCACCCTATTGTCTAGTAGTCCGCCCGAACTTCCTCTGGCAGCCATTTTAGATTAATCCACAGAGCCAATGCTGAGTCACCATATTGATACACCCAAACTTAAATCACTCTTACAGTGGCTTATTATAAATATTTGTATTGGTATGAAAAAACCTGAGGTAATGCTTCATAAATGATCTCAGCCTCTAACATACATTTATACCAAATATAAAATAAATAAGTATTTAAAACCGTAATATCAAAATACATTTATATAAAATGAAAAATAAAATAAAAAAATTAGGAAAATAATAATAATAAAAAAAATTGAGAATAATATATATGGAAAATACTGATACAATAAAAAAAACAATATTTAAAAAAGTTAAACATTTAAAAGAATAAAAAAATGAAAAAATAAAAACATATATTTATATTAAAATTAAAATTAAAAAAATGACTGATCATAAATGGTATCATGCCCATAATTATCTATAATATATGTTCTATGTATCTTGTCATACATCTATGTACCACTACTAATGCTCTCTGTCTCTTGTATACATATACTATTGCATACTGTAGTTGCATGGTATAGTGGTAAATGATGAAAATGAAAACTAGCCCTGTCTGTTATTTTCTTCTTTGGTTTAGGTAAATTATGTTACTCCCAGTACTGGTTGTAATAGCTGAAAATTATAACCCCATAGTCTCTATTAAAAAAAAAAAATCACTTCAAAAGCACAGTTTTCATCCAGTGTGACCTACATTTTATAACTTGTCAAAGAACTGTGCAAGAAGAAAGATTATATCACAAGCCAAAAGATGGTCAATTTTTATAAAATGTATAACTTAATATATAACACCATGTCCATGTAAAATATTTTAATACAATGAATAATGCATTTTCAATTGACAATAGCATAATTATTTTCTATTCTCAGTTCCAAGTGTGCTGATTAATATAAATGTTTTCAGAGTTTTTTTGATTCTACTTTTTTGCATCATTACCTAGCATAAAAATGCTTTCCTTATTGTAATCAAAAGACTTTATAACAAGTAACAAAAAGAATTGTGCGACAATTTTGAAAAAAAAATTACATATTTTTTACTTTTTGCTATAATAAATATCCCCAAAAAATATATAAAAAACCATTTTTTTTCTTCAGTTTAGGCCAATACGTATTCTTCTAAATATTTTTGGTAAAAAAAAATCGCAATAAGCGTTTATTGAATGGTTTGCGCAAAAGTTATAGCGTCTACAAAATAGGGGGTAGCTTTATGGCATTTTTATAATTATTTTTTTTTACTAGTAATTGCGACGATAAGCGATTTTTATCGTGACTGCAACATTATGGCGGACACATCGGACACTTTTTACACATTTTTGGGACCATAAATATATATAAATATACACTGATTACTGTGAAAATGACACTGGCAGTGAAGGGTTTAAGCTCTAGGTGGCGCTGTAGGGGTTAAGTGTGACCTAATGAGTGATTCTTACTGTAGGGGGGCGTGGCTTGGTGTGTGACGTCACTGATCGTCGTTCCCTATGACAGAGAACAGACGATCACTGACATGCCACTAGGAAGAACTGGGAAAGGTTTGTTTACACTTATCTCTCCCCATTCTTCAGCTCTGTGACCCGATCGCGGGACACCGGCGGCGACCGGGTCTGCGGGTCCCGCGGGCGCGGTCATGGAGCTTCGGACGGGGTCGCGAGTGCGCCGCCGGTGGCGCACGCGCGACCCACGGACGGGTTCTTAAAGGGGACCTACCTATACGCCCTTGTGCCTGTCCGTGCCATTCTGTCAACGTACATTGTCGTGCGGCGATCCTTAAGTGGTTAAGTAGGTCACTGTATCCTTAGGCGTAGCAAGGTGGGCACCAATGCATCAGGAGTGGTTCTTCAAAAACCCTCAGGGCATGCAGGGAGTTTGCTGGGCAGCACCTAAGTGCAATGAATTTAAAATCAGCACAGCCCGTAACACCTAAAAACACCCGATTAATAATTAGGAAAGGTTGGTTGCATAAAACTAGCACTAGTATTTAGGAACATGACAGTATTAAACAGGTGGCTGTGGAATTGCTTCATCAGTAGAGATTTCCTGCGCTGCTGTCATATCACTCCTTACAAGGTTTGGAAAAACCCACTGCATTTCAATGGGAATGAATACAGAAGTAGATTTTTTTATATTAAAATTAAGACTATAATGCCGCGTACACACGACCGTTTTTCATGACGAGAAAAATGCAATTTTTAATTTGGTCATTAAAAACAATCGTGTGTGGGCTCCAGAGCATTTTTCACGGCGTGAAAAATGGCCATTAAAAATTAGGAACATGCTCTAATTTTTCTCGTCGTTTTTCACGTCGTCGTTTTTCTCGTCATGAACGATGTGAAAAAAAACGCGCATGCTCAGAAGCAAGTGATGAGACGGGAGCGCTCATTCTGGTAAAACTAGCGCTGGTAATGGGGATAGCACATTCGTCATGCTGTAACGGACTGAAAAGCACGGAGACTGAAAAGCACGAATCGGCTCTCACCAAACTTTTACTAACACGCAGTAACACGAAATCAGCAAAAGCAGCCCAAAGGGTGGCGCCATCCGAATGGAACTTCCCCTTTATAGTGCCGTTGTACGTGTTGTACGTCACCACGCTTTACTCAAGCATTTTTTTCCACGTTAGTGTGTAGGCAAGGCAGGCTTGAGAAGAATCACGTCGAGAAAAACTTTGTTTTTTTACATGACATTAAAAACGGTCGTGTGTACGCGGCATCAGACTAAAAACCAAATTTGGTATTATTTGGTCATAGCCCATTTTATTGTTGGTATTAATAATACATTTATTGCATATGCATATCTTTAATATTGAACTCCGTAGCTGTATTTATTATTCATAAATTAGTCCAGCCATCACAGCTCGAACTAATAATACTATATCATAACAATAAACTGTCCCCTTCAGACGAAGAGACATAACCAAACCACACTACATCGGGCTGCGACAACCGGGTGGGAGGGAGGGCGTGTCTTCTTAAGCTGTCACCACCGCTCTGCAGAATTACGATCTTTTCCACTCCTATATATAAGTAATCCAGGTCACCTGACCCAACTGACAAATATTCCAGAAAGGGCTAAGTAGCCAATCATTTCAAAGTTACATTTTTTTTAAATTTTTTTTTTAATTATAACAGCTTTAGCCCTACGCTTTCTTATTCCCATATGAGGGGCAACTTAATCATTCCTCCTCTTTTTATTCCCTAAGGTCCTCGAGGACCTATACTCCATCTCTCTCTAGCTCAATTCAAAATTCTAACTCAACGTCTCACAGAAGAGGGAACATATGTACACATGTTTTGAAGTTGTCCAGTTTTGAAAAACATAGTTAGTTCCACTGTTCCTGTGCAGGGCTGAACGGCAAGTCTCACCAGTAAGATTATCCTTTAGTACCATCCACTAATGCACCTCAAGTCAAGGGACAATTTGATATGTAGTCCTGGGAAAAGTCTTGGGACAATTTATTAAAGAATAGCCAAAGGGCCACTCACAACGGAAAACCAATGTAAAAAAGGGACATCACTTAGCGTGAATGTTATAATGTCACAGAGCGATGGGAGGTGGCATGTTTCAGAGCATGCACAGTAGTGTGACTGCACTCCTTTTTCAAGATGGAACCCTTTCATTCCACAGAGACAGTCCTGACCCCTTCCTCCTGCCGGTGACATAATTTCCGCTTCCGGTTCAAGCTGGACAGCATGGAGCTGACTACTTCCTGGTTTTCCTGAATGTACAGCTATTCATCACAACATCACACCAGAACCTTTCCCAGCTACCCGGATCGTGCGAGGAGCCTGTGGGACACAGTAGAACTGCCAGGACTACATACTTATGATGAGCATGACCCCAATTTATATTTGGAAGTGATTTTAATCTTGTGCAATAAATGATACTGTTTTAATACTACACTTAGAGAGGTGCCTCGTCCCTTGTTTCTTTTGTATGTTTTGCAGAGTTGCTGGACACACTCTGAGGGTGGCTGCCTCTTTTTAAATCACCCCCTTACCGTGGTTCAACTTTGTTTTTATCTAAAGACTGAATAATCAAATGTACATTATTATAAACTAAGGGCATTGCCTCCTGGAGCGCCAGATACCCAATTTACCTTCACTATTCACTTCAATGGGCTGCCATATGTGTGCTTGTCACCCAAAAGAAGCTCCTGCTCTTTTTTGAGGAACAAACTCAGGGTGATTTTTAAATGCACATTTTTCTGAGATTCTGTCATGCGACAATTGTGGCAGAATCGCACAGCATTTTCCACCCAAATGCGTGTTGCACATTTTTCTGCAATTTGGAATTGCGGGCAGAATCGCGGCAATTCTGCCTGCAAATTAAAATTGCAGAATGTGAACAGGACCTTAAGCCAGTCCTAGGAAAGAGTAACAGGTGAAGCAATTAAAATGACACTTGCAGTGCCACCTGCTCAAGAAATGGGGCAACAAGAAAATACCATGATTTGGTATCAGAAACTTCATATTACATATTGACGTTGGTCTGCTAAGTAATGTAAGCAACAGGTGGACAGAAGTCCTGCCTTTGTTAGATAAATAAACAGGTATATCTTCCACTCCATGTTACTATATGAAGGATCTTCCACCATTCCCTTTAATAAAATATAGTCACATTTCTTTAACCACTTGCCGACCACCTCCTGTACTTATACGTCGGCAGAATGGCACGGACAGGCACAATCACGTACCTGTACGTTGGCCTTTAAATGCCTGACGCGTGGTCGCGCGCGTGCCGCCGGCAGCGTGCTCGCGACCTCGCCGTCTTTCCCGTGAGACAGACCGCGTGTCCCGCGGACTCGATCGCCGCGGGGATCCCTGCGATCGTCTCACGGAGGTGTAGAGCGGGGAGATGCTTGTGTAGTGACAATGCCTAGTGACAATGACATGGATCTCCGCTCCGTGTACTCAAAGCGAAGATCAGTGTAATGTGACTAGTGATGAGCCGAACACCCCCGGTTTCGGTTCGCACCAGAACCCTCGAACGGACCGAAAGTTCGCACGAACTTTAGAACCCTATTAAATACAATGGATGCGAACGTTCGAAATCTAAAGTGCTAATTATAACGACTATTATGCATGTTATTGTCCTAAAAAGGGTTTGGGAACCCGGGTTCTGCACCAGGGGACATGTATCAATGCAAAAAGAAGTTTTAAAAACGGCAGTTTTTCTGGAGCAGTCATTTTAATGATGCATAAAGTGAAAAAAAAAAAGTCAAATATTCCTTTAAATATCGTACCTGGGGGGTGTCTAAAGTATGCCTGTGAGGTGCCACGTGTTTCCCGTGTTTAGAACTGTCCCTGCACAAAATTACATTTCTAAAGGAAAAAAAGCCATTTAAAACTGTTTGCGGCTTTAATGTAATGTCTAGTCCCGGTAATATGGATGAAAATCTTTAAGAAAAATGGCATAGCTACCCGATCAACCCCCCCCCCACCCCAGCCCATTACCAGCCCCTTTGGGTCTTGTATAGATATTAAGGGGAACCCCGCACACAAAATAAAAAAGGCCCTATATACTCTGAACAGCCGTATACAGGCGGTGCATACAAGACAGGGACTGTAGGTTTGTTCTTATGTAGAATCTGTTAGTAATTTTGAACAGGTATATTGTTTAAGTGTAGCTTCAGCCAAAAAATATATTTTTAAGCTTTTTGGAAAACATAGGGAAGGGTTATCACCCCTGTAACATTTGTTTTGCTGTCTGTGCAGTGTGCACCTGTTCAGAACAGTTCACCTCACTTTCCGTCCTAATGACAAATGTTTTTTGAAAATGTGGGTTTTTTATTGAAACAAGAATTGGTAATAAAGAATCAGTGGAGAGGAGACACTTTTTTTCCCATATTAACTCTTACAGGAGAGAATTTGCCTTCCTAGGGGTAGATTTCCTCTCACTTCCTGTTGTATCCTTCCGTTTGCAAGGAGGAGTCGTTTGTAAGTAGGGGCCTGCCGTATATACTCAGCTGAAATTTGCCCCTTACATGTTGGTGTTGCCACAACACTGTGAGCCCTCACAGTTACTCTTGGTGGGCGCATGAATGGGCCCTGCTGTGAATTATTAGATCAAGAATTGTAATTGCATGCCCCTGTTGAACAGGGGCTGAAAAATTGGGCCTTTGGTGGTGGTGGTGGTGTTGACACAACACTGTAAGGCCTCACAGTTAGTCTTGGTGGGCGCAGGAATGGGCCCTGCTGTGAATTATTAGATCAAGAATTGTAATTACATGCCCCTGTTAAACAGGGGCAGAAAAATTGAGCCTTAGGCACTGGTGCCACAACACTGCAACCCCTCACAGATACTGTACTTGGAGCACAGCAATGAGCCCTGTTGCAAAGTATTGCATCAAAAATTGTAATTACACGCCCCTGTTAAACAGGGGCTGAAAAATTGGGCCTTAGCCACTGGTGCTGGTGCCACGACACTGCAACCACTCCCAGATACTCTAGTTGGAGTGCAGGAATGAGCCCTGCTGCAAAGCATTGCATAAAAAATTGTAATAACACACCCCTGTTAAACAGGGGCTGAAAAATTGGGCCTTAGCCACTGGTGGCGGCACCCAGAAACAAAAATGTTCTTCCAAGCTATCATCGTCAATCGGATCATTGAGGAGGAGGAGGATAGTCAGTCAACATAACAGGACAAACTCTCAGCATCAGCATCAGTCTTGAAGGGATGTGACATTTGAAAATAAATTAGTCTGTTATATCAGCTTCAGGTGTTTGGTAGCTGGTGGTGATCCAAGACTGGTTCATCTTAATGAAGGTCAGTCGATCAACAGAGTCGGTGGACAGGCGCACCCTGTGATCCGTGACAAATCCTCCAGCAGCACTAAATGTGCATTCTGAAAGAACGCTGGATGCAGGACAGGCCAGTAGCTCAATTGCATACTGTGCAAGCTCTGGCCAGTGATCCATCCTCAAGACCCAGTAAGCCAGAGGATTTTCAGTGGGGAAGGTGTCCAAGTCTGACCTTGCCCCTAGGTATTCCTGCACCATGTATATGAGACGCTGGCGATGGTTGCTGGAACCGATCATACCTTGGGGCTGCGGACTAAAGAATTGTCTGAACCCTTCGGTCAGACAGCCACCTTCCCCACCGCTCCTTCTTTGACTGACCGAAGCCTCAGCAACTCGTTGTCCAAGACCAGGAGTTTGTAACCTCCCAGTCTCTGGGAACGCGTTGCACAGACCTTTCTGCAAGGCCTCCCGGAGTTGTCTCATCCTCTGCTCCCTCTGCGACGGTAAGATAAGGTCCGCAACCTTACCCTTGTACCGTGGATCAAGGAGAGTGGCCAGCCAGTAATGGTCCCTCTCCTTGATCCGAAGAATACGAGGATCCTTTCGCAGACTTTGCAGGATCAGGGAGGCCATGCAGCGTAGGTTAGCTGAGGGATTCAGTCCGGAGTCCTCTGGGTCACTAAGGACGACATGATCCGCAGCCACCTCCTCCCAGCCACGCACAAGTCCACTGGTTTCTTGGGACTGTAAATCATCCCTAAAAGACTGCTGCTGATGATGCTGAGTGCCAGGCTCCACCTCCATGCTGACACAATCCTCCTCCTCCTCCTCCTCCTCCTCTTCTTCCTGTGCGATGGGTGGGACAGAAGGAACACTGTCTGGGTAAAGGGGGCCTTGAGAGGCAAGGAAGTCCTCCTCTTCCTGCCTCTGTTCTGCCTCAAGTGCCCTGTCCATTATTCCATGCAGCGTATGTTCCAACAGGTGGACAAGAGGTACAGTGTCACTGATGCATGCACTGTCACTGCTCACCATCCTCGTGGCCTCCTCAAATGGTGCCAGGACAGTGCATGCATCCCTGATCATGCCCCACTGGCGTGGTGAAAAAAAACTGAGCTCCCCTGACCCTGTCCTGGTGCCGTAGTCGCACAGGTACTCATTGATGGCCCTCTGCTGCATGTGCAGCCGCTGCAGCATGGCCAACGTTGAGTTCCACCTGGTGGGCATGTCACATATAAGGCGGTTCTTGGGCAGGTTCAACTCCTTTTGCAGCTCAGCCAGGCGAGCACTGGCATTATAAGATCTGCGGAAATGCACACAGACTTTCCTGGCCTGCCTCAGGACATCCTGTAAGCCCGGGTACCTGCCCAAGAACCGCTGCACCACCAGGTTAAGAACGTGAGCCACACAGGGCACATGGGTAAGTTGTCCCTGTCGGAGAGCAGAGAGGAGGTTGGTGCCATTGTCGCAAACTACCATTCCTGGCTTAAGCTGGCGTGGCGTCAACCACCTCTCGGCCTGCCCCTGCAGAGCAGACAGAACCTCTGCCCCAGTGTGGCTCCTGTCCCCCAAACACACCAGCGCAAGCACGGCATGGCATCTTTTTGCCTGCGTACTTGTGTAGCCCCTTGAACGCCTACGGAGCACCGCTGGTTCCGAGGACAAAGCACAGGAAGAGGCCACGGAGGAAGAAGAGGAGGGGGTGGTGGACCGAGGTGTGTCACAACCAGTAGTAGCATTTTGGAGGCGTGGCGGTGGAACAACCCCCAACACTACTGCACCTTGTCCTGCATCCTTCCAAGCTGCCAAAAGAGTGACCCAATGGGCCGTGAAAGAAAGGTAACGTCCCTGTCCATGCCTGCTGGACCATGAGTCAGCGGTAATATGCACCTTACCGCTGACCGCCCTGTCCAGCGGGGCCAAGACATTGCCTTCCACATGCCGGTAGAGAGCCGGAATCGCCTTCCGTGAGAAAAAGTGGCGTTTGGGAACCTGCCACTGAGGAACCGCACATTGCACAAACTCACGGAAGGGGGCCGAGTCTACCAACTGAAAAGGCAGCAGTTGAAGCGCTAGCAATTTAGCCAAGCTAGCATTCAACCGCTGGGCATGTGGATGGCTGGGAGTGAACTTCTTTCGACGGTCCAGCAGCTGGGGCAGGGAAATTTGCCTGCTAGAATCGGACGTTGGTGTACTGCTAGCAGAGTGGCCGCAAGTACTTGGCTGTGACACACCTAATTCTACACCTTCATTCCTCTCAGTGCAGGTTTCAGAGAGGACTGAAGGTATAGTGGGGTTGGAGATCCCAGCTGATGCGGTGCAAGGAGAGGTCCGCTTTGTTCTTTGGTGTGGGTCTTTAAGGTAGGCTTGCCAACGAGCTGCATGGCAGGTCAACATATGTCTGGTCAAGCATGTGGTGCCCAAGCGGCTGATGTTTTGGCCACGCGATATACGCTTGAGACATATGTTGCAAACAGCAGCTGTGCGATCTGATGCACTCGCCTCAAAAAAGGCCCACACCAAAGAACTTTTTGAATAACGGGCAGAGGCAGCGCCCTGCACAGGCGGAGCTCTGCGGTGTGATTCCGTCGGTGTGCTGCCCTTACGCTGGCCACCCAAGGGCATCCTGCCTCGTTGGAGATGTGCCTCCTCCTCATCCTCCTCCTCCTCCTCTCTCCTATTAGGCACCCACGTGGAGTCAGTGACCTCATCATCCCCTCCCTCCTCATCACTGGAGCCAATCTGGCAGTATGCTGCAGCTGCTGGAACATGACTGCCAGATTGGTGTCCTTCTTGAGCATCCCCTCTCTCTGCTCTCACGCTACTGCCTTCCTCTAGCTGGGTATCATCATCAGACCCTTCGAAACGCTGGGCATCCTCCTGGAGCATGTACCCAACACTGTACTCAAACAGTTCGGGGGACTCCTCAGGAGGAGGACATGGTGGGTCTAGGGAAGGAGTGACTGATGATGATATTGATACCAGGGAAGAGGACGCTTTGGCAGCTGCTTTGCCAGTACCCTGATCCTGGGTGAGAGAGGATGAGGAGGATGAGGAGGGCTTGGTCATCCACTCTACCAAGTCTTCGGCATGATGTGGCTCAACATGTCCAGCTGCCGAAAAGAAGGACAAGCGTGTCCCATGGCCATGTGCTGATGACAATGCACCGCGTCCACGACCAGCACTGTTGCCCCCAGACACAGAGCCTGATTGCCCTCTTTTATTGGCTCCTGACTGTCTGCCTCTCCTTGTTTGCCTTCCAGACATTCTAATGGCCTGCAGGGAGATGGGAAAACCAGCAATAAGGGGTAGCTTCAGGTGTTTATTTTGCAGTAAGCACACTCCGCCCGATGTAAGTGCTGCAAATGTCTGTC
Source organism: Rana muscosa (assembly GCA_029206835.1). Lineage (NCBI taxonomy): Eukaryota > Metazoa > Chordata > Amphibia > Anura > Ranidae > Rana > Rana muscosa. The sequence goes on along the minus strand of CM055116.1, from coordinate 1,075,216,200 downwards.
AGTGTAACACACCAGGAAAAAACAGCAATAAGGGCTAGCTTCAGGTGTATACTGTGCAGGAGGCTTAGCAACAATGACACTGACACTGTCCCCTGCCTATCCTTCTCTCTCCCTGCACACCAGGTTTAGCAAAGAATAGGACACTGACACTGTCGACTGCCTATCCTTGTATGTCCCTACACACAAGGTTTAGCAATATGGTTCAGCGCACTAGGTTTAGCAAAGATTATGACACTGACACTCTCGACTGCCTATCCTTGTCTGTCCCTACACACAAGGTTTAGCAATATGGTTCAGCGCACTAGGTTTAGCAAAGATTATGACACTGACACTCTCGACTGCCTATCCTTGTCTGTCCCTACACACAAGGTTTAGCAATATGGTTCAGCACACTAGGTTTAGCAAAGATTATGACACTGACACTCTCGACTGCCTATCCTTGTCTATCCCTACACACAAGGTTTAGCAATATGGTTCAGCACACTAGGTTTAGCAAAGATTATGACACTGACACTCTCGACTGCCTATCCTTGTCTGTCCCTACACACAAGGTTTAGCAATATGGTTCAGCGCACTAGGTTTAGCAAAGATTATGACACTGACACTCTCGACTGCCTATCCTTGTCTGTCCCTACACACAAGGTTTAGCAATATGGTTCAGCACACTAGGTTTAGCAAAGATTATGACACTGACACTCTTGACTGCCTATCCTTGTCTGTCCCTACACACAAGGTTTAGCAATATGGTTCAGCACACTAGGTTTAGCAAAGATTATGACACTGACACTCTCGACTGCCTGTCTTGTCTGTCCCTACACACAAGGTTTAGCAATATGGTTCAGCGCACTAGGTTTAGCAAAGATTATGACACTGACACTCTCGACTGCCTATCCTTGTCTGTCCCTACACACAAGGTTTAGCAATATGGTTCAGCACACTAGGTTTAGCAAAGATTATGACACTGACACTCTCGACTGCCTATCCTTGTCTGTCCCTACACACAAGGTTTAGCAATATGGTTCAGCACACTAGGTTTAGCAAAGATTATGACACTGACACTCTCAACTGCCTATCCCTGTCTGTCCCTACACACAAGGTTTAGCAATATGGTTCAGCACACTAGGTTTAGCAAAGATTATGACACTGACACTCTCGACTGCCTATCCTTGTCTGTCCCTACACACAAGTTTTAGCAATATGGTTCAGCGCACTAGGTTTAGCAAAGATTATGACACTGACACTCTCGACTGCCTATCCTTGTCTGTCCCTACACACAAGGTTTAGCAATATGGTTCAGCACACTAGGTTTAGCAAAGATTATGATACTGAGGCCTCGTACACACGACCGATTTTCTCGTCGTAAACAGTCAAGAAAAGTGCCGCGAGAGTTTTTTTGTCTAGAAAAACGTTCGTGTGTATGGTTTTACGACGAGAAACTTGACGAGAATCTCGACGAGAAAATAGAGAACCTGCTCTCTATTTTCTCGTCAGGATTCCAGATTTCCTCGTCGTGTTTCTCGTCGGCCTGTTTTGTGACGAGAAAATGGTTCGTGTGTATGCTTTTACGACTCTTCCAAAAGCGCGCATGCTCACAAGCAACTATGAGACGGGAGCGCATCTTCTGGTAAAACAAGCCTTCATAATGGAGAGAGCACATTCGTCACGCTCATAAATATTTCATCGTTTAAATGTTCTGCATTGAATTCTTCGTTAGAATGTTACATTAATCAAAACGAGAGACCTTCTTTTGCTGCTGATATTCACACAGAGTTCTGCCTTATTTTTAACCTTTTTCATGCTGCTCTTTATAAGATTTATGTGTATTATATCGTGCAAGTTTTTAGGAATAATTTAAATGGTTAGATTTTTCAAAATGATGTTAATTATAATTTCTCAATGTTTTGATAGCGATCTCACATTTAATTTTCTAATCTATATTTTTAAAATTTCACACCATGTTTTTGAGCTAATCAGATTTAGTTATTCTTTTGGGGGGGTGATATCTGTGCCTTTTATTGTCAGTCAAATGTATCTGCTTACTCCAAAGCTTGTTTTTTTTTATTTAAAAATACACATAGTCAAGTATGAACTTAAACAAAAAACACATTTATTCATGTTTATAAATTAAATAAAGAGAAGGCAGCGCTGGAGAAGCTGCTGCCATTTGTGCATCCCAGGGACCCCAGAGCACACAGCAACCCTGTGTGGACACTAAAATTGGGAGCTTGAGAAGGCCCACATTTCAGAACACAATCTGATGCTGGCCTCCCAGAGGTCAGGAACAGCAGCAGGTGAGATATATGTCCCAAGTGTGTGGTACTACAACAGGCTGCCTTCTGTCCGACCAGTGCGACCACAATGAAGCAAGGCCATCACTTCCTCTTCTTCCTGGCAACCTTCCCTGCAGCCTTTCCTGAAGCCTTTCCTGAAGCCTTTCCTGCAGCCTTTCCTGCAGCCTTCCTTCTTCGTTTAGCTGGAGGCTGGCCCACTGGAGGGGTACTCCTGTCAGGAGGAGGAGGTGGAGGTGTAGCAGAAGGGGGTGGGGCAGAAGAAGAAGGTGGAGGTGTAGCAGAAGGGGGTGGGGCAGAAGGTGGAGGTGTAGCAGAAGGGGGTGGGGCAGAAGGTGGAGGTGTAGCAGAAGGGGGTGGGGCAGAAGGTGGAGGTGTAGCAGAAGGGGGTGGGGCAGAAGGTGGAGGTGTAGCAGAAGGGGGTGGGGCAGAAGGTGGAGGGGTAGCAGAAGGGGGTGGGGCAGAAGAGGAAGGTGGAGGTGGAGGTTGAGGTTGGGTCAGTTGGGCCACCTCACATATGGCGGTATTGGGGGTAATTTGCTCCATCACCCCCTTGTTGAGCAAGGTGATGAGCAGGGGTTCGCATAGGAGGCCATCCAGGAAGGACATCCTGCTGTAGTACCACAAAACCGGGACATAAACATCATCTGCTGCTGCTCCTGACCTCTGAGAAGCCAGCACCTTAGAGCGTTCAGTCCTGTAGGTACCTCTCAAGCTCCCAATTTTAGTGTCCACTTGTTTTGCTGTGGCTGTGGGCACCTTGGTATGCACAAATGGGAGCAGCTTCTCCAGCGCTGCTTTTCTCACCCCTTTTTTTTTTATGGATGGGGTTTTTGGTCTCCCACAGAGCCGGCAGCTCCCTTACCCGGTCAATAAATTCCGCCAGGAACTCTTTGTCGCTAATAAAGACATTCATATTGTATCTGCAAGTAAAATAATTTATATTTAAATAATGTGAGGCAAACAGTCTAACCTCCTTCACATCCTAGTCACCATATATATCCTCCACCAATCTCAAGACAGTATAGGCCCACAATTTTTACAAGTCTCACAAAATCACATACCTTCGTTCGCACGTCCGTCACTTGAACTCCTCTCTCCGCACACCGAACGTACTATAGTCACATGTGTGTTTGCTATATACACACCACGCATGCGTCCAAATTCGAACACGTCGCTCCGCACACGTCGCCCGCCCATGACGTTCTAACTAACATCTTTTCCCCGCCCCTTCTCTTTCGGCGCGCAGACAGATATGGCGGAGTTACAGCAGGTGTCTGATAATTCCGCAACTAGCGAGGAGACAAGCCCGGAGACCGAGGACACGTCACGATCAAGGAGGAGATTCAAGGCATCGAATATGTCTTTGGCGGAGATGGCGGAGATGGTGGACATCTTGGTCAAGGCTGATTATGATGCCAAGCATGGGCCGTATAGCAAACCAAATAGAAGGAAGGCCAAAATCCTCACTAAAGTTGTGAAGAGTCTGAGGGCGAAGTTCGGGGTGAAACGCTCAAATGAGCAGCTCAGAAAGAGGTGGTCAGACCTCAAACTGAGGGAGCCAGACCAGTTGAGGAGCATAAAGAGGATGCTCGCTAAAAGTAAGTAAAATGACGACCTTTCTGCTATTAATCTTTTTAGAAACTGACTTTTTTTTTTTTTTTTTCATATTGGACTCCCTTCCAAAATGTAATATTTTGAACTAGGTTGGGCACAGTAATCGTTCGTTACGTTACCGACACTTCGTTCGGCCACTATCCGCGGTTTTGGCTTATTTAAGACCCCCAAAAGTAATTAGACATCTGCCATTTTTGATCAAGTATTGTGGCTAATTTTTAAGTCTAGATGATGTGTTTGTAAGGAGAATGAAATGCAAACTGTAATCAGTGTAAAGGAGAGGACACTCAGCAGCTGCTTCCACATCTGTACTTTGGAGCACTATAGTGTGGGCCACCAGACCCGCCTTTTTTGGGTGTCCCACACAGGTGCATCAGAGTTTATTTGTGGTGCCTCCATGTCCAAAAAATTACATCCAAATGTGAATACTAAACATATTTGGGGTCATAAATAATGCATTTTTCTTTAAATTCCGCACAAACACACACTTGTACCCCACTTCCAAACAATTTAGCCTGTTTTAAGTTTAAAAATGAGATTTTTACAGTGTGATAAATAGACCTTTGGTTTTATTCTCATAGGGGAGAGAAGACTGGGAGGAGGACACTCCAGGGAGCACATGCACCCCACAACTTCCAAGCAACCCCAAACTCCCAAAGATCCACAACCGAAAGATGTGCAGGAAGTTGAGGTGGAGGAAGGAGAAGTGCAGGAAGGAGAGGTGGATGACGTTGTGGATCTGGTCACCACAACAGGTCAGTATCTGACACCACAGCTTAAGGTAAGCGAGGTAGGCCTGCAGAGTTTTATTAATTTTTTTTTATGGTTTTTAGGGGTTGGAAATGTTGTGAAGGATAGCACACCGTTCTCTGCTGACAGTGCCCTCCGCCTCATCCAGCAAGTGATGGAATGTAGCACGGAACTGGACCTAATTAAACAAAGAATCCATGTGATGGAACAAACATTTAAAGACATTCTCGATGTTTTGGGGAGAATTCAATAAGCCATCCAAACACATTTGTTTTTACATGTTTGCTTTTATATTTTTACTAATTTTTTGAGTAACAAAGCAGCCAAAAATTGAATATGCACACAGTGTGTGAACATGTGCTATCTGCCATTAGGGGATATCCATGTACGTCTTTTGTGGGTGCAACCCCTTCCTCGTATCAAAAGTCGGTGAACTGAGGAAGGGGATGCACCCCCAAAACACGTCCATTGATCACCCCTGATGGCAGATAGCACATGTTGACAATAGGGATCAGGATTGTAAACTTCCTATTTGCAAAAAATTAAAAATGTGTGCATATTGAATTTTTGGCTGGGCAAGGGGTGGCAGGACCCCATATTAGGACGGGCACATAGAGACATAGTTTGTGTAACTGAATGTCTCAGATTGCTCAGAGGTATCCAATGTTGTCATTTTAGAAATGCAAGTGGTATTTTTGTATTTTCATAAGCCAAAATTTGCCGGGTTGTGGCCAGGCCAACCCCAAAGTAAAAAAAAAAAAAAAAGTGCAGAGAGTAAAATATTTGACCACAAACAACGTGTAGCTTCTTTTTATAATACTCTCTAAGCTTATTTGGTTCTTTTGTAAGGTAACATAGTGAAATTGGTTGTTATTTACTAAAGTAAAATACACTTGCCACTACAAATGCACAAAGACAAACTAGGAGACAGGAAAGAACAAATAATTAAAGGTTTAAACAAGATTTTTATTGGGATACTTAGACATAGGCTGGCATAGGAATTGCCCCCCTACCCGTGAAATACTCCATGTATTTGTCCCGAACCACACGGGCATTTTGGGGGGGCAAGCCAAGACGGGCAGATTCCAGGCCCGGAAGGGGATTTGCAGGGGAAAGTCCAGCCTCTGGCAAAACTGAGGCCATATACGAATTAGATTTTTGGCTCAGAAAGTTGTGTAGCACACAGCAGCATAACACTACATAGTTTATTTTGTAGTCCGCCAAGTGGATGGAAGTCATAAAAAGGCGGAACCGGCTGGCCATTATGCCGAAGGCATTTTCAACGACTCTTCGGGCCCTGGCCAGCCGGTAATTGAACACACTCTTCTCTGGGGTCAGGGTCCTCTGTGGAAATGGCCTCATAAGATGCCGTCCGAGTCCGAAGGCTTCATCAGCCAAGAAAACAAAGGGGAGTCCTTCAATATTCCCTGCATCCGGTGGCAATGCAAGGTCGTCACTCTGGAGACGGAGGGCAAACTCCGTCTGGATGAAGGATCCCCCATCGGACATCCGGCCATTCTTCCCTACATCAACATAGAGGAATTCATACCGTGCTGACACCACCGCCATCAGCACAATGCTATGAAACCCCTTGTAGTTGTAGTAGTAGGACCCAGAACGGGGTGGCGGCACGATGCGGACGTGCTTCCCGTCTATGGCACCACCGCAGTTGGGGAAGTCCCACCGCGTGGCAAACTCCTATGCCACAGTCTGACATTCCTGTGGTGTGGAAGGAAGCTGTGGAGTGAAACAAGATGAAATAATATTAGAAAAACAAAGGCATACATTACAAGCAAATTCTAAACCAAAAAATTAGAGACCAACATCAATCTAATTATACGTTTATTAAGGTGTGTAAAAAAAGTATAATGGAAGGCTCATTTATCATATTCATCACCACCTCTGATGGGCCATTACTAAATTATTTTTGGGGGGGGGAGATGTGTTTGGCCACAGGATAGCATTGCAGTGGCGGTGCGTCCAGAGTGGGCGCTGGAGCACTGTCCCCTCTCTCCTGTGCCCATCACTCAGAACAATACATAGGTTCATGCGTTGCATGAACCTATGTATTGTCTATGCCGCACACTATTCAGGTGGATGGCCTCTTGTAAAGCGACCGACATATGAATAATTGCGTCATTTAGGGGGTTAAAATTGCAGAGCAGAAACAGGTATTAAAAAAGTCTTGCAAATTACAACCTGAGGGATGTAATTGGCTTCCTCAAAGAAAAATCGGGGACGCAAGGAGGGGGCATTCCTTGTGTAAACACTGACAGGCTGCTCTGGCAATCATGTTCACCAAGTCTGTTTAATGGTAACATGATTGGCTGATGCAACATGAAGGGAAGGAGAAGACATCAAGGACAGAAGAAGGATGGCGCTGACCACAAGAAGGTAAGTGCAGGGCTGGGGGGAAACTGGCTGCATTAGAGGGGACTAAATGGCTGCATTGGAGGGGACAACTGGGGGCGTTTATTAGGCAACAGAGCAAAAAAGGAGGAAGTTTATTTCCGAAATTGGGGTTGGAACCCCCCAACATTTGGAGCAACAGGCGCCCCTGCTGGAAAAGTTAGTGAGGGGAAATATTTAGGGAGGATAAAAAAGGGGCAATCTAAAGCTTCCAACATGCATGGGGACAAAGGGGACATTCTCAGCATATTACAATCATGGTAATTAGGGAAGGATGAAAGAAATACAATACATTAGCATACATGTAATACATAAAATGTGATGTTAAGGGAGAAAACTTACCCTAATATAGTCCTCCTGCAGGACTTGTATAATAGCAGAACAGGTGTCTGGGATTATGAGGCCCAGAGCCTGGGGGGAGATGCCTGTGGTGAACTTCAAGTCCTGAAGACTTCTCCCTGTCGCCAGGTAACGCAACGTGGCGATGAGCCTCTGCTCAGCACTGATGGCTTCCCGCATAACGGTGTCCTTTCTGGTAATATAGGGGGACACCAAAGCCAACAGTTCCTGAAAAACGGGGTCAGACATCCTCAGAAAATTCCTGTAGTCCTCAGGATTATTCTCGACGATCTCCCGCAGCAGAGGCATGTGGCAGAATTGGTCCCGCTGGAGCAACCAATTCTTGGTCCATGAACTCCTCCTCACACCATTCATGGACTGGTCTTGGTCCAAAACAAGCAGACCAACACCAAGCGCACGCACAGCACGAACTCGACGACGAGAACGTCCAGGCGACATGGCTAGGAAACGGTCGTCTAATCAGAACGTACAGAACAGAACGCACTTTAGAACAGCAAGGCCTATGAATAACAAACTGAAATTCAGAAACGAACAGGCAATAACGCACTGTAAAACAGATACGACCTGCCTAGACGCCCTGAAATTCAAGATACGAACCCACAAGCACAAACTGAACCGCAGAAAACGATCTGAAAAGTACGAAGACTGAAAAGCGCGAATCGTCTCTTCCCAAACTTTTGCTTCACACGCGGTAACACGAGATCAGCAAAAGCAGCCCAAGGGGTGGCGCCAAGAAAAAAGATCTTCCCCTTTATAGTGCCGTCGTACGTGCTGGACGTGAGCGCAGAGAACCACGAGGAAATTGGAAAATGACAGTGTGTACGCATAGAAAGCTTGACGAGAAAATCGACAAGCTTAACAAGAATCTCGTCGAAAAAAACGACGTGTTTTTTACGACGAGAAAATCGGTCGTGTGTACGAGGCCTGACACTCTCGACTGCCTATCCTTGTCTGTCCCTACACACAAGGTTTAGCAATATGGTTGAGCGCACTAGGTTTAGCAAAGATTATGACACTGACACTCTCGACTGCCTATCCTTGTCTGTCCCTACACACAAGGTTTAGCAATATGGTTCAGCGCACTAGGTTTAGCAAAGATTATGACACTGACACTCTCGACTGCCTATCCTTGTCTGTCCCTACACACAAGGTTTAGCAATATGGTTCAGCACACTAGGTTTAGCAAAGATTATGACACTGACACTCTCGACTGCCTATCCTTGTCTGTCCCTACACACAAGGTTTAGCAATATGGTTCAGCACACTAGGTTTAGCAAAGATTATGACACTGACACTCTCGACTGCCTATCCTTGTCTGTCCCTAAACACAAGGTTTAGCAATATGGTTCAGCGCACTAGGTTTAGCAAAGATTATGACACTGACACTCTCGACTGCCTATCCTTGTCTGTCCCTACACACAAGGTTTAGCAATATGGTTCAGCACACTAGGTTTAGCAAAGATTATGACACTGACACTCTCGACTGCCTATCCTTGTCTGTCCCTACACACAAGGTTTAGCAATATGGTTCAGCGCACTAGGTTTAGCAAAGATTATGACACTGACACTCTCGACTGCCTATCCTTGTCTGTCCCTACACACAAGGTTTAGCAATATGGTTCAGCGCACTAGGTTTAGCAAAGATTATGACACTGACACTCTCGACTGCCTATCCTTGTCTGTCCCTACACACAAGGTTTAGCAATATGGTTCAGCACACTAGGTTTAGCAAAGATTATGACACTGACACTCTCGACTGCCTATCCTTGTCTGTCCCTACACACAAGGTTTAGCAATATGGTTCAGCGCACTAGGTTTAGCAAAGATTATGACACTGACACTCTCGACTGCCTATCCTTGTCTGTCCCTACACACAAGGTTTAGCAATATGGTTCAGCGCACTAGGTTTAGCAAAGATTATGACACTGACACTCTCGACTGCCTATCCTTGTCTGTCCCTACACACAAGGTTTAGCAATATGGTTCAGCACACTAGGTTTAGCAAAGATTATGACACTGACACTCTCGACTGCCTATCCTTGTCTGTCCCTACACACAAGGTTTAGCAATATGGTTCAGCACACTAGGTTTAGCAAAGATTATGACACTGACACTCTCGACTGCCTATCCTTGTCTGTCCCTACACACAAGGTTTAGCAATATGGTTCAGCACACTAGGTTTAGCAAAGATTATGACACTGACACTCTCGACTGCCTATCCTTGTCTGTCCCTACACACAAGGTTTAGCAATATGGTTCAGCACACTAGGTTTAGCAAAGATTATGACACTGACACTCTCGACTGCCTATCCTTGTCTGTCCCTACACACAAGGTTTAGCAATATGGTTCAGCACACTAGGTTTAGCAAAGATTATGACACTGACACTCTCGACTGCCTATCCTTGTCTGTCCCTACACACAAGGTTTAGCAATATGGTTCAGCACACTAGGTTTAGCAAAGATTATGACACTGACACTCTCGACTGCCTATCCTTGTCTGTCCCTACACACAAGGTTTAGCAATATGGTTCAGCACACTAGGTTTAGCAAAGATTATGACACTGACACTCTCGACTGCCTATCCTTGTCTGTCCCTACACACAAGGTTTAGCAATATGGTTCAGCACACTAGGTTTAGCAAAGATTATGACACTGACACTCTCGACTGCCTATCCTTGTCTGTCCCTACACGCAAGGTTTAGCAATATGGTTGAGCACACTAGGTTTAGCAAAGATTATGACACTGACACTCTCGACTGCCTATCCTTGTCTGTCCCTACACACAAGGTTTAGCAATATGGTTCAGCACACTAGGTTTAGCAAAGAATATGACACTGACACTCTCCCTGCCTATCCTTGTCTGTCCCTACACACAAGGTTTAGCAATATGGTTCAGCACACAAGGTTTACCAAAGAATATGACACTGACACTCTCCCTGCCTATCCTTCTCTGTCCCTACAAACAAGGTTTAGCAAAGAATATGACACTGACACTCTCCCTACCTATCCTTCTCTGTCCCTACACACAAGGTTTAGCAAAGAAAAAATATGACACTGTCCCTGCCTATCCTTCTCTTTCCCTGCGCCGGAACACACTACACGAGGCCGCCACGCTGGTGGCCTTTTATAGTGTGGGGCGTGTACTAAACCCCCTCAGCAATAATTGGCCACAGGCATCCTGCCTGTGGCCAATCATTGCTCTCCTCGCTGCCAGCGCTGTGATTGGCCAAGCATGCGGGGTCACAGTGCATGCTTGGCCAATCACAGCGCCAGGATTGCACTGCGATGGCGCAGTGTATTGTGGGCCGTTCGCGTCACTCGAATGTGGCGCAAACGGCCCAAATCATTCGTTGTTCGCCGAACGCGCGAACAGCCGATGTTCGAGTCGAACCTATGTTCGACTCGAACACCGAGCTCATCCCTAAATGTGACACACAGCCCATCCCCCCTACAGTAAGAACCACTCAATAGGGAACACTTAACCCCTACAGCGCCACCTAGTGGTTAACCCCTTCACTGCCAGTGTCATTTTCACAGTAATCAGTGCATTTTTATATCACTGATCGCTGTAAAAATGACAATGGTCCCAAAAATGTGCCAAAAGTGTCTGATGTGTATGCCATAATGTCGCAGTCATGATAAAAAACGCTGATCGCCGCCATTACTAGTAAAAAAAAAAATATTTATAAAAATGCCATATAACTATCCCCTATTTTGTAGATGCTATAACTTTTGCGCAAACCAATCAATAAACGCTTATTGCAGGGTTTTTTTACCAAAAATATGTAGAAGAATACGTATCGGCCTAAACTGAGGAAAAAAAAAAATTTTATATATATTTTTTGGGGATATTTATTATAGCAAAAAGTAAAAAATATTGATTTTTTTTTCAAAATTTTCACTCTATTTTTGCTTATAGCGCAAAAAATTAAAACCGCAGAGGTGATCAAATGCCACCAAAAGAAAGCTCTATTTGTGGGAAAAAAGAACGCCAATTTTGTTTGGGAGCCACGTCGCACGACCGCGCAATTGTCAGTTAAAGTGACGCAGTGCAGAATCGCAAAAAGGGGCCTGGTCCTTTAGCTGCAAAATGGTCCGGGGCTGAAGTGGAAAAAAAAATTATGAATAATTTTAATAATAGTAGACAATGCATTTCCACTCTTTCCTAAACCAAATATTGAGACATATTGGGTAACAAAAATGTAATAAATTTACCCACAGTTCTGCTAAACTAACGAGGTGGAAAAATAGGTTGTATGCGGAGCACACAGCCATTTCTCCTGTGCTAATAATAATAAGCACACATTTAGTCTTAATGATATAATGCATCTCACCAATCATTCGATTCCACATTCATCCGAGTAAAAAGACCATCCTACGTTCTCAGTTCCGCCAGCATGACTGCCTGGGAGCAGTCTGTCACGCTCTTTTATTAAAATACCAACAGGAAGTGATGTCACCATCACAAAAGAAGTTACCAAAAGGAAGTGATGTCACAGCATGTGACCTTCACACAGGAAGATGACCATATAAGTATCTGACCATATAAAGACATCCTTCCAACAGGATTTACAATAGAGGATAACCCTTCCAACAGGGTTAGTTAAATACATACAACAACATGAATAATACAACAACCAATGAACACAGTTCCTGATGAGAGGAGCTTATCTGCAGGTGTATGCCCATGTCACCACATCTATGTTGATCAGGCATATAGAGGCGACAAGACGCACATCCGCTAAACTGATAATGCGTTCGCAGAGCGGACACATCCCCCCCAGGAGAACGTCTGTGCATCACACAGGGGCCCTTTTGCCGGCAGACATATGCTCACTCCGCAAACACCTTTCTTGTAATCAGGAAGTTTATCCCAACCAGCGTCAGTCTGCCCCAATCCGCTCTTTAGAGCGGGTTGCGGGAGAACTAACACTGGGAGACACTATGACAATACATATTAAATACATCTTAAAATTTCCACAACAGCTCCTGCCTTTTTTTGTCATATGCCCCCACGTGTCCCTCAATGAAACTTGATCGTCTTCTTACACCTGGAAATGAATCAGTCCTTTCAGTCCATATTAGTCCATAAAAAGGAAAACACGGCATGTTGACTCTGTTCTTCAGGAGAGATGACATGGTGAGCTGTAGTAATCGCCGGTTGGTCTGGGATCCTCTGTGTCTTGTACGTGGATCGGGCTTCGGGGCGTCTCATCAAGGAAGATGTGGTCATCTGCTCGGACCGGTCACGTGTCCAATCAGGCAAAAGGAGCACATCATCATGACATATAGAAGGAATAGAAAAAAATGACATGAGTATATATACCCCTACTTCCTTCCTTCAACTATGATCTGCTGCAAAAATAAAAATTAAATCCACAAAGATTCCCAGACTCTTAAAAGGACTTCAACCTTCTATAGCTATAGCTATAGCTCTGGCTTTAACAGTTTAAATGAACATCCCATCCTCAATGGATGATAATTGTTCAATCGTATCATAAGCTCAAGCCCCCCCCCACCTTGTACATGCAGGAAACCATGCCCAGACCTGGTCAGGGTTGGTGAACAATTCCCTTCTAGCTGTCCCTGCCATTCTTACCTTCTCGCGCCATCAGATCCTCACGATCAGCCGCGATATAAGATGCTGGGACGAGTTTCACCAGCACGCATGAACCTCTTGCATTGGGGGAATTACCTTATAAGCTGCAGATCCGCATAAGCACCAAACTAAAGTTCAAACACACTTGTGGGCTACCTAGTTGTCCCGATACCCAAACCGACAAGAGGCAGAGCTATTAAAACTATAACCAATTTTACCCTCTAGAAATGTATTGTTAAATTCCATTGATAAGTGTCTGTTTGGAGTCTTCACTAGTTTGTCAAAACTCCTCATACCCATAATAACATCATAAATAGCATATACCGCTGTAGTTGGGATGCTTTACATCATTACCCTTGCTAAAATTTACTAAACAAAAAAATATAAATAAACAAAGATACTACTCAATTCTTTGGTGTGGTTGAGCCGCTTCTTGCAGTGGCTGGCATGGTCTCATCCCTCAAGCTTCCTTACAAGGACCCAGTCACCTGGTTGGAAAGAATGTAAACTGGTTATTGTGTCAGGGTCCAGAAGGGACTCGTGAACCCTGTGGTGGACCTTTTGAAGTTCATGTTACAGTGATTGCACCTACCCCATTAGCTGAGAATATAAGTGACAGCTAATGAGGAAAGTACAAACAAACCTCATATGACAATAACCCAGACATCCGGACTGTGGTCACTGCATAACCTGTGCGTGGCTTACCATCTGGGGTGTAATACCTGGAACCATTGACAAAAAAGGTTCTTAGCATCTGGGATGGGAACCTACTTCACCAGACTGCTGCTTGCAACAGCTGCATCCATCAAAGAAAGACAGTCTTGGCACAAACTTTGGTTAGAATTAGAAAGGTTAGTGTTATTAGTTTGAAAAAAAACTCTCATTCTTACATTTATCCCCCCATTTTCTTCCTTATTATAGACTGAAGGAAGAAATGCGTGGTGAAGGAAAAAAGAAACAATGAAATAGCTTATGATACTTTTACCTCCTTAGACTCGTATTTATCCATATGTACAGCTATCTACATACACCTTCTCTCTATGTACATACACTTTCAGAAACTCCTTGGACCTAAAAAAATACTTATAAGCAAAAATTATTACTCTATCCTTCATATTTAACCTGCAAAGTATGGAAAACAATAATGACATTCCTGTACATTGGTAAATTGTCAATGACATTCTTTAAAACCGATTCAAACAAAACCCTCTGTAACCCTTACTTTTCCCGTTCCTACAAAAAAACAACAGCCGTAACGCGCCGGAAGATCGCCACGGTAAGTTTGAACATATTCACGTTACTACATACAAACATTCCAATACAAAACATGAGAGCAGCTCGAAAATCTTGCATGGACCAGCCATACAAAGTTCAAACAAATGGGCATGAGAATTTTGACCACAGTTCCTCCTCTGAGAATCACAAAAGCGTGTACTACACATCGCACTCATCATTACAGATTTCTGAAGCCGCAGCTGAACTACATCCACTCCAGAGGGATACCCAAAATTGTATCCTTGGACCACCTATGTCAATCTCTTTGGGGTTTAATGGCCTTTGTCCCAAAACTAGGCTTTGTGCACTGTGTAACTGTCTGACTATGGGAAGCCTTGCATTCCTTCCCTTGCATGGACTGCCATTGCCCAATGGCGATTCGAATAGGCTTATCGTCTTACCCCTGCATCCAGGGAAACCATTGCACCCATTTAGGAGAGCACCGCCCGGTGCCTTCTTCTACGGTGGATTGACGGATTACAACCACTATATCTGGTCCAGTCCCCCAACTAGAAACCCTAACCGAGGCGTCAACTCTATGGCTTGTTGTCCCAACACTTTTGGCACAGAACTACAGAGTACCACTCTTTTAACAACCATCTATTAACTATGCCAAATGATTTGTCATTAACCACAGATGAACCCCCGAATTATGTCTCTACCCCTCACAGTGTATGCATACACAAGCGCATTGCGTTGTACGACCGTACACTGCGTCGCCAGACTAAACTGCACAAAACACTTACGCCCGCTTTCTCTGCAGAACAATGTGTCTTCTCTCTGTATCTAGATGTTACAATAATAACTTGGATGCCTCATGTACTACTCTCTACCCAAAACTTGTATTTCAGTATAAAACTTCACAAAACTGGAACAAAATATAAAACATTCTTTCAAATGCCAAAATGTTTCCCATTGTGCTTCCAAGCGCAAATCTCATTGCTCACATTTCAGAAGACCCCGGGCTCCTCACACCAACTTCCTGTGGATACATAAAATGCTGGAAAGAACTTCCTCTTGCATCCTCAGCTCTTAAAAACCCCAAACTGGTTTATTTACATATCAATGTACAGGAAGAGGGAGGGTGAGGGGGAGAAAATTAATGGCTACATGAAACTCCAATGTTTTAAAAAAAAAACCTTTGTCAAGGAAAGGATGGAATAAACCTCCATTGACTCACATATTCCCTGCGAAGTCAAACCACAAGTTTTGAGACCTAAATACAAACTTCTGCAAAAAGGTGTCTCAATGAGGTCAACCAACCCCCCCCCCCTCCTCCTTTGCAGGCTATACAATACAAGCTTCAAAAACAATGAATTGCCCTCTGGGAAACTCCCAAATATTTAAAAATAAAAATAACACACACCGCTGTGTACAAAAACTCAGTTAAAGTTAGTCTTACAATCTATTGAAATTCAGTGTAAAGTAGAGATTTCACTTAAAACCGAAATTCAAATACAAAAATTGCCACTCTTACACTGAAAAGTTGATAAAATAAGTACAAACACAGCTCACCTACAATAGCTTACATTCACTTAACGGAAAACAAAAAATACAAGACCGCATGGTTTCCCACACACAAAGGAAAACAAAAATGGTGTCCACCAGATTCCAACACAGAAAAGACCGCACTACTCAACTCACCACCAAACTTCAAAATCTGCCCCAAAGGCTGGGAAATTCCACCAGCAAGATGGCCGGCGAAAAGCGCAGTCACATGGTATCACACCCAAAGGAAAGGTGGCTGCACCTTCCCCTATAGGGTGACCCTCTGCGCCTCTTAAAATGGCTGACGACCATAACCGCATGGACAACAACAAAAGCCAGGCCACAACAAAATGGTGGATGAAATCTGGACTACAGCAAGATGGCCGACAAGTGCAGTTTTTCCCTCCAAAACCAGCATTTCTTCACTAGAAAACGAAAACACATTTGAGAATGCACACTTAACCATAGACACACACTTTAGGCTACTTCAACTCGGACCCTTGGCCAACTAAACAGCACATTCAAAAAATGTTAGCTACATGATACACAACATAGCACAACATTAAAACAACAACACTCTTTTCTCATTTTCACATCAGCTTTCACAGGAACAAGACATTGAGAAATACAGTCAGTGATCCTAGAAACCTGACACCATCCAACCCACAGTGATGCTTGCATGGTCTTTTCATCCCAAAACAAAAACCTCCTCCATGCTAGTATCCAAAAAAAGAGCCTGCAACCATTTAAAGGGCGTAGCCCTTTCAATAAACAGCTACTATTGTAAGTTATACAACAGCCATGCACTGGCTGCCCATCCCCCGTTCAAAACACATGGCACACAAACAATCATTTACTTACAAACTGTTCAGTGCAGGCTGCACTAAATAATCCCACAACTATACCTACAAATCATACACAATATACAGTTTCCATATGCATCATAAACTTGTAGTCAAGAGATACACAGAGACCCACCAACAACACTGGCCGCCCCTCCCCGTTCAGGCATATGAGTCAAGGTAGCAGCCATTTTCAAAAGCAATGGAACAGCTGCCCTGTCTACCCAAGTTGCTCAATACATAACTTTTCCAAACAGTTTCATTGTAAACCATGGGGACATATGTCCTACATCAGACAAGCAATCCAATCACAGACAGTCTCCATTTCTCATTCAGTTACACTCATACAGCACGCAGCCTCCCCACACAAATATTCCAGCGACAGTCTTCACACACAGGCACACACACATGCACAGGCACACACAGGCTCGATCAAATTTCCAGCATTATTTCAAAAAGACGAAAAATTTGTTCTTTTGCAAAGTAGGGCCTCCCCACACATCGGAACGTAGATCCATTCTCCCCCTTGTTCCGATGCTAAGAGAGGCCTCTTATTTACTCCTAGGGTCCTGACTTGCCACCTGAGGTGGAAAAATAGGTTGTATGCAGAGCACACAGCCATTTCTCCTGGGCCAATAATAATAAGCACACATTTCGTCTTAATGATATAATGCATCTCACCAATCATTTGATTCCGCATTCATCTGAGTAAAAAGACCATCCTACGTTCTCGGTTCTGCCAGCATGACTGCCTGGGAGCAGTTTGTCACGCTCTTTTATCAAAATACCAACATGAAGTGATGTCACCATGACAAAAGAAGTTACCAACAGGAAGTGATGTCACAGCATGTGACCTTCACACAGGAAGATGACCATATAAGGATCTGACCATATAAAGACATCCTTCCAACATGATGTACAATACAGGATAACCCTTCCAACAGGGTTAGTTAAATGCATACAACAACATGAATAATACAACAACCAATGAACACAGCTCCTGATGAGGGGAGCTTATCTGCAGGTGTATGCCCATGTCACCACATGTATGTTGATCAGGCATATAGAGGCGACAAGAGCATACATCCGCTAAACCGATAATGCGTTCGCAGAGCGGACACATCCCCCAAAGTCAAACGTCTGTGCATCACACAGGGGCCCTTTCACTGGCAGACATATGCTCACTCCGCAAACACCTTTCTCCAAATCAGGAAGTTTATCTCAACCAGCGTCAGTCTGCCCCAGTCAGCTCTTTAGAGCGGGTTG
Source organism: Rana muscosa (assembly GCA_029206835.1). Taxonomy (NCBI): domain Eukaryota; kingdom Metazoa; phylum Chordata; class Amphibia; order Anura; family Ranidae; genus Rana; species Rana muscosa. The sequence goes on along the minus strand of CM055116.1, from coordinate 1,075,198,305 downwards.
CGGGAGAACTAACACTGGGAGACACTATGACAATACATATTAAATACATCTTAAAATTTCCACGACACTAAGCTTATCGAGGAAGTAAACTTCCTCTGCTGACATTTACCCATAGTAAAGCCTATAATTAGGTTCACCTATAGCTATTACATGCAGCCACCGGGGCCATTACTTCTGAGCCCTGTGTCGTTCACGGCGGCTCCCGCAAACCCGCAAACAAAACGGGTGAAAATGGAAGAGGCTGACATGTCGGTGCTGGAACAGGTTGGTTTTAAGGTAAGTTTCACATAATGTGCTAGTATTTGATGCATACTAGCACATTATGACTTTACCTTGCAGGAAGAAAAAAAAAAATCTTCCAGCGGTATACAACCGCTTTAATATAAAATGTATTAACTATGTGTTCTATGCAGCCTCATTGTTTAGTAAGCCTATCTTGGGTGAATGCTGCAGACTCTTGATGAAATAATAAATTTGATGATAATGATGATGATAATATTGATATATTAGTGTTGATTTATGACCAAGTAGAAGTAAGACACATTCACTGTACTATTTATTGTCATCTGAGAAACTCAATAAACCTAATTTAAAACTAATGTTGAAAGGGTAACAAATGAATTTTGTCTATAGAAACAATTTTTTTGATATTTTTACATCCAGACAGAACCAGCAATCCCTTGGTCATTCTAATTACTATAAAATTAAAATTCAGTCTGATAACAATCAATGCATTAATATTGTCCATCTGATTAAAAATGTTCAGTGAGTTAAATACAATTTCAATGGTTCTACATTGCGCTTTCAATTACATAGTGTTATACAGTAGCAATTTCAGTTCACATTTGCTTTGTTTCACCCTCTCTCAATCCACTGACTCTTTTATGAACCTCCTCCTCCTTAAGAACAAGAAAAGCTTCTATTAGCTAGTAGTTCGCATGCGGCTCATAGCAGGGGTCCAGTGCAGTTACAGGGACAAAACAGGTCCAAATTTGTGCCTGAATTCTGACCTGAAAATGAGCCAAAGACCCACAGGACCCCCGTGCAATTTGCTCTGCAGCCGCCTCTCTCCTGTCATGCGAATTGGATGCAGCGAAACCCGCATCCAATTTACACTAGTGTGAACCCAGCCTGGTTCAGTGATTTTGACAGTAAAGGCTTCTAGATATACTTTGGGAAACCTGCCCTTAGAAGCTGCTATGTTTGAAACTTGACAGCTGAGCTGAGGTACTAAAAAGTGTAGGATCTTCAATACTACCAAAGCCATCTGGACTGGGGGCATCATCTAGGGGAAGTTTGGTGATCAATGTAGCTTGGGGAGGTTCTGATCTTTAAGAAAGAATTATATTTTTCCAGGTGTAGGGTATGTTTCACTCAAAGAGTGACTTGAGTTAAGGCCCATACACATGATCAGACTTTTTGACAACAAACCTCAGACGGACCTGTTTTTGCGGAAAATCCAACCGTGTGTACCCTCCATCGGACAATGTTTTTCGCTTTTTCATAGGACAAATGTTCGCTGTGAGAACAGACAAACTTTCCGGCAACAAATGTCCGACGGAGCAAATTCTATCGTGTGTACACAAGTCCATCGGACTAAAGTCCAAAGTAAAAACACGCATGCTCAGAACCAATGCTAAAGATCAGCCAACAATAGCAGAAGTTGCCCACAGGGTGGCGGTAAAGAGTGGAAAAACCACGTGATTTGGTGAAAGTTTGCAGAAAATGTCCTGCCGTGTGTATGCATACCAAGTTCACGGGTAACGCCCTTCAGAGAAAAATCCACAGAAAAGTCAGTTGGAAGTCCGATCGTGTGTATGAGACTTTACATAGAGAAGAATTAAAAGTCCAAAATGCGGCGCATTTTGGACTTTTATTTACTTTACATTTGGTGATCAACAAATTGTGCCGGCTGCTATATTCACCTTATCACATTTAGTAGTGCAGATATTGACTTGTTTTTTATATAGAGAAGAGTAAATTGTACTAAACCAGTTGGCAATATCGAAGGGGTTATGCCGCGTACACTTGGTCAGAATTTCCGATTAGAAAAGTCAGATGGGAGCTTTTCATCGGATATTCCGACCGTGTGTATGCCCCATTGGACTTTTCCCGTTGTAATTTCCGACGGACTTAGATAGAGAGCAGGTTCTCTATTTTTCAGTCGGAAATTCCGACTGGGTTTTGCCCGTGGCAAAGTCCGTCCGGCATAAGAGAACCTGCCCCTGCTGTGAGCTACTAGAAACAGAACTCTGAAATTTTCCAGCTTTAATTTATAATGTTTCATTAAGAGGGTCCCTGCCTTTTTTGCCTGGGGGTAAAAATGTAGCTTCAGTCTTTTAACCACTTCAATACTGGGCACTTTTATCCCCTTCCTGTCCAGGCCAATTTTCAGCTTTCAGCGCTGTCACACTTTAAATGACATGGTCATACAACACTGAACCCATAAGAAATTCTCGTAATTTTTTTTTTCTTCACATAAATAGAGATTTATTTTGGTGGTATTTAATCACCACTGGGTTTTTTTTTATTTTGTGCTAAATAAACAAAAAAAGACCAAACATTTTTAAAATATACGTGTTTTTCTTTGTTTCTGTTATACAATTTTGCAAATAAATAACCTTTCTTCATAAATTTATGAAGGTAAGCATCACATCGGCCTGGATGGTGTATGGTAACCCAGGTAACTAGGCAGTCCAGGGACCGAAATCAGGAAGCTGAGAACGAAGGCGCACAGACAAACCTGGAAGTAATGGGGCCGCAAGTAATGTTGCAGGGCGCCGGTGCATGTGGCTAGATGTTTCGAGGCCTCTGCCTTTTTTTCAAGTCAGGCTATTCCACATAGGGGCACTGTATTTATACTGTGGCAGGCATGGGACTACAAGGCTAAACAGTATGCTGGCGAGCAGGTGGAAATGGCCACAACCTAGAATGTGGATCATGACAGTGTCAAAATACCACAATATAGCAACAGGGACACCAGAATACAAGGAACAAAGACCAAAATAATAATAATAGGATGGATTACAAAGTGTAATACACATAAAGCACTAGGCTGAGGAAACCAATGGTGCGGAATTACAATAAACAAACTTGTTAAAAAACTACCTATATACCGAAGCAGATAGAATAAAGAAATAATAGAAAACATTTCAAATATAACTAAAATTAGAAATAAAATTATATAGCATGACAAAAATATTAGATGTTGATGAAACAATAGAGGGATGTGAATAAAACTGGATATAGGATGGATGTGAATTAATACAAATGAAAATGAATAATACTCTAATGTTGATCCAAGGATGCTAATGAATTGAACACTACATGGTTACCAGAATGCAGATAGTACAACTACTGTATTTTTTCCATGAGCAGAAAGTGAATATACACTATATTGTCAGAAGTATTGGGACACCTGCCTTTAGAAGCAAATGAAATTTAATAGCGTCCCAGTTTTGGTCTGTAGGGTTCAATATTGAGTTGGCCCACCCTTTCCAGCTATAACAGCTTCAACTCTTTTGAGAAGACTGTCCACGAGGTTGAGGAGTGCGTCTAAGGAAAAAGCAAGGTCCATAAAGACATGAATGAGTGAGTTTTGGGGTGGAGGAACTTGACTAGCCTACACAGAGTCCTAACCTCAACCCGATAGAACATCTTTGGGATGAATTAGAGAGGAGACTGCTAGCCAGGCCTTCTCATCCAACATCAGTACCTGACCTCATAAATGCGCTTCTGGAAGAATGATCAAAATTTCCCATTGACACACTCCTAAACTTTGTGGACAGCCTTCCCAGAAGAGTTGAAGCTGTTATAGCTGCAAAGGGTGGGCCAACTCAATATTGAACCCTACGGACTAAGACTGGGATGCCATTAAAGTTCATTTGCGTGTAAAGACATGCGTCCCAATTATTTTGACAATATAGTGTATATGATGACTAACAGTGTTGATCTTATTTTTTTCCTTTAATTCCTCCTGGGGACAAAGTGTTTAAAGTAAAGATTCAGTATGTTTCCCTTTTGCGCAGCCTCTTGCATCATTCTCCCATAGAAATTTTTCGGAAGATAGGTTTAAAGGGGTTGTAAACGCTTGTTTTTTTCTTTTAAATAACAAACATATCATACTTACCTCCACTGTGCCGTTCGTTTTGCACAGTGTGGCCCCGAACCTCATCTTCTGGGGTTCCCCAGCGGCACTCGCTGACTCCTCCTTGAATTGGTAAACCCCCTGGGTTTCTCCCTGGGGGTTACCATGCGGGCAAGCTCCTGAGTCCAGCATTTGGGTGCATAGACACAGAATGCCAGACTTGGCCCCGCCCCTCGGCACCCGTGTCATTGGATTTGATTGAAAGCAGTGGGAGCCAATGCGCTTCTATCAATCTATCCAATCAAGAGTCGGGAACCCTGAGCAGAGAGGTACAGCGTGTCTCTGCCGAGGGAACAAATTCGCTCAGGTGAGTAAAACTGGGGGGGGGGGCTAGGGGGCCGGTCAGTGTCAGAAGTTTTTTCACCTAAAGCATAAAAAAAAATAATATTTATTATTAATAAATTAAAGCATATGATGCATTAAGGTGAAAAAACACAAGGGTTTACAACCCCTTTAATGGCCCACATGTAGATCATCAGATCCGTTTCTGTAGTATTTGGCAAAATACCTTGGGATGCTGTGCTCTGTTATCCCCTCCTCAATGAAACTTCTATGTTCGCCAAAGCGCACCCTGGGGGTTCCAATAGTGTGCCCTATGTATAGCAGGCCACAGGGGCACCTAAACAGTAGATCACATACTGAGAAGAACAGTTTAAGAAGATGGTGATGGGGTAGGTTTTACCATTTGCTGCAAAACTTTTTTTGCCCATGTGACATATGTTTACAAGTCATACCTTTGAGCTTTCTACATTGGAACATATCAACCAGGTTACCAAATAGATTTCCAGGTTGTATGGTAGGTTTTTGATTAGCTGGGATCTTACTACATGCAATTTTTCCGTTTATGCTGGGGGCTCTTTTGTAGGAAAAGAGTTTTGAGAAATTTTTCTCCATCTGTTTATACTGATTATGGAAATGGGCAATAAATCAGATGGGTTGAATCCCTTCACCATTGGTCCTTTCAGTGATTTGTCAGGTGAGATAGTGATTGTAGGCTTCCTCTATAAGGTCTGGGGGTAACCTTTATCAAGAAATTTGGATTTTAGAAACCCAGCTGTATGTAATCCTCCTTGCAATCAGCTGCATCCAGGTTCAGACATTTGTCCCAAACCGCAACTACCCACTCTGTGAGAACAGCAGCAGCTAATGTCAGCCCGCCATTAGTTTAAATAGGTTGAGCAGCCGCTGCTGATTGCATAACCTAGTCATTCCAATAGCAAGAATCCACAGATTCGCACTGCAAGAATTCAGCGACTGCACCAACCCGGCTTTGTAAAAGGGGCCTTAACAAAGAAATCAAGATCAACACTGTTAATTAGTAGCGTTGAGCGAACCCGAACTGTAAAGTTTGGGTTTGTACCGGACTTTTGGGTTTTTGGTACCCGGACCCGAACCTGAACAATTTACTGTATGTTCGGGTTCGAGTTCGAGTTCGGTGTTCGGCAATGGCACATTTTAAAAAGCTGCAGGGCAGCCAATCAACATTTGTTTAACTCGTGTGCCCTTAGAATAGTGAAATATTAAACTAAAGCGCTAATACGTGGTGAACATGAGAACAAAAAACAAAAGATTAGTAAATGATACCAGCTGCAATCATTCAAAGAATGCTGAGCTCTCCACTGTGAAATAATATAATATAATTATGCGCTGTGGCACCAACCTAAAATTTTACACAGTGAATCTTCAAACAAAGATATATATAAATGTGAACCAGAAATGTGACAATAAACCCAGTGCTCAATGCTCCATGTACTGTGTACATAAATCAATATTGATTGCTTAATCAATTTAAGCAGCACAGGATAAAAATGCAAAGTGGAGTAGATGATCCTAACCACATAATGCTAATATCACTCAAAAACTTGGCCCCAAATAAATAGGATAAACAAGTCCACAGATTTCTCAATTCAAACCTCCGATTCATACACCAGCCAATGTCCCTCTGTTATAATCACTCCATGGATCTGCCCATCTGCTGGTGATGAATTCACTCAGTGATTCCTCATATGCTCTCGGTTCCCATATGCATTAGATGAACATGTGTAGGAAATACAAAAAAAACAAGATCATTGCGCAGTAAAGCACCACACCGCAGTCTCCTACTCAGTTGTGTGTGTGGTTACACTCACATATCCTGGATATAAAACAGCGCTTGTAGTCAGCTCAGTCAGATCAATGTCCTCCTTCGGCTGCTGGGAGCATCACTAAGCTCCTCCCCCTACACGTTGCGTCAACGACATGTGACTTACTCATGGGTATGCATGTGACCCCGGCAGCGTGACTTTATATAGAGGCTCATAGACCACATAGTCTTTGTCATGGTGACAAAATAGGTCTAAGACTACATCATTGCTGGTGAGCGCTTTTCCAGAAAAAACATTTAAAACATCACAAGCCTTTAATACAGTGGCATTTTGAGATCTTACAATCTTAATCTAATCTATGTATAAAACCTTAAAAGCTCAGCAAGGATATATAGAGAAACATGCTCAGTGGTTCCTTCAGTGGTTTATGCAGGTACTACCCCGCACATATGCATTAAAGGGAAACTCTATTGTCCAATGCACAGCATAAAATACCTTATTAAAAATATGTAATATGTGCCCTTAGAAGCCATCACAGCCATGCCTACTAATGGCATGGCTGTGATTGGCCAGTGCAGCATGTGACCCAGCCTCTATATAAGCTAGAGGCACATAGCACAGCATGTTACATAGTTACATAGTTACATAGTTAGTCAGGTTGAAAAAAGACAGTCCGTCCAGTTCAACCATAAAAAAAAAGAAATATCGAATAAATAGATAGTGTAGGGAAAGGTTGCTGCTGCTGCTGCTTTGAGGGAGAGAATTAGATAGGAGTCCTGATTCAGAAATCAAATTACTCAGCGATCTACCTTGCTTTTGTTGTGTGGGTGCAGTGCACAATCTTTTTATCCCACCCTGAGCCCAGTGCCAGAGAAAAGATAACTTTTATCCATTTGTTAGTTAGGTTGGCGTCGGCGGGCTATTTATGCAAGCTCAGTGCACCAGCACTGCATATGTTTTTTGTTTTTTTTATATCTTTTTTATTAATTTTTCAACAACATATCATACACTTTACAATACATAAAACACATATACAGTCTCAACATTGCCCCAAAGAGGAGAAAAAAAAAAAAAAGGGGAGGGGAAAGTGAAAAGAGGGAAATAGAGGGGGAAGGAGGAAATGTCCTCCTAAGTGTTTTATGATTTAATTATATATTAGATCTCTAATATTAGTGTCATTTTAAGAGAGAATCCATAGTGTAAAGTGACAAAAAGTGATTCCAAAAATTTCTTCAAAACTAGATAAGGAAGGAAAAACCCCCAACCAATATTAAAATCCACCAATGGACTATATGAGTGACTGTAAAATAAATTTATCTGGGACTGTATAAGTAAAGTGACAAAACATGTATATAGGGGTAAAATGTAACCAGGTCAAGTGCCCCCACCATCATATGAGGGAAGAAAGGAAAGAAAAAAAAAAAGGGGGGGGGAAAGTGAAAGGTTGTGTAAGGAGGGGGGGGGAAGTAGGGGAGTAAAGTCCCCTCTTTCTCCCCCCCAGTATCTTGTGTAGTGAAGTTCTAGTGTTAATACCCTAGTTATCCTTTAAAATGAAGTGATTCCCAGGATTACTTCTAACTAAAATCCTAGTGTTAAAATCTATTGGACTATTTAAGGAACTGAGAAATTAATCTACAGTTGGCTATATTAAAAAAGATAAGTGACCCAACTTGTATGTGAAAGGGAAAAAAAAAGGGGGGGAGGGGGATAGGCCGGCATGCAAAGCATGCAAAGTATCCAATAATATATATGTCTCAATATATTTTAGACTCTTTAAGGAATATGTCCAGCAACAGCCCCTAGGGTTCAACCTAAAGATATAATTAACTTATTCAGTATTTATAGATTACATCTCAATGAGATTGTGCCAGTGTCTCTCTGTAGATTATAGTGTCCTTGAACTCCATCCATGGAGTCCAAGTTAAAATATGTCGTTGAAAAGTGTCCTTGTTTCGATGAGTAATTTCTTCCATAAGATGAACCTCTGATATTTTTTGAAACCACTTTTTCACGGATGGAGTCTCAGGCTGGCCCCAAAGGGTAGGTATAAGTGCTTTAGCCGTATTGAGCAGATGTGGGACTAAAGAGCACTTATATTTTCTAACAGATTCCTTAGTAGCATTGAAAAGAATGGTCCATGCATCTATAGGAAGGTTAATACTGGATATTAGTTGAATGATACGAATAATGTTAGACCAATAAGGGCGGATAATTGGACATGACCACCATATATGAGCATGAGTTGCTCTGTTCCCACAGTTCCTCCAACAAAGTGGGGAATTAGTGGGAAACATCCGATGAAGCTTTGAAGGGGTGTAATGCCATCTAGTTAACAATTTGTAATTGACTTCTGCCATCTTTGATGCAATTGAAGATATATGAGTCAGCTGCAGTACCTTATCCTTTTGGCTGTCTGGGATGTTGGATTCCAGATCTGCCTCCCACTTAGTAAAGAAGGGAGGGTAAGTATCTCCTTGGATCTTAATGAGTGATTTATAAAATACCGAGATACTATGTTCAGGTAGCTCCGTTAAATTAAAGATTTCCTCAATACTGTTTAAATCCTGTATCCCTTTAAGCGGCTGAGGTAAAGTTCTAAGAAAGCCCTGCAACTGACTATATCTCCATATGTCTAGAAACCTAATCGGCTTAAGGCCAAGAATTTCCCCAAGAGGCTTAATAGTATTTGCTCCAAGAACCTGATGTAATAAGAGAGGTCCTTCTGATGACCACGTCTTATATCCCGGATCTAATAGGCCAGGTAAAAAATAATCGTGGTCTAAGAGTGGTAACAAAGGAGAAGCATATGACCATGAGATCTTCCTATGTAAGGCATCCCATACATCAAGAGTGGAAGTAGTTAATATAGAGGTACCTGGAGCAAGATGCCTATGTATACGTGGTAGCCAGGGTACAATTGCTAAATCTGTGCTACTAAGAGCATATTCTAGGCTCACCCAAAGTTTGGAATTATTGGCATATTTCCACTCAGCAATTCTAGATAGAATAACAGCATTATAATACATCTTAAAATTTGGAAGGGCCAGTCCCCCATCATCTTTGGAGCGAAACAACACTTACTTGGATACTCTGGGGTGGCTGTTCTTCCAAATAAAGTGGGAGACCATGTTCTGTAACAGGGAAAAAAAGCCTATAGGTACACCCAATGGGATCATTTGAAAAAAGAAAAGGACTCTAGGCAGAATGTTCATTATGCTTATTTTACCCAGCCATGAGTGTGTCAGCGTCTTCCATTTTTGTAGGTCTTTTTTAATATTATTCAATAAAGGGATGTAATTGTATTTAAATAAGGACTGAGTATGAGGTGTAAGATTCACTCCTAAATATTTCATGCTACGTTGAACCCATCTAAAAGGGAAGAGGGGTTTTAAACTTTCCACCTCCCTACCAGGTAGGTTGATGTTTAATATTTCGGACTTAGAGAGATTAATTTTAAAATTAGAAAGTGTCTGAAAAGTAGAAAAAGATGTCATTAAGTTAGGAAGCGAAATACGGGGCTGCTGAATAAAAAATCAAATATCGTCCGCATATGCCGCATATTTGTGGGTTTTATTACCTACTTGAATCCTGTGTATATTTATATTTTGTCTTATAGTTGCCAGGAAGGGTTCAAGGGTAAGAGCAAATAAGAGAGGGGAGAGGGGGCACCCCTGTCTAGTCCCGTTAAATAATTGAAATGACTCACTCAAAGTGCCATTTATGCGAATTTGTGCCATGGGGTTAGCATAAAGGGAAGCGATGCGATGAAACATCTTGGATCCCAACCCAAAATGCCGCAAGGTCATTTTCAGGTAATCCCAGTCCACCCTATCAAACGCTTTTTCTGCATCTGTAGATACCAATAGGGTGGACTGGGACGACCTTTGAACATGTTGTATGAGGGCTATCGCCCGGAGAGAATTATCCTTGGCTTCTCTATGTGGTATAAAGCCCGTTTGATCCGTAGAAATCCAACTAGGTATAAGAGGGAGTAGTCTATTAGCCATTACCTTTGAATATAGTTTGATATCGACATTTAATAGGGAAATTGGCCTATAGCTACTACATTGAGTAGAGTCCTTATCTGCTTTAAGAATAACTGAGATATGTGCTGTGAGAGATTCCGGGCGTAATCCCGAAGTCTGTGAAATTGAGTTGGCATAGGCAGTGAGATGGGGCAAGAGAACGTTGCCAAATGTTTTATAATATCGGGTAGTATACCCGTCCGGTCCCGGGGCCCTACCTATCGGTGTAGATTTCAGAGCTGCCTGAAATTCCTCCACCGAAAAGTCAGACTCAAGTTCTCTTAATGATGCCTTTGAAAGTTTAGGCAAGTTCGCTTCTTCCAAGTATGCAAGCATGAGACTACGTCTCTCCTTCACAGTCAGAGATGGGGAGTCACACCGCACCTTATAAAGATCTGTATAATAGTCCCTGAAAGCTTTAGCAATGTGAGGAGTCGCATGGACTAAATTTCCGTTAGATAATTTTATTTTAGGGATAAATGATCTAGTCTGTTTTTCTTTAAGGGATCTTGCTAATTGTCTACTAGGTTTATCCCCCGACTCGTAGAGTTTTTGCGAATAGCGTTGGAATTTCCGAGCTGTGTCTAGATTAAGCAGATTTTTTAGTTCTTCTCTTTTCAACGTAAGAGCTTCTAAATGGGATATGTGTAAAGTACGTTTATGTTGTTTATCAAGTTCGGTTATTTGATGAAGAACCTGCTCTAGTTGTTGACCATGTTCTCTTTTCTTCCTTGCCCCAAGTTCTATAAATCCGCCTCTCATAGTTGCCTTATGCGCTTCCCATACAATAGCAGGGGATGTCTCCGAGGGTTTGTTGTCTCTGAAATACTCTGTAATATATGAGGCAAACGTTGAGACCTCTGTTACATTAGAAAGAAGAGAATCATTAAGTTTCCAATTGTTGGAGCGCTGGGTTAAAGTGGGCATGGTCATAGTCATCGACACAGGTGCATGATCTGACAGTGTCGCTGTGCCTATATCCACAGATTTTAATAGTGGGAGGTGATAGTGATCTAAAAAAATATTATCTATTCGGGAATAGGTCTGGTGAGTCTTCGAAAAATGGGAAAAATCTTTTTCTTTTGGATGTGAGATACGCCATACGTCTATCAATTGCCAGTCTATAAGTCTCTTTTTAATAAAAGACAAACGCTTAAAAGAGATGTTAGAGCACCCATGGGATGTGTCCAGAATAGGGTCTAGAGGCATATTTATGTCTCCTGCCAGTATAATTACTCCCTCGGCAAAGTGTGACAAGTCGGTGAGAATTTGGGAGAAGAAAGTGGTTTGGTTTTGGTTCGGGCAATAAATGTTTACTAGGGTACATTGGGTAGTGCCCAGGAAGCCCTTTAGAAAGAGAAAGCGACCATGGTCATCCGCTTGCATATCTAAATAACGAAAAGGTACACTACTACTAAAGCCAATGGCCACACCTTTAGCCTTATTTGTATCTGAGAGGCTATAATACCACTGGGGGAAGTATACTGAGTTCAATTTATCCTGTGTAGTATGGGTTAAATGTGTTTCCTGGAGATAAACAATAGAAGAAGCCAATTTCCGCAATTCACAGGTGACCTGATGTCGTTTAGCCGCTACATTTAAACCTCTTACATTATAAGAGGTGACTTTAAGTGTGGTCATTATCACAGTAGAGCGTGTCCCTTAGCCTACTTATCCATGCATGCCGGCCTCGGAGGGGGAGAAAAAAAAAGGAAAAAAAAAGGGTATATGTTGAGACAAAAAAAAAAACAACAACTTTACATACACAACAAAAACGTCCATCCGGACACGTGTGGGAAACCATAATTTGTCACGCAGATATCTGCGGTGGTCCCTGTGGGGGGGGGAGAGACCGGGCAGCCATCCAAAACTCTCTTAGGAGAGCGGATAGAGAAAATACTTGCATTCTGGCCGTTCTCCCTGACCCCAGAAGGAAAAAAGGGAAGGGGAACGTGTTGTATAAACAACACATAGGAGCATTATGCTCCACCAGCATTCAGCTATGCGTATAATAGCGAGCAAGAAAATACTTTTTGCTCCTCCGATACATAACTAATCCTAAACACTAGAACGTTTAACTTTAACAGCTAGATCTCGCTTTCATTAAATATGATAGCTTACAAATATACTTAATCAGAAAGAGAGTGCATATAAACATAATCATCCATAATCATTCTCTACTCATCTGCGTTGTTGTTCAGTGCTTGGCGCTAAAGGACACCCTTTTTTAATAGGGGATTTTTGCCACTGAGAGTCCTGAATATGTAAAAATTTAGGAATCGGATCCTGCCAGCTCGGGAGGTCTATTCATGGAAGATTAAGGACCTTTAAAAATTGTAGAAGCTCCTCTGGGAACCGGAGGGTATGAAAGCGACCATTTCTGTTAGCAATAAGGCACGCCGGAAAACCCCATCTATAGGTAATCCCATTAGAGCGTAGATGTTCCAAGAGTGGTTTAAGAGCTCTGCGGCGGTCCAAGGTTTCCTTGGATAAATCCGAGAAAACATTAAGAGTCGCTCCATCAAAATCAATGTTGTGGATACTCCTCATCTTAGCCATTATGGCGTTCTTATCTGTAAAATAATGTAGGCGACATATTACATCTCTAGGTTGTTCAGTAGCACTGTTTCGTGGCTTAAGGGCCCGATGAACTCGGTCCAGGCGCAGTGGTTCAGTGGGTGCATTTCCCAATACTGAATTAAATATACCGATAATCGACGGCTCCAAATCCTTATCGCCAGTTGCTTCGGGCAAACCTCTAATTCTCAGGTTGTTTCTACGGTTTCTATTCTCAAGATCCTCCAGCTCATATAAAGAGGCACGGTGGGCACAAGCTATCTGTGTAACAGTCTTTTGTAATTCTCTTATAGCTGTTTCATGAGTATCTTGTCTCTTTTCTGTTTCCTCCACCCTATCGAGAATATGCGCCATATCTGTTCTTACCCCCCGCTATTTCCTTTTTTATTGATGTTTCAAGTCCCTGGAACATCCCAGCTAACTCTTTTCTAATGCCAGTCAGCAAAGACGCCATGTCTGAGCCTGTGGGAGATTCAAGATCTTCCATAAGATCTGGGCTACCAGATGATATGGGCGAGCTTTTACTTTCAAAAATTGCTAGTGAGGCAAGAGACGCATTACGTCTCGTACATCTAATTTGACTGCTACATGCGTCCAGGCCGTTTCCACTGGCAACCAGAAATCGCTGTATAGAGCTAGCAATAGCTTGATTACTCGCTGTTTCTTTACTATGTTTTTTGGGAATAGCAGAGCGATTTTTTTTGGATGTCTTTGTTGGCATAATTGGAGCTTCAAAGCTGCATGCTGAGTGGAGCACTAACCAGTCACATCTGCTTAACAGCACATGTACCACATAGTATGGGGCATAAAATTATTCAGTTCCTTATCAAACATACGGTCTTACTGATTTTTTTGTCTCTTTCAAATATGTTTTTTCACTGATTTTATAGAAGCTACTACCAGGTATTATATCATGATTCAAAAAAAAAAAAAATTATCCAGAGACAACATGCATCTGCAAGTAGTACCAAGATAGTGATCCAAATATATATCCCCAGGGTATATTTTCTAATAGAAAGTCATTGCTGAGTGCCAGTGTAACGTAGTTCAACTGTGGGGGGACCCATATGACAGATCTTCCCCTAAAGTTTATGAGGAGGGGGCTGTGTGGTTTGTAGCTTCTGGAGGTCTAAGCAGTCCAGCAAGGCCAGGCCTGTGGTATATGGAGGCCTGAGCCGTCTAGCAAAGTGGGGCCTATGATGTATGGAAGCCTAAGCTATCCAGCAGAATGGGGCCTATAATCTGCAGAGGCCTGAGGTATCCAACAGGATGGGGTCTGTGCTCTGCAGAGGCCTAACAGACACATCCACTGCTACTCACTGCCTACCCAGGTAAAATTGATAACAGGGGTTTCTGCTTGGAGGGGGGTGCAAGGGGATTGCTAGGTGTAGCAAGATGGCCGCCGTCTTCCGGGAGTAGGCCGAAGCCGCGGCCTCGAGTACGGAGTGCGGAGGTATGTGACACTGGCGGCTTCTGGAGGTATGGAGGGTAATTAAGGGCTGATCTGGCCGTATACAAGCCTAGATATAGGTGATCCAGGGATGCAGCCCGGTGCAGGCAGTGTGGTACTCACTGTGCACTAGTTAGGGCCGCATCTGGGATCGTGGTCCACGGAGCGCCGGATCACCTCGCCGTAGCCCCCCAAACGGTTCCATGCAGTGTAGTGTCCACCCAGTGTCCTCCAGACATGCAACGGCTGCCGGGTGAAGCAGGTGTCTAAGTGCTGGAGAGGCTGTAAATCCGCAGGTCCCAAGATGGCAGAGGGCCTCAGCAGCATTGGGCCCGTCACAGGCCTAGAGCGGATCCCTCTGCCCAAATGTTCCCAGAATCCTCCGAAGCAACCGCAGCGGATGTCCAGGGATCAGCATAGGTAAACAGGGGTCTCCACGAGGCAAAACCGGCAAATCCGGCAGAGGGTGGCTGGAAATTAGCGTAGGAAGCCTGGAGCTACGCAGCAGCACGTCCTCCTCTGATCCACCACCGTGAGAACTACTCAAAACCGCTTTCCCTTCTCTTACCACAGAGGAGTGCGGGGTGTAGCAAGATGGCGACAAGGAACCGTCACTTCCGGTACCATCCTGACGGGTCGTCCAATCTGAAGGAAGATCAGCACTGCATATGTTACTGAGAGATACACACTTTAGATACTGTTCTCCTATTCTGATATTCCCCAAAAAAAATTGGGGCAAAAAAAAATGTTGGTGCATTTTCTGCATATCTGTACGTGTGAGATACACACTTTAGATACTGTTCTCCTATTCTGCTATTCAAAAAAATAATAATTTAGGGCAAAAAAAAAAAAATTGGTGTGTTTTCTGCCCCAAAAAAAAAAATTGGTGCATTTTCTGCATATCTGTACGTGTGAGATACACACTTTAGATACTGTTCTCCTATTCTGATATTCAAATAATAATAATTTAGGGCAAAAAAAAAAATTTGGGTGCATTTTCTGCATATCTGTACGTGTGAGATACAGACTTTAGATACTGTTCTCCTATTCTGCTATTCAAAAAATAATAATTTAGGGCAAAAACTAATTTTTGGGTGCATTTTCTGCATATCTGTACGTGTGAGATACACACTTTAGATACTGTTCTCCTATTCTGCTATTCAGATTTTTTTTTTTTTTAGGGCAAATATTTTTTTTTGGTGCGTTTCTGCATATCTGTACCTGTGAGATACACCCTTTAGATACTGTTGCTCTATTCTGCTATTCAAAAAACATCCATTTAGGGCAAGATCCTAAATTTGAGAAATATGAGGAGAACGTCAAATAAGGGACGTGGCCCCGGTCGTAGTGCTGCTGGTGGAGCTCCTGTTGCAGGGAGAGGACGTGGTCAATCTGTGCCAGCTACACGCACAAGTGAAACACCTTCCTCAGGTGCGAGTAGGCGACAGAGCCTGCAGCGGTAATTGGTCGGGCCTAATGCGGCTCTATGAATGTTGAGGCCAGGACAAGTACAGGCGATAGTAGATTGGGTTGCTGACAGTGCCTCCAGTTCCTTCACATTGTCTCCCACCCAGTCTCCTGCTGAAAGATCAGAGTTGGCACCTGCAGCCGATGTCCATCAGTCTTTCACCTCACCCCCTTGCAAATCAGCCAAGCAGTCTAAACCCCAAGTCATGCAGCAGTCTCTTCTGCTTTTTGATGACTCCGTTAGCAGGGTTTCCCAGGGCCATCCACCTAGCCCTGCCCCAGAAGTGGAAGTGATTGAGTGCACCGATGCCCAACCACTTCTGTTTCAAGATGAGTACATGGGAGGACCATCGCAGCACGTCTCGGATGATGAAGAAACACAGGTGCCAACTGATGCTGCTTTCGCAATTGTGCAGACCGACAAGGAGGGCAGGTGTGAAGACTGGGTGGAAGATGATGTGGAGGACGATGAGGTCCTCGACCCCACATGGAATCAACGTCATGCGGTTGACCTGTGTAGTTCGGAGGAAGAGGCGCTGGTCGCACAGAGCCACTAGCACAGCAGAAGAGGGAGCAGGGTGCAAAAGTGGAGCATCCGTCCTCTAGACAGTACGCCTGCTACTGCCCAACGCAGCAAGGGACCGAGCACACCAAAGCCAGGTCCAAGGAGTTCCCTAGCGTGGCAGTTCCTCAGACAATGTGCTGATGACAAGACACAAGTGGTTTGCACGCTGTGCAATCAGAGCCTGAAGCGAGGCATAAACATTCTCAACCTGAGCACAATCTGCATGACCAGGCATCTAAGTGCAAAGCACGAGCTGCAGTGGAGTAGACACCTCAAAAAACAAGAAAGGTCTCTGGCTCCTCCTGCTTCCTCTTCTGCTGCAGTCTCGGCCTCTTCATCCACCTCTGTAGTGACAGTGGCATCTGCCACCCCGCAAACAGAGGATCTGCCAGCAACACTAGCACCTGGGTCACCAACCATCTCCACAATGTCCCATGGAAGCGTTCAGCTCTCTATCTCCCAAACACTGGAGCGGAAGAGGAAGTACCCCCCTACCCACCCGCGATCCCTGGCCCTGAATGCCAGCATTTCAAAATTCCTGGCCTTTGAAATGCTGTCATTCCATCTGGTGAAGACGCAGAGTTTTAAAAGCCTGATGGCATTGGCTGTCCCACATTACATCGTGCCCAGCCGCCACTACTTTTCCAGGTGAGCCATCCCTTCCCTGCACAACCAAGTGGGGGACAAAATCAGGTGTGCACTGCGCAATGCCATCTGTGGCAAGGTCCACCTAACTACGGATACATGGACCAGTAAGCACGGTCAGGGACGTTATATCTCCCTAACAGCACACTGGGAAAATGCAGTGGCGGCTGGGCCTGAGGTGGATAGCAGTTTGGCGCATGTCCTTCCACCACAGAGGATTGCAGGGCGCTTCAGTTTTCCTCCTGTTGCTAACTCCACCTACTCCGCTTCCTCATCCTCTACCGTCTCCTCATCCGGTCAGCGTAACACCTTCACCACCAACTTTAGCACAGCCAGGGTTAAACGACAGCAGGCAGTTTTAAAACTTTCCTGTTTGGGGAAAAACCCCACACCACGCAGGAGTTGTGGAGGGACATGAAACAACAGACCGATGAGTGGTTGGTGGCAGTGAGCCTCAAGCCCAGCCTGGTGGTGTGCGATTATGGGCGAAATCTCGTAGCAGCTCTGGGCCTAGCCAGTTTGACGAACATCCCTTGCCTGGCGCATTTGCTGAATTTGGTGGTGGAGAGGTTCCTTAAAAATGACCCGATATGCCAGAGCTGCTGCAGAAAGTGCGGGCCGTCTGTGTGCACTTTCGGCGTTCTCACCCTGCTGCTGCTTGCCTGTCAGCGCTGCAGCATAACTTTGGCCTTCCCGCTCACCGTTCACTGTTCACAGCAGGGTGGCACCCAGACCAGCTCATGGCCATCACTGGTGCATGGCTGGGGGATACAGAGGACACAGACGATACACCTCCCACAGAGGACAGCTTTTCGTTGCCTCTGGGCAGCCTGGCACACATGAGCGATTACATGCTGCAGTGTCTTCGCAACGACCGCCGAGTTGCCCACATTCTAACTGGTGCTGATTACTGGGTGGCCACGCTGCTGGATCCCCATTACAAGGACAATGTACCATCCTTAATTCCCTCACTGGAGCGTGATCGTAAGATGCGCGAGTACAAGCGCACGCTGGTAGACGCGCTGCTGGTGGCATTCCCACCTGACAGCGGGGGCACGGTGGAAGCACAAGGCGGAGGCAGAGGAGGAGGAAGAGGTCGCCAACGGAGCCGGGGCACCGCCAGCACCTCAGAAGGCAGGGTTAGCATGGCCGAAATGTGGAAAAGCTTTGTCAGCAAGCCACAACAACCAGCACCACCAGCTGATATGGTACATCTTAGCAGGAGGCAGCATTTCACCAACATGGTGGAGCAGTACAGTATGTGTGCACACGCCTACACGTACTGAATGACGGGTCTGCCCCCTTCAACTTCTGGGTCTCCAAATTGGGCACATGGCCTGAGCTTGCCCTTTACGCCTTGAAGGTGCTGGCCTGCCCTGCAGCCAGTGTATTATCTGAACGTATATTTAGCACGGCAGGGGGCATTATCACAGACAATCGCAGCCGCCTGTCCAGAACCAATGTGGACAAGCTCACGTTCATTAAAATGAACCAGGCATGGATCCCACAGGACTTGTCCGTACCTTGTGCAGAATAGACATATTTATGTAATAGACATGTATACCGGCCTTACCCAGCCATTGTTGTATTTTTGATCTTTCTCACTCTTTTGGGGTGTACCCTAATTTAAAAAAAAAATAAATTAAAAACAAAAACCAGTGTTGGCTACCTCATCCTCCTCCACCGCTGCTTCCACCTACACCGCCACCTCAACCTTCTACTCCATATGGACCTCGTCCTCCTAGGTCAAGATTATTATTTTTTATTTTTATGTATTTTATGTTATTTTAAGTTATTTCCCTATCCACATTTGCAGCCCTCTAGCCCTTTCCATTACTTTTTTAGAGCCATTTTAGTCCTTAAAAGTTTGGGTCCCCATTGATTTCAATGGGGTTCGGGGTCAAGTTCCGGTCAAGTTCAGGTCCTGAACTCAAACTTTTTTGCGAAGTTCGGCCGAACCCGTCGAACCCGAACATCCAGGTGTTTGCTCAACTCTATTAATTAGTCATCTGTCATATTCACTTTCTGCCCACGTAACAAATACAATTGTATTGTCTGCATTCTGGTAACTATGTAGGGTTCACCTCATTAGTATCGCTGGATCAACAAGATTATTGTATTCATTCACATCTATCCTATATCCAGTTTTGTTCACATTCCTCCATTATTTCATACTATTTCATTTTACTTTTAATTTTAGTTTTAGTTGCAATGTTTTCTATTACATATATTTTTTTTTTTCATCTGCTTGGGTGTATAGGCATTTGTTCACTGTGATTCCGCGCTGTTGGCTTCCACAGCACAGTGCCCCCTAGTGCTTGATGTCTATTACACTCTGTACTTTTCTTATTATTATTATTTTTATTTTGCTATTTTTCCTTGTATTCTGCTGTCCCCTGGTGATATAATATGGTATTTTGACACTGTCACGATCCACATTCTAATTTGTGCCCATTTCCACCTGCCTGACCTCATACTGCTGCACCTTGTAGTCCCACACTGACCACAGTATAAATTCAGCACCCCTATGTGGAATAGCCTGGCTTGAAAAAGAGGCAGAGGCCTTGGAATATGTAGCCACAGCCCCCAGCGCCTCATGACGTCACTTCCGATCCCATAACTTTTTTTCTGCGTGCCACCAATCTCAGGGTCATGCTTACCGCTTCCTGTTCCTAGACTGCCTGGTTACCTGGGTTACCATACACCATCCGGGTGGTGCTTACGTGGGATCAAGGACTGGCACAGGAGCAGAAGAATCAATGACTGCCACCATCATCTATTACATGCTATCTCTACCCTAGCCATGTGAGGTGCCAATTATCGTGTGCTCGGTTCTATTTCTATGGGACAGTAAGCAGCTAAATTAATTATTTCCAGTACAGTTAATTGAATAAAAGACAACCACAAATATTTCTTTGGATTAATAAAATAATTGTATTTATTTTATTGGCCGCGGCTTATTTATTGGTTTACCAATTAATCTTATTAAACCAATCCATAAATAATTTCTTATCAGAATTCACCAATAACTTTTTTATCATAAATACTAATATAAACTGAACAACTCAGCCATTATAGCTCAAGTTGTATAACAAGCATCACTTTAATCATAAATTGTCCCCCTCTTCATTAGAAAAGGTGACCCGAACCACATAAATATTTAACCGCGACAGTCCAGGGAGGGTGGGAGGGGAGCTCTGCCGCTGATGACCTCCTGAGGTGACTGGCAGTTTGCCTCAAGCGGAACCTCCCTTATATAGGGGTCCCCTCAGGCTTCTAGAAACTTCCTTGACTGGTTTCAAGGGTCCCCTTCCCCACTGTTTCAATGCACCCTGACCTACTTTTCAGGGTGCCCTGACCTACTTTCCAGGGGGAGCCTTGAAACTTCTTTTAGCTGCCACTGTCCCATTAGAAAAGGGGCCCGGGGGAACTTGAAACCCCCTATCCCTTTTCCCTCACATGGGACAGTAAGCAGCTAAATTAATTATTTCCAGTACAGTTAATTGAATAAAAGACAACCACAAATATTTCTTTGGATTAATAAAATAATTTTATTTATTTTATTGGCTGCGGCTTATTTATTGGTTTACCAATTAATCTTATTAAACCAATCCATAAATAATTTCTTATCAGAATTCACCAATAACTTTTTTATCATAAATACTAATATAAACTGAACAACTCAGCCATTATAGCTCAAGTTGTATAACAAGCATCACTTTAATCATAAATTGTCCCCAAAAAGGCAGGAGCCATAACAAGCCTCCTGCCTACCTACCCCAAACCGCGGCAGTTTCAATTACTGTCTGGAAATTTAAATTCAAGATGTCCAGGCCTACATCCGAAAGGTGAATTCCATCCTTCCGATATAGTCCTGGAATTCCTCCTTCCAAATCTACATGTCTAAATGATAAGCCATATTCTAATGTCATGAACTTTTCTATCCTTCTATTAATTCTCTTCCTGACTTTGTCAAAAACTGAAAACCCATCAACACGTAACCAGAGTAGGCGAGGAACGATTTCTGAGAAAACAATGATGGTCTTAGGAGAAGCAGATTTTAATTCTTTGATGGCCGATCGGATTTTAATTAATAAATTTAAGGTTTTTAATTTGCCAATATCATTACCTCCTAGGTGAATAATTAGAACATCTGGTAAAGGCCATCCATAAGCCAACTTTCCCAATACAGACATCAATTCCTCCCAAATCATCCCTCTTTTACCAAACCAAAAAATGTTAAACAATTTCGGATCCAAATCCAAGTTTTCCCCATAAATTCTGTTCAATGCTCTCCTATTTGCCCAGAACACAAATGAGTGTCCGACGATCCATATAACTTTTGGAGTATCTGAAATTCAAAACTACACATTAGGTCTCACATAAGAAACATAGGCATTCGATTTCCATTGTCCAATGTTTTTTATCTTATTTTTATTCCAACCAAGTCTGGCTGCCTCTGATGCAGCACCAATTCTAAATGAATGGCAAGACAATTTTAATTTGTCCAATTTAAGAGCATGCAGACATTTTCTCAGCACTCTACTGAATTGAAATCTAGTCAATGGAACACTATTCTCATGAACAAATAATAATACATGACCAAATGGACGAGAACACATATAATCATTTAAAAGTTGAACCGGGCAAATTGTAGACTTATTACAGCGATATAGAGTTATCCATGCACCTTTGCCCAATTGAACAGTTTTTGATCTTAATAGCAAAATGCGTACGCAATTTTCGCTAATTTTAATGGATTCAAAACGAAGGCCATTTAACGCTGACTTGTTGTTAGGTATTAGTTCAGAAATTCTCAAGGCTGCGAAAAAACAAATAGAGAAAGCCGCTTTGAATAATTGGGCTTCATATTTAGAAAAACAAATACTATCCGTAATTAAACAGAGTTTTTCTAACAGTTCCGACGAAATCGGATGTCTAGAATCCACAGAAAAGTTTGTCTTCTTGTAACCTTTCATTGCCTGACTTAAAGAGAAAAAATTAAAAAGCGAAGGAAAACCGTTCAATTTTAGAAAAAATGAGATTCCACATATTGTTTTATTAATATGTGACCATGGGAATTTCCTCTCCATCAAACTATTAAGAAAAGAAAGAGCCATGTTTTCATTAAAAGATGACCAAGGTATATCTTGTGCACTAAAATAAGATATCCAAGAAAACCAAGCAGAAGAGTATCCTAACCAAGTCTTAGGTGCTAAAGATTGTTTTATATTTTCATAGATTACACTATTTCCCAAAGACTGCGCGGACATACCATACCAATCTTGTCGGCTTCTGGGAGCAGCTTGAAAAATCGTGTCATCTGTAATCGAGAAAGAGCATCTGCTACAACGTTGTCCTTACCTGGGATATATTTTGCTTTTAACCAAATATTTAGCAATAAGCATTGTGACACCAAGTACCGTAATAGATTGTTCACTGTAGGCGATTTAGATGCCAAACAGTTAATTGCGAACATCACTCCCTTATTATCAGTACTAATAAGCAGGCGATGGTTGCTAAAATATTTTCCCCATATTTCTATAGCTACTATAATAGGGAACAGCTCCAATAAGACACTATTCTTCAGCAAACCAAGCTGTTTCCATCTTACCAGCCATTTCTCAGCACACCAATGATTGTTCCACACTGCAGCAAAACCAACCGATCCTGCAGAATCAGTTGACAAACAAAAATCTTTATCCGAAACAAATTCATGCTGCAGTATGGTTCGTCCATTAAAGTGTGACAAAAAATTTATCCACACAATCATATCTTCTCTCATGTCAGAAGTTATACGAATATGAGAATAAGGGTTTTTAAAACCTGCTATAGCAAAATACAGCCTTCTGGAAAAAATTCTTCCCACTGGTAAAACGCGTGTTGCAAAAGCCAATAACCCTAGTAGCTTCTGCATTTCTTTCAGTAATACCTTCTTCTTACGGATTAAGGCTATGAGAAGTGCAGAAATAACTTCTAATTTTTCCAGTGGGAGCCTAAATTCCATCAAGGCTGTGTCAATTGTAATTCCTAAGAATTCAAGGCAATTGACTGGAAATACCGTCTTTTCTTTTACTAAAGGAATACCAAACCCTTCACAAATTTCAAAAAATAACTTCAGAAGGTTCATACACTCTTCCGACTCATATGCTCCTAAAAATAAGAAATCATCCAGATAATGTAGTATGTATGGGGATCCTAAAATTTCTTTCACTACCCATTCTACAAAACTAGAAAATGCCTCAAAATACCTACATGAAAGGGAACACCCCATTGGCAAGCATTTATCAAAATAGTATTGTTGATCAAAATAAAAACCTAACAAATTAAAACTGTTCAGGTGAATAGGCAACAATCTAAATGCAGATTTTACATCTGTTTTTGCCAATAACGCGTTTGGGCCTAATTTTCTTACCATTAGTATTGCATCTTCAAAAGATGCATATTCAACCGAACAAATTTCATCAGGAATCTGATCATTAAGAGACTTACCATCCGGGAATGATAGATGATGTATCACCCTAAATTTGTTATGTTCTTTTTTAGGCAAAATTCCTAACGGAGAGATTCTAAAATCCACAAATGGCGGACTTTTAAAAGGCCCTGCAATTCCTTGACTTTTAATTTCACTATCTATTTTTTCTCGTACAATATTTTTTAAAGAATCTACTGTATTCATATTTTTAACGATTTTACAACCTTTACCATTAAATGATGGCAACTCGAAACCCTCCGTAAAACCTTTATACAGCATGATTGCCGTCTGCTGATCTGGGTACCTGAGTAGCCATGGCAGCATGTTTTGAATACTCACTGGCGATGGAGCTTTTAAGAAAGGGCTCCTTGTTCTGAGTCTGGTTGGAAGCCATTTTCTTAAAACATTTTGTCACGGAGTGTGAGCCAGAACAAAATGCACATTCATGCCTATATCGGCAATTAGTTGACCATTTACATTGTGCATCGTTAAACGCGAAACAAATGCCTTTTTTATAAGACATAACATTAGTGTTCACTTGTAAAGGCAAAGGACGTACCATTTGAGGTCTCTGAGGTAGCAAAAGATTGAGCCATAAGCTAATATCTTTGCTACCCCAAGGAAGATTTTTATGTACTGCCAGTTTTTGTCTAAATTGTTCATCATAAATGAACCAACCAAATCCTCCGAAATTTTTATATGCTTCCAAAATAATGTCTATGTGATGGAATAGACCCATACTATGTTCCGGATATTTTTCGCATATTATACTTGCATAAATGCAAAAGGCCTGGAGCCAGTTATTAAAATTCTTGGCCACAGGCCTTCTTCTATCCTCATTGTCATATTTATCTTTATCACTTTTAATGAAATCTTTGTTGGACGGAAGCAATGAAAGTAAATCAATGAAATCGGCTTTCCATATTTTCTCCTTCATTGCCACCATCAAATGAAAGCCAAGTGGCGAAGACTGACATGGCAGGCTTTCTTTTAAACACATTTCAGGAACATTTTTTCCCATGACACTACTCTGTACTATATTATCTGAAGTATTTGTAGTATCAGTAGTAATGTGATCCGTATTCACTTTATCCAGAACATTCCAAACACTAGAAACATCCTGAATATTATTAGTATGCATATCTTTCATACTAGACAAAGAAGTAGCTAACTGGGAAATAGATCTATACAAGGTAGTCATAAAATCAGCGTTACCCAACTCACCTTGTGTAGCAGCAGAAGGCAATGTCATGTCATTTCTACCTATACCTTCATTGCTTCCTGCTGCTGCTGTGTTTTGAAATTCCCTGTCTATCTGCATCCTTCCTCTGGGCACGGCTCCGTTGCAGCTACTGCTTGCCCTGGGGTTCTGTGTATGTTGTTGCCTGGGAGACCGACTTACACCTTTCGCTGCAGGACTTCTCCCCTTCTTCGGTTTGCTCACGCCTCCGCTGACATCATTCTCCTTCGGCCGCGCCACTGTAAGCGCCAACTTTACCGGTGCGCTTCCTCTCTTCTCCACCAGGGGGCTGTATGGCCGGCGCGCTCTTCCTTTCCTCTTCTCTCTTCCCGCGGTGACGACATCTCCTTCAGCCGCCTCTTGACCTCGCCGCTCCGGAACTGGAAATGAGGGGAGCTCTTCCTGCGCGATGTCCTCTTCCCCGACATTCCTCTCACCGCTGCCGTAGGAGTCCCGTGTTCCATCCCCGCTTGCTTCTGGGGCCATTTCTTCAGCCTCCAGCCTATCCGGTAAGGCGAGGCACAGGCGCAGCCATTCTTCTCCCCCTTCGGTCTCCGCTCTCTCAATGAGTTGACGCAGGAGAGTCTTCATGTCACCTCAGTGGTTAGCGGCAAAATGGCTTAGTATCATAGCTCTTTCACAGAGCTCCGCCGCTGATGACCTCCTGAGGTGACTGGCAGTTTGCCTCAAGCGGAACCTCCCTTATATAGGGGTCCCCTCAGGCTTCTAGAAACTTCCTTGACTGGTTTCAAGGGTCCCCTTCCCCACTGTTTCAATGCACCCTGACCTACTTTTCAGGGAGCCCTGACCTACTTTCCAGGGGGAGCCTTGAAACTTCTTTTAGCTGCCACTGTCCCATTAGAAAAGGGGCCCGGGGGAACTTGAAACCCCCTATCCCTTTTCCCTCACATTCATACTGTATTACACTTTATTGGTGCCTCCTTGGTGTTTTCTCAGCCATTACAGGTGTCGCTTCTGCCATATCTAGTGTGTCCACCTTCAGAGATACCCCGAAGCCCTGTTCATTTAAGACCCCCACCTAGCATTGATAAGCCTTTTCAAATTTACTCCATGTGAGTTGCCAACTGTGTGTTTTAATAAATGTTCTTATATCCACTAAACTTAGTCTGCACACTCTGCTGTTTTCTATCTGTTATGATTGAAATGTCTTCAGTCTCCCATAGGTGCTGCGTGAAGTGTGCTGGATTGGAGTGTACAATGCAACAACAAAACCTAAGAACTTGTCCTGAGGACTTTATACTGTAAGCTTTTGCAGCCCCATATATCCCATAGCACTTAGTTCTTTATTGTCTACTGTGTGCCATATCATTTATGTTTCCAAAGCTAGGTACACACCGTGAGTTTAATTTTGTTCAACTAGTAGACTAAACAAAAAGCAGCTGATCGAATGCTGGTTTTCCAGCAGGACTGTTTGAAAGAAGCCATGTATAATCAGCTTAGCTATTTCAGGCACTTTCACCCCCTTCCTGCCCAGGCCAATTTTAGCTTTCAGCGCTGTCATAGTTAGATAGTTACATAGTAGGTGAGGTTGAAAAAAGACACAAGTCCATCAAGTCGAACCTATGTGTGTGATTATATGTAAGTATCACATTGTATATCCCTGTATGTTGCGGTCATTCAGGTGCTTATCTAATAGTTTTTTGAAACTATCGATGCCCCCCGATGAGACCACTGTCTTACAGTAAAGAACCCTCTACGTAGTTTAAGGTTAAACCTCTTTTTTTCAAATTTTATTGAGTGGCCACGTGCTTTGTTAAACTCCCTTCCGCGAAAAAGTTTTATCCCTATTGTGGGGTCACCAGTATGGTATTTGTAAATTGAAATCATATCCCCTCTCAAGCGTCTCTTCTCCAGAGAGAATAAGTTCAGTGCTTGCAACCTTTCTTCATAACTAATGTCCTCCAGACCCTTTATTAGCTTTGTTGCCCTTCTTTGTACTCGCTCCATTTCCAGTACATCCTTCCTGAGGACTGGTGCCCAGAACTGGACAGAATACTCCAGGTGCGGCCGGACCAGAGTCTTGTAGAGTGGGAGAATTATTGCTTTATCCCTGGAGTTAATCCCTTTTTTAATGCATGCCAATATTCTGTTTGCTTTGTTAGTAGCAGCTTGGCATTGCATGCCATTGCTGAGCCTATCATCTACTAGGACCCCTAGGTCCTTTTCCATCCTAGATTCCCTCAGAGGTTCTCCCCCTAGTGTATAGATTGCATTCATATTTTTGCCATCCAAATGCATTATTTAAAATTGTTCTACATTAAACCTCATTTGCCATGTAGTTGCCCCCCTATTAATTTATTCAGATATTCATGCTTCTTTCCACATCCTGCAGAGAAGTTATTGCCCTGCTTAGCTTAGTATTGTCCGCAAATTCAGAGATTGAACTGTAACTGAATTGTTCATAAACGACCATTCTACAGGTCGTTTATGAACAAATTAAATAGTGTTGGTCCCAGGACAGAACCCTGTGGGACCCCACTACCCACACCTGACCATTCCGAGTATTCCCCATTTATCACCAGCCTCTGAACTTGCCCTTGTAGCCAGTTTTTAATCCATGTAATCACCCTATGGTCCATGCCAACGGACCTTACTTTGTACAGTAAACGTTTATGGGGAACTGTGTCAAATGCTTTTGCAAAATCCAGATACACTAACGTCTACGGCCCTTCCTTTATCTAGATGGCAACTCACCTCCTCATAGAAGGTTAATAGATTGGTTTGGAATGATTCTTCATGAATCCATGCTGATTACTGCTAATGATACCCTTTTCATTACTAAAATCTTGTATATAGTGCCTTATCATCTCCTCCAAGAGCTTGCATTAGACATGTGCAAAAGGAAAAAAAAAATTGTTTTGTTTCGTCTTAATTCGTTAATTAATTAATTTATTTTAGTTGGATTCGTTAAATTCGTTTTCGGAATTCGTTTAATTTTCGACGGAATTCGAAAAATCGGTTGCATTCAAAAATATTTAAACCGAATTCGAAAATATTTCTACCAGATTCGATCATCTTTCAACTGGATTGGAAAATTATTTCAACCGAATTCGAAATTATTATAGAATGAATTCAAATTTGAATAGAGAAGATTAGAATAGATAAGAATAGAAAAGAACAGAATAAAAAAATAAGAGAATACTCCAGGTGCATAGAACAGAATAGAAAATATATATATATATATATATATATATATATATATAACCGTCCATCTTCCGAAATTCTAATTTAGTATACAGTATATATATATATATATATATATATATATATATATATATATATATATATATATATATATATATATATGTGTGTATCTATATATATATAGATATGTATATATCTATATATATATAAAACCATCTTCTGAAATTCGAACTTCGTATAGAATGAATTCAAATTCGAATAGAAAAGATTAGAATAGAAATAAAAATATTGGAAAGAATCGAATAGAAAAACAATAGAACAGAATAGAATAAAATATAATATATTTTATTCTATTCTGTTCTATTGTTTTTCTAGTCTATTTTCTATTTTCTATTTCTATTCTAATCTTTTCTAATTGGAATTCAAATTCATTCTATACGAAATTCGAATGTCGGAACATGGTTTGGTTTTTTATATATATATATATATATATATATATATATATATATATATATTTCTGATTTGTTCTATTTTTTTTTTCTGATATTGTTTTCTATTATTTTCGAATATTTTCTATTCAAATTCGATTTAATTCTACATGAAATTTGAATTTCGGTAAATGGTTATAGATAAATATATCTATCTATCTATATATATCTATATATATATATATATATATATATATATATATATATATATATATAATATTTATATATATAATATGTATATATATAAACATCTTCTGAAATTCGAAATTCATATAGAATGAACTCAAATTCGAATAAAATATTAGAATAATAGTAGAATAAAATATATTTATATAAAAATTTGGATCAAATTTGAATATAAAATATTAGAATAGAAAATAATAGAAAAGAAAAGACTAAGAATAGACTATAATAAAATATAATATATATTATTTTAGTTTCCATTGTTTTGAGTTATTTTCCAATCTATTCTCGAATTCAAATTTATACTATTTGAAATTAGAATTTCAGAAGAAGGTCATATTCTATTGTATTTTATTACATTCTATTAAATTCTATTCTGTTCTTTACTATTCTTTTATTTTCATTCTATTGTGTTATTATTTTATATTCTATTTTATTGTATTCTTTTTTAGAAATCGATTTATATTTTTTCTATTTCGATTCAAATTTGTTTTCGATTTCTATTTGAATTGTTTTCAAATTCGATTAGAATAGAATTTGTTTTCGAATTTGATTCAAATTTCATCCGTGGTTTTTCGATTCAAAACATTATTTCGGATTCGGTTAAATTCGTTAATATTGTAATTCGGTAATTCGGATGCATCCGAATGTCCAAATAATGAAAAATTTGTCCGAATTTCGATTCAGAATGAAACGAAATGCACATGTCTAGCTTGCATATTATTGATGTTAGGCTAACTGGTCTGTAATTTCCAGGAATGTCTTTTGGGCCCTTTTTAAATATTGGTGCTACATTGGCTTTTCTCCAATCTGCTGGTACCATTCCAGTCAGTAGACTGTCAGTAACAATTAGGAACAATGGTCTGGCAATTACTTGACTGAGTTCCCTAAGTACCATCGGGTGCAAGCTATCCATTCCCGGTGATTTATTAATGTTAAGTTTCCCAAGTCTAATTCTGTCCTCTGTTAGCCATGAGGGTGCTTCCTGTGATGTGTCACGAGGATAAACACTGCAGTTTTGGTTACCGAAGCCCCCTGATTCCCTTGTGAAGACTGAGGAGAAGAATAAATTCAATACCTTTGCCGTCTCCCCATCCTTTGTTTTTTTTTATTTATATATTCTTTATTGTTTTCTTCAATACAAAAAAGAAGGTCTATTTAAAATACATACGTCTTTATACATGCAACATATTGTATGGACTTTAAAGTGCTCACTATACCCATGTCCAACCCTCCCCTCCCCCCTACACCCCCCATCAACTTATTTATACTACACACACAAATTCTGCCATTACTACAGCAAGATCTTTCTTTCCTTCTCCTTCCTACTTCTCTTACTTTCCGAGTGGGTTTGTCCACCTTATCTGTAATATGCAGCTCTCTTTCTCTTTTTGCTCTTTCTCTCCCATCGGGCTAATCTCTGGTTACTAATCTAGGTTCTTCTCCCCTCTCTAGGGTGGGCACCCCATTCTACTCAAGCAGGGCTCCCATAGTGATTTAAATTTGTTAAAATTGCCACGTCTAGTTAGAGCTACTTTTTCTTTCCACACTGTCGTGTTTATTACATTAACCCATTCCGCCGATGTTGGTGCTTTCTGAGATTGCCAGTTTTGTGCTATCAATTTTCTGGCCTGAAACAGGCACCTTATTACTGCTACTGTGATGCCCTTTTGCTCATGCCTCTCTTCTGTACAACCTAATAAGCACACTCTGGCCTCCGGTTCCAGAGCAATCACAAAGGTTGTATTTATGATGTCTAATACCTTAACCCAGTATCTATGTAACTTTGGGCATTTCCACATCATGTGTATAAGGTCTCCTGTACTTTGACACCTAGGACATATGTCATCTGGCTTCCTTCCAAACATATGTAGTATCTTTGGGGTTTAGTAGACTCTATGCACTAGAAATAGATGGGATACTCTCTGTGACGGGGAGAGTGACACCGAGGTCCCTAACTCCAATATCCGTTCCCATTGTTCCGTTGTTATAGGGCCTACATCCTCCTCCCATTTTTGTTTATTTTTTCCTACGCTCTCACTCAATATAATTCTGAAATAAGGCCTTTAGAAATTCCTGACTTAATTAGCCGTTGAAGGTGGGGGATTTTTTGCCATCTTACAGGGTGGGCTTTGAATTGGGCTTGGAGAGCGTGTCTAATCTGTAGGTAAGTATAGAACAGGGAGTTTGGAATAGCATACTCTCTACTTAGTTCTGAAAAAGATTTCAATATATTACCTGTGTATAATTGTGCCAGTTTGGTTATGCCTAGTTTTCCCATTCTTTTAACTTCCCCATGGCTAGTATTTCTCGCAGGTGTTTATTTTCCCAGAGGGGGGAGTTTTCCGTTGGCCCCTTGTACCCTAGAGCTAACTTTCCTGCCTGCCATATTCTTGTGACCATCCTTAATGTTGGATTCTTAACAGGGAAGGAATCGGCCTCTAGGGCTTCTATTATGGAATTATGTGGGGCCCCCGTTAGCATCATTTTCCCACTGGTGCTCCCTCCTCCTTCTTTGATACACCCCCCCCAGATGCTGTAGCTGTGCCGCTAAAAAGTAGCTGCAAGGGTGTGGGACGGCCAAGCATCCCTTATTTGTTGGCAGTTGTAATGTTTGGAGACTGACCCTCGCCTTTCCCTTCTTCCAGATTAATTCCCTGAAGAGGGTCTCTATTTTTTTGAACCATGCTTTACCTGTCTATACTGGAGAGTTATGGAGCACGTAAAGCAATTGTGGCATCCAGATCATCTTGATTAGATTACTTCGTCTAGCCACCGATAGAGGAAGCCGTCCCCAAATATCAATTTTACGTTTAAACTTAGCTAGAAGTGGCTCTAGATTGTTACTAATGTATTGTTCTGGGTCTCGTGTTACCACTATCCCCAGATAATCCTTTTTCTCCACTATTCTTAATTGGGGGATTCCTGCAAAAATGGCATTGCCTACTGGGTCCACCAGCAGAAGAGCAGACTTTTCCCAGTTTATCACCAGGCCTGAAAATCGTCCAAATGCCTCCACTGTCTGCACTGCCGTTTTTAAAAATGTTGTAGAGTCCCCCAAGAAAACGAGGACATCATCCGCATAAAGTGCGTTTTTTTCCTCCCCTGCCCTTCTCTGGAATCCTTGTATGCCCTGTGTGGTTCTGATCACAATTGCTAATGGCTCTATTGCCAGAGCGAAAAGAAGGAGGGGCCGAGGGCATCCCTGCCTTGTCCCCCTTTCTAGCCTAAACGTCTTTGAATATTCGTTGTTGATTTTTATTTTTGCACTTGGGGAATTATAAAGTGTTTTTACTCACTTAATGAAAACAGGGCCAAACCCAAATTTCTCTAGAACATGACATGTCAGAGATAATCCCACTCTAGGCTGTCAAAAGCCTTAGTGGCATCCAGGGATAGAATGGTTCTGTCGCCTGTATTCTCAGTTGGCGTCTGTAAGTTCAAATACAGCCTTCTGATATTGGCACTAGTAGATCTATTCAGGATAAATCTGGACAGATCCGAATGTATACGTTTCTGAATATATTTATTCATCCTAGCCGCCAACACCCTGGCCTCAGTTGGCTGTCAAAAGCCTTAGTGGCATCCAGGGATAGAATGGTTCTGTCGCCTGTATTCTCAGTTGGCGTCTGTAAGTTCAAATACAGCCTTCTGATATTGGCACTAGTAGATCTATTCGGGATAAATCTGGACAGATCTAAATGTATACGTTTCTGAATATATTTATTCATCCTAGCCGCCAACACCCTGGCCAATATTTTAACATCTGAGCATAACAGTGATATCGGTCTATAGGATGATGTATCTAATTGATCTTTCCCTTCTTTCTGGAGCACTATTATGATGGCTTATGACATCCTTTGTAACCAGATGTCCTTCCTCATTCTTTATGGGCCAATATGGTCTGTCCTCCATTTTTTACTGTTTACATACTTAAAGAATTTCTTGGGATTTTTTTGCTCTCCTCTGCTATGTGTCTTTCGTGTTCTATCTTAGCCGCCCTAATTGCACCCTTACATTTCTTGTTGCATTCTTTATAAAGTTTGAATGCTGATAATGATCCCTCAACCTTGTATTTTTTGAAGGCCTTCTCTTTTGCTTTTATATGCATTTTTACATTGGCATTATGCCAGCCTGGACTTTTGTTTGCTCTTTTAAATTAATTACCCAATGGCATGCACTGGTTAAAGTGGTTGTAAACCCACTTTGACAACTTGCACCTACAGGTAAGCCTAGATTAAGGCTTACCTGTAGGTGCAAGAAATATCTCCTTAACCTACACGGTTAAGGAGATATTTGCAGAATACACTGCACCGATGTCTACGGCGCATGCGTGCCGTTGACAACGGCGCAGGCGCACTGAGCTTGCCGGTTTTCTGAATGGGAGAATGCCAGCCCAGCACGCATGCATGTGACGTCATCGCCGCTACGGCCAATCACAGCGCCGGAGCGGCTATACCAGGAAGAAGCTCCGAGGGGACATGGCGGTGGCAGCGGAGGGGAACGAGGAGGACTTCGGGGGCTTCGATCTCAGGTAAGTGCCACATAATGAGCTAGTATGCTATGCATACTAGCTCATTATGCCTTTCTCTTGAAGGGTAAGGTTTTATCCCGTTTTTTCGGGGAGGGGGGGTTTACTTCTTCTTTAATGCCCTTATTTATTATGCTCTTAAAGTGAACCCATCTCTCCTCCATGTTCTTTGTTCCTAAGATTTTATCCAATTTATATCTTCTAGCAAGGTTCTTAGTTTAGGGAAGTTGGCTCTTTTGAAATTCAGTGTTTTAGTATTTCCCTTATGTTTCCTATTTGTGTGATTTATACTGAAGCCAATTGACCTGTGATCGCTGTTTCCTAAATTGCCCTGTGTTTCCACATCCATGATCAGGTCTGTATTGTTGGTAATCAGTAGATCTAGTAAACACTTTATTTCTAGTTGGGTCGTCTACCATCTGATCCATGAAATTGTCCTGCAAGACATTTAGGAACTGGCAAACCTTAGACGACTGCGTGGTTCCCTCCACCCAGTCTATGTCTGGATAATTAAAATCCAATATTATGATAACACTTCCCACCCTTGCTGCTAATCCAGATTGTGATAGGAGGTTCACCTTCCCCTCCTCCCTCAGGTTAGGGGGCCTATAGCATACTCCCAGTATTATATTCCCCTTAGCTTCCTCCCGTTGGAGCTCTACCCATAAGGATTCCACCTCCTCCCTAGCTCCCTTAGTGATTTTATCTCTCACATTCACTTGTACATTATTCTTGATATACAGGCATACCCCTCCCCCTTCTTTACCATCTCTATCCCTGTGATAAAGGGTATACCCTTGAATGGATGTCAGCCAATCATGAGAGCCGTTGAACCAAGTCTCTGAAATTACCACAAAATTCAAATCCTCCTCTTACAACAGTATCTCCAGTTGACCCATCTTGTCCGCCAGGCTCCTAGAATTGGTGAACATACCACATTGTTTAGACTGGTCGCATACTATCCTCTTATTGGGTGTTACGAGATTGCAACTAGAACTTGTTACTATACTTACCTTGGGTTTATGTGCTTTAGTCAACCAACCACTAATGCCCCTAATACTACCCTCTGGACTATTCCCTGCACTGACTATTTCTACCTCTGGACCCTCCCTCCGTCGCCTAGTTTAAAAACCCCTCTAACTTTTTGGCCATCTTTACTCCCAGCACATCTGCACCCTCCTCATTTAGGTGCAGTCCGTCCCTTCCATAGTACTGGTGACCGACTGAGAAGTCGGCCCAGTCCTCCAGGAACCCAAACCCCTCCTTACTACACCAGCTCCTCGGCCACTTGTTTACTTCCCTAATCTCCCTTTTTGGTGTGGCTCGATGTACCGTAGTATTCCTGAGAATACTACCTTGGAGGTCCTTTTCCTCAATTTAGCTCCCAAGTCCCTAAAATCGTTCTTTAGGACACTACATCTGCCTCTGACTTTGTCATTGGTGCAAACGTGCACCATGACAGCCAGGTCTTCCCCAGCCCCTCTCAGTAATCTGTCCACCAGATCCGTGATGTGCCGAACCCGAGCGCCCGGTAGACAGCATACAGTTTGTCGCTTCAGATCTTTGTCACATATTGCCCTCTCCGTCCTTCTAAGAATTGAGTACCCTACCACCAGAAACTGTCTATCCTTTCCCTTCACTTCCCCCCACTCTCACTGGAGGAGTTCTTCCCCTGGCAGCTAGGAGAGTCCCTCAGCTCCAGCAGTGCTGATCCCTGGCTGGTTTCACCAATGTCACTCAATGAAGCGTACTTATTGGGATGCTCCAGCCCAGGATCGGCCTCCCTGGCACTTCCCCCTCTATCCTTCCTGACTGTCACACATCTACTCTTTTCTGGTGCCTGCACCTCTTTATCTCCAACCGCCTCTGTGCTGGCCCCTGCCGGGTATGTTTTTGGCTCCCTTTAGTATGGAGGGTCTTCTCAGTGCTGACTAGGGATGAGCCGAACACCCCCCTGTTCGGTTCGCACCAGAACCTGCGAACAGCCAGAATGTTTGCGTGAACTTTAGAGCCCTATATAATACAATGGACAATGCAAGTTATTGTCCTAAAAAGGGTTTGGGGACCCGGGTCCTGCCCCAGGGGACATGTATCAATGCAAAAAAAAGTTTTAAAAACTGCATTTTTTTCGGGAGCAGTGATTTTAATAATGCTTAAAATGAAAAAATAAAAGTGAAATTTTCCTTTAAATTTCGTACCTGGGGTGTGTGTATATTATGCCTGTAAAGTCGCGCTTGTTTCCCGTGCTTAGAACTGTCCCTGCACAAAGTGTAATTTCTGAAGGAAAAAAAGTAATTTAAAACTCACTCGCGGCTATAATGAATTGTCGGCTCCCGGCAATACAGAGAAAAGTAATTGATAAAAAAAAAAAAGCGTGGGGTTCCCCCCAAATTCAATTACCAGGCCCTTCAGGTCTGGTATGGATATTAAGGGGAACCCTGCCGCAAATTTAAAAAAAAAATGCGTGGGATTCCACCAAATATCCATACCAGGCCCTTCAGGTCTGGTATGGATTTTAAGGGGAACTCCACTCCAAATTTTTTAAAAAATGGAGTTCCCCCCAAAATCCATACCAGACCCTTTATCTGAGCACGCAACCTGGCAGGCCGCAGGAAAAGAGGGGGGGTGAGAGAGCACCCCCCCACCTGAACCGTACCAGGCCACATGCCGTCAACATGGGGAGGATGTCCCCATGTTGATGAGGACAAGGGCCTCATCCCCACAACCCTTGCCCGGTGGTTGTGGGGGTCTGCAGGCAGGGGGCTTATCGGAATCTGGAATATCCCGGCCCCCCCTATGTGAATTGGTAAGGGGTACCCCTACCATTTCACGAAGGAAGTGTAAAAAAAATGTAATAAATCACACACACACCTTGGAAAAGTCCTTAATAAAATAAAAAAAAACATTCCTGCGATGAAATCGAGTGTCCCACGGTGATCCGATGTCCAGCGCTGTCCGTCATTAGCTGAGCCTGAGTGGACCTGATGGGGAACTTCCTCCGCAGTGTATTAAATGAATAGACCCGCCCCTTCTAAAGTTCCCCATCAGGTCCGCTCAGCCAATGACGTAGGTGTAAGGCTGAGGACCTGATGCGGAACGTGAGAAGGGGCGGGTCTATTCATGTATTAAACTGTGGAGGAAGTTCCCCATCAGGTCCGCCACCTCGCTTGTCAGACCCCGCCTACGTCATTGGCTGAGCGGACCTGATGGGGAACTTCCTCCAGTATAATAAATGAATAGACTAGCCCCTTCTCACGTTCCGCATCATGTCCTCAGCCTTACACCTACGTCATTGGCTGAGCGGATCTGATGGGGAACTTTAGAAGGGGCGGGTGTATTCATTTATTACACTGCGGAGGAAGTTCCCCATCAGGTCCGCTCAGGCTCAGCCAATGACGGACAGCGCTGGACACTGGATTTCATCGCTGGAATGTTTTTTTTTATTTTTATGTTTAATAAAGGACTTTTCCAAGGTGTCGGTGTGTGTTTTTTAATTTTTTTTTACACTTTCTTCGTGAAATGGTAGGGGTACAATGTACCTCTTACCAATTCACATAGGGGGGGCCGGGATCTGAGGTTCCCCTTTGTTAAAGGGGTCTTTCAAATTCCGATAAGCCCCCCACCTGCAGACCCCCACAACCACCGGGCAAGGGTTGTGGGGATGAGGCCCTTGTCCCCATCAACATGGGGACATCCTCCCCATGTTGAGGGCATGTGGCCTGGTACAGTTCACGAGGGGGGGGGCGCTCTCTCATCCCCCCTCTTTTCATGCGGCCTGCCAGGTTGCGTGCTCGGATATAGGGTCTGGTATGGATTTTGGGGGGAACTCCACGCCATTTTTTTAAAAATTTCGGGTGGAGTTCCCCTTAAAATCCATACCAGACCTGAAGGGCCTGGTATGGATATTTGTAGGAACTCCACGCATTTTTTTTTTAAATTTGCGACAGGGTTCCCCTTAATATCCATACCAGACCTGAAGGGCCCGGTAATTGAATTTGGGGGGACCCCCACGCTTTTTTTTTTTATCAATGACTTTTCTATGTATTGCCGGAAGCCGACAATTCATTAATAGCCACAAGTGAGTTTTAAATGACTTTTTTTCCTTCAGAAATGACACTTTGTGCAGGGACAGTTCTAAGCATGGGAAACAAGCGCGACTTTACATGCATACTATATACAAACCCCAGGTATGAAATTTAAAGGAATATTTCACTTTTATTGTTTCACTTTAAGCCTTATTAAAATCACTGCTCCCGAAAAAACGGCAGTTTTTAAAACTTTTTTTGCATTGATACATGTCCCCTGGGGCAGGACCCGGGTCCCCAAACACTTTTTAGGACAATAACTTGCATATAAGCCTTTAAAATTAGCACTTTAGATTTCTCCCATAGACTTTTAGAATTTGCCGCAAACACCCCAAATTGTTCGCTGTTCGGCGAACGGGGGAACAGGCAATGTTT
Source organism: Rana muscosa (assembly GCA_029206835.1). Taxonomy (NCBI): domain Eukaryota; kingdom Metazoa; phylum Chordata; class Amphibia; order Anura; family Ranidae; genus Rana; species Rana muscosa. Next base: position 1,075,160,803 of record CM055116.1, on the reverse strand, counting down.
GAGTCTAACTCAAAGCTCATCCCTAGTGCTGACATTTTGCTTCCCTAGATTCAGAACCTGGGCTTCCAGGGAAACAATGTGCTTACATTTTGCACAGCAGTATTCTCCTTCGATCAGATAATCAAGGAACGCATATATGCCACAAGATGTACACTGAGTCGCATCTCCACACCCGCCAGGCATCGTACCTATTATTATAATAAGGATTTGGATTATACCCTGTCCAAATGACCTAACAACTAGCTTCCTGACACTACTACTCAACAATACAATACACAGGTACTTAACAAGACAATACACAGGTACTTGCAGACCACGTGCACCTGCAGACCCACGTGCACTAGCAGACCTACGTGCACTTGCAGACCCACATGCACTCGTAGCCTACGTGTACTCACAGCCTTAGATGCACTCACAGCCCACGTGCACTCGCAGACAATGTGCACTTGCAGACCACTTGCACTCTCAGCCTATGTGCACTCGCAGCCCACGTGTACTCGCACCCCACGTTTACTCGCAGCCCACATGCACTCGCAGACCACTTGCACTTGCAGCCCACGTGCACTCACAGCCTGCGTGCACTCGCAGACAATGTGCACTCACAATACACAGGTACACACAATACACAAGTATACACAATACACAGGTACACACAATACACAAGTATACACAATACACAAGTACTATAACGATCCACACACTACACAGGTACTTTAAACCCTGTTATAACCTCCTCTTTTAAACTCTGGTTTTTAACTCACCACTTAGTCCAGTTCCACTTGGTCTAAGTTCCAGCAAGCTCAAGATGAACGCTTTGACTGACAATTGCGAGGTCATGCAAAACTGTACACAAATGAAATTTTTATAATTTTGTTCACACAAATAGAGATTTATTTTGGTGGTATTTAATCAGAACTGGGTTTTTTATTTTTTGCTAAATTGTTTAGGAGGAGTGATCCTTTTTTCAACTCAGTGGATTTATTTATTTTCTCACACGTTGGTGTTATATAATTGAATTTTATAAGTTGCAAATACAGCTGGATAAAACAAAAGCGGTGTCTGTCTTCATAATAGGCTGCAAAGCAACAAAATGTAATTATTTTAAAGGGAGGTGATTCATTTCTATACCCATTGTATTGGGGAAGTGAGTTTTCTCCCTGTTACTAGGGATTAGCCGAACACCCCCCGGTTCGTACCAGAACATGCGAACAGGCAAAAAATTGGTTCGAACACGCGAACACCGTTAAAGTCTATGGGACACAAACATGAAAAACCAACAGTGCTCATTTTAAAGGTTAATATGCAAGTTATTGTCATAAGACGTGTTTGGGGACTCGGGTCCTGCCCCAGGGGACATGTATCAATGCAAAAAAAAGTTTTAAAGATGGCCGTTTTTTCGGGAGCAGTGATTTTAATAATACTTACAGTGAAACAATAAAAGTGAAATATTTCTTTAAATTTTGTACCTGGGGGGTGTCTATAGTATGCCTGTAAAGTAGCGCATGTTTCCCGTGTTTAGAACTGTCCCTGCACAAAATGTAATTTCTAAAGGAAAAAAAGTCATTTAAAACTACTCGCGGCCATTAATGAATTGTCGGTCCCGGCAATACAGATCAAAGTCATTGAAAAAAACATTTTTTTGCATTGATACATGTCCCCTTGGGCAGGACCCAGGTCCCCAAACACTTTTTATGTCAATAACTTGCATATTAACCTTTAAAATTAGCACTTTTGATTTCTCCCATAGAATTTTAAAGGGTGTTCCGCGGCTTTTCAAATTTGCCGCAAACACCCCAAATTGTTCGCTGTTCGCCGAACGGGCGAACAGCCAATGTTCGAGTCGAACTCATGTTCGACTCAAACATACAGCTAATCCCTATCTGTTACCATATTTATAAAGCAACCAATGTGACTTTCAGCAAACATTCACTAGAGGTGAACCAATCACCGTAATTTAAACCGCATAGAATATTTGGTGAATGACAGATTGCCCCTTACTTTTATATTTCTAATTTTGGATAGAGTAGGGAACAGGTTAGACCTTCTGCCAAGTTTTTATTATGGTCTGTGTCCTCTGTTGAGATTGACCCTTTATTGTTTTTCCGATTATCAATGTCATCATGAAAAAGTAAGAAGAAACCCTACGTTTTAGAGTTATCATGAGAGCAAGAAGTAAGGGAAAATCTCCCAATGATGGTAAATGTTCTAGTGACAACTTTCTAAGATGAAAATGCCCTTAATTTTGGAATAATTTCCTAATAATTCTTGTTGTGTCTCCAAGAGAGGAAAAGAGAAAGACAATTTGCCCAAGCACTAAACAGACAGCAAAAATTGACTGCATATGGGTAATAACCCTTCTGCACTTAAAAAAAAGTTTTTGCTTTACATACAGTGTAAAGATTGTAAATTGGTCAGAATTTGAATATCTACTTAACAATGCAACATAACTTAGGGAAATGTATGTGCTGTTATGCTGGTTGGTGTCCTTCCTGAGCTCAAAGCTGATAAATAAAAAAACTTTCCAGCCTGCTGAAGGTAGGGGAGCTGTCAATGCATTTAGTTTTCTGTCATGTAATCATGACAGCAATATTTATGACATTGTCATGATTTGTTACCCATACTGAGCTTGGGTAGCAAGATTAGTTAGCCTTGCAGTCTGACACAGACATCTTCTCTGACAGGGAAAAAATAAAAGTAAATACTCAAAAATCAAAACATTTCTGAGAGGTAAGGCAACATGATTGGAACAATCCAAACGTGTAGATTTAAATGAGCACGGACAACTGGTTCTCTTTAAATATACTTGTTTTTAATATGAATAATCATTCACAGGGTTTGATCAATCAGCTTCTGTTAGATGGGAATAATTTTTCATTCATATGTTGGTATATAATATTATGAAGTAGTGCACTGATTTCTGTATCTCTATAAAGAATTATTCACAGACACACATTCAATCAAAGCTGTAGCAGCATTGTAAAGCTCCATAATAAATGTAACATAATAATGAAAAAAAAAGAGCTACGCCTAAATGTTACATTTTTTATTACTTGAGATACAGAGATTGCAATAGATTAAAATATCTTCTGGGAAGATAATAGCCTAACATGGTAGCCAATGTATATATGAAATGTGCCCTTTATACCCATGGCCAATATTTCATATAGCAAATAATGCATGGATGCTTAAAATATAAATTTAAGATTTTTTTTTTTCATTTCAAATATTATTCATGCGTACATATCAGCAAATGAGATACTGCAATTCTGAACACAGCAATATTAAATAAAGAGCTAAACTGTTTATCAAATAATTGTTTATTCATCATATCAAATACAATATTTTTATACCTCAAAGATCTAAAAGCCTGGAGGATATGCTGGGGCTCATTCTACTTTTATGTCTTTTTCAAATGTTCTTTGGTTGCTTCATTAAATGTTCAGATAAAGTTTACATTTTGAACTGAAATATTATAAACTAAATAGATTTAATTATTTTTAATTATCTCCTTTTAAAGCAATAAGCTTTGCCGCTTCACTGCCCGTTTCCTACTGCGCATGCTTTGTGAATGGGCGGCTGCTCTTTGGGATACACACAGTTCCCAGAAGGCAGCACGCCACAATCCCCAGAAGACACCGCGAGGAGGACGAGGAAGAAGACCTGCCGAGGTGGAGGAAGAGGCAGATTAGCAAGTTCCACATAGCAACTGCCCTTTCTGGTGAGTACATTTTTTTATTTTTTTCAAAAAATGTTCTTCTATTTTTTTAAAGGATTTTGATGTATTATTTTTTTTAGGATGGAACACCACTTTAAGTGAATACTAAATATCTTTAAAAATGTCAAATATTGAATGAAAAGAGTATCAAAAATTGCACACATATATAAATACAATGTTGTCTTTTTTATTGGTGGAGGAAGGGTATTTACAGTATATAAAGTGCCTTGAAAAAGTATTCATACCCCTTAAAATTTTCCACATTTTGACATGTTACAACCAAAAACTTAAATGTATTTTATTGGGATTTTATGTGATAGACCAACACAAATTGGCACACATTTGTGAAGTGGAAGGAAAATGATACATTGTTTTCAATTTTTTTTACAAATAAATATCTGAAAAGTGTGGCATGCATTTGTATTCAGCCCCCCTGTGTCAATACTTTGTAGAATCACCTTTCGCTGCAATTACAGCTGCAAGTGTTTTTGGGAATGTCTCTTCCAGCTTTGCACATCTAGAGAGTGAAATCTTTGCCCATTCTTCTTTGCAAAATAGCTCAAGCTCTGGCAGATTGGATGGAGAGCGTCTGTGAACAGCAATTTTCAAGTCTTGCCACAGATTCTCAATTGGATTTAGGTCGGGACTTTGACTGGGCCATTCTAACACATGAATATGCTTTGAACTAAACCATTCCATCATAGCTCTGGCTGTATGTTTAGTGTCGTTGTCCTGCTGTAAGGTAAACCTCTGCCCCAGTCTCAAGTCTTGCAGACTCGAACAGATTTTCTTGTATGCCCTGTATTTGGCTGCTTCCATCTTCCCATCAACTCTGACCAGCTTCCCTGTCTCTGCTGAAGAAAAGCATCCTCACAACATGATGCTGCCACCACCATGTTTCACAGTGGGGATGGTGTGTTTAGGGTGATGTGCAGTGTTAGTTTTCTGCCACACATAGCGTTTTGCTTTTAGGCCAAAAAGTTCAACTTTGGTTTCATCTGACTAGAGTACCTTCTTTCACATGTTTGCTGTGTCCCCCGCATGGCTTCTTGCAAACTGCAATCAGGACTTCTTAAGGCTTTTTTTTAACAATGGCTTTCTTCTTGCCACTCTTCCATAAAAGCCAGTTTCGTGGAGTGCTCGACTAATAGTTGTCCTGTGGACAGATCCCCCCCTGAGCTGTGGATCTCTGCAGCTTCTCCAGAGTTAGCATGGACCTCATGGCTTCTTCTCTGATTAATGCTCTCATTTATTATCTGTCCTATTGAGCTGAAGAGAATATTTTTGGTATGTTCTGAGTCCACAACATGTTGGATTCAGCCTACCAATTTGGTGACTACAAGGCTATATTTGAAAAATCTAGCTTCCGGTGTCACGACTGCCTCATGAGTATATATACGTGAAGTGATGACGTTGGGAATCAGCCTCCGTTCCCAGTTGATGCCAGTTGTGGGGAAACGCGTCGGGTGGAGCATACATCCCTAAAACGTTATCACGTATTTGGTCATTGAAGCAGTCAGTGTTTGCTCTCTGACTGATTTTTCGGATATTTTTTTCCTTTTTTACCCTCTCCCCCTCTTTTGTGTTCCTGTTTTTATATATATCTTTTTATGAAGTGTGGATTGGATGTGAACTTGTTTTGGTCTTTGCTGTGATTTTTTCAATAAATCATTTGGAAACTTTTTTCTGAAATACTGCACCATGAAGTTTTTTTCATTCAATCCCTTCCTGCTGAGTTGAACAAACTCCTAGGAGGGCACCTGGAGCAATCATTATCTCTGCTTACCTTGATTCCTGTGTGTTGGACATCCGATCAGCTGGTGGAGCGAGGAGAGATCCCTTGGGATAAGGAGCAGGTGGATATCCTCGGTGCCGGCAGGCAGATGCACACGCTCTTGAGACCTCTGTAATCCGAGGTCCCATCGATCTGGTAAGCGGCTTTAAGATTATTACCTACTGTCGAATGTATATGGAATAAGAACTACATCGGATAATTCCTTACCCATATGAAGATTGGTGGAGCTGATTATTTAAAATTTAAAACATTTAAATATACAACTTCTTTTTGGGACACTTTTTATACACATTCGTTAAATGAATATTGTTTGGAGATTCCTTATAATAGAAGATTCTCTACATTAACCCCTTTTTTCACTATATATATTTATTTTTCACTTGATGTTTTAAATAATTTTTTCCTGTTTGCAGGATTGTTGTTTTAATTCATGGTGATTGCGCACTTGTTTCTTTTTGCAAATGCTCTCATTGCCTGGCCTGTCAGTTTAGGTAGATGGCCATGTCTTGGTAGGTTTGCAGTTGTGCTATATTCTTTCCATTTTCGGATGATGGATTGAACAGTGCTTTAAGAGATGTTTAAAGAGTGGGATATTTATTTATAACCTAACCCAGCTTTAAACTTCTCCACAACTTTCTTCCTGACCTGTCTGGTGTGTTCCTTGGCCTTCATGCTGCTGTTTGTTCACTAATGTTCTCTAACAAACCTCTGAGGGCATCACAGAACAGCTGTATTTATATTAAGATTAAATTACACACAAGTGGACTCTATTTACTAATTAGGTGACTTCGGAAGGCAATTGGTTCCACTAGATTTTAGTTAGGGGTATCAGAGTAAAGGGGGCTAAATACAAATGCATGCCACACTTTTCAAATATTTATTTAGAAAAAAATTGGAAAACCATCTATCATTGTCCTTCCACTTCGCAATTATGTGCCACTTTGTGTTTGGTATATCACATAAAATCTCAATAAAATACATTTATGTTTTTGGTTGTAACATAACAAAATGTGAAGAATTTCAAAGGGTATGAATTCTTTTTCAAGGCAATCTATGTGTATAATTTTTTCCACTGGAGGAGCCTTATGGTTCCATGGAACCCTGGTTATGTAACCCTTATATAAAGTAATTTTTGCTGTGCTATTTGGCAAAGGCATTGCTATTTCTTTGGACAGATCTGTTTTTTCTTGTAAGAGAATAACCATTGTCATTCTCCAAATATTTGTCTATTCCTTGTCAATTTTTTTATTGAATATTAAATAATTAAGACAGTTACAATTAGTAATAAATAGTTACAACAAATGGTAATATTAGTTAAGGATATGATAATAAATTGGATGGAATTATACATATCTGAAGATTAGATATTTTTCATAAACAGGTAATCAACTTGAAAATGAAATGTTAAGTTAATATAAACAATTGAAAAATGTAATATGTAAATATGTGCTAATACACTTAGTTCCAGGCATATTCAATTAATATATAGTCACTATGGAAAGAAAGCTAATTGGAAATCAACTAATTCAATAAAAACTTCAAAAATGTATAATTATTGTAAGTAATAACTAAATATAGTATTTATGTATAATACATTACCATTTAAATATGGTAATACAAAAAATAGGGAAATAGAAAAAAAGGACAGAGTAATAGTAAAAGGGAAAGAATGAAGGTAAGAAAGAGAGAAAAGAGTCTAGGCTAAGAAAGTTCTCCAGAGCATCTATATTTGTAAGAATATTATTAAGTTAGTACAGAAGATAAATGTTCACGTTTAGTACTTGTTTCCACTCATATTGTTGTATAATATTATAGTATTATAGTATATCAAGGTCTTAATAGGGAATTGCCGGGGATCGTAGGAAGAAAATACGTCATCCAAGGATTCCATATTTTCTCAAAATTTTGTATAGTATCGTTGGTTATGGCTTCTGATTTGGAAAGGATCATTGCTAGGTTTATTCTGTTTTTAGCTTCAGAGATCATTAATGTATTGGTTTTCGAAGCTTTGGCAATGGTTTGCTTTGCGCCTGTGGTGATCTGGAGAAAGAGCCTAAATTGAGTGTAAGAAATATGAACTGGTTTTATATTTATAAGCGTAATATTCGTGTCTGGAATGATAGCTATCTTAAATATTTTAGATACCATGAGGAAAATTTCATTCCAGAACTTTTTTGCAATCGGACAATCCCAGAATGTATGTAAGTGCGTTCCCAGACCACCACAGCCACAAAAACAGAATGGGGAGCATTGAGGAGCATATTTTGCAATTTTAACAGGAACCAAGTACCAGTGCATGATTATTTTATAGTTTGCTTCCAAAGCAATTATATTTTAAGAAGACATTTTTGTATTGGTCCAGACTTTATTCCAGCCCCCTCGTATGTCAGACCCCGCCTACGTCATTGGCTGAGCGGATCTGATGGGGAACTTCCTCTGCAGTGTAATAAATGAATAGACCCGCCCCTTCTCACATTCCGCATCTGGTCCGCTTAGCCTTACACCTACGTTATTGGCTGAGCGGACCTGATGGGGAACTTTAGAAGGGGTGGGTCTATTCATTTAATACACTGCGGAGGAAGTTCCCCATCAGGTCCGCTCAGGCTCAGCCAATGAAGTTTCGTGTGGACAGCGCTGGACATCGGATCACCGCGGGACACTGGATTTCATGGCTGGAATGTTTTTTTTGGTTTTTTTTAATAAAGGACTTTCCCAACGGTGTCTGTGTTTTTTTTACAATTTGTTACACTTTCTTTGTGAAATGGTAGGGGTACAATGTACCCCATTACCAAGTCACATAGGGAGGGCGGGATCTGGAGGTCCCCTTTGTTAAAGGGGTTTTCCAGATTCCGATAAGCCCCCTGCCCACAGACCCCCACAACCACTGGGCAAGGGTTGTGAGGATGAGGCCCTTGTCCCCATCAACATGGGGACATCCTACCCATGTTGAGGGCATGTGGCCTGGTACGGTTCAGGAGGGGGGCGCTCTCGTCCTGCGGCTTGCCAGGTTGCGTGCTCGGATAAAGGGTCTGGTATGGATTTTTGGGGAACTCCACGCCATTTTTTTTAAATTTGGGGTGGAGTTCCCCTTAAAATCCATACCAGACCTGAAGGACCTGGTTTGGATATTTGGGGGAACCCCATGCATTTTTTTTTTAATTTGCGGCAGGGTTCCCCTTAATATCCATACCAGACCTGAAGGGCCTGGTAATTGAATTTGGGGGGACCCCCACGCATTTTTTTGTTTTTTTACCAATGACTTTTCTATGTATTGCCAGGAGCCGACAATTCATTATAGCCGTGAGTTTTAAATGACTTTTTTTCCTTCAGAAATGACACTTTGTGCAGGGACAATTCTAAGCACGAGAAACAAGCGCGACATTACAGGCATACTATACACACACCCTAGGTATGAAATTTAAAGGAATATTTCACTTTTATTGTTTCACTTTAAGCATTTTTAAAATCACTGCTCCTGAAAAAACGTCAGTTTTTAAAACGTTTTTTTGCATTGATACATGTCCCCTGGGGCAGGACCCGGGCCCCAAACACTTGTTATGACAATAACTTGCATATAAGCCTTTAAAATTAGCACTTTAGATTTCTCCCATAGACTTTTCGAATTTGATGCAAACACCCCAAATTGTTCGCTGTTCGGCGAACCGCCGAACAGGCAATGTTCGAGTCGAACATGAGTTTGACTCGAACTCGAAGCTCATCCCTAATTGTATGTTTGGTTATTTTATTTTCAATTATTTTATGGTCAGAAGAGGTAGACCATATTAGATTAGTTGGGTTACTATCAATTGTTTCAATTGCTACCCAAAGAGGGATTTCATGTTTTGTATGATATTTGGGGATATTCGCTATTTGTGCAGCATGGAAATAGGTGGTAAAATTGTGAAAGCCTAGTCCACCTTTCAATTTTGGGAGATATAGAGTGTGTGAGGGTAAGCAGGATTTTAGAGAGTTCCATATAAATGCTTGTGTTTTGCGTTGAAGATTTCTCAAGAAGTATGAGGGTATTGGAATGGGTAAAACACGAAAAAAGGTATAATATTTTTGGAAGTATAGTCATTTTTATGACATTTTGCCTATCCATGATATTGGGAGAGTAGACCATTGTTTTAGATAATTAGTAATTTTCCGTAATAGTGGGGGATAGTTAGCAGAGAATATGTCGGTGAGATCAGGAGTGAGAGTAATACCTAGATAAGTGAGGTGTGTAGATGACCAATTACAAGGGAGGGACGTTTTCGCTTGATGTAATGTATCTGGAGATAAAGAAATATTTAGAGCTGTCGATTTTTGTGAATTTATTTTTAAACCAGATATTCGGGCAAATTGGTCTAATTTGTTGATAAGATTAGGGGCAGTAATATGTGGGGAAGTCATAAAAATTAAGATGTCATCAGCAAATAAGCAAAGCTTATGTTGATGACCTGCTAATTCTATACCTTTGATTGAGGGATCTGCACGAATGGATTAGGCAAGGGGTTCAATTAATAGGGCAAATAGGAGTGGGGAGAGAGGACATCCCTGGCGTGTACCTCTATTGATATCAAACATGTCAGATTTGTATCCTGCATATTTAGCATTGGGTTTATTATATAATGATGAAACCTAGCTTAGAAAGTGGGGGCCAAAACCCCATTTTTTACAGAGCGAAATATAAATATGACCATGATACTGTGTCAAAAGCTTTTTTGATGTCTAGTGATACAAGGCATGTAGGTATTTGTCTAGTTTTAGCTGCTTGGATCAATAGGGCTGTTCTACGGACATTATCTGAAGCTTGGCGCAAGTGGATGAAACCTACTTGATCTTTGTTGATTAGGGAACCAATTATATTATTCAGCCGAAATGCCATAACTTTCACTAGTAGTTTTATGTCTAAATTTTTATTTTTAATAAAGGACTTTCCCAACTGTGTCTGTGTGTTTATTTTTTATTTTTTACACTTTCTTTGTGAAATGGTAGGGGTACAATGTACCCCTTACCAATTCACAAAGGGGTCTTCCAGATTCCGATAAGCCCCCCGCCCACAGACCCCCACAACCACCTGGTGCTTTGAGGGGTCACAGACCCCCAAAGCATCCTCCCCATGTTGAGGGCATGTGGCCTGGTACGGTTCAGGAGGGGGGGCTCTATCTCGTCCCCCCCTCTTTTCCTGTGGCCTGCCAGGTTTCATACTCGGATAAAGGGTCTGGTATGGATTTTTAGGGGGGAACTCCACGCAATTTTTTTTTTTTATTATTTGGCGTGGAGTTCCCCTTAAAATCCATACCAGACTTGAAGGGTCTGGTATGGATATTTGGGGGGAATCCCACGTCATTTTTTTTAAAAATTTGATGCAGGGTTTCCTTTAATATCCATACCAGACCTGAAGGGCCCGGTAATGGAATTTGGGGGGACCCCCACGCATTTTTGTTTTTTATCAATTACTTTTCTCTGTATTGCCAGGAGCCGACAATTCATTATAGCCGCAAGTGCTTTTAAATTACTTTTTTTCCTTCAGAAATGACACTTTGTGCAGGGACAGTTCTAAGCACGGGAAACAAGCGCTGCTTTACAGGCATACTATACACCCTCCCCAGGTTTGAAATTTTAAGGAATACTTCACTTTTATTGTTTCACTTTAAGCATTATTAAAATCACTGCTCCTGAAAAAACTGCAGTTTTTAACACTTTTTTTTGCATTGATACATGTCCCCTGGGGCAGGACCCGGGCCCCAAACACTTTTTATGACAATAACTTGCATATAAGCCTTTAAAATTAGCACTTTAGATTTCTCCCATAGACTTTTCGAATTTGATGCAAACACCCCAAATTGTTCGCTGTTCGGCGAACCGCCGAACAGGCAATGTTCGAGTCGAACATGAGTTTGACTCGAACTCGAAGCTCATCCCTAATTATATGTTTGGTTATTTTATTTTCAATTATTTTATGGTCAGAAGAGGTAGACCATATTAGATTAGTTGGGTTACTATCAATTGTTTCAATTGCTACCCAAAGAGGGATTTCATGTTTTGTATGATATTTGGGGATATTCGCTATTTGTGCAGCATGGAAATAGGTGGTAAAATTGTGAAAGCCTAGTCCACCTTTCAATTTTGGGAGATATAGAGTGTGTGAGGGTAAGCAGGATTTTAGAGAGTTCCATATAAATGCTTGTGTTTTGCGTTTAAGATTTCTCAAGAAGTATGAGGGTATTGGAATGGGTAAAACACGAAAAAAGGTATAATATTTTTGGAAGTATAGTCATTTTTATGACATTTTGCCTATCCATGATATTGGGAGAGTAGACCATTGTTTTAGATAATTAGTAATTTTCCGTAATAGTGGGGGATAGTTAGCAGAGAATATGTCGGTGAGATCAGGAGTGAGAGTAATACCTAGATAAGTGAGGTGTGTAGATGACCAATTACAAGGGAGGGACGTTTTCGCTTGCTGTAATGTATCTGGAGATAAAGAAATATTTAGAGCTGTCGATTTTTGTGAATTTATTTTTAAACCTGATATTCGGGCAAATTGGTCTAATTTGTTGATAAGATTAGGGGCAGTAATATGTGGGGAAGTCATAAAAATTAAGATGTCATCAGCAAATAAGCAAAGCTTATGTTGATGACCTGCTAATTCTATACCTTTGATTGAGGGATCTGCACGAATGGATTAGGCAAGGGGTTCAATTAATAGGGCAAATAGGAGTGGGGAGAGAGGACATCCCTGGCGTGTACCTCTATTGATATCAAACATGTCAGATTTGTATCCTGCATATTTAGCATTGGGTTTATTATATAATGATGAAACCTAGCTTAGAAACTGGGGGCCAAAACCCCATTTTTACAGAGCGAAATATAAATATGACCATGATACTGTGTCAAAAGCTTTTTTGATGTCTAGTGATACAAGGCATGTAGGTATTTGTCTAGTTTTAGCTGCTTGGATCAATAGGGCTGTTCTACGGACATTATCTGAAGCTTGGCGCAAGTGGATGAAACCTACTTGATCTTTGTTGATTAGGGAACCAATTATATTATTCAGCCGAAATGCCATAACTTTCACTAGTAGTTTTATGTCTAAATTTTTATTTTTAATAAAAGACTTTCCCAACTGTGTCTGTGTGTTTATTTTTTATTTTTTACACTTTCTTTGTGAAATGGTAGGGGTACAATGTACCCCTTACCAATTCACAAAGGGGTCTTCCAGATTCCGATAATCCCCCCGCCCACAGACCCCCACAACCACCTGGTGCTTTGAGGGGTCACAGACCCCCAAAGCATCCTCCCCATGTTGAGGGCATGTGGCCTGGTACGGTTCAGGAGGGGGGGCTCTATCTCGTCCCCCCCTCTTTTCCTGTGGCCTGCCAGGTTTCATGCTCGGATAAAGGGTCTGGTATGGATTTTTAGGGGGGAACTCCACGCAATTTTTTTTTTTATTTGGCGTGGAGTTCCCCTTAAAATCCATACCAGACCTGAAGGGTCTGGTATGGATATTTGGGGGGAATCCCACGTCATTTTTTTTTTAAATTTGATGCAGGGTTTCCTTTAATATCCATACCAGACCTGAAGGGCCCGGTAATGGAATTTGGGGGGACCCCCACGCATTTTTGTTTTTTATCAATTACTTTTCTCTGTATTGCCAGGAGCCGACAATTCATTATAGCCGCAAGTGCTTTTAAATTACTTTTTTTCCTTCAGAAATGACACTTTGTGCAGGGACAGTTCTAAGCACGGGAAACAAGCGCTGCTTTACAGGCATACTATACACCCTCCCCAGGTTTGAAATTTTAAGGAATACTTCACTTTTATTGTTTCACTTTAAGCATTATTAAAATCACTGCTCCTGAAAAAACTGCAGTTTTTAACACTTTTTTTTGCATTGATACATGTCCCCTGGGGCAGGACCCGGGTCCCCAAACCCTTTTTAGGACAATAACTTGCATATCAGCCTTAATAATTAGCACTTTTGATTTTGAACGTTCGAGTCCATTGTATTTAATAGGGTTCTAAAGTTTGCGCAAACTTTAGGTCTGTTCGCAGGTTCTGGTGCAAACCGAACGGGGGGGGGGTGTTTGGTTCAACCCTATTGGAGATGTGTCTGGAGATTTATTGTTGCCAATGTATTCTTTTATAGCGATTTCTAATTCAGCAGAATTTGACGAGTGAGACAACAATGAGTCATTAATATGCCAGGTGGGGTCATGTTTTTTTGGGATTAGTGAGGTAAAAGTAGGTATAATAGCACAATGGTCAGTCCAAGTATACGGTTTAATAAATTAGGCTATTAATTCTGGGGACATACTCATAGAAATTAATATATGGTCAATGCGTGAGAATGATCTATGCGGGTGGGAGTAAAATGAGAATTGACGTCTGGTTGGGTTAATTTCACGCCATAAGTCTATTAATGAATATTGTAGGAGGAGTCTTTGGAACGATTTGTATTGAGAATTAGACGTAGCTGGAGTTGGGGATTTATCAAGGTAAGGTTATAGTGTTTGGTTTGAATCTCCACATATCAAGAGTCTACCTTGTTTGTGAGTGTCTATTACTTGAAGTAAATGGGAGAAAAATTATGTTGGCCTCTTATTTGGAGCGTAGTAGGAGACTACTGTAATTGGGATGTCACATAGATGACCTGTGAATATAAGGTAACGGCCTTCTGGATCCTTGATTTCTCCTAAGGAAAAAGGTGTGGATCGATGGAAAGCTATTAATACACCTCGGTGTTTGGATTTGGCTGAGGCAGTGAAAACCTGGGGGTAACTTGAACCAAAGTATTTAGGTGTTGAAGAATCAGTAAAGTATGTCTCTTGGAGACACACTATGTGAGCTTTAGATGAAGACAACGACCTGAACACTTTCGTTCGCTTTTGGGCAATGTTTAGACCTTGTACATTCAATGTAAGTACATTTAAAGGAGCCATATATAAATTGTAAGTAGGTTATAATTAAGCATATCAGGTATAGCTTGTACCATCAGACTTACCCTGGAGAAGGACAGAGAGAAAGAAAGAAATAGAAACAGAATATGAAAGAAGAAGGAAATAGGAAGTATATATATATATAGTCAACTTGTAGTAGTTTAAATATGTGATAAAAAATAAAATGTTGGCGTACCAGGTGTGCATGTCTAGCAGACCTGGAGGCACAAAGTCTGTTTGGGGAGCCCCCCCCCCCTCACCACAACTGAAGTGGAGGAGAGTCCCAAGACAGAAAAAAAGGGGATGCAGTGACCACTTCCCAGGTTCTTCACGGCAAAAATCTAAAAATATAACAGTTAAACTTAGACAACCTTTTTGGTAATATAGTTAGATATAAACTTATATGAGAGCAAAAAAATGACAATTCTCTATTTAATGACTAAAATAATTAAATAAAAAGTAGGTACTACTATTTTAGTTCAGTAATGTGTGTTTTATCGTATACTTATATTCAGAAGTATTAGGTTAATTGCCCTAGGGTTATCAGAGGTGGGAAAGGTAGGGTATACTTTTGGAGTCAGATTAGTGAGAGATTATTTGTTGAAATGATTCAATTAAGTAGATGGAGCATTTGGAGTATAGTTTAGTTTTGTAGTTTACAAATGGGGAGGGAGAAGGGGAAAAATAAAAATAAAAAGAGGGGATGGGGTAGGGGAGGGGGGGAGTAGGAGTGGTGGGGAGGGAGTTTAGGGAGCTAAGTGAGGAGGGGGAATAAGGGGTAGGGAAAGGGAAGAGGGATTAAAGAGGGAGGAATTAGAAGTAAATAAGGGATATGTGAACATATACTCTAATACTTAACCTTTGTGATTAGGAAATCTTAACTGATGTGTTTTGAGTTCAATATATAGGCCAAACTAGAGTTTGGATAATTCAATCATAAAGTTGAGGGAGTTCTTTGTATAATTTAGAGATTATTCAGTCCATAGAGTCTGGAAGATCCAATTCTGGGGAGTTGAAGCGACCTCTTTTGGATGTAGCTTGTCTGCTTCTGTCAGTTTCAGGTTTTGATGAATTTTGTGGAGAGCTGGATAGCGTGCGCCGGCGAGGACTTGTAGATGATTTGTTGTATAGCTGGTGTTTTTGCAGTGTGGTCTGTAGTTCTTCCGTGGATCTACTTGTGTATTTGGTTCCTTGGTGGGTGAATCAAACAGCGAATGGGAATCCCCATTGATAAGGGATGTGGTGGTGTTGGAGATTTTGAAGTAGAGGTTTCATCTCACGCCGTTTGGCTATTGTTATTGGCGATAAATCTGGGAATATTTGATAAGAATGTCCTTGAAAAGTTAGGGTTTCTTTAATCCTGGCTGCGGCCATAAGCTGATCCTTAGTACGGAAGAAATGGAATTTAATAATTATGTCACGCGGAGGTCCTTCTGTTTTGCGTGGTGCTAATGCCCTGTGAATTCTATTAAATTACAGTCTCTCAATAGGGATGGAAGGGGACAATTACTGAAAGAGCGCTGTCATGGACGATTGAAGATCAGTGATTGATTCAGGTATACCTCTTATGCGGAGGTTTGACCGTCGTGCTCTGTTTTCGAAGTCTTCCAAACGCGTTTGCAAAGTCAAATTTTCATCTCTGAGTAGCTCAAGTTCGTTGTAATGGGAAACTACTTTGGTTTCAATGTCATCCATTCTGCATTCTAAGTCTGCAGTACGTTGGCCTAAGTCACGAATCTCTTTAGTCAATGTCTCTGTTATTTGGTCAGAGGTCTGTTGCAGAGCTTTATGAAGCATCTTCTCTATTTGTTTAAAAATATTTGGGTGTAATGTCTCAGTTTGTTGTGTTAAAGAACCGGCACTTTGTTCATATTCTGTGTAATTTGAGTCCTGTGAAGAACTTAGCTGTTTTCTGTCAGCGTGGGCTTTAGCTGTGTGAGGGGAATTAGACAGTGCCATTACAACAGAGCCTCTAAGCGTTTTTTCCTTGTGTGTTTTTGTCTTGGCTTTCCTGCGGGTCACTCCAAAAACCATACTATTGTGTTCCCAGGGCGTTAGGGAAGATTATGGAGTAGTTTTTGATTATTTACCCTGTCATTCAGGTGTCCGTGGAAGCTGTGAAGACCTGAGAAGAATGGAGCCTCAGCAGGACATGTCTGACGCTGTCAGCTCCGCCCCTCCACCGAATATTTGTCTATTCATAATCCTATTCTGTCTTGCAAATATTTGAGCCAAAGATATGTCTAAAAATAATTGTGAAAAAGTAAAGTATCCCCACTAGATATGACATACGGCATGTTCTAACAAGGGATTAGATCATTGTGATATACATATGTAGCGCTACCCCCAGTTAAGAGAGCCGCTGGGTTTTGTTTCGGGCCCTGTATACAGTACCACCAACCCCCGGCAATCTACTCAACCCACACTGGCACAGTTAGTCTAGGGAATGTTACCTCGTAACGGTCTATACCTGATTATACACAATCTGGCAGTATTGATAGATAACTACTATCTGCAAGGATAACACTGATGCCAAGGTAATAAAATATACCGTAACTGGATTTACTTTGGTATAAAGGTTCAAGGTTAAACACATCACATAACATACATGCAGAGCCCTGCAGCGATAAACATATTCATCAGTGATAGTGCAGAGTGGTCACCCGCCACGTGCAACTATCTTCTTTCCTTATGCGCAATATGGCGCAGCAAACAAAGATTTAACCCCCACCCTGGTCAGGCCTGACTCAGATTAAACTCAGTCCCTTATGAGAACAATTCTTTGCATGCAACTTGAACGGTGGTGCACTT
Source organism: Rana muscosa (assembly GCA_029206835.1). Taxonomy (NCBI): domain Eukaryota; kingdom Metazoa; phylum Chordata; class Amphibia; order Anura; family Ranidae; genus Rana; species Rana muscosa. The sequence goes on along the minus strand of CM055116.1, from coordinate 1,075,143,555 downwards.
TCAGGAAACAATATTTGTAATCCAATGGTAGTAAATAAACAAGGTGGGCCAAGGCAGTCACTAGGCCCAACAAAGAAAAGGTTAATGAAGTGAGCAAGTGCTCGCTCACCACTCCGGACGCGATCCCAGTCTGGGCTTCCACCACTGTGTATCCGCACACAGTGTCTCCAACGGCCGGGTCTCCGGTCCAGCTGATGTCAGCAAACTCAAGCAGGAACAGGTGCAACCCAGGCTCTGCAGTGGGGTGGAAGGCTCTTTGGTAGGTATGCAAGGCCCAGGCTTCAGGCCTTACACAGCAGCGGATCCGCACAGGGAGTCCTATTGCTTGCAGCGCTGTGTCCAAAGAGGCCGAGCTTCGCCTCACCCCCTCCTCTTATAGCCCCACCCATGAGTCTCTGCGGTGGCCCAATGCACCCTGGGTGCCGAACGGGGTTCTGGGTAACGTAGTCCAGGGGCCTTAAAGGAGACCCCGCTACACACTCCCCCACTTAAACTCTTTGGTCCCCAAAGATAAATGTTAACACATACTACGCACAACATGAGACAAAGATGCGTAAGATGTCGGCAGAGGAAGTTCCCACCAAAAACGAGGGGGTGGACTTCCTTGCCCACAGGTCACACTCTCATTCGTGGCCTGCCTAGCTGTGTCAGCGGGTGAGTTGGGGTTGCCCCCCACTAAATAAACAGTGGAGGGATCAGGGTCTTCCACACTCCTCCTGGCAGTGACCACAGTGTCTTCCGAGCTCTTCCCCATCTGCGGGTAAGTCAGTCAATTTTCGGGGAGGCCTTATGGCCCTTCTCATCCTTTGTTCTCTTGGGATTTCTGGTTCAGATAATACAGGTTCCTCTTCTGGAACCGACTTGGGAGTTTTCACTGGTTCTGGGACACTCGACTCAGGAGGAGGGAGATACATAGAATCTCTTGGATCCTCTTCTAAGAGTAAGTCACAGGCATCTTCCCAAGAATCCGACAAAGGACTGGATGGGATGAACTCAGTAGCTTCTGCATTCAGTGTACTGTCTATGGTGTCTTTCGTAGATGGAAGATCTATAGCAGAAGTTTCTGGGACCTGGGAAGGCCATAGCCAATCAAGTTCTTCTCTCTCATCCTCACTTAATTCAGAGACATCTGATTCTTCAATCTGAGGAGTCTGGGACCGAGTGCTTGGCTTGGGAGTATCCAGGATGGAAGTTGACTCAGGGGAATCCCTCACAGGGGGTATCCGAACTGCTTCGGCAAGTGGGAGTAGATGGTTCCGATGCCAAGTCTTTAAGGGCCCCACCTTTCCTTCTGGTCTTAGTCTGTAAACAGGTAGGAGCTTGTGCTTTCCAGGGACCCCCAAGTTCCATAGCAGCACTCTGTCCGCAGGTTGTAGATCCTGAATCCGGACTTTCAAATCAAAGTTTTTCTTGTTGCGGGCTCCCCTTTGATCCGAGGCTGCTTGTGCCTGCTCATAGGCCAATTTTAAACTGTGTCTGAGCCAGTGGCGTCACTAGGGTTGGTGTCACCTGGTGCGGTAAAATTTGGTGTCACCCCCCCCCCCGTCACTGTTCAATCTGGGGCACTGAGCAGGCTAGAGCATAAGCACAGCTCTCCCCGTGTGTAATCCCCCTAATGGAACCCCTCTGCATTCCCCCCTTTGTACAATCCCCCTAATGGAACCCCCCTGCAATCCCCCTAATGTAACCCCTGTGCAATCTCCCCAATGTATCCCCCCGTGCAATCCCCCTAATGTAACACCCCCTCTGTGCAATCCCCCTAATGTACCCCCCCATTCTGTACAATCCCCCAGATGTAACCCCCCTCTATGCAATCCCCCTAATGTAACCCCCCTCTGTGCAATCCCCCTAATGTAACCCCCCCTGATTCTGTACAATCCCCCAGATGTAACCCTCCCTCTGTGCAATCCCCCTAATGTAACCCCTGTGCAATCTCCCCAATGTATCCCCCTGTGCAATCCCCCTAACGTAACACCCCCTCTGTACTATACCCCTAATGTAACCCCCCCTCTGTGCAATCCCCCTAATGTAACCCCCCCTCTCTCTGTACAATCCCCCTAATGTAACCCCCCTCTGTGCAATCCCCCCCTCTCTGTACAATCCCTCTAATGTAGCCCCTCTCTGTGCAATCCCCCCTCTCTGTACAATCCCTCTAATGTAGCCCCCCTCTGTGCAATCCCCCCTCTCTGTACAATTCCTCTAATGTAACCCCCCTCTGTGCAATCCCCCCTCTCTGTACAATCCCCCCTCTCTGTACAATCCCTCTAATGTAACCCCCCTCTGTTCAATCCCCCCCTCTCTGTACAATCCCTCTAATGTAACCCCCCTCTGTGCAATTCCCCATCTCTGTACAATTCCCCCTCTCTGTACAATCCCTCTAATGTAACCCCCCTCTGTGCAATCCCCCCCCCTCTCTGTACAATCCCTCCCTCTCTGTACAATCCCCCCTCTCTGTACAATCCCTCTAATGTAACCCCCCTCTGTTCAATCCCCCCTCTCTGTACAATCCCTCTAATGTAACCCCCCTCTGTACAATCCCCCCCTCTCTGTACAATCCCTCTAATGTAACCCCCTCTGTGCAATCCCCCCTCTCTGTACAATTCCCCCTCTCTGTACAATCCCTCTAATGTAACCCCCCTCTGTACAATCCCCCCTCTCTGTACAATCCCTCTAATGTAACCCCCCTCTGTACAATCCCCCCCTCTCTGTACAATTCCTCGAATGTAACCCCCCTCTGTGCAATCCCCCCTCTCTGTACAATCCCCCCTCTCTGTACAATCCCTCTAATGTAACCCCCCTCTGTTCAATCCCCCCCTCTCTGTACAATCCCTCTAATGTAACCCCCTCTGTGCAATCCCCCCCTCTCTGTACAATCCCTCTAATGTAACCCCCTTTGTGCAATCCCCCCCCTCTCTGTACAATCCCTCTAATGTAACCCCCTCTGTACAATCCCCCCCTCTCTGTACAATCCCCTCCTCCCTTCCCTACAGTCACAGACCTCAGATCAGCGCGCTCTGTCCACATGGATGTTCCTCCTCCTCCTCCTAGGCTCCTCCTCCTGATATGTACTGTCAATGTGGAGGAGGAGCCTAGGCTCCGTCGTTCTGTGGGGTTTAATTGTTGTGATAGGCAGCCAGCACCAGCGATTGCAGTGCCGGTTCCCGGAGGACATGCGGGCGCCGTGCACAATGGCACTCCAGGGCTGTCTGCCTCACAACACAATTTTTACTCCTCCTCCCTCCCCGAACATTGTGGGGAGGAAGGAGATACAGGAGCGGGAGTGCACAGGGGAACGAGGAAGAGGAGAGAGCCGCGGCGCCTCTCTCGATCAAGCGCCGTGACGGGTCGGGTGTCACCCCTCTGGCGGGTGTCACCCGGGTGCGGCCCGCACCCGCCGCTCCCCCCTGGCAACGCCTCTGGTCTGAGTCTATCTACATACCCCTTGTGGGAAGTGGCCGAGCAATGGTCTATGAAGGTACCAAAAGCCAGATCTACCGGTAGTCTTGCTTCTCTTCTGAACATAAGTCGATAGGGTGAGTACCCTGTAGCGTCACTTGTGGTTCTGTTGTATGCATGCACAATTGCTGCTATATGTTCGCTCCAATGCTGCTTCTTTTCACTACTCAAAGTCCCCAGCATGTTGAGCAGGGTTCGGTTGAACCTCTCCGGCTGAGCATCACCTTGTGGATGGTAGGGGGTGGTTCGGGTCTTCTTGATCCCTAAGGAATCCAGGAGCTTTCGAATCAGCCGACTTTCAAAGTCCCTTCCTTGATCAGAGTGGAGCCGTTGTGGTAGCCCGTAGTGTATGAAGTATTTCTCCATGAGAACTTTAGCTACAGTGGAAGCCTTCTGGTCTTTGGTTGGAAAGGCCTGGGCATACCGGGTGAAATGGTCGGTCACCAGAACATTTCCTAGTCCACTCAAGTCGGGTTCGAGGCAGAGAAAATCAATGCATACCAAATCCAGGGGGCTTTGACTTTGCAGGTGGCCCATTGGGGCAGCTTGGTGGGGTAAAGTATTCCTCTGGATGCAGCGTGCACATGAGTGACAGTATTCCTCGACTTCAGCCCTCATGCAGGGCCAATAGAACCGGTTCCTAACGAGCTGGAAGGTCCTTTCCGCTCCCAAGAAGTGGCCATGATTGTCGTGCAGGGCGACCAGGACGGTCTCTCGATGTTTTCCGGGTAGAAACAGTTGCCATTTGTCTTCTAGGTCATCAGAGGGGCCCCTTCGGTAGACCACTCCCTGATGCACCTGCAGAATGTCCCATTCCTTCCTCAGCAGACGAGCTTCCTTTGAAGGGTGGCGTAAGAGTTTATCTGGATCCTGACTCTCCAGGGCTTCCAGGACCAATCTCCCCATAGGGTCTTCCAATTGGTCGCACCTCAACTCCTTTTTTGACAGTTTTGGCAAGTCAGCCTCCTCCAGCTGGGTTACCCCACAGTATTGTTTGGGGACCCCTACAACAGTGACTCCTATCTCTTCTGCTCTTGAACCGCCACTGGCCTGGAGTTCAGCCCCCTGACAGAGGGCCCGCACCCCATCGGGTGCCACTTGGGTCCAGTCTTCTGTACTGCTGGTGGGAGCATGGGATCTTCTTGACAAGGCGTCCGCATCTCGATTTCCAGCCCCAGGTCTATATTTCAGGCTAAAGTTGAACTAAGACAGGGCCTCCAGCCATCTGTGTCCCGTGGCATCCAGCTTTGCTGTGGTGAAGAGATAAGTAAGGGGGTTGTTGTCAGTTTTCACAGTGAATTCTGTCCCATACAAATAGTCTTTGAGCTTGTCGACTACAGCCCATTTGAGGGCCAGGAACTCCAACTTGTGAGTGGGGTAGTTCTTTTCCAAGGGGGTTAGACTCCTGCTCACATATGCAATGGGTCGCAGTTGCCCTTCGTGCTTCTGATAGAGCACTCCTCCCAGGCCATCATGACTGGCATCCACATGGAGTTCATACGGTTTCTTTGGGTCTACGTAAGCCAGGACAGGGGCAGTGGTTAGGCTTTTCTTCAACATCTGGAAGGCCTCTTCACACTTATCATTCCACTGGTCGTTGACTGACTCCCCCGGCTTCCTGGGGCCCGAGTCATCCTCTTCCCCTTCCGTCTTGAGCAGCTCATTCAGGGGTTTGGCAATCCGGGCAAACCCTTCCACGAACCTCCTGTAATAGGAACAGAATCCCAATAAGGATCTGAGTTCTGTCACAGTGGTGGGCCTTAGCCAGGAGGTGACTGCCTCCAATTTTTCGGGGACAGTAGCTACCCCTTCTTCGGACACTATGTGTCCCAGATAGTTAATGGATGACTGATAGAACTGGGATTTTTCTGGTGAAAGCTTGAGTCCCTCTTCACTGAGTCTTCTCAGAACCTTCTCCAGTCTCTCCTCATGCTCTTCCAGGGTTCTCCCAAAGACAATGATGTCATCTAAGTACACAAGGACTTCGATGAGGTTCATGTCTCCCACAGTCTTTTCCATAAGGCGTTGAAAGGTGGCTGGAGCTCCAGACAGACCTTGGGGCATCCTGTCAAACTCAAAGAACCCCACAGGAGTTATGAAAGCTGTCTTCTCCTTATCTTCTGGATGCATGGGGATCTGATAGTACCCACTCTTGAGATCCATTACACTGAACCACCTTGCTCCGGACAAGCTCTGTAAAGCATCCTCTATCCTCGGGGTGGTATACTGGTCGGGTATGGTTCTCCTATTGAGGGTCCTGTAGTCTATACATAGCCTCAATGACCCATTCTTCTTCCTGACCACCACTATCGGGGAGGCATAGGGGCTTCTGGACTCCCGGATAACACCGGTTCGCTTGAGCTCGGCGAGCTGCTCCCACAAGTCTTCGAGGTCTGCCAACAGGACTCGCCGGACCCTCTCCCTGAAGGGTTTGTCTTCTTGGAGGCGGATTCGGTGGGTGGCACTCTTCGTACACCCCACATCGAACTCATCTTGGGAAAAGATCCTTCTCCACTTGGTCAACTGGGCCGTGGCTCTCTCTTTCCAAGCCCTTGGCAGGTTCGGGTTCTCCATGCAGAGATTCTCCCAAATAGTCCTTTCTCCCTCTGTCTTCTCCACATCCGACAAGACAACCGAGGGTAGCAGGGCTTACCTGGCCCAGCAACATCCTGGCTGGGATTTCCATGGGGCCGTCCGTAGTATTCCTGACACTCACAGGTACTTTACAGTGTGCCTTCTTCAAGGCCCTCAACGGGACCACTTCTGGGACCACTTCTAAGCCCGAGTGTTCTTCCCTTTGGTCAGGTTCCAACATAACAAAAGGCCCAGGCTGCTCCCAAGTGAGCTTCACAGTGGCTCTGAGACAGGTTACTTCGCCGGGCTGCAGCACTATTCCTCTCCTTCCCAGCCTCCAGACCTTTCCTACCCCCTCTTCCGGGGCCTTCGGCTCTAAGACCAGTCGCTGGTAGGCTGTCTTTAGCATTGGGTGGATCTTGGTGACCGTGGGGTCCTTCTTTCGTACTAGAGGGGCCAAGAGTCTCCGAACCAGGTCCATGTTGGTCCCTATTACTATGGAGCTCTTGTTAGCTCCAGGCGGTCGGGGGCATACCACAGCCAGGGTGTCGAACACTTCAGCCTTCCCGGCTACAGATGGGTCAAAGGTCAGTTTTATGGACAGATAGCCATCATAAGGGAAGCTCCTGGTCCCAATCCCCCATATTTCCAACTCTTCAATCTTCTGGATGGGTAGGTGACTTAGATGCTTGTCATAAAAGTCCCTGTATAACAGGGTCACTTGTGCCCCAGTATCAAATATGGCTCTTTTGTAGACTCCCTCCACTTGGACAGGTACTACGGGGGAGGGGCCTACCAACTTCTCTGGATACTGCTTCGAAGGGGTCTCTTTCTTTTGATCTTTGCATTTCCCTTTTGGACTCTCTTTCTTTAATTTCTCCTTGGACTTTAGTCTTTCTTGGGCTCGGTATGCATTGATCTCCCTCCTCTTAATGGGTGTAGCTACCCGCTGAGGGACACTATTCTCTTTCTTTGGTGTATATTCCCGCTGGGGAACACTGTGTTTCTTCTGAGGGGTGTTGTCCTCTCTCTTTCTACACTTATCAATCAGTTTGGAGCTCACTGGAGATGATGGGCACCCGGTTGACTCCTTCACCGGGGCCCTCTGAAGTTTTCCGCCGGCTTGCGGTTATTCATCTTTTTTTTCTTTGGACTGGCACACACTTTGGCGACATGGCCAGCCCCTCCACAGTTGAAACAAATCGCATCCCCCCAATCTTGCAGGGATGCGGGCGCTGAGGTGTTTGGAAACAGCTCCTTCTTCTGACTTTCCCTCTCTGGTACCCCTTGATCCTTGGCTATCAGGGAGGTCAGCATCCCCAATACTTGGGACATCTGTGACTTCAAGGTATCCACCTCTGAGTCTCTCTCTAGGGTCATGGCCGTCCTGACCATCACCCCCGGAGGATTGGTTGGCTCGACTGGTTGGTTCCTTCTTTTGTCTTCCAACATAGCCTCTTCTTCTCTGACCACTCGGATAAAGTCGGGGTACTCCAGGCTCTTCCCGTCCTGTCAAGTGCGTAACGCCAATGCGATGGGGTCCAGGGGCTGAGCTCCCTGCAACACCTGCTGAACACGGGCCTCATCCACCTTCCTTGGGTCGATCCCCTTCTTCAGTATAATTTTATGTAGGATCTTATCCAGACGCCTCATGAACTTCGACAGTTTCTCTCCTGTCTTTTGATAGCAGTGCTCCAGCTGGTAAGTGAGCTCAGTGACTTTCTCTGTTCCACTGAACACATTCTGCAAAATGTCCAGATAATCCTGTGCATCACAGTCTTTCTTGCTCAGCTTGAGGTTGCGTATGGCCTCCAAGGCAGGCCCCTTCAGACTCTCTGTGATTCTCTGTTTCTTTCGGTGTTCTGGGACTTCCCATTCTTCTAAAGCCTGAGTGGCACCGTCTAGCCACTCCTCAAATCCCTCTTCCCCCGAAGGTACAGGTTTCCTTCCAGAAAATATCCTGAGTTTTCTGTATCCCGACATCGGGTAGTCTGTAGGATCCTTCTCACACTGGGCTACAATCTCCCCAGGACCGCGCATAATTCTGCGCTGAGGGTGGCCGGTGGTGACCCGGGACTCTCTTTAGCCTTCTGCTTTCCTGCTTTTGGGGACCGTGGTGGAGATATCTGTGGAGGTGATGGTTTTGGTGCCTGAAACCATCCTCCCCTGACTGGCAGCGCATGTATTAAGCTATAGGTCTGATCATCCATTGCTTTTATGCTTGGACTTTTGAAATGCTCTGGGATTTCATTCTTCCATTCTATTAGTGCGTGGGTCAGCGAAGAATTCGACCTGACATCCATCACCCATGCTTTCTGGTGCGGAGACAGCGACATTACTAGCTGCTTTACCGCTACTTCTTGCCAGATTCCCGGGAGTTCAATAAGTACTGCCGCGTCTGAATCGGTGCCAGCCACCGTGCACCACTGTTCCACTTCCAATGGGTCCATGCCGGTACTTTTGGTGCGTTGCTTGCTGTATCAGGATCCCGGACACGGGAGCCCCCACGTGTAGTGCTACCCCCAGTTAAGAGAGCCGCTGGGTTTTGTTTCGGGCCCTGTATACAGCACCACCAACCCCCGGCAATGTACTCAACCCACACTGGCAGGCACAGTTAGTCTAGGGAATGTTACCTCGTAACGGTCTATACCTGATTATACACAATCTGGCAGTATTGATAGATAACTACTATCTGAAAGGATAACACTGATGCCAAGGTAATAAAATATAACTGGATTTACTTTGGTATAAAGGTTTAAGATTAAACACATCACATAACATACATGCAGAGCCCTGCAGCGATAAACATATTCATCAGTGATAGTGCAGAGTGGTCACCCGCCACGTGCAACTATCTTCTTTCCTTATGCGCAATATGGCGCAGCAAACAAAGATTTAACCCCCACCCTTGTCAGGCCTGACTCAGATTAAACTCAGTCCCTTATGAGAACAATTCTTCGCATGCAACATGAACGGTGGTGCACTTTCAGGAAAGAATATTTGTAATCCAATGGTAGTAAATAAACAAGGTGGGCCAAGGCAGTCACTAGGCCCAACAAAGTAAAGGTTAATGAAGTGAGCAAGTGCTCGCTCACCACTCCGGACGCGATCCCAGTCCGGGCTTCCACCACTGTGTATCCGCACACCGTGTCTCCAACGGCCGGGTCTCCGGTCCAGCTGATGTCAGCAAACTCGAGCAGGAACAGGTGCCACCCAGGCTCTGCAGTGGGGTGGAAAGCTCTTTGGTAGGTATGCAAGGCCCAGGCTTCAGGCCTTACACAGCAGCGGATCCGCACAGGGAGTCCTATGGCTTGCAGCGCGGTATCCAAAGAGGCCGAGCTTCGCCTCGCCCCCTCCTCTTATAGCCCCACCCATGAGTCTCTGCGGTGGCCCAATGCACCCTGGGTGCCGAACGGGGTTTTGGGTAACGTAGTTCAGGGGCCTTAAAGGAGATCCGCTACATATATATATTGTACTATGTTTGAAGTGATTGGGAGATTTTCAGAAAATGATGGATATGCTTGTACAGTATATACACAAATAAAGTTTCCAAAAATCTGGTGAAATGACCGTAGAAAATAGATATATTTTACTACATGTAATGGGGTTACCGTTTGCCATGGTGGATGTTTGGAGGTTTCTCTGTGATAAAGAACGGCAGTGATCTCTGCAGTGAGACATTCCATGTTCTGCTGAATTGGAATTAGCTGGCTTGGCTCATATGGAGAAGTGTAAATTGGTAATCTCGCGCCTAGTATAGAATAAAGATATCTAAATAGCTGCTGAACCCCGAAATTCCAAAGGATGGAACCAAACAAGTGTAAAAAATTATACATGCAATGTGCAAATATAGTGGGGGCGCTGAAAACAATAATAATGTGATATAATACAAATATCTACTTAAATTAAACAAATTAATACACCAGCCTGCCTATGTAAACTATGTGTGCCAGCTGGCACTAATTAAAATTAGTGGTCAACTCAAACACAATGCACCTCGATGAAAAGGACACACCTGATTAGGTGCAAAAAATATATATAAGAATGAAAAAATGAATATAATGAATGCTAGCAACAGCAAAATTATATTATAATATGTGACCAATGTCCAAATCAATTGTGAACTAAAGTGTCCCAATAGTCCATAGACTCAAAACATGTTGTGATCTTGAAAGTAATCCATATAAACAGCTTGATCCAAACGTTTTAAATCTTGCAGTGACAACCTTCACAAACTTATGTGATAACACCCAATAGTGCTCAAGGTAATTGTAGCAGGTTACCAGAAATAGTTGACTCTTTTAACTAAAAAGGAGTCATTTAGCGCTTGTAGCAAAACCGCTTGCTAGTATGGATAGAGATGTCAGTAGTGGATCATGGAAATCCCTGCCTCCCAGAGGCTCAGATGTAGATATGCGGAACACAAAGAGATAAAAACGACAAATAGTGTAATCCTGTTTTAATAAAAGATATGAATAAAAATGACAGCCAAATGCCCTCTTACTTGCATAGTGCCACAGACCCGGCACTGAGGCTGAAAAGCACAAAATAGTAGAGTTGTTTGGCCCGAATTCTGGTAAGCTGCTACAATTACTTTGAGCACTATCGGGTGTTATCACATAAATTGGTGAAGGTTGTCACTGCAAGATTTAAAACGTTTGGTTCAAGCTTTTTATATGGATTACTTTCAAGATCACAACATGTTTTGAGTCTATGGACTATTGGGACACTTTAGTTCACAATTGATTTGGACATTGGTCACATATTATAATATAATTTTGCTGTTGCTAGCATTCATTATATTCATTTTTTCATTCTTATATATATTTTTTGCACCTAATCAGGTGTGTCTTTTTCATCTAGGTGCACTGTGTTTGAGTTGACCACTAATTTTAATTAGTGCTAGCTGGCACACATAGTTTACATAGGCAGGCTGGTGTATTAATTTGTTTCATTTAAGTAGATATTTGTATTATATCACATTATTATTGTTTTCAGCGCCCCCACTATATTTGCACATTGCATGTATAATTTTTTACACTCATATGGAGAAGTGTATTAAATTCCCCTTAGGCTGTTAAAATGTTATTTTCTTCTGTATAAGCTATTATTCCATTTCAATTAAGATAAAGATATCTATTGCTTTGTAAGCATTTGGAGGTGAACCTGAATGTGGTTTTCATATGCAGCAGTGAAAATCATTCATACTGCTGTTTGATCATTCATCTTTCTCCCACTAGTTTTTTTATAACTAGGCACCCCAGTTGGGTATGCTCCTTCTATGACACACCAGTGCTCCAGAGTGCGGCGCAAACTAGTCTTTTTCATTTGATTTAAACTGTACCCCTATCCAGGTGCCAGTAATGTACATGGCTTCATAAGTCTCCTGAAGAAGTCACTTTGTCTTGGTGAAAAATGTAGAGCGGGAATCAATGTAAGTACATGACAACTGTATGGAATTGCTATTTTGGTTTTGTAAAATTTTACTGTTCTTGTTCTTTCTATCTATATACAGTAAAACCTTGGACTGCAAGCATAATTCATTCCGGAAACATGCTTGTAATCGAAAGAACTTGTATATCAAAGTGAATTTGCCCATAAAAAATAATGGAAACTCAGATGATTTGTTCCACAATCATTTATTTATAGGTCTTTCAGTTTATAGTTCATATAAAATGATTCTAGCAATGTGATAGGTTGTGTAACCATAAAATGTCCTAATGGCAGCCTCCACAAGGGGATTAGAAGTAAAATCCAGCAGGAAATTCAGAGCATTAAAAAGAAGAGAGGCGCCTCTAATTGTAGCAATATGGTTACATTTAGTGAAGGAGGATGATCTATGTGGTCTATGTTTACCCCGGATTCCTCCATACTTAGATGTGCCTGTTTATATCATCAACCATGTGAGTTGCTAAATGTTGTTCCTTCATTAAATGTAACCATATTGCTACACTTAGAGGTGCCTCTCTTCTCTTTTATACTCAGTTCTGACGTTACACTACTTGTATATCAAGACATCACTTGTATATCAAATCAAAATGTATTCCAAAATTTTGCTTGTCTTGAACAACGCTCTCAAACCAAGTTACTCTCAAACCAAGGTTTTACTGTAATGATTTTATTAATGTATAAATAAAAATTCTTGATTTTACCTATGTGGTATTAATATTCTTGGCATCTTAAAATAAAATGTTCATACCTACCAAAAATTGCCTAATTAACTGGGATGTGGTGCAATATATTCTCACATCTCCAGACATTATTTCTTTAAAGTGTCATAAATAATATTTATTCATAAAAGTAAAAATGCACTTACAATATCAAAAAATGCAAAGGGCATGAACATACAGCTCTCTTTATATTAAACCAACTCAGAATGGAATCCAAGATGGCCCCTATGGTCCAACTGCATTATGACATCACATAACTCTGCCCACCTGAAGCGCAGTTTGATCTCCTGTTGTACAACAGGGGGAGCCATCATTTGAGGTGAGGGCACACCTATAACAGCATGTTTGGTGGTGGAACACTGTGTATGGAGTATCACTTAAAGGCACAGTGGAAATGTATATCACACAAAGCACCAAAAAAATTGTTTCTGTGATCTATACATGAAAAAAAATAAGGTTTATATCTATATATCACACAATTAGGAAAAATAACTTTTTATATAGCTGTGTGTATACATTCTTGACATAACATTTTTTTTTCTTCTTTTTCTTCTTTTTCTTTTGTAAGCACATCTGGATTTTAACATTTTCAGATGTGTATATGAGTGCTTGACTATTTTTGTTGTTTAACAATTTTCAACGTTTATAACAGATCTTGAAGGGAATGTTATTAAACCAAAACTTGGGTTACCCTTTAAAACCCATTTGACATTTTTTTAAACATGCAGGTTGAATGGTGCCAATGAAGCAGGGTGTTGTGGACTGATGTTTGGCATTAAAGCTATTCTTTTCAACATTTAAGGCTGGCCAGGGCAAGAGAAGGGATGATGTAAAAGAAGACCCAGTGTGCTGTAACTGTCTAGAAGACATCAGAAAAAGGATAAGTATACAGAAGGCATCTGATCAATATTCTCAGTCATACATATTTGGATGATCTGAGAATAATCCCTGTTCTACTAATCCAATTTGCCAATTTGTAATCATCTACATTTGTTTGTTTCCTGGATATTAAACTCAGGCTTTTTCAGGTAATGAAGCAGATTAGTGAAACATTGTTAGTATTGGCTGTAAGCATATGATTGCAGTACGGGAACATTGCACAACACTTTTCATTTATTTTCACCAAGTCTAAGCTGAACTAGTCTGAGCTAACGATATATTTGTCATCTCTTGTATGTTTAAAGTCATTCAACAGCCAGAATAAACCTCTATTATATCTAATCCACAGTAAAAGGTTTAAATGAACAACAGTGATAAACATCTCACTGACACAGAACTAGACTGTGCAATTAAATATTTTAAGTGCTTTGTTTGATTTTCTGTCAGGAGCAGAGGTATAGTGCGGAGAGATACATAGTCAGATCCTTACATCAGGCAAACTCTTTTCTCTCTGACACTGACCATATCTCCCATAGCTTTATGGATTCTAGAGCAGACTGTTTATACTTCAAAATATATTATTCTTTCAGTTAAAACCTATATAGTGTATTCATCTAAAAAGTCATTGTGACTGGATTTATTGAAAAAAAAATCATATGCAATGACATGCTTACAGCCAATACTAATATATATATATATATATATATATATATATATATATATATATATATATATATATAAAAGAATAGGTAAAGTGATGCTATACAAGTTCACTTTTCAGTCAAAGCTTTAATTTTATTTTATTTTATTTTTTTAAGTGTTGAAGTATTATAACCTCTATCAGGTTTTTTTTTTTCCTGCTGGCTTTCAAGTTTACTCCATACTTCCTTCATGTATAAGAATGTGTAAGTAGAGTGGGAAGGGGTTTGAACTGCTGTCGGTTGCCTATATTACCGCTTCTTGTGTGGTCATGGAAAACAACACAAAAGTAGCAGTAATGCATGACATAAGTTCAGTAGCTCTATGTAATGCATTATGTAAAGTGTTGGCTTTCCTCATTACAGGCGGTCCCCTAGTTACAAACATCCGACTTACAAACGACTCCTACTTACAAACGGAGGGAGACAACAGGAAGTGAGAGGAAATCTACCCCTAGGAAGGGAAATTCTCTCCTGTAAGAGTTAATATGGGAAAATGGTGTCTCCTCCACTAATGCTTTATCACCAATCCTTGTTTCCCTAATAACCCAAAATTTTCAAAATCCAATTGTCATTGGGACAGAAAGTGAGGTGAAATCTTCTGAACACGGACACAGACAGCAAAACAAATGTTACAAGGGGGGTAACCCTTCCCTATGCTATCCAAAAAGCTTTAAATTCGATTTTTTGGCTGGAGCTACACTTAAAAAATTTACCTGTTCTGACATACAAACATATTTGCCTTATGAACAAACCTACAGTCACAATCTTGTTTGTAACCCAGGGACCGCCTGTATGTTCCACTTTAACTTCACAGCTTTCTAATGTTAAAATTGGAGACTGTATCATAACGGTTCATACTGCAGATATATCTCCTATCCTATTTCTTAAGTTTTCTATAAGCAATCTAGAAAATAGTTCATGTACTGCAGACTTTATGTGCATCAAGTACAGTGCCTTGCAAAAGTATTCACCCCCTTTTTACCTATTTTGTTACATTACAGCCTTTAGTTCAATGTTTGTTTTAATATGAATTATATGTGATGGATCAGAACACAATAGTCCAAATTGGTGAAGTAATATCAAACAATTTTTCAGAAATAAAAAAATTATAATTGGCATGTGCGTATGTATTCACCCCCTTTGTTATGAAGTCTATAAAAAGTTTTGGTGCAACCAATTACCTTCAGAAGTCACATAATTAGTGAAATGATGTCCTCCTGTGTGCAATCTAAGTGTCACATGATCTGTCATTACATATACACACCCTTTTGAAAGGCCCCAGAGGCTGCAACACCTAAGCAAGAGGCACCACTAACCAAACACTGCCATGAAGACCAAGGAAGTCTCTAAACAAGGAAGGGACAATGTTGTTAAGAAGTACAAATCAGGGTTAGATTATAAAAAAAATATCCAAATCTTTGATGATCCCTAGGAGCACCATCAAATCTATCATAGCCAAATGAAAAGAACATGGCACAACAGCAAACCTGCCTAGAGACGGGCGCACACCAAAACTCACGGACCAGGCAAGGAGGGCATTAATCAGAGAGGCAGCACACCAGCAGCAGAGACCTAAGGTAACCCTGGAGGAGCTGCAGAGTTCCACAGCCGTGACTGGGATTACAATAAGCTGTATGCTCCATAGAGTTGAGCTTTATGGCAGAGTGGCAAGAAGAAAGCCATTACTTTCAGCAAAAAACAAAATGGCACGTATTGAGTTTACGAAAAGGCAGGTGGGAGACTCCCAAAATGTATGGAGGAAGGTGCTCTGGTCTGATGAGACTAAAATTGAACTTTTTGGCCATCAAAGAAAACGCTATGTCTGGCACAAACCCAACACATCACCCAAAGAACACCATCCCCACAATGAAACATGGTGGTGGCAGCATCATGTTGTGGGGATGTTTTTCAGCAGACAGGACTGGGAAACTGGTCAGAGTTGAGGGAAAGATGGATGGTGCTAAATACAGGGATATTCTTGAGCAAAACATGTACCACTCTGTGTGTGATTTGAGGCTAGAATGGAGGTTCACCTTCCAGCAGGACAATGACCCCAAACCCACTGCTAAGCAACACCTGAGTGGTTTAAGGGGAAACATGTAATTGTGTTGGAATGGCCTAATCAAAGCCCAGACCTCAATCCAATAGAAAATCTGTGGTCAGACTTTAAGATTGCTGTTCACAAGCGCAAACCATCCAACTTGAAGGAGCTGGAGCAGTTTTGCAAGGAGGAATGGGAAAACATCCCAGTGGTAAGATGTGGCAAGCTCATAGAGACTTATCCAAAGAGACTTGGAGCTGTGATAGCCGCAAAAGGTGGCTGTACAAAGTATTGACTTTAGAGGGGTGAACAGTTATGCACATTGACTTTTTCTGTTATTTTGCCCTATTTGTTGATTTCTTCACAATAAAAAAAAAACATCTTCAAAGTTGTGGGCATGTTCTGTAAATTTAATGATGCAAATCCTCAAACAATCCATGTTAATTCCAGATTCTGAGGCAAAACAAAACGCCAAGGGGGGTGAATACTTTTGCAAGGCACTGTAGCTATCTAAGAATGTTGGAGAAAATATTGGTCTGTGGGTTTTTTGTGATTTTTTTTGAAAGTGCAAAATTTACTAGAATTTATCGTATTATATAACATGTAAAACACGCTTGCGACATTATTAACTCAATGCAGCTGCTTTTCAAATCATTAGATTGTGAATACCTCAAAACAGGCCCACAGGATGAATCCCTGCGTGCAAATAGCACTTTCAATGTTAAACTTTAAATAACGTGCAAATATTAAATACTCCAATAAAGTCATAAACCAATAATCAATAATCACATAACAAATGAAAAAAGTGTAAGAAAAAAAAGTGCTCAGTCCCAAAGCAATATGTGATGTGCTATAAGCAAGTCATCAACATGTAATAAAGTGCCTTGTGCTCACTTCAATTGTAATTTTCACTCCAGTGCCACTAATGCACCACTTGTGACATACAGGTCCCCACTCACCAAATGGAGTTGACCCTCTTGTATAACAAAGAGGAGTCAAAGATCGCTTTGGTGGTCTCTCCTGGACATCCTCAGGCTGCTCTTCAGTATTCTCTCCCCACAGCAGTGTCACCAGTGTCTCCAATGGCAGAGTTAGTTGGTTGTGGAGAAAAAAGAGAAGGACGGGCCTCTCATAGTGTAAAAAAGTTTACAGTTTATTTAAAAATTAATCAGTAACTGTTGTACATTCGACAAAAATTAAAAACATGGGCATCCAATTAGTGCAACGGGTCGCTAAACTCCAGCGTGCATACAACTGTATGCGAGTCTACGCATTGTGCGTTCCAACTTCTACGTAACATCTTCAGAAGTCGGAAGTCTCGGTGCGTGCCCCAAGCTTTTATCCCATCTCCTTCATTACAATATTGCTGCCCCTTTATCGCTTTCCATAGATATTTTTGTGCATATCATATGGCAAATCGCTGGTCTTGTTTTTGTTTTTCATCCTTATATTAGGATATTATGTTTTTTAATTTTCTCTCTCTGAAGCAGGGGTGTACATACATATAATGAATAGTGTAATACAGTAGAGGTGCTTATTGGACGTGCATCCCTTGTATACGTTCATATATAGATGAGATGGGGCCATCTAATGTTTAAAAAATTTATTGCATGCATCTTTAAACCTTATGCAATACCAATCCCTACCCATATAAATGAGTATTTTATGTAATTACCTGCTACAGTGGGGCAAAAAAGTATTTAGTCATTCCACCAATTGTGCAAGTTCTCCCACTTGAAAAGATGAGAGAGGCCTGTAATTGTCATCATAGGTATACCTCAACTATGAGAGACAAAATGTGGAAACAAATCCAGACAATCACATTGTCTGACTTGGAAAGAATTTATTTGCACATTATGGTGGAAAATAAGTATTTGGTCACCTACAAACAAGCAAGATTTCTGGCTCTCACAGACCTGTATCTTCTTCTTTAAGAGGCTCCTCTGTCCTCCACTCATTACCTGTATTAATGGCACCTGTTTGAACTTGTTATCAGTATAAAAGACACCTGTCCACAACCTCAAACAGTCACACTCCAAACTCCACTATGGTGAAGACCAAAGAGCTGTCGAAGGACACCAGAAACAAAATTGTAGACCTGCACCAGGCTGGGAAGACTGAATCTGCAATAGGCAAGCAGCTTGGTGTGAAAAAATCAACGGTGGGAGCAATAATTAGAAAATGGCAGACATACAAGACCACTGATAATCTCCCTCGATCTGGGGCTCCACGCAAGATCTCACCCCGTGGGGTCAAAATGATCACAAGAACAGTGAGCAAAAATCCCAGAACCACACGGGGGGACCTAGTGAATGACCTGCAGAGAGCTGGGACCAACGTAACAAAGGCTACCATCAGTAACACACTACGCCGACAGGGACTCAGATCCTGCAGTGCCAGACGTGTCCCCCTGCTTAAGCCAGTACATGTCCGGGCCCATCTGAGGTTTGCTAGAGAGCATTTGGATGATCCAGAAGATGATTGGGAGAATGTCATATGGTCAGATGAAACCAAAGTAGAACTGTTTGGTAGAAACACAACTCGTCGTGTTTGGAGGAGAGAGAATGCTGAGTTGCAACCAAAGAACACCATACCTACTGTGAAGCATGGGGGTGGCAACATCATGCTTTGGGGCTGTTTCTCTGCAAAGGGAACAGGATGACTGATCCGTGTACATGAAAGAATGAATGGGGCCATGTATCATGAGATTTTGAGTGCAAACCTCCTCCCATCAGCAAGGGCATTGAAGATGAAACGTGGCTGGGTCTTTCAGCATGACAATGATCCCAAACACACCGCCCCGGGCAACGAAGGAGTGGCTTCGTAAGAAGCATTTCAAGGTCCTGGAGTGGCCTAGCCAGTCTCTAGATCTCAATCCCATAGAAAACCTTTGGAGGGAGTTGAAAGTCTGTGTTGCCCAGCGACAGCCCAAAAACATCACTGCTTTAGAGGAGATCTGCATGGAGGAATGGGCCAACATACCAGCAACAGTGTGTGACAACCTTGTGAAGACTTACAGAAAACGTTTGACCTCTGTCATTGCCAACAAAGGATATATAACAAAGTATTAAGATGAACTTTTGATATTGACCAAATACTTATTTTCAACCATAATTTGCAAAATAAATTCTTTCTAAATCAGACAATGTGATTGTCTGGATTTGTTTCCACATTTTGTCTCTTATAGTTGAGGTATACCTATGATGACAATTACAGGCCTCTCTCATCTTTTTAAGTGGGAGAACTTGCACAGTTGGTGGCTAACTAAATACTTTTTTGCCCCACTGTATGTATGTACTATTGGGTACCCCAAAAAATGTTAGCTAATTTCAAATAAATATTTATTATTAAATATTTGAACGTTATTTAAAGTTTAACATTGCAAGCACTATTTGAATGCAGGGATTAACCCTGTGGGCCTTTTTTAATGTATACATATTGCACTTGGACTTCATTACTATGCCAGTAGAAAATCTGTATTAGCACAGTCTACTAAGGCTAACAGATTTTGCTCATACACAGGAAAATGGGCTTGGTGTACTTTAAAGAAAGAAAGAAAGAAAAAAAGAAATACTCTTGTTAACAGGATAGAGTTTCTACCTTTCAAATAACAGACTGTTGTCTATTTGAAAAAAGACACAAGTCCATCCAGTTCAGCCAATAAAAAGGGGAAAAAAATCATACAGTCCTATATACACAATCCTTTACCCAGAGTTGATTCAGAGGAAGGCAAAAAAAACAGGATGCATGTTTATTCTGATATCACTGCTCTGGGAGTGGTAAAATGTTTTATTCTCACAGACCAATGGCCTCTATGTTATTATAACACTGGGTCTAAATCTTAAATACTTATTGTTACATAATGAATAGATTTAAATCAATGCGTTTAACAGTTTTTATTCAGA
The DNA here is from genome assembly GCA_029206835.1 of Rana muscosa. Taxonomy (NCBI): domain Eukaryota; kingdom Metazoa; phylum Chordata; class Amphibia; order Anura; family Ranidae; genus Rana; species Rana muscosa. The sequence continues at coordinate 1,075,123,829 of CM055116.1, read as the reverse complement.
GGAATGCAAAATGCAACTGTGATCAGGAAGAAATAAAATAAATACCTTTGGATATAATTAATTACACAATCATTCAGTATTTTTATAAATCCCTTCCTTGCTTTTGTGGTTACTTTTTATGTTAACTCTACTTAACCCTACTTAGTCTGCAAGTAAGTTAGCACAAAGTGATTTTATCCCTTTAATGCTGCGTACACACGGCCGTTTTTAATGTCATTGAAAAAAACTAAGTTTTTCTCAACGTGATTCTGCCTTGCCTACACACTATCATGAAAAAAAATGCTTGAGCAAAGCGCGGTGACGTACAACATGTTCGACAATACATACAACGGCACTATAAAGGGGAAGTTCCATTCGGATGGCGCCACCCTCGTGTTAGTAAAGTTTGGTGAGAGACGATTCGCGCTTTTCAGCCTCGTGCTCTTCAGTCCGTTACAGCGTGACGAATGTGCTATCTCCATTCTGAACGCTAGTTTTACCAGAACAAGCGCTCCCGTCTCATAACTTGCTTCTGAGCATGTGCGTTTTTTCCCGTCATTAAAGCGTACACACGCCCGTTTTTCACAACAAGAAAAACGACGACGTGAAAAACAACGAAAAAAATAGAGCATGTTCTAAATTTTTAATGCCCATTTTTCTCGTTGAGAAAAATGCTCTGGAGCCTACACACGATCGTTTTTAATGACCAATTTAAAAAGTGGCATTTTTCTCGTCATGAAAAACGGTCGTGTGTACGCGGCATAAGTCTCTCGTAGCTTTAGCCCAAATTATCACAAAGTAATTTCTTCATCTTCAGTCAAAAATATAGTTTTGCTGTTAAACAATATTTTTGGCAACAACTACCGTATATACTCGAGTATAAGCTGAGGCACCTAATTTTACCACAAAAAACTGGGAAAACATATTGACTCGAGTATAAGCCTAGGGTAAGAATGCAGCAGCTACTGTAAGTGGAAAAGAGGGTCAACAATGCCCATTTGCAGCTTCACTGTGCCCATTTGCATGCCTCACTGTGCCCATTTGCACGCCTCACTGTGCCCAACCTCACTGTGCCCATTACCTCACTGTGCCCATTACCTCACTGTGCCCATATCCACACTGTGCCCATCTCCTCACTGTTCCCATCTCCTCAATGTGCCCATATCCACACTGTGCCCATATCCACACTGTGCCCATCTCCTCACTGTTTCCATCTCCTCACTGTGCCCATCTCCTCACTGTGCCCATCTCCTCAGTGTGCCCATCATCACTGTGCCCATATCCTCACTGTGCCCATATCATCACTGTGCCCATCATCACAGTGCCCATCCCCTCACTGTGCCAATCTCCTCACTGTGCCCATCATCACTGTGCCCATATCCTCACTCTGCTCATATCCTCACTCTGCCCATATCCTCACTGTGCCCATCGCAGCGTACTTAATATTCTTGACAGGCTGCGCTGCGGGCGTCTATTTAAAAAAAATTGCGGCTTCCTCCTGGTCCCGTGTGGTTCCGTGATAGGCGATTGACACTGTGTTCAGTGTTCCGCCTATCACGGCCATCTGCTCATCCTTGGACTTTCTCAGCAGACACTGTGTTTAGTGATCCGCCAATCACGGACGTTCTTTCATCCTCGAACAAGAGAAGGTACGTGATTGGCGGATCACTAAACACAGTGTCTGCTGGGAAAGTCCGAGGATGAGAAGATGGCTGTGATAGGCGGAACACTGAACACAGTGTCAATCACCTATCACGGAACCGCACGGGTCCAGGAGGAAGCCGCAAATTTTTTAAAATGGACGCCCAAGGTACACTGACTCGAGTATAAGCCAAGAGGGGTATTTTCAGCCCTAAAAAAAGGGCTGAAAAACTCGGCGTATACTCGAGTATATACGGTAAAAGCATTCAATTAATTGCTAATGCTGTCTTGAATGCTCTGCAACTGTGTGAAGGTCAGTAGGTCTATTCAGTATATATTAATAATGGTTATATGTAGTGTTGAGCGAACCCGAACTGTAAAGTTCGGGTCCGTACCAAACTTTAGCTTTTTCCCGAACCCGAACCCGGACTTTGCGCAAAAGTCCGGGTTCAGGTTCGGGTTCGGCAATCTAATTACGCATTTAGAAATGCTTCAGGGGCCAGCCAATCACCTTTTGATTAGCTGGTGTGCCCTTAGAGGCCATCATAGCCATGCCTACTAATGGCATGGCTGTGATTGGTCAGTGCAACATGTGACCCAGCTTCTATATAAGCTAGAGGCACACAGCACACACGCCACTCTGCTTCAGAATAGATAGGGAGAGGATCTAGTCTGCTGCTGCTGCTTTTAGGGAGAGATAGAAAAATACATGAGGTAGTCCTGATTCTGCAATCTGAGGGAAAAGATAGAGAGATAGTGTAGTGTAGGGCCAGGTTCCTGTGTTGGTGCTTTCAGGGAGAGAGAATATTATATAAGAGTCCAGATTCAGAGATTAAAATCAGCGATCTGCATAGGTTTACCTGTTTGTGTTGCAGTGCAGTCTTTTTACACTGCCATGAGCCCAGTGTCAGAGAAAATCTAACTTTTAGGGGGAAAAAAAAGGCACTTTATTGTGCTCTTTTCCAAAAGACCCATAGGGCAAAAAAAATAAAACAATTTGCGTTTTATTTTGCTTGTGCAAAAAAAGACCCGTTTAGGGCAAAAAATAAATAAAAAACAATTTGCACTTTAATGTACGCTTGCAAAAAGAGCCATTCAGGGCCACAAAAAATAGTTTGCAGTGTGTTATACATATGTGGAGGTGTGTGAAATATACAATTTCTATATAGTTTTCTCCTACTGTGCTATACTAAAAAAACAAAATTTTTTTTGAATAGCATTTTCTGCAGTTCTGTAGCTGTGCGATTCAGCGGTTACGTACTGTGGGTGTGTTCTGCTCTTCCAAAAAACGCCTTTTAGGGACACAAAAAATTGTTTGCAGTGTGTTATACATATTTGGAGGTGTGTGAAATAAACAATTTCTAAATAGTTTTCTTCTACTGTGCTATACTAAAAAAACAACATTTTTTTTTAATATCATTTTCTGCAGTTCTTTAGCTGTGCGATTCAGCGGTTACGAACTGTGGGTGTGTTCTGCTCTTTGAAAAAACGCCTTTTAGGGGCACAAAAAATAGTTTGCAGTGTGTTATACATATTTGGAGGTGTGTGAAATAAAGAATTTCTAAATAGTTTTCTTCTACTGTGCTATACTAAAAAAAAAACATTTTTTTTGAATAGTGTGACAGCAGGAAGGTAAAGTCACCTGGTTGCATCCAGGGGGGTAGGTATATTTCTCCCAGATTCAGGCTTTATGCCGACTTATACAACTAGGGAGAGAGTTGATGAAGCCCAGCTGAGGCTAGTGGGCTCATGGATGATTCATACCTCTAGGGAGAGTGCTGGGCGTCGTGCAGGCAGGGAGTTGATGAGACCAGCTGAAGCTTGTCAGCTCGTTTAAGGCCTCTATAAAAACTCCCAGCTTCATTAGGTGTTTGCTCATGCCTGGAACCAGACCTGTGTGGACTGTCTAGGGAGAGTGAACCCCTGTGCGGTGAGACAAAGCCTGTGTGGCTATTTGTTTGGACATTTACTAAACCAGGGACTTAGGGACTAGGACAGCACCAGGCTGATCCCAGTTGTTAGTTAGGGAAACCTGCATGTTTAGTCAGAGGTCAAGCTGACCAGGATTTATTTTGTTTATGTTTCTTTTTGCTTTGCTGTGTTTTTGTCACTGTAAATAGAGAAATAAACCGCACCTTTTGATCTTGAAAACCACAACCTCCGTCTGCTGGGCCTGTTTTTGTGTGGGGAGCCCATCCAGGGGGTCACACACACCCGCTACCGAGCTAACCCCCTCACAATAGCATTTTCTGCAGTTCTGTAGCTGTGCGATTCAGCGGTTACGTACTGTGGGTGTGTTCTGCTCTTCCAAAAAACGCCTTTTAGGGGCACAAAAAATAGTTTGCAGTGTGTTATACATATTTGGAGGTGTGTGAAATAAACAATTTCTAAATAGTTTTCTTCTACTGTGCTATACTAAAAAAAACCATTTTTTTTTAATAGCATTTTCTGCAGTTCTGTAGCTGTGCGATTCAGCGGTTACGTACTGTGGGTGTGTTCTGCTCTTCCAAAAAACGCCTTTTAGGGGCACAAAAAATTGTTTGCAGTGTGTTATATATATTTGGAGGTGTGTGAAATAAACAATTTCTAAATAGTTTTCTTCTACTGTGCTATACTAAGAAAACAAAATTTTTTTTGAATAGCATTTTCTGCAGTTCTGTAGCTGTGCGATTCAGCGGTTACGTACTGTGGGTGTGTTCTGCTCTTCCAAAAACACCCATTTAGGGCAACATCCTAAATTTGGAAAATATGAGGAGAAGGTCAAAGGGACGTGGTGGCCCCGGTCGTGGTGCTGCTGGTGGAGCTGCTGTTGCAGGGAGAGCACGTGGTGGATCTGTGCCAGATACACGCACAAGTGAAACACCTTCCTCAGGTGCGAGTAGGCGACCGAGCCTGCGGCGGTATTTTGTCGCGCCTAATGAGGCTGTACGAATGTTTAGGCCAGGACAAGTACAGGCGATAGTAGATTGGGTTGCTGACAGTGCCTCGGGTTCCTTCACATTGTCTCCCACCCACTCTTCTGATGAAAGATCAGAGTTGGCACCTGAAACCCATGTCCATCAGTCTTTCACCTCACCCCCTTGCAAATCAGCCAAGCAGTCTGAGCCCCAAATCATGCAGCAGTCTCTTCTGCTTTTCGATGACTCTGTTAGCAGGGTTTCCCAGGGCCATCCACCTAGCCCTGCCCCAGAAGTGGAAGAGTTTGAGTGCACCGATGCCCAACCACTTATGTTTCATGATGAGTACATGGGAGGACCATCGCAGTACGTCTCGGATGATGACGAAACACAGGTGCCAACTGCTGCTGCTTTCGCAATTGTGCAGACAGACAAGGAGGGCAGGGGTGAAGACTGGGTGGAAGATGATGTGGAGGACGATGAGGTCCTCGACCCCACATGGAATGAACGTTATGCAGGTGACCAGTGTAGTTTGGAGGAAGAGGCGGTGGTCGCACAGAGCCACCAGCACAGCAGAAGAGGGAGCAGGGTGCAAAAGCGGAGCGTCCGTCCGCTAGACAGTATGTCTGCTACTGCCCAACGCAGCAAGGGACCGAGCACACCAAAGCCAGGTCCAAGGAGTTCCCTAGTGTGGCAGTTCTTCACACAATGTGCTGATGACAAGACACGAGTGGTTTGCAGGCTGTGCAATCAGAGGCTGAAGCGAGGCATAAACGTTCTCAACCTGAGCACAACCTGCATGACCAGGCATCTAAGTGCAAAGCACGAGCTGCAGTGGAGTAGACACCTCAAAACTAGGGATGAGCTCGGTGTTCGAGTCGAACATACGTTCGACTCGAACATCGGCTGTTGGATCGTTCGACGAAGATCGAACGATTTGGGCCGTTCGCGCCTAATTCGAGTGACGCGAACGGCCCACAATGCACTACGCCATCGCAGTGTCATCCAGGCGCTGTGATTGGCCAAGCATGCACTGTGACCCCGCATGCTTGGCCAATCACAGCGCTGGCAGCGAGGAGAGCAATGATTGGCCACAGGCAGGATGCCTGTGGCCAATTATTGCTGAGGGTGTTTAGTACACGCCCCACACTATAAAAGGCCGCCAGCACGGCGGCCTAGTGTAGTGTGTTCCGGAGCAGGGAAAGAGAAGCATAGGCAGGGACAGTGACATTTATTTTTTCTTGCTTAACCTGGATTCCTTTAGTTTAGGGAAAGAGAAGGATAGGTAGGGAGAGTGTCAGTGTGTTTTACTGTGCGAATCCTTGTTTCTAGGGACAGGGAAGGACAGTGAGGGAAATTCTCCTTGTGCTATAGTGTGCTTTAAAAAAACATTTTTTCTAGGGACAGAAAACTATAGGTAGGGAGAGTGTCAGTGTGTTTTACTGTGCGAATCCTTGTTTCTAGGGACAGGGAAGGACAGTGAGGGAAATTCTCCTTGTGCTATAGTGTGCTTTAAAAAAACATTTTTTCTAGGGACAGAAAACTATAGGTAGGGAGAGTGTCAGTGTGTTTTACTGTGCGAATCCTTGTTTCTAGGGACAGGGAAGGACAGTGAGGGAAATTCTCCTTGTGCTATAGTGTGCTTTAAAAAAACATTTTTTCTAGGGACAGAAAACTATAGGTAGGAAGAGTGTCAGTGTGTTTTACTGTGCGAATCCTTGTTTCTAGGGACAGGGAAGGACAGTGAGGGAAATTCTCCTTGTGCTATAGTGTGCTTTAAAAAAAACATTTTTTCTAGGGACAGAAAACTATAGGTAGGAAGAGTGTCAGTTTCTTTCACTGTGATAATCCTTGTTTCTAGGGACAGGGAAGGACAGTGAGGGAAATTCTCCTTGTGCTATAGTGTGCTTTAAAAAAACATTTTTTCTAGGGACAGAAAACTATAGGTAGGAAGAGTGTCAGTTTCTTTCACTGTGGTAATCCTTGTTTCTAGGGACAGGGAAGGACAGTGAGGGAAATTCTCCTTGTGCTATAGTGTGCTTTAAAAAAACATTTTTTCTAGGGACAGAAAACTATAGGTAGGAAGAGTGTCAGTTTCTTTCACTGTGATAATCCTTGTTTCTAGGGACAGGGAAGGACAGTGAGGGAAATTCTCCTTGTGCTATAGTGTGCTTTAAAAAAACATTTTTTCTAGGGACAGAAAACTATAGGTAGGAAGAGTGTCAGTTTCTTTCACTGTGATAATCCTTGTTTCTAGGGACAGGGAAGGACAGTGAGGGAAATTCTCCTTGTGCTATAGTGTGCTTTAAAAAAACATTTTTTCTAGGGACAGAAAACTATAGGTAGGAAGAGTGTCAGTTTCTTTCACTGTGATAATCCTTGTTTCTAGGGACAGGGAAGGACAGTGAGGGAAATTCTCCTTGTGCTATAGTGTGCTTTAAAAAAACATTTTTTCTAGGACAGAAAACTATAGGTAGGAAGAGTGTCAGTTTCTTTCACTGTGATAATCCTTGTTTCTAGGGACAGGGAAGGACAGTGAGGGAAATTCTCCTTGTGCTATAGTGTGCTTTAAAAAAACATTTTTTCTAGGGACAGAAAACTATAGGTAGTGTGAGGGGGTTAGCTCGGTAGCGGGTGTGTGTGACCCCCTGGATGGGCTCCCCACACAAAAACAGGCCCAGCAGACGGAGGTTGTGGTTTTCAAGATCAAAAGGTGCGGTTTATTTCTCTATTTACAGTGACAAAAACACAGCAAAGCAAAAAGAAACATAAACAAAATAAATCCTGGTCAGCTTGACCTCTGACTAAACATGCAGGTTTCCCTAACTAACAACTGGGATCAGCCTGGTGCTGTCCTAGTCCCTAAGTCCCTGGTTTAGTAAATGTCCAAACAAATAGCCACACAGGCTTTGTCTCACCGCACAGGGGTTCACTCTCCCTAGACAGTCCACACAGGTCTGGTTCCAGGCATGAGCAAACACCTAATGAAGCTGGGAGTTTTTATAGAGGCCTTAAACGAGCTGACAAGCTTCAGCTGGTCTCATCAACTCCCTGCCTGCACGACGCCCAGCACTCTCCCTAGAGGTATGAATCATCCATGAGCCCACTAGCCTCAGCTGGGCTTCATCAACTCTCTCCCTAGTTGTATAAGTCGGCATAAAGCCTGAATCTGGGAGAAATATACCTACCCCCCTGGATGCAACCAGGTGACTTTACCTTCCTGCTGTCACATACCCCCCCCCTCTTGTTTTAACCTTGGGGTTGGAACACCAGCAATCAGGCATTCATGTACTCGAGACAAAGCATCCACATTCCCCATTTGAACGCCAGGGCGATGCTTTACTGTGAAGTTGAATTCCTGTAGGGCCAGGAACCACCTATTTACTCTTCTATTTGTCTCCTTGTTTTGAGCCATCCACTTTAACGGAGCGTGATCCGTAACCATGTCAAAGTGCCTACCTAGCAGATAGTACCGAAGGGAATCTAGAGCCCACTTCACCGCTAAACACTCCTTTTCAACCGTGGCGTAATTTACCTCATGGGACTTCAACTTCCTGCTGAGGTAAATGACTGGGTGCTCTTCCCCGTTCCAGACCTGGGACAATACTGCTCCTAACCCCACATCTGACGCATCACTTTGTACGACAAAGTCTTTAGAGAAGTCGGGTGAGTACAACACTGGCTGGCTACATAAGGCTTGTTTCAAGAATTGGAATGCTGCCTCAGCCTCGGGGGTCCATTTAATCATGACCGACCCTTTCCCTTTCGTCAGGTTGGTTAGCGGCACAGCCTTAGAAGCAAAGTGGGGAATGAAGCGCCGATAATAACCCGCGATTCCCAGAAAGGCTCGTACCTGCTTCTTGCTGTTGGCACGTGGCCAACTCTGGATGGCCTCGACTTTGTTGAGTTGGGGTTTTATTACTCCCCTCCCAATGGTGTACCCAAGATATTTGGCCTCCTCCTGCCCAATGGTACACTTCTTGGGGTTAGCCGTAAACCCCGCTTCCCGGATAGAGTCTAGGACTGCTTGCACTTTTGGCAGATGTGAGGCCCAATCTGTGCTATGGACAATTACGTCATCCAGGTAAGCCGCAGCATACTTCCGATGGGGCCTCAGTATCTGGTCCATTTTCCGCTGGAATGTGGCCGGCGCATTCTGTAACCCGAACGGCATTCTCTTATATTGGAACGCCCCGTCTGGGGTTACAAATGCGGTTTTCTCTTTGGCCGACTTGGCCAGGGGAATTTGCCAATACCCTTTTGTGAGGTCAAGAGTCGTCATGTATCGGGCTGTTCCCAGCCGGTCGATCAACTCATCTATACGTGGCATGGGGTAGGTGTCAAATTTTGTAACTTTGTTCAACTGACGAAAATCGTTACAAAATCGCCAGCTCCCATCTGGTTTAGGCACCAAAACAATGGGACTAGACCAATCACTTTGGGACTCCTCTATCACCCCTAAGTTCAGCATTTTCTGTACTTCCTCCCGTATTGCCTCCCGTCGGGCCTCTGGGATCCGATAGGGTTTTAACTTCACCCTTTCACCGGGCGGGGTAATAATATCATGCTCTACCCCAGATGTTTGTCCCGGCAGCTCAGAGAACACCTCCTTGTTGCGAAGCACAAACTCCTTAACCTCCTGTTGTTGGGGTTGTGACAAGGTGGCTGCTATTCCAACCTCCGGAATCACGCAACCAGTTTGAGCTGGTGACCAAGTTTCTGCGACTAGGGACTCTCTATCCCTCCAGGCTTTCAACAGATTAACGTGATAGATCTGTTCGGACTTTCGCCTTCCTGGTTGTCTGACCTTGTAATTCACTTCGCTCACTTTTTCCATTATCTCGTAGGGGCCTTGCCATTTGGCAAGGAATTTACTTTCAACCGTAGGGACAAGTACCAATATCCTATCCCCCGGGGAAAAGGTACGGGTCTTGGCTCCACGGTTGTACACTCTCTGCTGTGCCAACTGCGCTTGGGCCAAATGTTCCTTCACGATGGGCATTACCTGTGCAATTCGATCTTGCATCAGGGCGACATGCTCAATCACACTCCTGTGGGGAGAACTCTCACTTTCCCAAGTTTCCTTGGCAATATCCAACAGCCCTCTTGGGTGTCTCCCATACAGTAACTCAAAGGGGGAGAATCCCGTAGAGGATTGGGGCACCTCCCTAATAGCAAACATCAAATAAGGAAGTAGACAGTCCCAATCCTTTCCATCTCTATCCACCACTTTCTTCAACATTTGTTTTAGGGTTTTGTTGAATCTTTCAACCAGCCCATCGGTTTGGGGGTGATACACAGACGTACGCAATTGCGTCACTTTGAACAATTTACACAGCTCTTCCATAACCCGGGACATAAAGGGTGTACCTTGGTCCATAAGCAGTTCTTTACAAATACCCACCCGGCTAAAAACAAGAGATAGCTCTTTGGCTATGGTTTTGGCCGAGGTATTTCGGAGAGGGATCGCTTCTGGATAACGGGTGGCATAGTCCATTATAACTAATATGTACTGGTGCCCCCTAGCGGACTTGATTATAGGACCTACCAAATCCATTGCGATCCTCTCAAACGGGACCTCAATGATGGGTAGAGGGACCAGCGGGCTACGGAAATGTGGCATCGGGGCCGACCTCTGACACACAGGGCAGGAGGAACAATAATTTTCTATGTCCTTCATCACCCCAGGCCAATAGAATCTCTGTAATACCCTCTCTCGGGTTTTCTCTGTCCCCAGATGACCTCCAAGAATGTGCCCATGGGCCAACTCCAACACCAACTTCCTGTAAGGTTTGGGCACTACAAGCTGCTCAACGGTTTCTTCTGCCCTTTTTGCCACCCGATACAGTAGGTCCTTCTCTACGCTGAAGTATGGGTAAGTGCAGGTATTATCTGGGTTCACTAACTCGCCATCTATTTCCACTACGTTTTCCCGTGCCTTTATTAGGGCGGGGTCTTTCAACTGTTCTGTGGCAAAATTTTCCCTGTGAACCTCAAGATCAGAAAACTCCACAGACGGTAGGTTTTTGTCTGAGGAGGTGGGCTCCTCTCCAGTTTCTTGAGTCTCGCCTGCCAATACTGACAAGGGAAATTCTGGAGAGTCCTCACCACTCTCAGAGGAGTTCTGGCTATCACCTTCCTGGTACATAGGGGCACCAGTGGGGGGCTCAGGATCATCCCACAGTTCCCAGAACTTCGGAAAATCCCTTCCCACAATGGCATCATGCGGTAGTTGAGATACTAACCCCACTGGATGAGAGAGGGTACCTTTGGGGGTCTTGAAACACACTGTAGTCACTGGATACTCTCGGGTGTCCCCATGCACACAAATAACAGCTACCTTGCTATTCCCAGAGACCTCTGTTTTAACTAATTCAGCCTTTATCAGGGTCACAAGGCTACCTGAATCCAGTAATACCACAACATTTCTACCATTAATACACATTTTGCATAAATGTTTCTCAGTTCCCCGAATGGCAGTGCATGCGACTGTCGCACACAGCGACTGACGTCTGTCCGTCAGAAAGTCACATTGCATGGGTTCCTCCACAACCGGGCAATTTGCTGCAATACGTCCCGCTTGCCGGCAGCGGTAGCAAACAATCCTTTTGGCTGCCTCTTGAGCCCCCGACTTCCCAGGCTGTTCTCGCCAAACCCTGGGCAGAGCTCCCACCCTCTCACTCTCTCCACCCTCACCCCTTGGAATCATCTTATCCGCCCCTGGGGATGGTCTGGTCTTAGGGTGGAAAGTCCGAGAGTCTCTGGAAGAGGCCGTCAGGTTCTCTGCAGCCAAGTATCTCTCTACACGATCCACAAGTTTACCGGCCGTTTCTGGGTCTCCATGGCTTACCCACTTTTGAATGGCGGTAGGAAGAGCTCTCAAGAAACGATCCATCACAACACGTTCCACAATCTCCGGTGCGGACAAAGTCTCTGGCTGTAGCCACTTCCTGCTCAGGTGAATGAGATCATACATTTGAGACCTGGGGGGTTTTCCAAGCTGGAAAGTCCAGTTATGCACACGCTGAGCCCGGACAGCCAGGGTGACACCCAGCCTTGCCAATATTTCAGCTTTTAGCATCACATAGTCTTTTGCTTGGTCAGGCTCTAGGTCATAGTAAGCTTTCTGCGATTCACCAGTTAACAGAGGAGCCACCAGTCCAGCCCACTGCTCCTCAGGCCACTTTTCTCTTTCAGCAGTCCTTTCAAATGTGGTCAAAAATATCTCTGGATCATCCTCTCCAGTCATTTTTGTCAATAAACGACTCACCCCAAAGGACGCGGTATTAGTGGGACGGCTTTCCTCACTGATCTGCGGACGTTGCTGCATTACTGCTTCCATCTGTTGTTGTAGTCTCTGCTCTTGCTTCTGCAACAGGTCTATGAAGCGGACCTCAGATTGCTGCTGGGCTTGTTGCTGGGCTGCGAAGCTCTGTTGTTGAGCTGCAAGGGTCTTTTGCAAACCTGCATTTGTCTGCTGTTGATTGGCATTTGCTAGAGCCAGCTGTTTCAGTATCTCCTCTATGCTGGCTTAAAAAAAAACTGCCACTGGTTCTCCACCAACTGTGAGGGGGTTAGCTCGGTAGCGGGTGTGTGTGACCCCCTGGATGGGCTCCCCACACAAAAACAGGCCCAGCAGACGGAGGTTGTGGTTTTCAAGATCAAAAGGTGCGGTTTATTTCTCTATTTACAGTGACAAAAACACAGCAAAGCAAAAAGAAACATAAACAAAATAAATCCTGGTCAGCTTGACCTCTGACTAAACATGCAGGTTTCCCTAACTAACAACTGGGATCAGCCTGGTGCTGTCCTAGTCCCTAAGTCTCTGGTTTAGTAAATGTCCAAACAAATAGCCACACAGGCTTTGTCTCACCACACAGGGGTTCACTCTCCCTAGACAGTCCACACAGGTCTGGTTCCAGGCATGAGCAAACACCTAATGAAGCTGGGAGTTTTTATAGAGGCCTTAAACGAGCTGACAAGCTTCAGCTGGTCTCATCAACTCCCTGCCTGCACGACGCCCAGCACTCTCCCTAGAGGTATGAATCATCCATGAGCCCACTAGCCTCAGCTGGGCTTCATCAACTCTCTCCCTAGTTGTATAAGTCGGCATAAAGCCTGAATCTGGGAGAAATATACCTACCCCCCTGGATGCAACCAGGTGACTTTACCTTCCTGCTGTCACAGTAGGAAGAGTGTCAGTTTCTTTCACTGTGATAATCCTTGTTTCTAGGGACAGGGAAGGACAGTGAGGGAAATTCTCCTTGTGCTATAGTGTGCTTTAAAAAAACATTTTTTCTAGGGAAAGAAAACTATAGGTAGGAAGAGTGTCAGTTTCTTTCACTGTGATAATCCTTGTTTCTAGGGACAGGGAAGGACAGTGAGGGAAATTCTCCTTGTGCTATAGTGTGCTTTAAAAAAACATTTTTTCTAGGGACAGAAAACTATAGGTAGGAAGAGTGTCAGTTTCTTTCACTGTGATAATCCTTGTTTCTAGGGACAGGGAAGGACAGTGAGGGAAATTCTCCTTGTGCTATAGTGTGCTTTAAAAAAACCTTTTTTCTAGGGACAGAAAACTATAGGTAGGAAGAGTGTCAGTTTCTTTCACTGTGATAATCCTTGTTTCTAGGGACAGGGAAGGACAGTGAGGGAAATTCTCCTTGTGCTATAGTGTGCTTTAAAAAAACATTTTTTCTAGGGACAGAAAACTATAGGTAGGAAGAGTGTCAGTTTCTTTCACTGTGATAATCCTTGTTTCTAGGGACAGAGAAGGACAGTGAGGGAAATTCTCCTTGTGCTATAGTGTGCTTTAAAAAAAAAAATTTTCTAGGGACAGAAAACTATAGGTAGGAAGAGTGTCAGTTTCTTTCACTGTGATAATCCTTGTTTCTAGGGACAGGGAAGGACAGTGAGGGAAATTCTCCTTGTGCTATAGTGTGCTTTAAAAAAACATTTTTTCTAGGGACAGAAAACTATAGGTAGGAAGAGTGTCAGTTTCTTTCACTGTGATAATCCTTGTTTCTAGGGACAGGGAAGGACAGTGAGGGAAATTCTCCTTGTGCTATAGTGTGCTTTAAAAAAACATTTTTTCTAGGGACAGAAAACTATAGGTAGGAAGAGTGTCAGTTTCTTTCACTGTGATAATCCTTGTTTCTAGGGACAGGGAAGGACAGTGAGGGAAATTCTCCTTGTGCTATAGTGTGCTTTAAAAAAAACATTTTTTCTAGGGATAGAAAACTATAGGTAGGAAGAGTGTCAGTTTCTTTCACTGTGATAATCCTTGTTTCTAGGGACAGGGAAGGACAGTGAGGGAAATTCTCCTTGTGCTATAGTGTGCTTTAAAAAAACATTTTTTCTAGGGACAGAAAACTATAGGTAGGAAGAGTGTCAGTTTCTTTCACTGTGATAATCCTTGTTTCTAGGGACAGGGAAGGACAGTGAGGGAAATTCTCCTTGTGCTATAGTGTGCTTTAAAAAAACATTTTTTCTAGGGACAGAAAACTATAGGTAGGAAGAGTGTCAGTTTCTTTCACTGTGATAATCCTTGTTTCTAGGGACAGGGAAGGACAGTGAGGGAAATTCTCCTTGTGCTATAGTGTGCTTTAAAAAAACATTTTTTCTAGGGACAGAAAACTATAGGTAGGAAGAGTGTCAGTTTCTTTCACTGTGATAATCCTTGTTTCTAGGGACAGGGAAGGACAGTGAGGGAAATTCTCCTTGTGCTATAGTGTGCTTTAAAAAACATTTTTTCTAGGGACAGAAAACTATAGGTAGGAAGAGTGTCAGTTTCTTTCACTGTGATAATCCTTGTTTCTAGGGACAGGGAAGGACAGTGAGGGAAATTCTCCTTGTGCTATAGTGTGCTTTAAAAAAACATTTTTTCTAGGGACAGAAAACTATAGGTAGGAAGAGTGTCAGTTTCTTTCACTGTGATAATCCTTGTTTCTAGGGACAGGGAAGGACAGTGAGGGAAATTCTCCTTGTGCTATAGTGTGCTTTAAAAAAACATTTTTTCTAGGGACAGAAAACTATAGGTAGGAAGAGTGTCAGTTTCTTTCACTGTGATAATCCTTGTTTCTAGGGACAGGGAAGGACAGTGAGGGAAATTCTCCTTGTGCTATAGTGTGCTTTAAAAAAACATTTTTTCTAGGGACAGAAAACTATAGGTAGGAAGAGTGTCAGTTTCTTTCACTGTGATAATCCTTGTTTCTAGGGACAGGGAAGGACAGTGAGGGAAATTCTCCTTGTGCTATAGTGTGCTTTAAAAAAACATTTTTTCTAGGGACAGAAAACTATAGGTAGGAAGAGTGTCAGTTTCTTTCACTGTGATAATCCTTGTTTCTAGGGACAGGGAAGGACAGTGAGGGAAATTCTCCTTGTGCTATAGTGTGCTTTAAAAAAAACATTTTTTCTAGGGACAGAAATTTATAGGTAGTGTGACAGCAGGAAGGTAAAGTCACCTGGTTGCATCCAGGGGGGTAGATATATTTCGCCCAGATTCAGGCTTTACGCCGACTTATACAACTAGGTGGAGAGTTGTATAAGGCTAGTGGGCTCATGGATGACTCATACCTCTAGGGAGAGTGTGGGGCGTCGTGCAGACAGAGATGAGGAGACCAGCTGAACCTTGTCAGCTCATTTAGGCCTCTATAAGAACTCCCAGCTTCATTAGATGTTAGCTCATGCCTGGAACCAGACCTGTGTGGACTGTCTAGGGAGAGTGAACCCCTGTGCGGTGAGACAAAGCCTGTGTGGCTATTTGCTTGGACATTTAAAACCAGGGACTTAGGGACTAGGACAGCACTAGGCTGATCCCAGTTGTTAGTTAGGAAACCTGTATGTTTAGTCAGAGGTCAAGTTGACCAGGATTTATTTTGTTTATGTTTCTTTTGCTTTGCTGTGTTTTGTCACTGTAAATAGAAAATAAACCGCACCTTTTTGATTTTGAAAACCACAACCTCCGTTTGCTGGGCCTGTTTTTGTGTGGGGAGCCCATCTCGGGGGTCACACACACCCGCTGCCGAGCTAACCCCCTCACAGTTGGTGGAGAACCAGTGGCAGTTTTTTTTTTTAAGCCAGCATGGAGGAGATACTGAAGCAGCTGGCTCTAGCAAATGCCAATCAACAGCAGACAAATGCAGGTTTGCAAAAGAACTTCGCAGCCCAGCAGCAAGCTCATCAACAGAGCCTTGCAGCCCAGCAGCAGACAAACGCAACTTTGCAACAGAGTCTGGAGGCTCAGCAACAAGCCCAGCAGCAATCTGAGGCCCGCTTCATAGACCTGTTGCAGAAGCAAGAGCAGAGACTACAACAACAGATGGAAGCAGTAATGCAGCAACGTCCGCAGACCGGTGAGGAAAGCCGTCCCACTAATACCGCGTCCTTTGGGGTGAGTCGTTTATTGACAAAAATGACTGGAGAGGATGATCCAGAGGTATTTTTGACCACATTTGAATGGACCGCTGAAAGAGAAAAGTGGCCTGAGGAGCAGTGGGCTGGACTGGTGGCTCCTCTGTTAACTGGTGAATCGCAGAAAGCTTACTATGACCTAGAGCCTAACCAAGCAAAAGACTATGTGATGCTAAAAGCTGAAATATTGGCAAGGCTGGGTGTCACCCAGGCTGTCCGGGCTCAGCGTGTGCATAACTGGACTTTCCAGCTTGGAAAACCCCCCAGGTCTCAAATGTATGATCTCATTCACCTGAGCAGAAAGTGGCTACAGCCAGAGACTTTGTCCGCACCAAAGATTGTGGAACGTGTTGTAATAGATCGGTTTTTGAGAGCTCTTCCTACTGCCATCCAAAAGTGGGTAAGCCATGGAGACCCAGAGACGGCCGATGGTCTTGTGGATCGTGTGGAGAAATACTTGGCTACAGAGAACCTGACGGCCTCTTCCAGAGACACTCGGACTTTCCACCCTAAGACCAGACCATCCCCAGGGGCGGATAAGAGGATTCCAAGGGGTGAGGGTGGAGAGAGTGAGAGGGTGGGAGCTCTACCCCAAGTTTGGCGAGAACAGCCTGGGAAATCAGCGGCTCAAGAGGCCGCAAGAAGGATCGTTTGCTACCGCTGCCGGCGAGCGGGACATATTGCAGCCAATTGCCCGGTTGTGGAGGAACCCATGCAGTGTGACTTTCTGACGGGCAGACGTCAGTCGCTGTGTGCGACAGTCGCATGCACTGCCATTCGAGGAACTGAGAAACATTTATGCAAAATGTGTGTTAATGGTAGAAATGTTGTGGTATTGTTGGATTCAGGTAGCCTTGTAACCCTGATAAAGGCTGAGTTAGTTAAAACAGAGGTCTCTGGGAATAGCAAGGTAGCTGTTATTTGTGTGCATGGGGACACCCGAGAGTATCCAGTGACTACAGTGTGTTTTGAGACCCCCAAAGGTACCCTCTCTCATCCAGTGGGCTTAGTATCTCAGTTACCGCATGACGCCATTGTGGGAAGGGATTTTCCGAAGTTCTGGGAACTGTGGGATGATCCTGAGCCCCCCACTGGTGCCCCTATGTACCAGGAATGTGATAGCCAGAACTCCCCTGAGAGTGGTGAGGACTCTCCGGAATTTCCCTTATCAGTATTGGCAGGGGAGACTCAAGAAACTGGAGAGGAGCCCACCTCCTCAGACGAAAACCTACCGTCTGTGGAGTTTTCTGATCTTGAGGTTCACAGGGAAAACTTTGCCACAGAACAGTTGAAAGACCCCGCCCTAATAAAGGCACGGGAAAACGTAGTGAAAATAGATGGCGAGTTAGTGAACCCAGATAATACCTGCACTTACCCATACTTCAGCGTAGAGAAGGACCTACTGTATCGGGTGGCAAAAAGGGCAGAAGAAACCGTTGAGCAGCTTGTGGTGCCCAAACCTTACAGGAAGTTGGTGTTGGAGTTGGCCCATGGGCACATTCTTGGAGGTCATCTGGGGACAGAGAAAACCCGAGAGAGGGTATTACAGAGATTCTATTGGCCGGGGGTGATGAAGGACATAGAAAATTATTGTTCCTCCTGCCCTGTGTGTCAGAGGTCGGCCCCGATGCCACATTTCCGTAGCCCGCTGGTCCCTCTACCCATCATTGAGGTCCCGTTTGAGAGGATCGCCATGGATTTGGTAGGTCCTATAATCAAGTCCGCTAGGGGGCACCAGTACATATTAGTTATAATGGACTATGCCACCCGTTATCCAGAAGCGATCCCTCTCCGAAATACCTCGGCCAAAACCATAGCCAAAGAGCTATCTCTTGTGTTTAGCCGGGTGGGTATTTGTAAAGAACTGCTTACGGACCAAGGTACACCCTTTATGTCCCGGGTTATGAAGGAGCTGTGTAAATTGTTCAAAGTGACGCAATTACGTACATCTGTGTATCACCCCCAAACCGATGGGCTGGTTGAAAGGTTCAACAAAACCCTAAGACAAATGTTGAAGAAAGTGGTGGATAGAGATGGAAAGGATTGGGACTGTCTACTTCCTTATCTGATGTTTGCTATTAGGGAGGTGCCCCAATCCTCTACGGGATTCTCCCCCTTTGAGTTACTGTATGGGAGACACCCAAGAGGGCTGTTGGATATTGCCAAGGAAACTTGGGAAAGTGAGAGTTCTCCCCACAGGAGTGTGATTGAGCATGTCGCCCTGATGCAAGACCGAATTGCACAGGTAATGCCCATCGTGAAGGAACATTTGGCCCAAGCGCAGTTAGCACAGCAGAGAGTGTACAACCGTGGAGCCAAGACCCGTACCTTTTCCCCGGGGGATAGGATACTGGTACTTGTCCCTACGGTTGAAAGTAAATTCCTTGCCAAATGGCAAGGCCCCTACGAGATAATGGAAAAAGTGAGCGAAGTGAATTACAAGGTCAGACAACCTGGAAGGCGAAAGCCCGAACAGATCTATCACGTTAATCTGTTGAAAGCCTGGAGGGATAGAGAGTCCCTAGTCGCAGAAACTTGGTCACCAGCTCAAACTGGTTGCGTGATTCCTGAGGTTGGAATAGCAGCCACCTTGTCACAACCCCAACAACAGGAGGTTAAGGAGTTTGTGCTTCGCAACAAGGAGGTATTCTCTGAGCTGCCGGGACAAACATCTGGGGTAGAGCATGACATCATTACCCCGCCCGGTGAAAGGGTGAAGTTAAAACCCTATCGGATCCCAGAGGCCCGACGGGAGGCAATATGGGAGGAAGTACAGAAAATGCTGAACTTAGGGGTGATAGAGGAGTCCCAAAGTGATTGGTCTAGTCCCATTGTGTTGGTGCCTAAACCGGATGGGAGCTGGCGATTTTGTAACGATTTTCGTCAGTTGAACAAAGTTACAAAATTTGACACCTACCCCATGCCACGTATAGATGAGTTGATCGACCGGCTGGGAACAGCCCGATACATGACGACTCTTGACCTCACAAAAGGGTATTGGCAAATCCCCCTGGCCAAGTCGGCCAAAGAGAAAACCGCATTTGTAACCCCAGACGGGGCGTTCCAATATAAAAGAATGCCGTTCGGGTTACAGAATGCGCCGGCCACATTCCAGCGGAAAATGGACCAGATGCTGAGGCCCCATCGGAAGTATGCTGCGGCTTACCTGGATGACATAATTGTCCATAGCACAGATTGGGCCTCACATCTGCCAAAAGTGCAAGCAGTCCTGGACTCTGTTCGGGAAGCGGGGTTTACGGCTAACCCCAAGAAGTGTACCATTGGGCAGGAGGAGGCCAAATATCTTGGGTACACCATTGGGAGGGGAGTAATAAAACCCCAACTCAACAAAGTCGAGGCCATCCAGAGTTGGCCACGTCCCAACAGCAAGAAGCAGGTACGAGCCTTTCTGGGAATCGCTGGGTATTATCGGCGATTCATTCCCCACTTTGCTTCTAAGGCTGTGCCCCTAACCAACCTGACGAAGGGGAAAGGGTCGGTCATGATTAAATGGACCCCCGAGGCTGAGGCAGCATTCCAATTCTTGAAACAAGCCTTATGTAGCCAGCCAGTGTTGTACTCACCCGACTTCTCTAAAGACTTTGTCGTACAAAGTGATGCGTCAGATGTGGGGTTAGGAGCAGTATTGTCCCAGGTCTGGAACGGGGAAGAGCACCCAGTCATTTACCTCAGCAGGAAGTTGAAGTCCCATGAGGTAAATTACGCCACCGTTGAAAAGGAGTGTTTAGCGGTGAAGTGGGCTCTAGATTCCCTTCGGTACTACCTGCTAGGTAGGCACTTTGACATGGTTACGGATCACGCTCCGTTAAAGTGGATGGCTCAAAACAAGGAAACAAATAGAAGAGTGAATAGGTGGTTCCTGGCCCTCCAGGAATTCAACTTCACAGTAAAGCATCGCCCTGGCGTTCAAATGGGGAATGTGGATGCTTTGTCTCGAGTACATGAATGCCTGATTGCTGGTGTTCCAACCCCGAGGTTAAAACAAGAGGGGGGGGTATGTGACAGCAGGAAGGTAAAGTCACCTGGTTGCATCCAGGGGGGTAGATATATTTCGCCCAGATTCAGGCTTTACGCCGACTTATACAACTAGGTGGAGAGTTGTATAAGGCTAGTGGGCTCATGGATGACTCATACCTCTAGGGAGAGTGTGGGGCGTCGTGCAGACAGAGATGAGGAGACCAGCTGAACCTTGTCAGCTCATTTAGGCCTCTATAAGAACTCCCAGCTTCATTAGATGTTAGCTCATGCCTGGAACCAGACCTGTGTGGACTGTCTAGGGAGAGTGAACCCCTGTGCGGTGAGACAAAGCCTGTGTGGCTATTTGCTTGGACATTTAAAACCAGGGACTTAGGGACTAGGACAGCACTAGGCTGATCCCAGTTGTTAGTTAGGAAACCTGTATGTTTAGTCAGAGGTCAAGTTGACCAGGATTTATTTTGTTTATGTTTCTTTTGCTTTGCTGTGTTTTGTCACTGTAAATAGAAAATAAACCGCACCTTTTTGATTTTGAAAACCACAACCTCGTTTGCTGGGCCTGTTTTTGTGTGGGGAGCCCATCTCGGGGGTCACACACACCCGCTGCCGAGCTAACCCCCTCACAGTAGGAAGAGTGTCAGTTTCTTTCACTGTGATAATCCTTGTTTCTAGGGACAGGGAAGGACAGTGAGGGAAATTCTCCTTGTGCTATAGTGTGCTTTAAAAAAACATTTTTTCTAGGGACAGAAAACTATAGGTAGGAAGAGTGTCAGTTTCTTTCACTGTGATAATCCTTGTTTCTAGGGACAGGGAAGGACAGTGAGGGAAATTCTCCTTGTGCTATAGTGTGCTTTAAAAAACATTTTTTCTAGGGACAGAAAACTATAGGTAGGAAGAGTGTCAGTTTCTTTCACTGTGATAATCCTTGTTTCTAGGGACAGGGAAGGACAGTGAGGGAAATTCTCCTTGTGCTATAGTGTGCTTTAAAAAAACATTTTTTCTAGGGACAGAAAACTATAGGTAGGAAGAGTGTCAGTTTCTTTCACTGTGATAATCCTTGTTTCTAGGGACAGGGAAGGACAGTGAGGGAAATTCTCCTTGTGCTATAGTGTGCTTTAAAAAACATTTTTTCTAGGGACAGAAAACTATAGGTAGGAAGAGTGTCAGTTTCTTTCACTGTGATAATCCTTGTTTCTAGGGACAGGGAAGGACAGTGAGGGAAATTCTCCTTGTGCTATAGTGTGCTTTAAAAAAACATTTTTTCTAGGGACAGAAAACTATAGGTAGGAAGAGTGTCAGTTTCTTTCACTGTGATAATCCTTGTTTCTAGGGACAGGGAAGGACAGTGAGGGAAATTCTCCTTGTGCTATAGTGTGCTTTAAAAAAACATTTTTTCTAGGGACAGAAAACTATAGGTAGGAAGAGTGTCAGTTTCTTTCACTGTGATAATCCTTGTTTCTAGGGACAGGGAAGGACAGTGAGGGAAATTCTCCTTGTGCTATAGTGTGCTTTAAAAAAACCTTTTTTCTAAGGACAGAAAACTATAGGTAGGAAGAGTGTCAGTTTCTTTCACTGTGATAATCCTTGTTTCTAGGGACAGGGAAGGACAGTGAGGGAAATTCTCCTTGTGCTATAGTGTGCTTTAAAAAAACATTTTTTCTAGGGACAGAAAACTATAGGTAGGAAGAGTGTCAGTTTCTTTCACTGTGATAATCCTTGTTTCTAGGGACAGGGAAGGACAGTGAGGGAAATTCTCCTTGTGCTATAGTGTGCTTTAAAAAAACATTTTTTCTAGGGACAGAAAACTATAGGTAGGAAGAGTGTCAGTTTCTTTCACTGTGATAATCCTTGTTTCTAGGGACAGGGAAGGACAGTGAGGGAAATTCTCCTTGTGCTATAGTGTGCTTTAAAAAAACATTTTTATAGGGACAGAAAACTATAGGTAGGGAGAGTGTCAGTGTGTTTTACTGTGCTAATCCTTGTTTGTAGGGACAGGGAAGGACAGTGAGGGAAATTCTCCTTGTGCTATAGTGTGCTAAAGCATTCCTCATCAACCATCTTTGAAATCCTTGTTTTTTGGACAGTCAGGGAAATTGTCGTTGTGCTATTCTGTGCAAAAGCAATCATCCTCAACCATATTTAGAAATCCTTAAGTAAAGGGACAGAGAAGGACACCTGAAGGTAGCCCTTATTGCTTTTTTCCCATCTCCCTGCAGGCCATCTATTAGAATGTCTGGAAGGCAAACAAGGAGAGGCAGACAGTCAGGAGGCAATAAAAGAGGGCAAGCAGGCTCTGTGTCTGGGGGCAACAATGCTGGTCGTGGACGCGGTGCATTGTCATCAGCACATGGCCATGGGACACGCTTGTCCTTCTTTTCGGCAGCTGGACATGTTGAGCCACATCATGCCGAAGACTTGGTAGAGTGGATGACCAAGCCCTCCTCCTCCTCCTCATCCTCTCTCACCCAGGCTCAGGGTACTGGCAAAGCAGCTGCCAAAGCGTCCTCTTCCCTGGTATCAATGTCAGACTCATCATCAGTCACTCCTTCCCTAGACCCACCATGTCCTCCTCCTGAGGAGTCCCCCGAACTATTTGAGCACAGTGTTGGGTACATGCTCCAGAAGGATGCCCAGCGTTTCGAAGGGTCTGATGATGAAACCCAGCTACAGGAAGGCAGTAGCGTGAGAGCAGACAGAGGGGATGCTCAAGAAGGACACCAATCTGGCAGTCATGTTCCAGCAGCTGCAGCATACTGCCAGATTGGCTCCAGTGATGAGGAGGGAGGGGATGATGAGGTCACTGACTCCACGTGGGTGCCTAATAGGAGAGAGGAGGAGGAGGAGGATGAGGAGGAGGCACATCTCCAACGAGGCAGGATGCCCTTTGGTGGCCAGCGTAAGGGCAGTACACCGACGGAATCACACCGCAGAGCTCCGCCTGTGCAGGGCGCTGCCTCTGCCCGTCATTCAAAAAGTTCTTTGGTGTGGGCCTTTTTTGAGGCTAGTGCATCAGATCGCACAGTTGCTGTTTGCAACATATGTCTCAAGCGTATATCGCGTGGCCAAAACATCAGCCGCTTGGGTACCACATGCCTGACCAGACATATGTTGACCTGCCATGCAGCTCGTTGGCAAGCCTACCTCAAAGACCCACACCAAAGAACAAAGCGGACCTCTCCTTGCACCGCATCAGCTGGGATCTCCAACCCCACTATAACTTCAGTCCTCTCTGAAACATGCACTGAGAGGAATGAAGGTGTAGAATTAGGTGTGTCACAGCCAAGTACTTGCGGCCACTCTGCTAGCAGTACACCGACGTCCGATTCTAGCAGGCAAATTTCCCTGCCCCAGCTGCTGGACCGTCGAAAGAAGTTCACTCCCAGCCATCCACATGCCCAGCGGTTGAATGCTAGCTTGGCTAAATTGCTAGCGCTTCAACTGCTGCCTTTTCAGTTGGTAGACTTGGCCCCCTTCCGTGAGTTTGTGCAATGTGCGGTTCCTCAGTGGCAGGTTCCCAAACGCCACTTTTTCTCACGGAAGGCTATTCCGGCTCTCTACCGGCATGTGGAAGGCAATGTCTTGGCCTCGCTGGACAGGGCGGTCAGCGGTAAGGTGCATATTACCGCTGACTCATGGTCCAGCAGGCATGGACAGGGACGTTACCTTTCTTTCACGGCCCATTGGGTCACTCTTTTGGCAGCTGGGAAGGATGCAGGACAAGGTGCAGTAGTGTTGGAGGTTGTTCCACCGCCACGCCTCCAAAATGCTACTACTGGTTGTGACACACCTCTCTCCTCCACCCCCTCCTCTTCTTCTTCCTCCATGGCCTCTTCCTGTGGTTTGTCCTATGAACCAGCGGTGCTCCGTAGCCGTTCAAGGGGCTACGCAAGTACGCAGGCAAAAAGATGCCATGCCGTGCTTGCGCTGGTGTGTTTGGGGGACAGAAGCCACACTGGGGCAGAGGTCCTGTCTGCTCTGCAGGGCCAGGCCGAGAGGTGGTTGACGCCACGCCAGCTTAAGCCAGGAATGGTGGTTTGCGACAATGGCACCAACCTCCTCTCCGCCCTCCGACAGGGACAACTGACCCATGTGCCCTGTGTGGCTCACGTCCTTAACCTGGTGGTGCAGCGGTTCTTGGGCAGGTACCCGGGCTTACAGGATGTCCTGAGGCAGGCCAGGAAAGTCTGTGTGCATTTCCGCAGATCTTATAATGCCAGTGCTCGCCTGGCTGAGCTGCAAAAGGAGTTGAACCTGCCCAAGAACCGCCTTATATGTGACATGCCCACCAGGTGGAACTCAACGTTGGCCATGCTGCAGCGGCTGCACACGCAGCAGAGGGCCATCAATGAGTACCTGTGCGACTACGGCACCAGGACAGGGTCAGGGGAGCTTGGTTTTTTTTCTCCACACCAGTGGGGCATGATCAGGGATGCATGCACTGTCCTGGCACCATTTGAGGAGGCCACGAGGATGGTGAGCAGTGACAGTGCATGCATCAGTGACACTGTACCTCTTGTCCACCTGTTGGAGCACACGCTGCGTGGAATAATGGACAGGGCACTTGAGGCAGAACAGAGGCAGGAAGAGGAGGACTTCCTTGCCTCTCAAGGCCCCCTTTACCCAGACAGTGTTCCTTCTGTCCCACCCATCGCACAGGAAGAGGACGAGGAGGAGGAGGAGGAGGAGGAGGATTGTGTCAGCATGGAGGTGGAGGCTGGCACTCAGCATCATCAGCAGCAGTCTTTTAGGGATGATTTACAGTCCCAAGAAACCAGTGGACTTGTACGTGGCTGGGAGGAGGTGGCTGCGGATCATGTCGTCCTTAGTGACCCAGAGGACTCCGGAGCGAATGCCTCAGCAAACCTACGCTGCATGGCCTCCCTGATCCTGCAAAGTCTGCGGAAGGATCCTCGTATTCTTCGGATCAAGGAGAGGGACCATTACTGGCTGGCCACTCTCCTTGATCCACGGTACAAGGGTAAGGTTGCAGACCTTATGTTACCGTCGCAGAGGGAGCAGAGGATGAGACAACTCCGGGAGGCCTTGCAGAAAGGTCTGTGCAACGCGTTCCCAGAGACTGGGAGGTTACAAACTCCTGGTCCTGGACAACGAGTTGCTGAGGCTTCGGCCAGTCAAAGAAGGAGCGGTGGGGAAGGTGGCCGTCTGACCGATGCGTTCAGACAATTCTTTAGTCCGCAGCCCCAAAGTATGATCGGTTCCAGCAACCATCGCCAGCGTCTGATAAACATGGTGCAGGAATATCTAGGGGCAAGGTCAGACTTGGACACCTTCCCCACCGAAAATCCTCTGGCTTACTGGGTCTTGAGGATGGATCACTGGCCAGAGCTTGCACAGTATGCAATTGAGCTACTGGCCTGTCCTGCATCCAGCGTTCTTTCGGAACGCACATTCAGTGCTGCTGGAGGATTTGTCACGGATCACAGGGTGCGCCTGTCCACCGACTCGGTTGATCGACTGACTTTCATCAAGATGAACCAGTCTTGGATCACCACCAGCTACCACACACCTGATGCTGATATAACAGACTAATTGATTTTAACATGTCACATCCCTTCAAGACTGATGCTGATGCTGAGTGCCTGTGCTGTTATGTTGACTGGCTATCCTCCTCCTCCGAGTCCTCAATGATACAATTGATGATGATAGCTTGGAAGATCATTTTTGTTTATGGGTGCCGCCACCAGTGGCTAAGGCCCAATTTTTCAGCCCCTGTTTTACAGGGGCGTGTAATTACAATTTTTTTAGCAATAATTTGCCATAGGGCTCATTGCTGTGCTCCAAGTACAGTATCTGTGAGGGGTTGGAGTGTTGTGGCACCAGTGCCTAAGGCCCAATTTTTCAAGCCCCTGTTTAACAGGGGCGTGTCATTACAATTTTTGAAGCAATACTTTGCAACAGGGCTCATTGCTGTGCTCCAAGTACAGTATCTGTGAGGGGTTGTAGTGTTGTGCCACCAGTGCCTAAGGCCCAATTTTTCAGCCCCTGTTCAACAGGGGCATGTAATTACAATTCTTGATCTAATAATTCACAGCAGGGCCCATTGCTGCACCCACCAAGAGTAACTCTGAGGGCTTACAGTGTTGTGGCAACGCCACCACCACCACCACCACGAAAGGCCCAATTTTTCAGCCCCTGTTCAAAAGGGGCATGTAATTACAATTCTTGATCTAATAATTCACAGCAGGGCCCATTCCTGCACCCACCAAGAGTAACTCTGAGGGCTTACAGTGTTGTGGCAACGCCACCACCACCACGAAAGGCCCAATTTTTCAGCCCCTGTTCAAAAGGGGCATGTAATTACAATTCTTGATCTAATAATTCACAGCAGGGCCCATTCCTGCACCCACCAAGAGTAACTCTGAGGGCTTACAGTGCTGTGGCAACACCACCACCACCACCACCACCACCACGAAAGGCCCAATTTTTCAGCCCCTGTTCAACAGGGGCATGTAATTACAATTCTTGATCTAATAATTCACAGCAGGGCCCATTGCTGCACCCACCAAGAGTAACTCTGAGGGCTTACAGTGTTGTGGCAACGCCACCACCACCACCACCACGAAAGGCCCAATTTTTCAGCCCCTGTTCAAAAGGGGCATGTAATTACAATTCTTGATCTAATAATTCACAGCAGGGCCCACTCCTGCACCCACCAAGAGTAACTCTGAGGGCTTACAGTGTTGTGGCAACGCCACCACCACCACCACCACGAAAGGCCCAATTTTTCAGCCCCTGTTCAAAAGGGGCATGTAATTACAATTCTTGATCTAATAATTCACAGCAGGGCCCATTCCTGCACCCACCAAGAGTAACTCTGAGGGCTTACAGTGTTGTGGCAACACCACCACCACCACCACCACCACGAAAGGCCCAATTTTTCAGCCCCTGTTCAACAGGGGCATGCAATTACAATTCTTGATCTAATAATTCACAGCAGGGCCCATTGCTGCACCCACCAAGAGTAACTGTCAGGGCTTACAGTGTTGTGGCACCAGCACCACCATCAAAGGCCCAATTTTTACTACCACTGTTCAACAATTATATGTAATTAAAATTCCTGATATAATAGTTGACAGCAGGGCGTTCCAGCACCAACCAAGAGTAACTGTGAGTGCTTACAGTGTTGTGCCAACACCAACAACTAAGGGGCCTATTTCTGCAGAGTATATACGGCAGGTCCCTACTTTCAAACATCCAACTTACAAACGACTCCTACTTGCAAACGCAAGAAGACAACAGGAAGTGAGAGGAAATCTACCCCTTGGAAGGAAAATTCTCTCCTGTAAGAATTAATATGGGAGAAAGGTGTCTCCTCTGTACTGATGCTTTATCAGCAATCCTTGTTTCAAGAAAAACACCACATTTCAAAAACAGTTGTCATTGGGACGGAAAGTGAGGTGAAATGTTCTGAACAGGGGCACAGACAGCAAAACAAATGTTACAGGGGTGATAACCCTTACCTATGTTTTCCAAAAAGTTTAAAAATAGATTTTTGGGCTGGAGCTACACTTAAACAATGTACCTGTTCAAAATTACAAACAGATTCTACATAAGAACAAACCTACAGTCCCTGTCTTGTATGCACCGCCTGTATACGGCTGTTCAGAGTATATAGGGCCTTTTTTATTTTATGTGCGGGGTTCCCCTTAATATCCATACAAGACCCAAAGGGGCTGGTAATGGGCTGGGGTGGGGGGGGGTCATGGGGTAGCTATGCCATTTTTCTTAAAGATTTTCATCCATATTACCGGGAGCAGACATTACATTAAAGCCGCAAGCAGTTTTAAATGGCTTTTTTTTCCTTTAGAAGTGTCATTTTGTGCAGGGACAGTTCTAAACACGGGAAACACGTGGCACTTCACAGGCATACTTTAGACACCCCCCAGGTACGATATTTAAAGGAATATTTGACTTTTTTTTTTTCACTTTATGCATCATTAAAATGACTGCTCCCGAAAAACGACCGTTTTTAAAACTTCTTTTTGCATTGATACATGTCCCCTGGTGCAGAACCCGGGTTCCCAAACCCTTTTTAGGACAATAACATGCATAATAGTCGTTATAATTAGCACTTTAGAATTCGAACGTTCGCATCCATTGTATTTAATAGGGTTCTAATGTTCGTACGAACTTTCGGTCCGTTCGCGGGTTCTGGTGCGAACCGAACCCGGGGGTGTTCGGCTCATCACTAGCCATCTGTGGCAAGGTCCACCTAACTACGGATGCGTGGACCAGTAAGCACGGTCAGGGACGTTATATCTCCCTAACAGCACACTGGGTAAATGCAGTGGCGGCTGGGCCTGAGGCAGATAGCAGTTTGGCGCATGTCATTCCCCCACCGAGGATTGCAGGGCGCTTCAGTTTGCCTCCTGTTGCTAACTCCTCCTACTCCGCTTCCTCATCCTATAACGCCTCCTCATCCGGTCAGCGTAACACCTTCACCACCAACTTCAGCACAGCCAGGGGTAAACGACAGCAGGCAGTTTTAAAACTTTCCTGTTTGGGGGAAAAAACCCACACCGCGCAGGAGTTGTGGAGGGACATGGAACAACAGACCAATGAGTGGTTGCTGTCAGTGAGCCTCAAGCCCGGCCTGGTGGTGTGCGATAATGGGCGAAATCTCGTAGCAGCTCTGGGCCTAGCCGGTTTGACGCACATCCCTTGCCTGGCGCATGTGCTGAACTTGGTGGTCCAGAGGTTCCTTAAAAATTACCCCAATATGCCAGAGCTGCTGCAGAAAGTGCGGGCTGTGTTTGCGCACTTTCGGCGTTCTCACCCTGCTGCTGCTCGCCTGTCAGCGCTGCAGCGTAACTTCGGCCTTCCCGCTCACCGCCTCATATGTGACGTGCCCACAAGGTGGAACTCCACCTTGCACATGCTGGCCAGACTGTGCGAGCAGCAGCAGGCGATAGTGGAGTTTCAGCTGCAGCAATCACGCGTGAGTCGCTCTGCGGAACAGCACCACTTCACCACCAATAACTGGGCCTCCATGCGAGACCTGTGTGCCTTGTTGCGCTGTTTCGAGTACTCCACCAACATGTCCAGTGCCAATGACGCCGTTCTTAGCGTTACTATCCTAGTTCTATGCCTCCTTGAAAAAACGCTTCGGGCAATGATGGAAGAGGATGTGGCACAGGAGGATGAGGAGGAGGATCATTTCAAAGGCTTTCAGGGCAGTCTTTTACAAGTGGCAACGAGGGTGGGTTCCTGCACCAACAAACGCCAGGTACACAATTGTCCAGCAGAAAGGGCACAGTTCTGGAGGATGACGAGGTGGAGGAGGAGATGGAGGAGGAGGAGGAGGAGCCATTTTCACAGCAGGGTGGCACCCAGATCAGCTCGTGGCCATCACTGGTGCGTGGCTGGGGGAATACAGAGGACACAGACGATACACCTCCCACAGAGGACAGCTTTTCTTTGCCTCTGGGCAGCCTGGCACACATGAGCGATTACATGCTGCAGTGTTTCCGCAATGACCGCCGAGTTGCCCACATTTTAACTGGTGCTGATTACTGGGTGGCCACCCTGCTGGATCCCCATTACAAGGACAATGTACCGTCCTTAATTCCCTCACTGGAGCGGGATTGTAAGATGCGCGAGTACAAGCGCACGCTGGTAGACGCGCTGCTGGTGGCATTCCCACCTGACAGCGGGCGTACGGTGGAAGCACAAGGCGAAGGCAGAGGAGGAGGAAGAGGTCGCCAACGCAGCCGGGGCACCGGCAGCACCTCAGAAGGCAGGGTTAGCATGGCTGAAATGTGGAAAAGCTTTGTCAGCACGCCACAACAACCAGCACCACCAGCTGAGATGGAACGTCTTAGCAGGAGGCAGCATTTCACCAACATGGTTGAGCAGTATGTGTCCACAGGCCTACACGTACTGGATGACGGGTCTGCCCCCTTTAACTTCTGGGTCTCCAAATTGGGCACATGGCCTGAGCTTGCCCTTTATGCCTTGGAGGTGCTGGCCTGCCCTGCAGCCAGTGTATTATCTGAACGTGTATTTAGCACGGCAGGGGGCGTTATCACAGACAAGCGCAGCCGCCTGTCCAGAGCCAATGTGGACAAGCTCACGTTCATTAAAATGAACCAGGCATGGATCCCACAGGACTTGTCCGTACCTTGTGCAGAATAGACATGTATACCGGTGTTGTGACAAAAACTGTCCGGCCATCGGATTGTGTCCGGCCCATACTGCGAAGGCGCAGCGCTTGCGCAGTACAGAGGACAAGGAGATTCACAAAATCTCCGAAGATGAACGGCGCCTGCGCTGTGAGTGCAGGTTCAAGCCCCACCATCCAAGTGGACATACGGTAGCACATAGTAACAGGGCCCCTCACGGGCTCAGTTCGATCGCCACGCTTCGGGCACGGCCTCACTTGGCTCGGCTTGAACCACGGATGGTGTGGCCTTCACCTGAACTCACCACGCAGGCGCCGTTCGTCTTGGGAGATTTTCAAAATCCCCTTGTCCTACATACTGAGCAAGCGCAGTACAGGGTGGACACTTTTTGACGGGGGACAGAATTCGACACATCACCGGCCTTACCCAGCCATTGTTGTATTTTTGAACCAGTGTTGGCTACCTCGTCCTCCTCCACCGCCGCTTCCACCTACACAGCCACATCCACCGCCACCTCAACCTCCTACTCCATATGGACCTCGTCCTCCTAGGTCAAGATTATTATTTTTTATTTTTATTTTTTTTATGTTATTTTAAGTTATTTCCCTATCCACATTTGTTTGCAGAGCACTTGCTATGCTCTTAACAACATTTTGCTGCCATTTGCAGCACTCTAGCCCTTTCCATTACTTTTTTAGAGCCTTTTTAGTCCTTAGAAGCCCGGGTCCCCATTGACTTCAATGGGGTTCCAGTTCGGGTCCGGGTTCGGGTTAAAGTTCGGTCCCAAACCCAAACCTTTTTCCGAAGTTCGGCCGAACCCGTCGAACCCGAACATCCAGGTGTCCGCTCAACTCTAGTTATATGTTCAACCTTAGAAAAATATACTTTTCACAAATTTCTCCTTATGTTTAAAATGTTTCTTGTTTTATCCCAAGGGAAATTTTAAAACATATTAAAAAAGTATTCTTTGATAATATCCTTCTTCTGGAGCAATAAAATACTGAGAATAATTTAATTTCTCTAGAAAAATAAGATAGTAAGAATTCCTTTCTTTTTTTTCAAATTTATTTTATTCAATTTTTTATACAAACATAAAACTTTCATATTATTTCCCATAGGCATATATATACATTACATTACCTTAAAATAATACAAAACACAACATTTACGACACAACAATATGGATCTATCCTGCAACTACCTGATTTTCCTTTTCTCTTCCCTCTCTTACCCCCCTCTCCCACAGCTTTCCTCTTTCCTCCAATACCCCTTCCCCCCTGAGAAAAAAATAAATAAAAAATAAACACCTTTAAAGTGCTACGTGTCATCTTTCCCCTTTAATTGACTTCCATGACATCTAAATTTTTTATTAATTTGTGATTAATTTATGGGGGGGCGAGAGTGATTCCCCACTGCACTCTATCAACCTTGTGTTCCCCAAAAATAAAAAACACCTTTAAAGTGTTATGTGCTATCTTTCCCCTTTATTTGACTTCCACGACATCTAATTTTTTTTTATTAATTTGTGATTAATTTATGAGGGGGCGAGAGTGACCCCCCACTGCGCTCTTTCAACCTTGTGTTCCCCCAAAAAAGGAAAAAGGGGGGAGATCCTCCCTCTCTCATTTAAACTTTTAAGTGCTACGTGCCCTCTCTCCCTTCCCTGTTCCTTCCCATTTAATTAACTCCCGTGACAACTTTTTATTGATTTGAGGGGGGTGAAGGTGTACCTCTCTGCCCCTTGTGGGCTCCAGTCTACCTTGTGTTCCTCAAGGGGAAAAAAAAGACAGAAAATGTAAAAAAAAATCAACATTTTTATGTAAATAAAATTACCCCCTCCCCCTCACATTTAAACTGCTAAAGTGCTTTGTGCCCTTTTACCCTTCCTTGTGATATCTTTTGGTTAATTTATGAGGGGGCAGGGGTATCTCTCCCTGCCTCCAATAAACTCTAATAACCTTACATCCCTAAAAAAAAATGGGGGGGGGAAGGAGGGATGAACTTTTTACTCCTTCACCCAGATGGCCGGCCTAAATTCCCTACATACTGCCTTCACTTCTCATATAACTTGCATATAACGGTGAGTGTCTAAATTTTAACCAACCCTTCCAAGTTCTGATATATCTTGTTTTGGATTCCTTATATAGGTGTGTTATCAACCATTCCTGAATTGTCCGGGCTTGCTTTGTCCTCCACTGTTTAGGGATTTGTGTCTTTGCTGCGTTCAAAAACATTGGGATAATTGTTGCTCTATATTTCTTCCTTGGGGACGCCGTTACATGGAACAAGCATTACCATGGGTCCAAACCAATTTCTAACCCACTGATCTTCTTAATTAGCGCCAATATTTCCACCCAATATGTCTGAATCCTAGGGAACTGCCACCATATGTGGGCATGAGTTCCCACCTCCCCACACTCCCTCCAACATAGAGGTGACTCCTGAGGGTTCATCTTATGTAATTTTGCTGGAGCATAATGCCACTTATTTAGTAATTTGTAGTTAATTTCTTTTATCCGTCTGTCCACTGAGGTGGAATGGACGTAGTCTAAAACTTTACTTCTCATTACTTCTGGTAATAACTGATTCAATTCTAGTTCCCAACTCTCCGTTGGGCACACAGATCTTCCATCTAAGTGTATCATCAACATCTTATAAATACTAGAGATTCCATGTCTATCTGTCCCCCCTTGATCGACTAATTTTTCCCATGGATTAAACCTACCAATCCCCCGAAGGGGTTTTGGGAGTGACTCTACAAAATGTTGCAGTTGTTTAAATCTCCAAACATCCCATGGAGATGTCCCATATCTTTCACGCAGTTCCTATAATGAACAAAGAACATTCCCCTTCATAACATCTTTTAGTCTCAGATAGGTCGATGTGGTCCATTTTAAATATGATTTATTGTCTTTCCCCAGTGGAAAGTAGTTATTTCCTGTTAGAGGCATTAAGGGACTATTATATTGTCCCTGTATATTTTTAATTAATTTATCCCACATTCTCAGTGCTTCTAAGGTAATTGGTGCCGCTTCGACCGTGAGACCTCTATGCTGCCTTGGGCTCCAGATAATCTGTCCCAGCGCAGATTTACTGATATTTTCTTCCAATTCCACCCATTTTTTTTCCAAGGGGCATGGGCCCAGTCCATTATTCTCCGCAATATTGCTGCCTCATGGTATATTTCAAGATCAGGGAGGAATACGCCTCCCTTCTCTTTTGGTCTTGTCAATGTCTTATGGGCGATACGGTTACTTCTATTATTCCATACAAATTTCTGTACTACCGATCTCAAAGTTTTAAAATACGCCCCAGGGATATTAATTGGGAGGCTTTGAAAAATATACAGGGCTTTTGGAAGGATCATCATTTTAATCACGCTTATCCTGCCAAACCATGACAGTCTGTGTGCAGGATATCCTCTCAGTTCACTTTTAATTTTATTCAAGAGAGGTATATAATTATCTTGATATAAGTCTACTGTTGATTTCGACAGGAATACACCCAGATACCTCAGTCCCTTTTGTTTTCACCTAAAGGGATATTGTTTTCTAAGGTCTCTACCTTCCGTAGAAGGGACTGAGATATTTAATATCTCTGTTTTTTCCATATTTATCTTTAAATTTGATACACTCCCATAGTTCCCCAATTCTTCCAAGATTTTTAGAAGTGTTTGCATAGGGTTTGTTATATACACCAAAGAATTCCTTTCTTGTAAAACAATAAAATACTGTGAAAAACTCCTCTTTCTTCAAAACAATAAGATACTGAGAATAGTACTCTTTCTCCAGAACAAACAAATACTGAGAATAATTTTCTTTCACCAGAAAATAAGATACTAAGATTTATATCACCTTTTCTAGAGCAATAAGATATTGGAAATACTGTCCCTTCCTCCAGACCAGTGGTCTCCAAACTGTAGCCCAGGGGCTTGCCTTTATCTGGTCCTTGGGACACTATTCCATCGACTGACACCAACAATGGGGCATAATTCCTGTCGCTGACACCAACAACGGGGCACCGTTCCTGCCACTGACATCATCAAAAGGGCACAATTCCTCCCACTGACACACACGATGGGGCACAATTCCTTCCATCGATGCAAACAATGGGCCACTATTACTCACAATAACACCAACAATGGTGCACTATTCCTCCCACTGACACCAATGAGAGGGGTCAATTCCTCCCACTGACACCAATGATTGGGCAAAATTTCTTCCATTTATACAACTATGAGGCACTATTGCTCCAACTGACACCAATGATGGGGCACTATTCCTTCCACTGACACCAACGGTGGGACACTAGTTCTCCCACTGACACAAAAGATAGGGCATTCTTTCCTCCCACTAGATGCCAGGACATTTCCCACTCCCACTGGCCCTAGTCCAGCCCCACTAAAGTCTAAAGGACAGTAAACTGGCCTTTTGTTATGAAAGTTTTGGAGACCCCTGCTCTAGACTAAAAAATACTGAGAATAATTATTTTTCTTCTAGAAAAATAGGATACTGAGAACAATTATCTTATCCCGAAACAATAAAATACAGATAATAATTTCCTTCCTGGAACAAGAAGATACTGAGAATAATTCCCTTCTTCTAGAACAGGAAGATACAGAGAACCATTATTTTCTTTTGGAACATTTAAATACTGAAAATAAGTGCCTCACTGGGAGCAAAAATATATTTAAAGCCTAACTCCACTTTTATTGAGAAAAAAACATTCCCGAGGCGCATGCGCAAAGCCGTCTAAGCAAGACATGTTTGTTTAGAGCTCCGCTCCGACCGGGACCCGACAGGCACATATATCGAGTCAAACTGGGCTGAAACCTCTACACAGTGCCTCGTTTATTCCCAGAGTGAGTGGGCATAATCTGGTGATATGTACAGAGGAAGAAAATCGAAATTAAAATCAACTAAGCCTCAAGAAGTTCTGACAAGAGCCGCATCTAAAATGGCGGCGGCGCCATCTTACCTCACCTCACAGCCTGATTCACAGAAAACATACAGGTCTCTCTCCTTAGCACAGCGCAGAGGGCCCGATTATGATTCCGGTATGACCCCTCTTACCCTCCAAAGCTCTCCTATCAGTCCTGACCTACTTGCCCAATTTGAAAGGGTCCTCCATAAAGCATTACAGATCACCTCAGATACCATTACTGACAAATTAACACGCAAAATTCGTGAAGTGGGCCGACACACCTCTATTTTAGAACAGAGGGTAGATGAATTTGACATTACTACCTCAACACATACTGAAGAATTGGCATCCCTTAAAGAAGATTATACTACCCTCCAAACCCTCCTTGAAGACTATAAGAATAGGGCCCGGAGATCAAATCTGCAAATCCATGGTATTCCTGAAGAAATACTGTAGAAGATCTACAATCAACAATAACAGCACTCTTCCAAGAACTTGCTCCATCAATCCCGATTGAACGTCTATAAATGGACAGAATTCACAGAGCCCTAACTTCGCATAAAGAAGATATACATTCTAGAGATATAATAATGAAAATGCACTTTTTCGCACAAAAGAACAACTGATGGAGGCTGCAAGAAACAAAGAGTCCTTGATTTTTCAGGGACATAGATATCAAATATTCCAAGATCTATCTCAGTTTACACTTATTAAGCACAAAGAAATGAAACCACATCTGCAAGTTCTTCAATACCACCACATATGCTATTGTTGGGGTTTCCCCTTTTCTCTTTGCTTTTCCTATAAAGGAACTTTGTATACCTGTAAATCAACAGATGATCTTCTCACCACTATTAAAGATCTTCACCAGGGATGAGCCTAACACCCCCCTGTTCGGTTCGCACCAGAACCTGCGAACAGACAGAATGTTTGTGTGAACTTTAGAACCCTATTAAATACAATGGACTCGAACGTTCGAAATCTAAAGCGCTAATTATAAAGGCTAATACTGTATGCAATTTATTGTCCTAAAAAGTGTTTGGGGACCCGGGTCCTGCCCCAGGGGACATGTATCAATGCAAAAAAAGGTTTAAAAAATAGAAGTTTTTACGGGAGCAGTGATTTTAATAATGCTTAAAATTAAAAAATAAAAGTGAAATTTTCCTTTAAATTTCGTACCTGGGGGGTGTGTATAATATGCATGTAAAGTTGCGCATGTTTCCCGTGCTTAGAACTGTCCCTGCACAAAGTGTCATTTTTGAAGGAAAAAAAGTCATTTAAAACTCACTCGCGGCTATTAATGAATTGTCGGCTTTTATCAATACATATAAAAAGTCATTGATAAAAAAAAAGCGTGGGGGTTCCCCCAAATTCAATTACCAGGCCCTTCAGGTCTGGAAAGGATATTAAGGGGAACCCCGCCGCAAATGAAAAAAAAATGGCGTGTGGTTCCCCCTAAATATCCATACCAGGCCCTTCAGATCTGGCATGGATTTTAAGGGGAACTCCACCCCAAATAAAAAAAATGGCATGGAGTCCCCCCAAAAATCCATACCAGACCCTTATCCGAGCACGCAACCTGGCCGGCCGCAGGGGAAGAGGGGGGGAAGAGAGAGCGCCCCCCCCCCTCCTGAACCGTACCAGGCCACATGCCCTCAACATGGGGAGGATGTTCCCATGTTGATGGGGACAAGGGCCTCATCCCCACAACCCTTGCCCGGTGGTTGTGGGGGTCTGCGGGCGGGGGGCTTATCGGAATCTGGAAAACCCCTTTAACAAAGGGGACCCCCAGATCCCGGCCCCCCCTATGTGAATTGGTAAGGGGTACATTGTACCCCTACCATTTCACGAAGAAAGTGTAAAAAAATGTAAATAAAACAAACAAACACCTTGGAAAAGTCCTTTATTAAAAATAAAATAAAAAATAAAAACATTCCAGCGATGAAATCCAGTGTCCCGCGGCGATCCCGATGTCCAGCGCTGTCCGTCATTGGTTGTGCCTGAGCGGACCTGATGGGGAACTTCCTCCGCAGTGTTTTAAATGTATAGACCCGCCCCTTCTAAAGTTCCCCATCAGGTCCGCTCAGTGGACCAGATGCGGAACGCGAGAAGGGGCGGGTCTATTCATGTATTACACAGCGAACGAAGTTCCCCATCAGGTCTGCCCCCTCTGTATGTCCGACCCCGCCTACGTCATTGGCCTGAGCGGGGAACTTGCTTCACTGTGTAATTTAAATTTACACAGTGAAGGAAGTTTCCCGCTCAGGCCAATGACGTAGGCGGGGTCTGACATACCGAGGGGGCGGACCTGATGGGGAACTTCTCGCCCTTTGTAATACATGTATAGACCCGCCCCTTCTCAAGTTCCCCATCAGGTCCGCTCAGCCAATGACTCGGTGTAAGGCTGAGGACCTGATGCGGAACATGAGAAGGGGCGGGTCTATACATGTATTACACAGCAAACGAAGTTCCCCATCAGGTCCGCCCCCTCGGTATGTCAGACCCCGCCTACGTCATTGGCCTGAGCGGGAAACTTCCTTCACGGTGTAAATTTAAATGACACAGTGAAGGAAGTTCCCCGCTCAGGCCAATGACGTAGGCGGGGTCGGACATACCGAGGGGGCGGACCTGATGGGGAACTTCGTTCGCTGTGTAATACATGAATAGACCCACCCCTTCTCGCGTTCCGCATCTGGTCCGCTGAGCGGACCTGATGGGGAACTTTAGAAGGGGCGGGTCTATACATTTAAAACACTGCGGAGGAAGTTCCCCATCAGGTCCGCTCAGGCACAACCAATGACGGACAGCGCTGGACATCGGGATCGCCGCGGGACACTGGATTTCATCGCTGGAATGTTTTTTTTTTTTTATTATTATTTTTTTATTTTTTAATAAAGGACTTTTCCAAGGTGTTTGTGTGTTTTTATTTAAATTTTTTGACATTTTCTTCGTGAAATGGTAGGGGTACAATGTACCCCTTACCAATTCACATAGGGGGGGGGCCGGGATCTGCGGGTCCCCTTTGTTAAAGGGGTCTTCCAGATTCCGATAAGCCCCCCGCCCGCAGACCCCCACAACCACCGGGCAAGGGTTGTGGGGATGAGGCCCTTGTCCCTATCAACATGGGGACATCCTCCCCATGTTGAGGGCATGTGGCCTGGTACGGTTCAGGAGGGAGGGGGGCTGCTCTCTCTTCCCCCCCTCTTCCCCTGCGGCTGGCCAGGTTACGTGCTCTGATAAGGGTCTGGTATGGATTTTTGGGGGGACTCCACGCCATTTTTTTAAAAATTTGGGGTGGAGTTCCCCTTAAAATCCATGCCAGATCTGAAGGGTCTGGTATGGATATTTAGGGGGAAACACACACCATTTTTTTTTTAAATTGCAGCGGGGTTCCCCTTAATATCCATTCCAGACCTGAAGGGCCTGGTAATTGAATTTGGGGGAACCCCCACGCTTTTTTTTTTTATCAATGACTTTTCTATGTATTGATAAAAGCCGACAATTCATTAATAGCCGCGAGTGAGTTTTAGATGACTTTTTTTCCTTCAAAAATGACACTTTGTGCAGAGACAGTTCTAAGCACGGGAAACATGCGCGACTTTACATGCATATCATACACACTCCCCAGGTACGAAATTTAAAGGAATATTTCACTTTTATTGTTTCACTTTAAGCATTATTAAAATCACTGCTCCTAAAAAAATGGCCGTTTTTAAAACTTTTTTTTGCATTGATACATGTCCCCTGGGGCAGGACCCAGGTCCCCAAACACTTTTTAGGACAATAACTTGCATATAAGCCTTTATAATTAGCACTTTAGATTTCGCCCATAGACTTTTCGAATTTTCCGCGAACACCCCAAATTGTTCGTTGTTCGGCGAACGGGCGAACAGGCAATGTTCGAATCGAACATGAGTTCGACTCGAAATCGAAGCTCATCCCTAACCTTCACCTGTCAACTCCAGCAACAATTACAGATGGATCCAAATGTCGACTGAACTCTTCACCCTCTCAACAGCTCCAAAACCTCCAGGACCCCCAAGCAGCTCAGGTTCCGCTTAGCCCCCACAAAAGAGGATGCTTTGCTTTACCACCACCTGAGGAAGAAGACATTACAGGCTGATATATTCTTAATGGGTGATACCTTTCATTTCTTTTCTTTTCTTTTCTTTTCCATAGAATTTTCTCTTTCAATATGACACATGTTATACCTTAGTGATAACACAACAAGGAAGTCTATACTCCAAAATTGCCACTAGGGTAAATCTTCACTGTAAGATCTCTCCCACTTGGCCTATTTGATTCAATACTACCTGGTTGGATGGATTCTATCTAACCAGCTACCCCCATTGAATCTATAACCAAAGATATCTAGACCCCTACAAGATATAGGGAAGAAGAGAGGGTTAGGTCCTATGCTCACTAAATTTAAAAATACTGTGAAGGGTGGGGATCCTCGCACAGTATCCCATTAGTTGCGGACTCACCAATGAAGGTGTGTTCCCTGTGGCAAATAAGCAATACAAAAAAAGAGAAAAGCCCCCCGGGGGGAGAATGTAGAGAGACCCCCACAGATAAAGAGGCCACGGGCGGACCACGCCGCATATGAAAAATTGAATTTATTGGTAGAAAATATGCAAAACACACAAATTACTGACACTCAAAAACCCTTCACCAACACCCAGTAATAAAATTATTAAGACGTTGTCAATATTAAAAATTCAAACTACGTCACAAAATGCAGAAATACTCTAAAAGGGTGACCAGATGGAATGGAATCCAGTCGGTTACACTGCAGTAAATAAGATCAGCCTGTTGGACTGACCAAAACCCTAGAGGGCATAAAGAGTATAATGAAGTGGCTCTGCGTAGGGGCTCATATAGTAAATGACATCAGGCAATGTTGAAAACAGCACAGTTGGAAAGGATGTGGATTGCAAACTAGTCAATGAAATGGATCAAAACACACTTGAAGCCAAGGTTGAAGGGCAAAAAAGCAGGATAGCAAGGAAGCAGCACAAAAAGCAGGTCCATATTAGCAAAAATAGCAAGCAGCTGGGTTTATAATAATCACAAAGCAATAACAGCTAAATATGAAGCACCAGCATGATGTGTTTGCATTAGACCAGAGGTCCGCTCACCAAGCCCGGGTAGTAGAAGGAATCGTCCTGGGTTCCAAAGTTCCTCCTCTCCACCCTGCAGATAGGGAGTCAATTATAGCAGACCGCTAGTACTCAGAGCGCATGGATGTACCATAAGGTGCAGCCACATATTATACCTTGTACTTGGTCAGACCATAATTTAGTTGCAACAACTCCTTCCTCTTTGGTTCCAAGGCCCAACCATAGAACGTGGTACATTAGTGACAGTCTGTTAGCAAATTCTACATTTCGACAAGAATTAGAAAAAGCCATAAAATATTATCTTATCGACAACAATGCCACTGTTACGGACCCTTTGACCCGTTGGGAAGCTCTCAAACCTTATATCAGAGTTTGTATTAGCCAAGCATCTTACCACCGTAAAAAAAAACAAAAAAAAACAACAACTCCATAAACGCCTATAAGAAGCATTTTATAAAGCTTCCGAAAATTCTCAAAACCTCACCCTCCCCACCAAATAAACTTAACTATGATAAAACACGCCTAGAACTTGACCTTTGGCTGAGAAAACTCTTTGCAAATCTAAACACACTTTCTACATGCAAGCTAATAAACCAAACACTTTCCTGGCTTTGGCATTACGAAAGACCAATTATACCCCAAAACCTATTCGTTTAAAACTTACCAAGGATACCTATACTAGTAACCCACTGAAAATTCTCAACAAATTTCATAAAAAACTAACAGAATTGTACAAAGAAACTAATATATTCAACCAATCTCATCGGACAACACTTTTATCCACAATTGGCCTCCCTTCACTCTCCCAATCCCAACAAGAAATTCTAGAGATACCTATCACTGAAATAGAAGTACAAACCGCTATGAAATCACTCAAGTTACGCAAACGCCCTGGTACTGATGGCCTATTAACCACTTATTACAAACGTTTTGCATCATTACTATCTCCCCTAATGGTTGAAGCCTTTAACTCCCTCCTTCATGGTCACTATTTCCATACCAAATCACTCACCGACTCCATCTCCATGATTCCCAAACCCAATACAGACGACACATCTTCGACTAATTATAGACCGATATCCATCCTTAATATTGATATCAAAATTCTAGCCAAAATTCTCTCTTGCAGACTTAACCACCTCATTATTGGCTCCCTAATACATAAAGACCAAACTGGATTTATCCCCTTAAGACAACAGGTGACAATATACACTGAGCTACACTCCTAGCTCATGTAGCTTGCTCCCGCCGTATTCCTACAGGTTTCCTTTCATTAGACCATATAAAAAAGGCATTTGACTCATTATCATGGCCTTATCTACACTCTATCCTTAACCAATGGGGATTTGGACCACATTTCCTGAGATGGATAACTACCTATATCAACACCCAAAAGCATACATTTCCTATTCAGGATTCAAATTAGTTTTTTTGCCTACTTTTAATATCCTTTTCTAGCTCCTGAACCACTCTTTTTCACCCCTCACTTCTATTTGTTTGAAACAAGTAGTGCATGTTAGTTGTGGTCACTGGAACTGCTCTATGTGCACTACAAATTCCATATTCCACAGTCCACATATAGTGGGACCATTGAGAATGACCTCAGCCACATTCTAATGGGAAGGGATATCACAGAAGCAAACACAAAAAGGGAATTTAGAGATTTGGAGGAGATGAGTGCAATAGGTACTTTTGTGATTCAAGTATATATACTTGAACTTGTTTTAAAACAGAGTTTAGTGTCAGTAAAAAGGAAAAAGAAAAAAAAAGAAGATGTGGTCACCTGATTTTCCTGTTTGTGGGAGGGGGTAGTGTACATTTCTGTGCTGGCTGGATAAACTTACAATCCTTCTGTTGTGTTACTGTCACTTGCCTTGTGGCAGAGCCTGATCTAGCCAGTGTTCCCTTGTTCAGATCCTCAGCCGACTATATAGCACACCAGAAGGGGTTAAAAGCACAAGTCTATAGATCTTTTAGGTTGTCTGTACTTACAAAATGTTCAGGGACATCTGGTAGCCTCTTTCCAACTTCCAGGCAACACTCTTTGGCAGTGATACCAGACCAGATCTTGAATAGACAGCCTTTTCAGCCAGGTCTCTGCAGAACCAGGATCGCTCTGACTAACTTCAGGCCCTCAGGTCTCCCACCTGATGCTGCCTGGCAGCACACTCTCTCTTAATCCAGGCCCTCGGGTCACCCACATGAGGCCACATGGCAGCAGGTGCTAGGGGAGGCAGCACCTCTCTCCTAGCATGTGCAATCCTCTGCTAGAAATGACCCAGAGCCCATGTGCTCCTAGAATATAAATACATGCACCCAGCATGCACTGGGGCACCTCCCCTTGTCATTGGCCAGGGCTGTATGAATATTCATGCTCCAATCTGCAGGGTGTCTGCCTATAACCCAGAACTTTCCTTAGTTGCTTGGATATGGGGAAACTTCAAGACAGCATGAGCAACACCAGAGCATGCTGAGAAGATTACACTAGCCAATCACCTAGCTGTCTCTCTGTTAAGCAGAAAAAACTAAAAATATTCTACACTCATCCTAGCACCCACCTAGGATGGTGCTACACTTCGAAAGGCAAAGCAACGCCCATATCTGTATTTAATACTGTATGTCACTTTAGCTATAAACTTGAGTTCAGCATTAAAGGGTCTACAATTTAACTTCAGATGAACTTTAAAGAAAATATATCAGATACAGTGATCTGCAGAAATGCAGTACAAAATTCTATGGTAGGTAGTCTGTTTTATATATTGCAAAATTTAGAGGTAAAGTAGGGCAAACCCAGTGCTGTAAAAAAAAAAAAAAAACATCCAAAGGCTATGCTAATATCCATAAAACTAGCATGGTGTCCTGGACAACTATAGAAAAAAACAAAAATGATCATTCATACTGTATACTTTACTCTAAAGTGATATAAAACAAAGAGAACATATGGTAAAATTATAAGTGGAAAGAAGCTAGAGCAAAAGGTGATAGAAACTGTAATGGAAAAGCCTTAGAGTGTTAAGATTAGCAATATTTAATTTATTAAGTCCTAGCAAGATAATATTCACCCAGAAAAGACAGGCACTATCTGTGACATCTCTAAATTGTATTTGTATTAAATAAATTATTTACTAAAGAAAAAAGCCCTGAATATAATCTTCTAATTTACATAAATTGATTGAAGGAAATATTAATAAGTGATCCCAATGACAAGTGCCACATTGATGCTTTAATGAGCACTTAAAAGGAAGTGTCTTAATAAACATCAAATGGCATTTCATAACTTATTATTTCAAGTTAATTAGATTGTGCCAAACCATTTGAAATTGTCTACGGATTTTTAATTAATTTTCAATATCTAAGTCATAAAATGTCATCTGAATGTGTCTCAGGTCTGTATAATTCATCCACTGTCAGTTAATAAGATCAACTTGTTTTTTTTTTTCGTTTTTTTTAAATTAAAAAAGCATGTGTCTTTAACTTGCATGAAACATTTGACAGAATGGAAAGAACAGGTGACTTTTTACATGTTCATAGAGTATATAGGTTGTGATTGTCATGAAGATGAGTTGGTGCAACCCAATCAAAATACCTGTATGGGGGTGGAGGGAGTAATGATCACAGTGGAAGAAGAGAATTGTTGTTGAGAATCTTGTGGGTCCAAACCTTTTTACTAAGTAATGTAGGAATCCATCATATGTGTACAATCTGTACAAAGTTCTTTAGATTTTCCAAATATAAGGCCTAGCTAAACAATCCACTCAATT
Organism: Rana muscosa; assembly: GCA_029206835.1. NCBI lineage: Eukaryota > Metazoa > Chordata > Amphibia > Anura > Ranidae > Rana > Rana muscosa. The sequence goes on along the minus strand of CM055116.1, from coordinate 1,075,079,958 downwards.
TGTTATTAGCTACACAGACCCTTTCACTGCATTCTGATGGATCTAACGGAAATTGCAAAGGCCTACTTAGTCAATCGAATACACTTTTAACCATTTATGAAGATGCTTACACTACATAGCAGTTGAGTAATCTAATGGATATTATACAGAAAATGTGCAAATAATGTGATACTGTAAGATAAGACCCAGAGCTAGTCAATGTTTTAATAGCATTCATTAATAGTAATTGCAATCTACACACCCGATACAGAGATTGCCCATCTCACAGGACAACAATATAAGCACTGTCAGTAGGGCAGGTCAGCTGAGCAGTAAACCATTTACTCATCCACTTGGTAGACACCACCATGTGTTTTAAAGCTGAACTCAAGCTTTGCTATACTTTACATAGTTTGTTTGGGCCATGCTGGCCCATGCGAGGCCAGAACACACTAGAGTCTATCTGATCAATGCTCAGCCAATCAGAGAAATGGATGCATTCCATCAATGAATACAAAGCTTCCTCTGATTGTCTGAGTCAGAGGTTGTGATGTCATCAGCTTGCCTCTCTGACTATTCATTGCTAGAATACTTTGCTTTCTCTGATTGGCTGAGCAACGATCAGATAAACTCTAGCGTGTTCTGAGTTTGAGACAGGAAGTCTTGGCTGGAATTCAGAACAGGTATGCTGTATGTAGCCTCAGCTATATACAGTTTAATCTGCAGATCCAGTGGCCTCAAATGCTGAGGGACATAGTTCTATTGGGCCAGCTTGGCCTAAAGTGTAAATGTAAAGTGTAGCAAAAGTTGGAGTTCAGCTTTAATGGAAACACACACTTCACAGCATCTTCTATTGTGATTCTGACTTTGAAAAAATGTCTGTATCACTTGCTTCCATGCCCAGACAGGAATGTAACAGTGTTTACACTACAATAAATTCTTTATAGAGGCATTCTTTAATTTCTAATTAGAGCATTAAGAGGTTCACGTTAACAATTATTAAATATTGTTTATTGAAAATAAAATAAAAATGGTGCAAGAATTATTTACAGAAAAAGTACAAAATAGAAATAAGAAACAGTTAAATAAAATGGTTTAAAGGTGAAAATACTGAAATAGAGTTCACCTGGTCTATGGTAGTGTTGGTCAAACAGTTTGGCCCGAGCATAAGTTCGGGCCTTACATTGGATGTTCACCCTGTTTGGAGAACACCCAAATTTGCAGGGTGTTCACCCTGCTGAACGCCCTGCAATGCACTGCATTCTGCACAAAGCTTTGCCCAATCAGGGTGCAGTAAAAGCTGGTTATTAAGGAAAAGTGCCTGGAAGCTGGCTGTGGCGTTCTTAACAACTGATGAGTCATCAGCTATCAATAGGCTTCCCTACTGACAGTTGAATAAAAAAAAATGCCAGTAAAAAAAATGTAAAAAAAAAAAATGATGTGGGGTCCCCCCAGTCCCTTATCCAAGCATGCAGCCTGGTAGGTCAGGAAAGAAGGGGAGAGTAAGCACCCCCTGCTCCTGAACCATACCAGGCCCCACATACTGTACCCTCAACATGAGGTGGTGCTCTGCCCCCCCACCCGAAAGCACCTTGTCCTCATGTTGATGGGGACAAGAGTCTCTTCCCCAAAACCCTGAGCTGTGGTTGTGGGGATCTGCAGGCGGGCAGCTTATCTGCATCTGGAAGCCCCCTTTAACCCATTCACCAAAAAAGTGTCAAAAAGCAATAAAAACACAGAGACAGTTTTTAACATTTTCTTTATAAAAAAAACAATGTCCCCCCAAAGTATATTCATCGTCAATCATGACGCAGCCGCACAGCCGGAACCAGACAAAAAAAATTCTCTGCACTCATTTATGGCCAACCGCCAAATGTCTCCTCCGCTCAGTTGTTATTTAGGTGAGGGCGGGGCCACCAGGTGATGTCGCCAGGTGGCCCACCCTTACCTATATAAGAACTGTCAAACAGCAGAGGAGACATTCAGCGGTTGGCCATCAATGAAGGTGGAGCATTTTTTTTTGTTTGTTCTTTTAGGGTGCGTCAGGCGCCGTGATTAACCACTTGCCGACCGACTCCTGTACATTTACGTCGGCAGGATGGCACGGCTGCGCAAAGTAACATACCTGTACATCACTTTGAATTTGCCGCGAGCTCCGCGACCGTGCCCGCGGGACCCGCGGACTCGATGTCCGCCGGGTGCCCGCGATCATGTCACGGAGCTGAATAACGGGGAGATGCCAGTGTAAACACAGCATTTCTCCATTCTGCCTAGTGACAAGTCACTGATAGTCTGCTCCCTCTGATCGGGAGCAGTGATCAGTGTTGTGTCACTGCTAGCCCATCCCCTACAAAGTTAGAACACATCCCTAGGACACACTTACCCCTTCCTAGCCCCCTAGTGGTTAACCCCTTCACTGCCAGAGTCATTTACACACTAATCAGTGCATTTTTATAGCACTGATCGCTGTCTAAATGAAAATGATCCCAAAATGGCATCAAAAGTGTACGATGTGTCCGTCATAATGTCACAGTCACGATAAAAACCGTTGATCGCCGCCATTACTAGTAAAAAAAAAAAAATTAATAAAAATGCCATAAAACTATCCCCTATTTTGTAGACAGTATAACTTTTGCGCAAACCAATTAATAAATGCTTATTGCAAAAAAATTTACCAAAAATATGTAGAAGAATACGTATCGGCCTAAACTGAGGAAAAAAAAAATTTATATATATTTTTTGGGGATATTTATTATAGCAAAAAGTAAAAAATATAGCTTTTTTTCAAAATTGTCGCTCTATTTTTGTTTATAGCGCAAAAAAGGTGATCAAATACCAGCAAAGGAAAGCTCTATTTGTGGAAAAAAAGGACGTCAATTTTGTTTGGGTACAACATTGCAATTGTCAGTTAAAACGACGCTGTGCCGAATCACAAAAAGTGCTCTGGTCAGAATGGTGGTAAATTCTTCCGGGGCTGAAGTGGTTAACCACTTAACGACCGCCCACTGTAAATATACGTCGGCAGAATGGCACCGACAGGCAGAATCACGTACATATACGTGATTGCCTTTGTATAGTTGGGGGGTCCGATCGGACCCCCCTTCTTTACAGTGGGTGGTCGTTTTACCTTCGGGAGCGATCCGGCATGAGGGGACGGCCGTTCGATTCCGGGCCCCCCCTCTCGATCGCTCCCGGCGAATGAGAGCTTCCCCTGCCTGTGTACTGTTTACACAGGCAGGAGGAAGTGATGTCATCTCTCCTGCGGCGCTCACATATACCGAGCGCCGTACAGGAGAAGATGCAGGTTAGTGCACACAACACTACACTGACACCAGGACACATAGGCACATAAATCGCCCCCCCCCAGGCCCCCCCAGACACCCCCAGATCACCCCCCAGATCACCCCCAGCCCCCAGTCACAGTGTCACTGATTGCAGTGACCATTTATTTAGTGATCACTGCAATCAGTGACATGTGTGACTGTAAAAGTGTCACTACATTTAGTTTTAGGTCCAGTGTAGCCCCCTAACCCCCCTAATAAAGGTTTAACCCCCTGATCACCCCCCAGATAACCCTTTCACCCCCTAGCACCGTCGTCGCTAAGCGATCATTTTTCTGATCGATGTCTTAGCGTCGGTGATGCTGATCGGTAGCCAGTATTTTTTTTTAGGTTCGCCGCAGGTTTTTATAGCGTCGGGTACCCCCATATATTACCTAATAAAGGTTTAACCCCCTTGATCGCCCCCCAGGTAACCCTTTCACCCCCTATCACCACTGTCACTAAGCGATAATTTTTCTGATCGATGTCTTAGCGTCGGCGATTCTGATCGGTAGCCAGTAATTTTTTTTAGGTTCGCCGCAGGTTTTTATAGCGTCGGGTACCCCATATATTACCTAATAAAGGTTTAACCCCCTTGATCGCCCCCCAGGTAACCCTTTCACCCCCTATCACCACTGTCACTAAGCGATCATTTTTCTGATCGCTGTCTTAGCGTCGGTGATGCAGATCGGTAGCCAGTAATTTTTTTTAGGTTCGCCGCAGGTTTTTATAGCGTCAGGTACCCCAATATATTACCTAATAAAGGTTTAACCCCCTTGATCGCCCCCCAGGTAACCCTTTCACCCCCTATCACCACTGTCGCTAAGCGATCATTTTTCTGATCGCTGTCTTAGCGTCGGTGATGCAGATCGGTAGCCAGTAATTTTTTTTAGGTTCGCCGCAGGTTTTTATAGCGTCAGGTACCCCCATATATTATCTAATAAAGGTTTAACCCCCTGATCGCCCCCCAGGTAACCCTTTCACCCCCTATCACCACTGTCGCTAAGCGATCGTTTTTATGATCGTTGTCTTAGTGTCGGTGATGCCGATAGGTAGCCAGTAATTTTTTTTTAGGTTCGCCGTCAGGTTTTTATATAGCGTCAGGTACCCCCATATATTACCTAATAAAGGTTTTAACCCCCTAATTGCCCCTAGTTAACCCTTTCACCAGTGATCATCATATAAGTGTTACGGGTGACGCTGGTTAGTTAGTTTGCTTTTTATAGTGTCAGGGCACCCGCCGTATATAACCCAATAAAGGTTTAACCCCCTGATCGCCCGGCGGGTGATATCAATTAGGTTTTAGCGTCAGAGAGGGTCTGCGTCACACCCCAGGCAGCGTCAGGTTAGTGCCAGTAGCGCTAACACCCACGCGTTAAGCATACACCCCCTTAGTGGTATAGTATCTGAACAGATCAATATCTGATCTGATCAGTTCTATACTAGTGTCCCCAGCAGTTTAGGGTTCCCAAAAACGCAGTGTTAGCGGGATCAGCCCAGATACCTGCTAGCACCTGCGTTTTGCCCCTCCGTCCAGCCCAGGCCACCCAAGTGCAGTATCGATCGATCACTGTCACTTGCAAAACACAACACACATAACTGCAGCGTTCGCAGAGACAGGCCTGATCCCTGCGACTCCAGTGCTGTAGGAGGTGATTTCACCACCACAGTTAAAAAAAAAAGCATATATGCCGAAGCATTGGGGCAGCAGGGGCGGAGGAGCGATTTTGCTCCTAATGCCGTGTACATACGGTCGAAATTCCGACGGAGGCTTGCCCGTGGAAAAGTCTGACCATGTGTACGCGGCATAACTTTTGCGGGAAGATGCCCCCATGCTTCGGCATATATAAATGGTGCATGTATGCCCATCATTAGAAGTGGGTGGATGAAGGGCGGTATTCTAATGGTGGGCATACCCACCGATCAATCTTTTTTTTTCGTTCAGCCAACAGGCTGCATGAAAAAAAAGATTACAATACATGTCCAACAAGGACCAGCAACGTACTGGTATGTTGCTGGACTTTGAATGTTTATACCAGAATGATGCCTGTGGGTTTAGGTATTATCTTGGTATCATTCTTTTCAGCCAGCGGCCGGCTTTCATGTAAAAGCAATCCTAGTGGCTAATTAGCCTCTGGACTGCTTTTACAAGCAGTGGGAGGGAATGTCCCCCCCGGATATAAAAAGCGCCATTGGGAAATTGGGAAAGCATTTTATCACACCAATCTTGGTGTGGTCAGATGCTTTGAGGGCAGAGGAAAGATCTAGGGTCCAATAGACCCAAGTTTTTTCAAAAAAGAGTACCTGTCATTACCTATTGCTATCATAGGGGATATTTACAATCCCTGAGATAACAATAAAAATGATAAAAAAAAAAAAATATATGGAAGCAACAGTTTATTGCTCTTGCCCAATGGCGAACGCAAGCGTCGGTCTGGCGTCATATGTAAACAGCAATTGCACCATGCATGTGAGGTATCACCGCGAATGTCAGATTGAGGGCAGTAATTTTAGCAGTAGACCTCCTCTGTAAATCTAACGGGGTAACCTGTAAAGGCTTTTAAAGGCTTTTAAAAATGTATGTAGTTTGTCGCCAATGCGCGTTTGTGCGAAATTTTAAAGCATGTCGTGTTTGGTATCTATGTACTCGGCCTAAGATCATCTTTTTTATTTCATCAAACATTTGGGCAATATAGTGTGTTTTAGTGCATTAAAATAAAAAAAGTGTATTTTTTCCCCAAAAAATGCGTTTGAAAAATCGCTGCGCAAATACTGTGTAGAAAAAAAAATGCAACACCCACCATTTTATTCTGTAGGGCATTTGCTTTAAAAATATATATAATGTTTGGGGGTTCAACATAATTTTCTTGCAAAAAAAAATATGTTTTCATGTAAATAAAAAGTGTCAAAAAGGGCTTTGTCTTCAAGTGGTTAGAAGAGTGGATGTAAGCTTCCTAATGTTGTGTATAAAATGCCAGAACAGTTCAAAACCCCCCCAAATGACCCCATTTTGGAAAGTAGACACCCCAAGCTATATACTGAGAGGCATGTCGAGTCCATGGAATATTTTATATCTTGACACAAGTTGCGGAAAAAAGACAATTTTTTTTTTTTTTTTTGCACAAAGTTGTCACTAAATGATATATTGCTCAAACATGCTATAGGCATATGTGGAATTACACCCCAAAATACATTCTGTTGCTTCTCCTGAGTATGGGGATACCACATGTGTGAGACTTTTTGGGAGCCTAGCCGCGTACGGGACCCCAAAAACCAATCACCGCCTTCAGGCTTTCTAAGGGTGTAAATTATTGATTTCACTTCTCACTGCCTATCACAGTTTCGGAGGCCATGGAATGCCCAGATGGCACAAAACCCCCCCAAATGACCCCATTTTGGAAAGTAGACACCCCAAGCTATTTGCTGAGAGGTATTGTGAGTATTTTGCAGATCTCGCTTTTTGTCACAAAGTTTTGAAAATTGAAAAAAAAAAAGAAAAAAAAAATGTTCTTTCTTCATTTTCAAAAACAAATGAGAGCTGTAAAATACTCACCATGCCTCTCAGCAAACAGCTTGGGGTGTCTACTTTCCAAAATGGGGTCATTTGGGGGGGGGGTTTGTGCTATTTTGGCATTTTATGGCCTTCGAAACTGTGATAGGTAGTGAGGAGTCAAATCAAAAATTTGTGCCTAGAAATCCTGAAGGCGGTGATTGGTTTTCGGGGTCCCGTACGCGGCTAGGCTCCTAAAAAGTCCCACACATGTGGTATCCCCGTACTCAGGAGAAGCAGAAAAATTTATTTTGGGGTGCAATTCCACATATAACCATGGCATGTGTGAGCAATATATCATTTAGTGACAACTTTTTGTAATTTTTTTTTTTTTTTGTCATTATTCAATCACTTGGGACAAAAAAAAAATATTCAATGGGCTCAACAGGCCTCTCAGCAATTTCCTTGGGGTGTCTACTTTCTAAAATGGGGTCATTTGGGGGGGGGGGTTTGTGCTATTTTGGCATTTTATGGCCTTCAAAACTGTGATAGGTAGTGAGGAGTGAAATCAAAAATTTGCGTCCTTAGAAATCCTGAAGGCGGTGCTTGGTTTCCGGGGTCCCGTACGTGGCTAGGCTCCTAAAAAGTCCCACACATGTGGTATCCCCGTACTCAGGAGAAGCAGCAGAATGTATTTTGGGGTGCAATTCCACATATAACCATGGCATGTGTGAGCAATATATCATTTAGTGACAACTTTTTGTAATTTTTATTTTTTTTTGTCATTATTCAATCACTTGGGACAAAAAAAAAATACTCAATGGGCTCAACATGCCTCTCAGCAATTTCCTTGGGGTGTCTACTTTCCAAAATTGGGTCATTTGGGAGGGTTTTGTACTGCCCTGCCATTTTAGCACCTCAAGAACTGAGATAGGCAGTCATAAATTTAAAGCTGTGTAAATTCCAGAAAATGTACCCTACTTTGTAAACGCTATAACTTTTGCGCAAACCAATAAATATACGCTTATTGACATTTTTTTACTAAAGACATGTGGCTGAATACATTTTGGCCTAAATGTATGACTAAAATTGAGTTTATTCGATTTTTCTTATAACAAAAAGTAGAAAATATCATTTTTTTTCAAAATTTTCGGTCTTTTTCCGTTTATATCGCAAAAAATAAAAATTGCAGAGGCAATCAAATAGCATTAAAAGAAAGCTCTATTTGTGGGAAGAAAAGGACGCAAATTTCGTTTGGGTACAACATTGCATGTCCGCACAATTTACAGTTAAAGCAGCGCAGTGCAAAATTCTGAATTCACCTCTGGTCCTTTAGCTACCAAATGGTCCGGGGCTTAAGTGGTTAACAATGAATTTACATTGGGGGACACTGTTTTTTTATTTTTTAATAAAGGAATTGTTGAAAACTGTCTCTGTGTTTTTATTACTTTTGACACTTTTTTGGTGAATGGATATGGGTACTATCCCATACTTATTCACATGGGGGGCTGGGATCTGGAGGCCCACTTCTAGATTCCGATAAGCCCTATGCCCGCAGTTCCCCACAACCACAGCACAGGGTTGTGGGGAAGAGAACCATGTCCCCATCAACATAGGGACAAGGTGCTTTGAGATGGGGGGCAGCACCTCCCTGCCCCAAAGCACCCCACTATGTTGAGGGCATGTGGCCTGGTATGGTTCAGAGGGGGGGGGCTTTGCTCACCCGCTTTTCATTGACCTGCTAGACTACATGCTCAGAAAAGGGTCTGGTATGAATTTTGGGGGGACCCCACACAATTTTTTTTTTATTTTGGTGTGGGGTTCCCTTAAAATACATACCAGAAATTTCATTTTTGCTTCAGTGTGTTCTATATATGCTACAGATGCACCACTTTACAGGCAGACTAAGCGAACCCCCAGGCACTATATTTAAAGGAATTTTTCATTTTTATTATACCACTTTAAGCACCCATAAAATCACTGCTCCTTTAAAAACAATCCTTTTAGAAAAAAAAATACATTGATACATATCCCCAGGGTAGTACCCAAACCCCCATTCCCCTTTTATGGCCTATTACTTGCGTGTAGGGGTAGCCACTGTTACTTATGAAATTGTTATTGCTCTTGATGTTTCATATTGTTCTATTAATAGGAATGTAGTGAAATTTCCACATTGTTAGAAGAAGAATTATCCCATTCACCTAGAACTCTAAAACCATACCTTGAAATGCCAGTGGCATATTTATTTGCAGGAAAAAGGCTTGCAAAACATTGCACCCATGATCAGTGAATCATGGGTGTAATGCCAAGTTCCTCCAGACACTTCCTCCTGTCTCCTGTCCATACTGCAGTATGGGCTTTCAGTTGGAGAGCTGGAGGAAATGTCAATGGACTATGAGTGTGGGTCAACTTTGCACATATTTTCCACTGAGAACAGCAAGTCTGTCTGCCATGGTGACAGCCATGCCAATTTCATAAGTAACAGTGGCTACCCCTACACGCTGCCAAAGGGGAGCGAGGAAATGTGGGGGTGGAGTCTGCTTGGCACCAAGCTACATATTACACCCTAAATGCTGGTGTAACATGGTGTAAAAAACTCCAGTGGCGGCTGATGCTGGAGGATTTTGTGGGGGGCGCGGGCGGCCCCCTCCAGGTCTGCACTCACACTATTGTGGCGTTCCACTTGACTGTCTGATGCTGCAGGTTCTATCTTCAACTGGTCTTCTTTCCCAGTTCTGAATGGCCGGGAAGACAAAACCTGATGCCAGCTCACTGGCATCGCAGGGTGGGAGGGCTCAGGAACAATATAAAACTGGCCAATTCTGGCCTCGGCATGTGGTCACGTGCCTGTGAGGGGATGAGAGACCTGGTAGAAACCTTTTGGTCTGGCACCCTGCAGAGTGCACGCCCACAAAGATGGTGCGAGCCCATGTTATTACATAGTGGGCTTATTAGCCCCATTGTTATAGTAATAGAGGTGAATGAAAAAAAGTGATAAAAATTTATTATAATTATAATAAAAAATACATAAAAATCTAAAAGTACCCCTCTCACCCCCATACACATCCAAATGCAAAGTATTGTGCTTTATGTAAATATAAATTGCATCACACATGTGAGGTTGAGAATGTCTGCATCCAGAAGCTGACCATTCTCAAGTAAGAGCTCCATCATACACTTTAATATAAACACTCTTATCAATATGTGTCAACCTTTAAAAAACCTTGCCTCTATTTGTAGTTTTATAATTTTATACAGGTATGTACATGGGGCAGCCATATGCTGGCCGTCTGGCTGAGTAATTCACTGACCCGAAACATTGGGGAAGTCAGCCTAAGTTCAGTGGTCCTTATCCGCATACTTGTTTCGGATTACTGACTCACAGTATTATAACAAGAGCGGCAGGATGACAGGCAAGCAACTGGCATCTGTAATATGAGAAGTCAGCAAAGATGGCAGCTTCCACATTTCTTTCATGAAAGGTCCCTTTAAGGATGGTAGGCTATGTCCAGGAAAATGTAAATGCAAGATTATCATCATTGACTGAATGTCTGCTAGATTCAGCTAAATGTACTTGACCCTGTAAAGCAGGCTGTTCGCTCTCCGGGCTGTCATCTCTAATCCGTTCTCTGTCTCTCTGAATACTCTTTTACTCTTTGCATTGGATACGTGTTCCAGGTTATGAATGGCCTGGGAAGCCAGAAGATAATGCCGATTCGCTGGCATCGCAGGGTGGGAGGGCTTGGTGCAGAGTACTGCATCCTGAGGACAATGGGGCCATGGCATGTGGTCACGTGCCTGTGAGGGGGTGACGGACCTGGCAGAAACCTATTGGTCCAGCACCCCGCACAGTGCACAGCCACACAGATAGTGTGGGCTGGGGGGTGGAGCCCCTACACCCTTTATGGATCGGCCGCCACTGCTTTGGGGGCAGACTGGGCTACTCCCCAACACCTTTTTTTTCCTCTCTTTCTCATTTCTTGCTGATCTCATCTTCATTTTTTTCTTATGTGTTCTTTTGTCATGTACATCAGTTCTATTTCCCAAAATATGGCTTTTGTATTATTAACGTAAAATTATCAAAATTAATGTTACCTCTCTATTTAATTAGAATTTGTTATACCATGAAGCAAAACCAGGAGACCAATTTAAATATACATTACTTTCTGCCACTGTCTGAAATACATTTTAGTGAATTTAAACTACAATACACAAATGTTAGTAAATGTAACAGTGGCATAGAAGATTATATGCACAAACTAACAAACCAACAATAAAATAATAGATTCACTGTATAACATTATGAAAAACAGAAGTAATGCACCATAACATTTTTTTCACTAAACAAGAAAATGATGAAGGATATTTTTAAACAAAAAAGCATATATATTGGGTTATTAAAAACCCAGAGATGCAGAGTAATTATATTTCCATTAAAACTCTTAATTAGGAAAACTCTACTAGAACATGTTGTTCATTACTTTGGGACATTTGAATAGGCACCTAAAGCATTAATAGGAACATAGTGATCAATAATAATACTTGAAACATAAACAAATCTATAGCAAAGACTTTAGAGATTTAGAAAAAAATTAATAATCATCTTAAGAAGCCCCTATGCAAATAAATCATGCCATTAAAATATTGAAAAATAAATTAAATAGGAAGTAATAACAAGTGATGCAAGAAAATAGTTATACCACCTTCACACCATATTTTATTAATTGGATTTTTTATTTAAAAAAATCATTTAAAATGTAACATCTTTAAAATATGATGTATGACTTTAATATGTCTTTGAAACTCCATTGTCACCAGTTATCCATCACATTAGGCGGTTTCTCCTAATAAGCTCTAATTGGTACTAACATCTGAGTGCAACCAGCTATAGCCTCAGACTTTCATAGTCTCTTAACATGCTGGGTCCATTGTTTTAAGTGATCACTGAGGCGTGCAGTGCTTTGAGAAATTACATTAAATCAAGTAAGTGATCATTAAAGTTATAAGATACTTTTAACCGCTTTTTGTCAGTCCAACAGAACTGCCTTTATGAAGCAGTTTTTCCCTCTTTAGCTTTCTTTCTAATGTTGAATGTCAATAATTTAAAGTGTAGCCCTAGTCATAACTTTACCACTGTTCCATTGAAAGTCATAACATTTTGGATTCCCCGCTATTTTCTCTTTAGGTGACAATGGTCCTCAGGACATACAGTGAGGTTAGATCTCCTCAACAGGGATACACAAAGCAATAAGAAACTGAATACAAGAGAACCCATCCTCATTTTAATCAAAACCACATAAAAATTGTTAATTATAGTTATACCCTAACATATTGATATGCGCTGCATGTGACCAAAAAATCCTTGTCTAATCCTTGTCTATATGTTTGAGTAGAACAGGAATAGTTTGTGAGGGGTATAGCAGCCTAGCAAAACTAACCATCTCAATAAGATTACATCTTCCCAGGGGGGATATAGGAAGATATTTCCATTACTAGTTCTGTTTGTAATCAGCTTTAATTTAAATATTGGAGGTGTTGTATATGGTCAACTGTGGGTAAAGGATTGTGTATATGGGATTGTAGTTTTTTTTTTTTTACTTTTTTTTGTTGTTTGAACTGGATGGTCTTTTTTCAACCTGACTAACTATGTACACGATACTCACACTATACTCAGACTACACTAACACTACACTGACACTCTACACTCAAAGTCACAATAACACACTAATCCACTAGTAACAAACAGAGCCCTGCTCTATCTATCTTCACTCCAACAACACACTGCAAAAGTTTCCTGTGGGAAGGAACCTTTTATAGTGTGGGGTGGGTGTTAGGATTAAGTTCACCTGCTGGTGGCTCTATCCTGTTCTGGGCTGTTTGCTGCAGCTCCAGTGTCCACCAGCAGGTGTCTCTCAGGAGCCAGCAGGCTGGTGTAATCAGGTGAATTGGTGTTCAGCTGCCGCGGGGCTACTTAAGGCTTCTGCTCCCTTCCCCCTAGGTGTGACGATTTTGGTTTGCTCTGTGCCCCGACTGGGCAAAGCCTTGCACCTGACCAGTGGTCAGGTGCATTGCTTCATTCAACTAGGGACCTAGAATGCACTGTGCATGCGATTTTTCGGGCTGAACTTTTGCTCGGCTTAAACTGTTCACCCAACTCTAATTGAGATTTTTCTCCAATTTCTGTTCTGTGTGACAGTCCCCATGTTGACAGAAAGTGAAAGGAAATCTCCCCATTAGAGACACAGATACCAGTCCAGTAATGTCTTGGCAAACAGTGGTGAGTTTATTTGTGCTTTTTACAAGTGCTGTACAGTGCTTCAGAAGAAAATGAATGTCTTGGCTTTTACTACATATTGGCAATCCCAAATAACAGGCCTAATGCTTTTAGCTTCCACATACACAGTGTTGTAGTTTTCACCAACTTTTAACAGGACCTGTCTGTTCCCCAGGTTGCAGAACACTAACTGTGTGTCCCAGGTGTCAGGACCTGGATCACCAGCTGATGGCACTCTGATTACCCCTTGAGAATAGTGTTGTAGTTCTAAAGTCCACCAGTGGGTGTCTCCCAGCAGCCAGTAGATCCCAGTACTTAGTCAACACCTGATGCTGTCTGCTGGGAGGGTTTTTACAGCTTCCTCTACACTTCCCTTGTGCTTCAGTGTTTTTCCCTGCTAGCCAGATCCTGGTTGCTGTTTGATCTTGAACCTGATTCTTGTATGATCCTGTACGCTGTACCCTGCTCCCTCATACCTGCTTCCCTTTTTTACGATCCCAGTCCTAGTTCCCCTTTTTCCTTACACCTCCAGTTTTATCCTGTGATCTGTGTTTCCAATTTTGTATATATTGTATATAGATAGTTACTAGTTAGACTTTCTGTTACTTAGCGAGTTTGTTTTTAAGCCATTTTTATCAGTTGGTTATGGTTCATGTGTATTTTGACGTTTACTGTGTATTTTGGTTGCTGGTATTTGGATGTGTTTTGCGTTTTTTTTCACTGTTAATAAGATAGTTTAAATCCTATATAGCCTGGTCTCAGTTTCCTGAGTTTAGCTACGCAGATCTGGCTATTCCTGAAGTCTATATCCCTGATACCAGGTGAGCCTAAATTGCCAAAAATGGAGAGGTGGAAAACTAAGACAGGCCATAGGTGAAAAAAAAATATCCGTTGAACAAAGATCGAAATTGTTGCTTGATGTTTTATACCATTGTGCCAACATTGTTTCATAATTTACCCTGCGAAAACAAAAATGTTTTCTTCTTCATCAGCAAAAGCGACGCAATGTATTCTGACCTCTTGGCTTGAAATAATAATAAGACTGGGTTTTACAAGACTGCAATACACAAAATGTTGAATTTGCTTGTCGCCTACAGCTAGCTCTGGCTGAATTTTTTAATTTCCTATAGTAGAAAAACACACACACTACAATATGGTCATCAAAATAAGATATGACAGAACTTTTGTGACAGAGAACATTAATTTCTCTCATGCACATCTCAGTTTTATTTTATTTTTTTCAAACAATAATCCTGTAAAAGATTAGAAAATAGTTTGTTCTGATAAAAATTTCCAACATGTTCGATCAGTTATTTTTGATAGCCGCACAAAAATCTTGTGTCACTGTGGGCACAAAAATTATTTGAAAAAACAAATACTCTTTCTTTTGACATGACAATTTGGTTATTTTTTTGACTCATGCATGGCCTGCTTTAGAGTGGTCAAAAGGAATATAAAGGTGTAAGAGAGGAGCCTGGAATATGTGAAAATCTCAAACAGGACTTTTCCAGGCTCCATGTGAGACTCTGCTCCAATACGCTTTAGGGAAGTTTGAGTAATGATTTTAATGTCAGATGCACTTGTTTCCAACATGTTGGAAAATCTTTGACCAACCCTGGGCAATCTTACAATCTAGCAGTAAAAGTGGGAGGTAAGTAATGTACAGCATGTTCACAGCTTCAATCAGTATGGTAACTCATTTAAGAACAGTAGTCCGTCTCTGCAACTGACAACAGATAGAACTCTTTTCTCTGACTCAAGAACAGCCTAAGCAGATAGTAAGAGACAGGGGCCAGTATTAAACAAGTCAGTGTATTTAGGGCTTTAAATCCTAACCTAACTCCAGTAAAACACTAAACATTATCCCTTGCATCTTTGTAAATGTCCACTGCGGGAGGGGGGGGGTTGCCGCGGGACAGAGATTTTTTTTACAGACTAGTGCTGCTTGTTCTTGAGCGGGGGGACGAATGTGTAAGTGAGACAGGTGTCTGCTTACATTTGTCAGCAGGGGGGTGGGTTGCAGCCGCCGGAGACCTGTCATCCATCCTTCTCCCCAGGACCTCCTGCTCACATCGTTATGCGGGAACGAAACAACTTGTGCGGGAGTGCGGGAAGGAGTTGCCAAACTGGGTAAGTCTCGCCCAATCCGTGCCAGTTGGGAGGTATGCATTGGGGCTGTGCCCACCATGCTTCATAGACGGCAGAATATCTTCTAGGAGCATCTCCCCTTGCCGGCGGTGTCCCCAATCACCTCCAGGCATTGTTTTGCTGTCCGCGCATGCGCGGCATTCAGCCACGCGTTCGTGTGACATAACGACGTCTTGCATTTGCGGCGGAAGTGACGGCAGCGGCCAGAGATCTCTGTCCTTCCGGGACGCCGAGGGAGTCACCAAGGAGAGCCGCCATTGCGGCTTGGGTTCCCTCGGTCCAGCAATGTGAGGATGGGGCCATTGCGGCCCGCCATTTTCCCCATTAAGGGCAATATAAATTAATGCAGGGAGCTAGGTGGATCCTGCCAGGATTCCCAGTATCCCAACATGGACAGCAGGACAGTTTCCAATATGTAAGTACACTCCTCTCCACAGGTTGACTTCAATTCCATGCAATCAACACTAGTTCAACTGTGTATATGTAGTAACAATTTTCCTAAATAACTTACTAGTAAAAATTAATAAATATAAACAACTCCACATAAAAACATGTAAATCACACTAAACTAGCTGACCAAGTATAATCATATCACTGCACTTTAACATTGTAATCTCCCTACCCTTAAAGATACATTTTGTCTTCATTTGTCACAACTTTTGTTGATGCATATTTTTGGCACGTTTTAATGTCATATTTTTATCACTTTTACACACTCAGGCCTCGTACACACGACCGATTTTCTCGTCGTAAACAGTCAAGAAAAGTGCCGCGAGAGTTTTTTTGTCTAGAAAAACGTTCGTGTGTATGGTTTTACGACGAGAAACTTGACGAGAATCTCGACGAGAAAATAGAGAACCTGCTCTCTATTTTCTCGTCAGGAGTCCAGATTTCCTCGTCGTGTTTCTCGTCGGCCTGTTTTGTGACGAGAAAATGGTTCGTGTGTATGCTTTTACGACTCTTCCAAAAGCGCGCATGCTCACAAGCAACTATGAGACGGGAGCGCATCTTCTGGTAAAACAAGCCTTCATAATGGAGAGAGCACATTCGTCACGCTCATAAATATTTCATCGTTTAAATGTTCTGCATTGAATTCTTCGTTAGAATGTTACATTAATCAAAACGAGAGACCTTCTTTTGCTGCTGATATTCACACAGAGTTATGCCTTATTTTTAACCTTTTTCATGCTGCTCTTTATAAGATTTATGTGTATTATATCGTGCAAGTTTTTAGGAATAATTTAAATGGTTAGATTTTTCAAAATGATGTTAATTATAATTTCTCAATGTTTTGATAGCGATCTCCCATTTAATTTTCTAATCTATATTTTTAAAATTTCACACCATGTTTTTGAGCTAATCAGATTTAGTTATTCTTTTGGGGGGGTGATATCTGTGCCTTTTATTGTCAGTCAAATGTATCTGCTTACTCCAAAGCTTGTTTTTTTTTATTTAAAAATACACATAGTCAAGTATGAACTTAAACAAAAAACACATTTATTCATGTTTATAAATTAAATAAAGAGAAGGCAGCGCTGGAGAAGCTGCTGCCATTTGTGCATCCCAGGGACCCCAGAGCACACAGCAACCCTGTGTGGACACTAAAATTGGGAGCTTGAGAAGGCCCACATTTCAGAACACAATCTGATGCTGGCCTCCCAGAGGTCAGGAACAGCAGCAGGTGAGATATATGTCCCAAGTGTGTGGTACTACAACAGGCTGCCTTCTGTCCGACCAGTGCGACCACAATGAAGCAAGGCCATCACTTCCTCTTCTTCCTGGCAACCTTCCCTGCAGCCTTTACTGAAGCCTTCCTTCTTCGTTTAGCTGGAGGCTGGCCCACTGGAGGGGTACTCCTGTCAGGAGGAGGAGGTGGAGGTGTAGCAGAAGGGGGTGGGGCAGAAGAAGAAGGTGGAGGTGTAGCAGAAGGGGGTGGGGCAGAAGGTGGAGGTGTAGCAGAAGGGGGTGGGGCAGAAGGTGGAGGTGTAGCAGAAGGGGGTGGGGCAGAAGAAGAAGGTGGAGGTGTAGCAGAAGGGGGTGGGGCAGAAGGTGGAGGGGTAGCAGAAGGGGGTGGGGCAGAAGAGGAAGGTGGAGGTGGAGGTTGAGGTTGGGTCAGTTGGGCCACCTCACATATGGCGGTATTGGGGGTAATTTGCTCCATCACCCCCTTGTTGAGCAAGGTGATGAGCAGGGGTTCGCATAGGAGGCGTTGCTCCATGCTCATCACCTTGAACTTAGCCTCCACTAGGCCGGCAATGGCCTCTTCAGGGGATGTGGGCTCCTTGAGGGTGGCATGGGCCTCTTTAATAAGGGCCATTGCTGCCTCACTGGTGGTCCTGTCCCTCCTGCCTCTTTTGTGAAGCCTGATGGGAGGCACCTGGGATCTGGTGCTTCTCCTTTGCCCTGCCACCTCCTGTCTGCCACTGGGCCCTGCCACCTCCTGGCTGCCACTGGGCCCTGCCACCTCCTGTCTGCCACTGGGCCCTGCCACCTCCTGGCTGCCACTGGGCCCTGCCACCTCCTGGCTGCCACTGGGCCCTGCCACCTCCTGGCTGCCACTGGGCCCTTCCTCCTCCTGCCTGACAGTTTCCAGACCCTCCTCCTGGCTGATTTCATCCTGTGTATGAAAAAGAAACATAGTTTAATATGTTGGTTTAATCTTTGCATCAAACTTTGTAATCCTGATGGAAGCAATTAGAATGTAAATGCATAAATCCTTGCTTTAAATTTACCACTACATCAGCTTGACTATTTACCACACAATTAAGTGCAGAATAATGTCTACAGATCATGATTTCACTTGTTGAATACAAAATAATGTATGTTTCTCATCCTGACATATTTGGGAAACATTAATTTTATCCCACTACATTTTCAGTTAATACTATACCTGGCTCCAGATGGCCAAATCAGGATCATCCAGGATGGCTGCCTCCTCTTGCTCCAGAGAAGGCTCAGGTTGGCTGCAGGGAAGTCTGGGGGGAAGAGTGGAGAGTGATGGCCTTGGCTCAATGTGGTCATCCAGGAAGGACATCCTGCTGTAGTACCACAAAACCAGGACATAAACATCATCTGCTGCTGCTCCTGACCTCTGAGAAGCCAGCACCTTAGAGCGTTCAGTCCTGTAGGTACCTCTCAAGCTCCCAATTTTAGTGTCCACTTGTTTTGCTGTGGCTGTAGGCACCTTGGTATGCACAAATGGGAGCAGCTTCTCCAGCGCTGCTTTTCTCACCCCTTTTTTTATGGATGGGGTTTTTGGTCTCCCACAGAGCCGGCAGCTCCCTTACCCGGTCAATAAATTCCGCCAGGAACTCTTTGTCGCTAATAAATACATTCATATTGTATCTGCAAGTAAAATAAATTATATTTAAATAATGTGAGGCAAACAGTCTAACCTCCTTCACATCCTAGTCACCATATATATCCTCCAACAATCTCAAGACAGTATAGGCCAACAATTTTAACAAGTCTCACAAAATCACATACCTTCGTTCGCACGTCCGTCACTTGAACTCCTCTCTCCGCACACCGAACGTACTATAGTCACATGTGTGTTTGCTATATACACACCATGCATGCGTCCAAATTCGAACACGTCGCTCCGCACACGTCGCCCGCCCATGACGTTCTAACTAACATCTTTTCCCCGCCCCTTCTCTTTCGGCGCGCAGACAGATATGGCGGAGTTACAGCAGGTGTCTGATAATTCCGCAACTAGCGAGGAGACAAGCCCGGAGACCGAGGACACGTCACGATCAAGGAGGAGATTCAAGGCATCGAATATGTCTTTGGCGGAGATGGCGGAGATGGTGGACATCTTGGTCAAGGCTGATTATGATGCCAAGCATGGGCCGTATAGCAAACCAAATAGAAGGAAGGCCAAAATCCTCACTAAAGTTGTGAAGAGTCTGAGGGCGAAGTTCGGGGTGAAACGCTCAAATGAGCAGCTCAGAAAGAGGTGGTCAGACCTCAAACTGAGGGAGCCAGACCAGTTGAGGAGCATAAAGAGGATGCTCGCTAAAAGTAAGTAAAATGACGACCTTTCTGCTATTAATCTTTTTAGAAACTGACTTTTTTTTTTTTTAAAGCATATTGGACTCCCTTCCAAAATGTATTATTTTGAACTAGGTTGGGCACAGTAATCGTTCGTTACGTTACCGACACTTCGTTCGGCCACTATCCGTGGTTTTGGCTTATTTAAGACCCCCAAAAGTAATTAGACATCTGCCATTTTTGATCAAGTATTGTGGATAATTTTTAAGTCTAGATGATGTGTTTGTAAGGAGAATGAAATGCAAACTTTAATCAGTGTAAAGGAGAGGACACTCAGCAGCTGCTTCCACATCTGTACTTTGGAGCACTATAGTGTGGGCCACCAGACCCGCCTTTTTTGGGTGTCCCACACAGGTGCATCAGAGTTTATTTGTGGTGCCTCCATGTCCCAAAAATTACATCCAAATGTGAATAATAAACATATTTGGGGTCATAAAGAATGCATTTTTCTTTAAATTCCGCACAAACACACACTTGTACCCCACTTCCAAACAATTTAGCCTGTTTTAAGTTTAAAAATGAGATTTTTACAGTGTGATAAATAGACCTTTGGTTTTATTCTCATAGGGGAGAGAAGACTGGGAGGAGGACACTCCAGGGAGCACATGCACCCCACAACTTCCAAGCAACCCCAAACTCCCAAAGATCCACAACCGAAAGATGTGCAGGAAGTTGAGGTGGAGGAAGGAGAAGTGCAGGAAGGAGAGGTGGATGACGTTGTGGATCTGGTCACCACAACAGGTCAGTATCTGACACCACAGCTTAAGGTAAGCGAGGTAGGCCTGCAGAGTTTTATTAATTTTTTTTTATGGTTTTTAGGGGATGGAAATGTTGTGAAGGATAGCACACCGTTCTCTGCTGACAGTGCCCTCCGCCTCATCCAGCAAGTGATGGAATGTAGCACGGAACTGGACCTAATTAAACAAAGAATCCATGTGATGGAACAAACATTTAAAGACATTCTCGATGTTTTGGGGAGAATTCAATAAGCCATCCAAACACATTTGTTTTTACATGTTTGTTTTTATATTTTTACTAATTTTTTGAGTAACAAAGCAGCCAAAAATTGAATATGCACACAGTGTGTGAACATGTGCTATCTGCCATCAGGGGATATCCATGTACGTCTTTTGTGGGTGCAACCCCTTCCTCGTATCAAAAGTCGGTGAACTGAGGAAGGGGATGCACCCCCAAAACACATCCATTGATCACCCCTGATGGCAGATAGCACATGTTGACAATAGGGATCAGGATTGTAAACTTCCTATTTGCAAAAAAGTAAAAATGTGTGCATATTGAATTTTTGGCTGGGCAAGGGGTGGCAGGACCCCATATTAGGACGGGCACATAGAGACATAGTTTGTGTAACTGAATGTCTCAGATTGCTCAGAGGTATCCAATGTTGTCATTTTAGAAATGCAAGTGGTATTTTTGTATTTTCATAAGCCAAAATTTGACGGGTTGTGGTCAGGCCAACCCCAAAGTAAAACAAAAAAAAATGTGCAGAGAGTAAAATATTTGACCACAAACAACGTGTAGCTTCTTTTTATAATACACTCTAAGCTTATTTGGTTCTTTTGTAAGGTAACATAGTGAAATTGGTTGTTATTTACTAAAGTAAAATACACTTGCCACTACAAATGCACAAAGACAAACTAGGAGACAGGAAAGAACAAATAATTAAAGGTTTAAACAAGATTTTTATTGGGATACTTAGACATAGGCTGGCATAGGAATTGCCCCCCTACCCGTGAAATACTCCATGTATTTGTCCCGAACCACACGGGCATTTTGGGGGGGCAAGCCAAGAAGGGCAGATTCCAGGCCCGGAAGGGGATTTGCAGGGGAAAGTCCAGCCTCTGGCAAAACTGAGGCCATATATGAATTCGCTTTGCGGCAAAGAAAATTGTGTAGCACACAGCAGCATAACACTACATAGTTTATTTTGTAGTCCGCCAAGTGGATGGAAGTCATAAAAAGGCAGAACCGGCTGGCCATTATGCCGAAGGCATTTTCAACGACTCTTCGGGCCCTGGCCAGCCGGTAATTGAACACACTCTTCTCTGGGGTCAGGGTCCTCTGTGGAAATGGCCTCATAAGATGCCGTCCGAGTCCGAAGGCTTCATCAGCCAAGAAAACAAAGGGGAGTCCTTCAATATTCCCTGCATCCGGTGGCAATGCAAGGTCGTCACTCTGGAGACGGAGGGCAAACTCCGTCTGGATGAAGGATCCCCCATCGGACATCCGGCCATTCTTCCCTACATCAACATAGAGGAATTCATACCGTGCTGACACCACCGCCATCAGCACAATGCTATGAAACCCCTTGTAGTTGTAGTAGTAGGATCCAGAACGGGGTGGCGGCACGATGCGGACGTGCTTCCCGTCTATGGCACCACCGCAGTTGGGGAAGTCCCACCGCGTGGCAAACTCCGATGCCACAGTCTGCCATTCCTGTGGCGTTGAAGGAAGCTGTGGAGTGAAACAAGATGAAATAATATTAGAAAAACAAAGGCATACATTACAAGCAAATTCAAGACCAAAAAATTAGAGACCAACATCAATCTAATTATACGTTTATTAAGGTGTGTAAAAAAAGTATAATGGAAGGCTCATTTATCATATTCATCACCCCCTCTGATGGGCCATTACTAAATTATTTTGGGGGGGGAGATGTGTTTGGCCACAGGATAGCATTGCAGTGGCGGTGCGTCCAGAGTGGGCGCTGGAGCACTGTCCCCTCTCTCCTGTGCCCATCACTCAGAACAATACATAGGTTCATGCGTTGCATGAACCTATGTATTGTCTATGCCGCACACTATTCAGGTGGATGGCCTCTTGTAAAGCGACCGACATATGATTAATTGCGTCATTTAGGGGGTTAAAATTGCAGAGCAGAAACAGGTATTAAAAAAGTCTTGCAAATTACAACCTGAGGGATGTAATTGGCTTCCTCAAAGAAAAATCGGGGACGCAAGGAGGGGGCATTCCTTGTGTAAACACTGACAGGCAGCTCTGGCAATCATGTTCACCAAGTCTGTTTAATGGTAACATGATTGGCTGATGCAACATGAAGGGAAGGAGAAGACATCAAGGACAGAAGAAGGATGGCGCTGACCACAAGAAGGTAAGTGCAGGGCTGGGGGGAAACTGGCTGCAATAGAGGGGACTAAATGGCTGCATTGGAGGGGACAACTGGGGGCGTTTATTAGGCAACAGAGCAAAAAAGGAGGAAGTTTATTTCCGAAATTGGGGTTGTAACCCCCCAACATTTGGAGCAACAGGCGCCCCTGCTGGAAAAGTTAGTGAGGGGAAATATTTAGGGAGGATAAAAAAGGGGCATTTAAAAACTTCCAGCATGCATGGGGACAAAGGGGACATTCTCAGCATATTACAATCATGGTAATTAGGAAAGGATGAAAGAAATACAATACATTAGCATACATGTAATACATAAAATGTGATGTGAAGGGAGAAAACTTACCCTAATATAGTCCTCCTGCAGGACTTGTATAATAGCAGAACAGGTGTCTGGGATTATGAGGCCCAGAGCCTGGGGGGAGATGCCTGTGGTGAACTTCAAGTCCTGAAGACTTCTCCCTGTCGCCAGGTAACGCAACGTGGCGATGAGCCTCTGCTCAGCACTGATGGCTTCCCGCATAACGGTGTCCTTCCTGGTAATATAGGGGGACACCAAAGCCAACAGTTCCTGAAAAACGGGGTCAGACATCCTCAGAAAATTCCTGTAGTCCTCAGGATTATTCTCGACGATCTCCCGCAGCAGAGGCATGTGGCAGAATTGGTCCCGCTGGAGCAACCAATTCTTGGTCCATGAACTCCTCCTCACACAATTCATGGACTGGTCTTGGTCCAAAACAAGCAGACCAACACCAAGCGCACGCACAGCACGAACTCGACGACGAGAACGTCCAGGCGACATGGCTAGGAAACGGTCGTCTAATCAGAACGTACAGAACAGAACGCACTTTAGAACAGCAAGGCCTATGAATAACGAACTGAAATTCAGAAACGAACAGGCAAGAACGCACTGTAAAACAGATACGACCTGCCTAGACGCCCTGAAAGTCAAGATACGAACCCACAAGCACAAACTGAACGGCAGAAAACGATCTGAAAAGTACGAAGACTGAAAAGCGCGAATCGTCTCTTCCCAAACTTTTACTTCACACGCGGTAACACGAGATCAGCAAAAGCAGCCCAAGGGGTGGCGCCAAGAAAAAAGATCTTCCCCTTTATAGTGCCGTCGTACGTGCTGGACGTGAGCGCAGAGAACCACGAGGAAATTGGGAAATGACAGTGTGTACGCATAGAAAGCTTGACGAGAAAATCGACAAGCTTAACAAGAATCTCGTCGAAAAAAACGACGTGTTTTTTACGACGAGAAAATCGGTCGTGTGTACGAGGCCTCATGCCGCGTACACACGATCGATTTTCTCGACGGTGAAAACACCGTCGAGAAAATAGACGGGAAAAACAAGGGAACGGCTTGGTTCCCTACACACGTCCGTTTTTCCCGACATTTTTCTCTTTGTCAAGAAAAACGACCGTGTGTGGGCTCCGCCTCAGTGTTTCCCTATGGGAAAACTGCCTCGGAAAAAAAACGACGGGAATCACGATGAGAAAAATTAGAGCATGTTCTAATTTTTCTCGTCGTGATTAATGCCGTTTTTCCCGTCGTGAAAAATGACAAAAAGACCATGGACGATCGTTTTTCTCGTCCAAAGGAAAAAATTACATTTTTCTCGACGAGAAAAATGATCGTGTGTACGCGGCATTACCCATTATCTACTCACCATTACTTATCATGCACACTAACCTTGTAGTTGCACACTGCTCTCACTCCACTATCACTTTATCATTACCAACACCCTCATTACCCTCACCTAATATATACTACCTATTGCCCTATAATTTAATGAATATGTGCCCCTTTTCTCAAACAGGCGCATATCCTTATATAGGAAAACCTAATATATAGAACACTATAATACAACAAACTCTAGGATGCCTTTTTGGATAATTCCTGCTTGCCCATATTTAATTTAATACATATAAAACTCAAAACACATTAAGGGCATTATATAATGCACTTCATAACATTTTTCCAACACTTTTGCCGCAGGTGTCCGCCATTCTGCTCATGCATGCCCCGTAGGGGCCCTCCTCCTAATGGTGACTCCCTGCAAGTCACATGTGGTCCAGATTGACGCTGCATCTTGGGGTGCCAAACGGCTGGGGAGCCATCTAGGTCCCTTTTGAGGCTTTTTAGTGGAAACTCTGGTTCAAGAAGGTTTCTTTCCTTTTTATACACAGCTAATTTTTAACTATGTACTCTATATACATTTCTTGCTGCTATGGAATGTACCTAGGCAGGATTTGAAATTTATCATGTAATCTTTTACAGCAAACCAACAAACCTCTGAAGAAGACCCCAACTGGGGTAGAAAAGCGTCAGTTTGTCAATGCACAGATGCAGCTAACATTTTAAGTTGTATGACTATTTTGTTTTTTGCACCCCTGTGTATGGATTTTTAAACTCCTTGCTACCAGAGTTCATATTGTAATTATATGGATTTTTATACCTTTATACCTTTTTCTACCAGAGTTTGTATTGTAATTGTCCAATTATACCATATGTTTATATCCAATAAATCTTTTAACCACTTCCCGCCCAGTCAATAGGAGATTGATGTCCGGGAAGTGGTTCTGTTATCCACACTGGACGTCTATTGACGTCCTGCAGGATAACAGCATTTTCTAGTAGTTTTTTTAAATTATCAATGCTCCCTGCTAAAACCACTGCCTGTGGAAGAGATTTCCACATCCTAACCGCTCTTAGGCCGCGTACACACGACCGGTTTTCTCTGCAAAAAACGACAAGAAAACTGTTGGGAGAGCTTTCTTGCCGAGAAAACCGTTCGTGTGTATGCTTTCTCGTCGAGAAAACTGGCCAAAATCTCGACGAGAAAAAAGACGACCTGCGGTCTTTTTTCTTGTCGGAGTCTCATTTTTTCTCGGCGTGATTCTCGTCAGACTGTTTTTGGACGAGAAAACCGTTCGTGTGTATGCTTTTCCGAGTCTTCAAAAACCGCGCATGGTCAGACTCAAGTATGAGACGGGAGCGCACCTTCTTGTAAAACTAGCGTCCGTAATGGAGATAGCACATTCGTCACGCGTTAACAATTTTTGCATCGTTTAAATGCTACACATTAAAATCTTCTTTAGAATGGTACAATGATGAGCAATTATGAGCTTTTTTGGCTGCAGATCTTCACACAGATTTCTGACTAATTTTTTGCAACATTTCTGAATGCAGATCTCATGAATATGTTATTTTATTTTCTCGAGCAAGATGTCATATTTTTTATTTATTTTTTTAAATTTGGAATAATTTTGTCAGATATGCATTTTAAAATCTTATGTAATTTCTAGTGATCTCCATTTTTTTTTCCGGTGTAAATTTAACACAATAATCTTCTATTTTTTGTCCTTCAAGGCGTTTTTTTGGTGTTAACTGTCCCATTTAAAATCTAGCTTTCTAAGTTTTGTAAATTACCTGCCTACTCACCAGCTAAATATTTAGCTTTAACAAAAACACATAGGCAAGTATTAACTGTAAAAAAAAAAAAACATTTAATCTGGTATACAAAATAAGAATAACCAAACTAGAAGGCAGCGCTGGAGAGCCTGCTGCAATTTGTGCAACTGTGTGGACACCAAAATTGGGACCTTGAGAAGCACATACAGTAGTGAGCCCAATCTGGTCTTGGACTCCCAGAGGTCAGGAACCGCAGCAGGTTAGATACATGTCCCAAGTCTGTGGAACTACAACAGGCTGCCTTCTGTCTGACCACATTGCAGCAAGGGAATCACTTCCTGGTCTTCTTGCTCCGCTTCCCTGCAGCCTTCTTGGTAGGCTTCCCTGCAGCCTTCTCTGCAGCCTTCCTTGTCTGCCTGGCTGGAGGCTGTGCCTCAGGAGGTGTACTCATGTCAGGAGGAGGAGGTGGAGGTGGAGAAGAAGGAGGTGGAGGAGAAGTAGAAGGAGGTGGAGGAGAAGAAGAAGGAAGTGGAGGAGAAGAAGAAGGAGGTGGAGGAGAAGAAGAAGGAGGAGGTTGTGAAAAAGGAGGTGGAGGTGGAGAAGAAGGAGGTGGAGGATAAGAAGAAGGTACAGGAGGATGGCCGTGGTCACAAATAACAGTGGTCTCTGTGAGTCTGCCCCTCAACCCCTTATTTAAAAGGGACATGAGCAGGGCCTCACAAAGTAGCCATTGTTCTGGTTGCATCTGGGCCCTTTTCATGCCGACCAATGCCGCATAGCCCTCATCAGGGGTTGGGGCTGCTGGAGGGTGGCATGTGCCTCTTTAATGAGGGCCAGTGCTGCCACACTCACAGACCTATCCCTCCTGGCCCTTCTTGGTGGCATGCGGATTGGAGGCACCTGACACCTTGTCCTACTACTTGGACCAGCCACCTCCTCTCTGCCACTAACCCCAGCCTCCTCCTGCCTGACATTTTCCGACCTGTCATCCTGGCTGACCTTCTCCTGTGTAAAAAAAGTGACATATTTTAGAGTTTTGTTTCATCAATCACACACAGGGGGTTATTTAGTAAAGGCAAATCCACTTTGCACTACAAGTGCAAACTACAAGTGCACTTGAAATTGCATTTAAAGTGTACTTGGAAGTGCAGTCGCTGTAGATCTGAGGGGGACATGCAAGGCAAAGAAAAATCAGAAATTTAGCTTGCACATGATTGGATAATAAAATCAGCAGAGCTTCCCCTCATTTCAGATCTACCCCTCAGATTTACAGCGACTTTACTTCCAAGTGCAATTTCGGTGCAATTTTTAGTGCACTTTGCACTTGTAGTTTGCACTTGTAGTTTGCACTTGTAGTGCAAAGTGGATTTGCTTTTAGTAAAGATCCCCCACAATGTTCAGCTCATTGACTGTTGCAAATAATTCTAATTTTCTTTTTATAATACTCTCATTATGCCCCCATCATTTTGCATTCTTCGCCCAAACTTTTTTACCCACTACTGTCTATTGCTATGTCAAACACTTTTTCTTGCTTGACTAAATTTGTTCCCATCTTAACATCTATTTTACATCATTAATTTTTTCACAATAAATGTTTTGAAAATACTATACCTGGCTCCAGACGGACATATCTGGGTCCTCATCCAAGATGGAAGGCTCCTCCTGATCCTGAGAAGGATCATCTTGGCTGGAGGGAAGGCTGGAGGGAAGGCTGGAGGGAAGGCTGGACAGTGATTCCCTCTGTGTAATGTGGTCATTCAGAAAGGCCAACCTGTCAAAGTACCACAAATGTGGGACATATACCTCCCCTGCTGCTGCTCCTGACCTCTGAGAAGCCAGGACCCGATTGCACGTAGTCCTATATGTGCCTCTCAAGGTCCCAATTTTGGTGTCCAGCTGCTCAACGGTTGCATTGGGCATCCTGGTGTGCACAATTGGGAGCAGGCTCTCCAGCGCTGCTTTCCTTACCCCTTTTTTTTGTGCAGCGGATTTTTGGTCTCCCACAGAGCGGGCAGCTCCCTTAAGCGATCTATAAACTCTGAAAGGAATTCTTTCTCTAGAAACGCATTCATTGTTTCTGCAAGACAAAACACCAGACAAAAATACAAATGTCAATCACACTCTAAACTCGAGTAATCTTTATGCCCATATATGTGGTTATAAAAGAAAAATTTGCGCTAGGTGCAAATTGTTAAAGTGCAATAAATGATTGAATCCCAAAAGGAAAACCTGCTGCTAAACACCCAAAAAAAACCTTGATATAAGGTACAACAAAAATAAATATACAAAAAGGTGTAGCGCTGGATAAGCAAAACGTATTTATAAGCAAAAGATTTTTTGAGGTGCAGCAGCTGGAAGATCCGTGGTGGCTGCAAGATACGTCTCGGGTGTCCAATCAACGTCTCTGGAGACTCTCCCACCATGGATGAAGCGTTCCTGCTGAATCATTTTGCTTTCCACTGAGTAAACATCACTCTACTGAGCCTGTTTTGACCCCCCTGAGAAGGGCGGTCGCAGGCTGTCTGGTAAGCCTTCATTCTTCCCCTTGGTGGCAGGATCTTTTACCAAATGTTGGAGCATTATCCCCATGATTTTCATCGGATACCTGCACTCTGTAGAACTCTTTATCATCTTTGAATAGAGGAGAGGATTTTCTATATATATTTTTTTCACAGACACATATGAACTTTAAATTATTTATTAGTAGTATTCACTCATGTTTTTGATACTTTTTCTTGCTCATTAATTCACTGTATAGCTATACACAGTTTTGCTTATCCAGCGCTACACCTTTTTGTATATTTACTTTTGTTATGCCCATATATGCCTCAACAATCTCTATGCAGTATAGGCCACTGATGTACCAAGTATTAAATCATACCTTCGGTCTTACGTTCGGCGCTCTTAACTCCTTCCTCCGCACACAGAACGTAGGTACGTCACATGTGTGTTAGCTTTATATACACTACGCATGCGTGACACACGTTGCCCGCCCATGGCGTTCTTTATCGATGTTTCCTCGCCCCTTCTCTTTCGGCCAGCAGGCGACATGGCTGAGTCACAGCAGGTGTCTGTGAATTCAGAGAATTGTAATGAGGAGACAAGCCCAGAGCGGGAAACGTCACGAACAAGGAGGCGCTACAAGGCATCTAATATGTCCTTTGAGGAGATGGCGGAGATGGTGGCCATATTGAACAATTCTGATTATGATGCAAAGCATTAGCCGTATTCCCACCCTAATCTTCGGAAGGACAAAATTATGAAGCAAGTAGTGAAAAGTCTGAAGAAGAATTTCGGTGTGAAACGATCCAAGGAGCAGCTCAGAAAGAGGTGGTCTGACCTCAAACTGAGGGAGCCGGAGCAGTTAAGGAGCATTAACAGAATGCTTAAAAAAAGGAAGTACTTCTCCTGTGTCCCTATTGTTGTATTTCAGAACTTGCATGTTGCTCCCTGTTGTAGTTTTTTAAGATTTTACATTCTAAAATGACATCTTCTACAATTTAGTGGGCACAGTAATCGATCGATATAGACACATCGTTTGCACACTACATATGATGATTTGTCAATATCCGTTCATTTTTTTAGAAAAAAAAATGTATGTTTAACCACTTAACGACCGCTCACTGTATATATACGTCGGTAGAATGGCACCGACAGGCACAATCACGTACAGTGTACGTGATTGCCTTTGTATAGTTGGGGGGTCCAATCGGACCCCCCTTCTATACAGTGAGCGGTCGTTATACGTTGGGGAGCGATCCGGGATGAGGGGACGGCCGTTCAATTCCGGCCACCCCCCCGCGATCGCTCCCGGCGAATGAGAAAGCTTCCTCTGCTGTGTAATGTTTACACAGGCAGAGGAAGTGATGTCATCTCTCATGCGGCGCTCACATATACCGAGCGCCATACAAGAGAAGACACACAGGTTAGTGCACAAACAGTACACTGACACCAGGACACATAGGAACATAAATCGCCCCCCCCAGATCACCCCCCAGCCCCCAGTCACAGTGTCACTGCAATGAACATTTATTTACTGATCACTGCAATCAGTGACATTTGTGACTGTAAAAGTGTCACTACAGTTATTTTAGGTCCAGTGTAGCCCCCTAACCCCCCATATAAAGGTTTAACCCCCTGATCACCCCCCAGATAACCCTTTCACCCCCTAGCACCGCCGTCACTAAGCGATCGTTTTTCTGATCGCTGTTTTAGTGTAGGTGATGCCGATCGGTAGCCAGTTCTTTTTTTAGGTTCGCCGCAGGTTTTTATAGCGTCGGGTATCCCCATATATTACCTAATAAAGTTTTAACCCCCTTGATCGCCCCCCAGGTAACCCTTTCACCCCCTATCACCACTGTCGCTAAGCAATCGTTTTTCTGATCGCTGTCTTTTTGTCCGTGATGCCGATAGGTAGCCAGTTATTTTTTTTAGGTTCGCCGCAGGTTTTTATAGCGTCAGGTACCCCCATAAATTACCTAATAAAGGTTTAACCCCCTTGATCGCCCCCCAGGTAACCCTTTCACCCCCTATCACCACTGTCACTAAGCGATCGTTTTTCTGATCGCTGTCTTATTGTCAGTGATGCCGATAGGTAGCCAATTATTTTTTTTAGGTTCGCCGCAGGTTTTTATAGCGTCAGGTACCCCCATATATTACCTAATAAAGGTTTAACCCCCTTGATCGCCCCCCAGGTAACCCTTTCACCCCCTATCACCACTGTCGCTAAGCGATCGTTTTTCTGATCACTGTCTTATTGTCGGTGATGCCGATAGGTAGCCAGTTATTTTTTGTAGGTTCGCCGCAGGTTTTTATAGCGTCAGCTACCCCCATATATTACCTAATAAAGGTTTAACCCCCTTGATCGCCCCCCAGGTAACCCTTTCACCCCCTATCACCACTGTCGCTAAGCGATCGTTTTTCTGATCGCTGTCTTATTGTCGGTGATGCCGATAGGTAGCCAGTTATTTTTTTTAGGTTCGCCGCAGGTTTTTATAGCGTCAGGTACCACCATATATTACCTAAAAAAGGTTTAACCCCTTGATCGCCCCCCCAGGTAACCCTTTCACCCCCTTTTGCCATTGTCACTAAGCGATCGTTTTTCTGATCGCTGTATTACTTACTTAATTACCTAATAAAGGTTTAACCACCTTGATCGCCCCCCAGGTAACCCTTTCACCCCCTATCACCACGGTCGCTAAGCGATCGTTTTTCTGATCACTATCTTATTGTCGGTGATGCCGATAGATAGCCAGTTATTTTTTTTAGGTTTGCCGCAGGTTTTTATAGCGTCAGGTACCCCCATATATTATCTAATAAAGGTTTTAACCCCCTAATTGCCCCTAGTTAACCCTGCGTCACACCCCAGGCAGCGTCAGGTTAGTGCCAGTAACGCTAACACCCACGCGTGAAGCATACACCTCCCTTAGTGGTATAGTATCTGAACAGATCAATATCTGATCTGATCAGATCTATACTAGTGTCCCCAACAGTTTAGGGTTACCAAAAACGCAGTGTTAGCGGGATCAGCCCAGATACCTGCTAGCACCTGCGTTTTGCCCCTCCGTCCAGCCCAGGCCACCCAAGTGCAGTATCGATCGATCACTGTCACTTACAAAACACAACACACATAACTGCAGCGTTCGCAGAGACAGGCCTGATCCCTGCAACTGCAGTGCTGTAGGAGGTGATTTCACCACCACAGTTAAAAAAAAAAAAGCATATATGCCGAAGCATTGGGGCAGCAGGGGCGGAGGAGCAGAGGAGCGATTTTGCTCCTAATGCCGCATACATACGGTCGAAATTCCGATGGAGGCTTGCCCGTGGAAAAGTCCGACCATGTGTGTGCGGCATAATTTTTGCGGGAGGATGCCCCAATGCTTCGGCATATATAAATGGTGCATGTATGCCCATCATTAGAAGTGGGTGGATGAATGGCGGTATTCTAATGGTGGGCATACCCACCGATCAATCTCTTTTTTTTGTTCAGCCAACAGGCTGCATGAAAAAAAAGATTACAATACATGTCCAACAAGGACCAGCAACGTACTGGTATGTTGCTGGACTTTGAATGGTTATACCAGATTGATGCTTGCGGGTTTAGGTATCATCTTAGTATCATTCTTTTCAGCCAGCGGCCGGCTTTCATGTAAAAGCAATCCTAGCGGCTAATTAGTCCCCCCCGGATATAAAAAGCGCCATTGGGAAATTGGGAAAGCATTTTATCACACCGATCTTGGTGTGGTCAGATGCTTTGAGGGCAGAGGAAAGATCTAGGGTCTAATAGACCCCAGTTTTTTTTAAAAAGAGTACCTGTCACTACCTATTGCTATCATAGGGGATATTTACATTCCCTGAGATAACAATAAAAATTATAAAAAAAAAAAAAATAGAGAGGGAACAGTTTAAAAATAAAATATAAAAAAGAAAAATTAATAATAATAATAAAAAAAAAGCACCCCTGTCCTGCCCTGCTCTTGCGCAATGGCGAACGCAAGCGTCGGTCTGGCGTCATATGTAAACAGCAATTGCACCATGCATGTGAGGTATCACCGCGAAGGTCAGATCGAGGGCAGTCATTTTAGCAGTAGACCTCCTCTGTAAATCTAACGTGGTAACCTGTAAAGGCTTTTAAAGGCTTTTAAAAATGTATGTCGTTCGTCGCCAATGCGCGTTTGTGCGAAATTTTAAAGCATGTTGTGTTTGGTATCTATGTACTCGGCCTAAGATCATCTTTTATATTTCATCAAACATTTGGGCAATATAGTGTGTTTTAGTGCATTAAAATTAAAAAAAGTGTATTTTTTTCCCAAAAAATGCGTTTGAAAAATCGTTGCGCAAATACTGTGTGGAAAAAAAAATGCAACACCCACCATTTTATCCTGTAGGGCCTTTGCTTTAAAAAAATATATAATGTTTGGGGGTTCAACATAATTTTCTTGCAAAAAAAATTTTTTTTTTCATGTAAACAAAAAGTGTCAGAAAGGGCTTTGTCTTCAAGTGGTTAGAAGAGTGGATGTAAGCTTCCTAATGTTGTGTATAAAATGCCAGAACAGTTCAAACCCCCCCCCCCCCCAAATGACCCCATTTTGGAAAGTAGACACCCCAAGCTATATACTGAGAGGCATGTCGAGTCCATGGAATATTTTATATGTTGACACAAGTTGCGGAAAAAAGACAATTTATTTTTATGTTTTTTGCACAAAGTTGTTACTAAATGATATATTGCTCAAACATGCCATGGGCATATGTGGAATTACACCCCAAAAGACATTCTGTTGCTTCTCCTGAGTACGGGGATACCACATGTGTGAGACTTTTTGGAAGCCTAGCCGCGTACGGGACCCCAAAAACCAAGCACCGCCTTCAGGCTTTCTAAGGGTGTAAATTTTTGATTTCACTTCTCACTGCCTATCACAGTTTCGGAGGCCATGGAATGCCCAGATGGCACAAAACCCCCCCAAATGACCCCATTTTGGAAAGTAGACACCCCAAGCTATTTGCTGAGAGGCATGGTGAGTATGTTGTAGATCTCGCTTTTTGTCACAAAGTTTTGAAAATTGAAAAAAAAAAAAAAAATTAATTTCTTTCTTCATTTTCAAAAACAAATGATGCCGCGTACACACGATCATTATTCACGGCGGTTAAAAAACCGCCGTGAATAATGACATTAAAAACGAGGGAACGGCTTGTTCCCCACACACGGTCGTTTTTCACGTCATTTTTTCTCTTGTCGAGAAAAACGACCGTCTGTGGGCTCCACGGCAGTGTTTTCCTATGGGAAAACAGCCGCGGAAAAAATGACGAGAAAAACGACGAGAAAAATTAGAGCATGTTCTAATTTTTTTCGTCGTTTTTAATGCCGTTTTTCACGTCGTTTTTCTTGTTGAAATTTTATTTTTTTATTTTTCACGACGTGAAAAATGATCGTGTGTACGCGGCATGAGAGCTGTAAAATACTCAACATGCCTCTCAGAAAATAGCTTGGGGTGTCTACTTTCCAAAATGGGGTCATTTGGGGGGTTTTGTGCTATTTTGGCATTTTATGGCCTTCGAAACTGTGATAGGTAGTGAGGAGTGAAATCAAAAATTTGTGCCCTGAGAAATCCTGAAGGCGGTGCTTGGTTTTCGGGGCCCCGTACGCGGCTAGGCTCCTAAAAAGTCCCACACATGTGGTATCCCCGTACTCAGGAGAAGCAGCAAAATGTATTTTGGGGTGTAAATCCACATATAACCATGGCATGTGTGAACAATATATCATTTAGTGACAACTTTTTGTATTGTTTTTTTTTTTGTCATTATTCAATCACTTGGGACAAAAAAAAATATTCAATGGGCTCAACATGCCTCTCAGCAATTTCCTTGGGGTGTCTACTTTCCAAAATGGGGTCATTTGGGGGGGTTTGTGCTATTTTGGCATTTTATGGCCTTCGAAACTGTGATAGGTAGTGAGGAGTGAAATCAAAAATTTGCGCCCTTAGAAATCCTGAAGGCGGTGCTTGGTTTTCGGGGGCCCGTACGCGGCTAGGCTCTCAAAAAGTCCCACACATCTGGTATCACCGTACTCAGGAGAAGCAGCAAAATTTATTTTGGGGTGCAATTCCACATATAACCATGGCATGTGTGAGCAATATATCATTTAGTGACAACTTTTTGTATTTTTTTTTTTGTCATTATTTAATCACTTGAGACAAAAAAAATAAAAATATTCAATGGGCTCAACATGCCTCTCAGCAATTTCCTTGGGATGTCTACTTTCCAAAATGGGGTCATTTGGGGGGGGTTTGTACTGCCCTGCCATTTTAGCACCTCAAGAAATGAGATAGGCAGTCATAAATTAAAAGCTGTGTAAATTCCAGAAAATGTACCCTAGTTTGTAGATGCTATAACTTTTGCGCAAACCAATAAATATATGCTTATTGACATTTTTTTTACTAAAGACATGTGGCTGAATACATTTTGGCCTAAATGTATGACTAAAATTGAGTTTATTCGATTTTTCTTATAACAAAAATTAGAAAATATCATTTTTTTTCAAAATTTTCAGTCTTTTTCCGTTTATATCGCAAAAAATAAAAATCACAGAGGCAATCAAGTACCATTAAAAGAAAGCTCTATTTGTGGGAAGAAAAGGACGCAAAATTTGTTTGGGTACAACATTGCATGTCCACACAATTTACAGTTAAAGCAGCGCAGTGCAAAATTCTGAAAACACCTCTGGTCCTTTAGCTACAAAATGGTCCGGGGCTTAAGTGGTTAAATTCACTAAATGTTATGACATTGTTGTCTAGATGATGTGTTTGTAAATAGAATGAAATGCAAACTTGAATCAATGTAAAGGAGAGGACACTCAGCAGTTGTTTACACATCTGCACTTTTTAGGGTGTCCACCACAGGTGCTACAGTGTGTACTGGGGGGGGGGGGGTGCCCATGTGAGAAAATTGTCACAAAAAGGACATTATTCCAGCTTTGTTAAGTTCTACAATCTGGTCTTCAGCTTGGAACTGTGCCAAAACAGACAAGTGTACCCCACCTGCAAGCAATGTTTCATATTCATAGTTATGACTTCATATATGTGTGTGTTAAGTGTACCATTTGTTTGAATCTCCTAGGGGAGAGAAGACTGGGAGGACACCACTCCTCGGAGCCCAGGAACCCCACACCTTCTAAAGAACCCCAACCTCCCCAACAAGCCCAACCTGAGGATGTGGAGGAAGTCGAATTGGATAAAGGAGAGGTGGAGGAAGGAGAAGTGGAGGAAGGAGAGGTGGATGAGGTGGTGGAACTTGTCACTACAACAGGTCAGTATCTGTCACCACAGCTTCAGGTAAGAGATGTAGGCCTGGAGATTTTTATTTTTTTATTTTTATTTTAGGGGATGAATATGAAATTCCACGATTCTCAGGTGATAGTGCACAAAGACTCATCCAACAAATAATGGATTGTAGTACTCAACTGGACTTCATGAAGAAAAGGATTAATGATATGGAGTATACATTTAAGGACATCATTGATGTGTTGGGGCGAATAGAATAAAACCCTTCTTTTTTTTTCCTAGTCTTTGTTCTCTTTTGTAGCACTTTTTCTAAAACTCAAATTTTGAAGATGCACACAGTGGGTCAACATGTGCTATCTGCCATCACGGGATCTCCATGTACATGTTTTGGGGGTGCAACCTCTTCCTCACAACTCAAGTAGGTGAAAGGAAGAAGGGGTTGCCCCCCCAAAACATGTTGAATGATCCCCCACCCTAAAATTGTGTGCATCTTCAAATTTTGTCTTGTTCAGGGGTGACAACATTCCATCTTTAATGAAGGGCAGATAGACATTTGTTTAAAAAAAAAGGTCTGAGATCTTGCCTAGACGTTAACATTGTTGTATTTTGAGGTATGTTGAGGAGAGTTTTTGTAATTTCATTATCACCAAAAATTGCCATGTTAGGTGAAAACCCAAAAATGTGTTTCTAAAAAGTAGAGACACAAAAAATGTACAAAAAAACATATGTGTGATTACGCACAGAGTAAAATACAAGAAAACTAAAAAAGTGTGGCTGCTCATTTTTTTAAACACTATAACCTTTTTTTGGTTTAGTTTTGTTGTTAGCAGTGAAATGTTTTGTGTTTACTAAGGAAAATACACTTGGCACTACAAGTACACTTTGAAAAAGTAGCAGACAGCTCAAATATAAACAAAGCAAAACTACAAAATTAAAATTCAGATAATTTTAATTTTTTGTTTTGGTAAAAGATAAAACAACTAGGAATGATTCTCTGGCATTGGAATGGCCCCCCTACCCATGAAATAATACACATATTTCTGCCGTATTGCACGGGAACTTTGGGGGGGGCAAGCCAGCATGGACATGTTTCAGGCCCGGCAGGGCATTCTCTGCAGCAAGTCCGGCCTCGGGCCCAACTGTGGCCATATAAGTAGGAGATTTCTGGCGTAAAAAATTGTGCAGAACACAACAACAAAAAATTATATAGTTCAATTTGTACTCCGCCATGTTAATAGTAGTTAAAAATAGACGGAACCGGCTGACCATTATCCCGAAGGCATTCTCCACAACTCTTCGGGCTCTGGCCAGCCGGTAGTTGAAAACCCTCCTCTCCGGGGTGAGGGTTCTCTGGGGGAAAGGCCTCATGAGATGCCAACCCAGGCCAAAGGCTTCATCAGCCAAAAAGACAAAGGGGAGTCCTTCCAAATTCCCTACATCCGGTGGCAATGAAAGGTCATCAGTCTGTAGACGAAGAGCAAACTCCGTCTGTGCGAAGGCTCCCTCCATCGGACATCCGGCCATTCTTCCCCACATCCACATAGAGGAATTCATACTCTGCTGACACCACCACCATCAGCACGATACTATGAAACCCCTTGTAGTTTAAAAAAAAGAAGCCCGAACGGGGTGGTGGCACAATGCGGACGTGCTTCCCGTCAATGGCTCCTCCGCAGTTGGGGAAGTCCCACCGCCTGGCAAACTCCAATGCCACAGTCTGCCATTCCTGTGGCGTGGAAGGAAGCTGGGGAATCAAACAAGATAAAAAAATATTAGTACTTTTGCAAATAACATTGCAAGCAGATTATACAAAAACATTCGTGGCCAACATAAGTATAACATTTTGTTTAAGGATTCTTAAAAATAGAAAAACAAATTCACAATTCTCACATTGCTCACCCCCCTCTGATGGCCCATTGTTTTTCTTTGGGGGGGCTAGATGAGTTTGGGACCCCCCAAAAATCACATTCTGGAAAATGTCTAAACCATTTGAGGGGGGGGGCTACAATGGAGATGAAAAAATACATTGTCAACAGACTAGGATAGATGTGTTTGGGCCCAGGAGAGCATGCTGGAGAGGTAAGTGAAGGGAAGAATGCATGTAGGCCAAAAAATTACTTAAAAAATTACAGCATGCATGGGGACAAAGGGGACATTCTCAGCATATTACAATCATGCTAATTAGGGAAGGATGAAAGAAATACAATACATTATCATACATGAAATACATAGAAATTGATATTAAATGCGAAAACTTACCCTCATATAGTCATCCTGCAGGACTTGGATGATGGCAGAACAGGTCTCTGGGACTATGATGCCCAGAGCCTGGGGGGAGATGCCTGTGGTGAATTTCAGGTCCTGCAGACTTCTCCCTGTCACCAGGTAGCGTAACGTGGCGATGAGCCTCTGCTCAGCACTGATGGCTTCCCGCATAACGGTGTCCTGCCTGGTAATATAGGGGGACACCAAAGCCAACAGATGCTGAAAAATGGGGTCAGACATCCGCAGAAAATTCCTGTAGTTCTCAGGATTATTCTCCACGATCTCCCGCAGCAGAGGCATGTGAGAGAATTGGTCCCGCTGAAGCAACCAATTCTTGGTCCATGAACTCCTCCTCACCCTGTTTATAGACTCGTATTGGTCCAAGACAAGAAGACCAACAGAAACACAAAGTCGGTGCACAACACGATCTCTACGATGAGAACGTATCCGCAACATGGCTAAAAAACGGTCGTCTGATCAGAACAAACTAAACAGAACGCACTGAAGTACAGCAAGGCCTATGAAGAACGACCTGAAAATCAGAAACGAGTGGACAAGAACGCACTGAAAAACAGATACGACCTGACTACTCGCCCTGAAAGACAAGATACGAATACCACAAGCACCTACTGAACCGCAGAAAACGAACTGAAAGCACAAAGTCTGAAAAGCGTGAATCGTTTCTTCCCAAACTTTAAATAACACGCGGCAACACGAGATTAGCAAAAGCAGCCCAAGGGAGGACGCCATGAGAATGGAACTTCCCCTTTATACTGCCGTCGTACGTGTTGTACGTCACCGCGTTTTTAGACCGACGAGATTTGGGATTGACAGTGTGTATGCAAGGAAAGCTTCACAAGAATCTCGCCAAGCTTCACACGAAAACCGTCGAGAAAAACAACGTTTTTTTTGCGGCAAGAAACTCGGCCGTGTGTACGAGGCTTCACAGTAAAGAACCCTCTACGCAGTTTAGGGTTAAACTTTTTTTCTTCTAATTTTAGTAAATGGCCTTGTGTTTTATTAAATTCCCTTTCGTGGAAATGTTGTATCCCTATTGTGGGGTCACCAGTACAGTATTTGTTCATTGAAATCATATCCTTTCTAAAATGTCTTTTCTCCAGAGAGAATAAGTTCAGTGCTCGCAACCTTTCTTCATAACTAATATCCTCCAGACCCTTTATTAGCTTTATTGCCCTTCTCTGGACTCTCTCCAATTCCAGCACATCCTTCCTGGGGAATGGTGCCCAGAACTGGACAGCATACTCCAGTTGAGGCCGGACCAGAGTCTTGTAGAGTGATAGAATTATTGTTTTATCTCCGGAGTTAATCCCCTTTTTAATGCATGCCAATAGTCTGTTTGCTTTGCTTGCAGCAGCTTGGCATTGCATGCTATTTCTGAGCCTGTCATCTACTAGGACCCCCAGGTCCTTTTCCATCCTAGATTCCCCCAGAGGTTCTCCCCCTAGTGAGTAGATTGCATTCATATTTTTGCCACCCAAATGCATTATTTTAAATTTTTCTACATTAAACCTTGTTTGCCATGTAGTTGCCCACCCCAATAATTTGTTCAGATCTTCTTTCAAGATTTCCACATCCTGCGAAGTTATTGTCCTGCTTAGCTTAGTATCGTCCGCAAATACAGAGAGTTGTTTATTCCATCCTCCAGGTCATTTATGAATAATTTAAATAGGATTGGTCCCAGGACAGAACCCTGGGGGACCCCACTTTCCACCCTGGACCATTCTGAATACTCCCTATTTATCACTACCCTCTGAACTCGCCCCTGTAGCCAGTTTTCAATCCATGTACTCACCCTATGGTCCATGCCAACTGACCTTACTTTGTACAGTAAATGTTTATGGGGAACTGTATCAAATGCTTTTGCAAAATCCAGATACACCACATCTGCGGACCTTCCTTTATCTAGATGGCAGCTCACAACCTCATAGAAGGTTAATAGATTGGTTTGGCAAGAACGATTCCTCATAAATCCATGCTGATTACTGCTAATGATACCGTTGTCATTACTAAAATCTTGTATATAGTCCCCTATCATCCCCTCCAAGAGCTTGCATACAATTGATGTTAGGCTTACTGGTCTGTAATTCCCAAGGATGTATCTTGGCCCGTTTTTAAATATTT
The DNA here is from genome assembly GCA_029206835.1 of Rana muscosa. NCBI lineage: Eukaryota > Metazoa > Chordata > Amphibia > Anura > Ranidae > Rana > Rana muscosa. The sequence goes on along the minus strand of CM055116.1, from coordinate 1,075,039,952 downwards.
GTGCTGCATTGGCTTTTCTCCAATCAGCTGGTACCATTCCAGTCAGTAGACTCTTTGTAAAAATTTTGAACAATGGTCTGGCAATTACTTGACCCTTGTGTGCAAGCAGTGGCGTAGCGTGGGGGGTGCAGGGGGTGCAGGGCCCCGGGCGCGACATTTAGGGGGGCGCAATATCGTGCCAGTAGTGTAACTACTGGCTGCCTCCTCCTAATTCTCATTTTCTGTGTCCCCCGATCTCCGGCCGCCATATTTAGTGTCCGGCGCGCTGTGATTGGGCGATGGGGGTCATGTGCGGTGTGGGGTTGGCCTGTCCGCGATGACCCCTATACGCCCAATCACAGTGCGCCGGGAAACACTGAACATGGCAGCGTGAGACAAGCGCTGGAAAGTGTGAGCCGCCGGGGGTTTCTCCTCTGCTCTGCCTGTCCCTCTGGTGCGGCGCTGTGTGTACGGCAGAGGGGCGAGACGGGGCTCAGTGGAGATGGGACTGAGCATGGAGGTGCAGCGTCTGTTAGCTGACCTCCTGCGCGGCGTGGACACCATGGAGTGGGTCACAGTGGATGGCACTGGCCTTGCCCGCCAGCATGGACATCATGGAGCGGGTGGATGGCTCTGGCCTGGTCCCGGCGGGGACACCAGCATGGAGCGGGTGGATGGTGCTGGGGGGAAGCCACGAAGAGCAGAGGTAAGGAGGAGGATGAATCTGCACCGAGTTGTGTGGAGGGGGGTGTGTGTGAGTAGTCAGGTAGGTGTCAGGAAGGGGTGTCAGAGTATGTGTCAGTCAGTGTAATAGTCAGTGTAGGTGTCAGTTAGGTCAGTGTAGTGTCAGGCCAGTGTAGGTGTCAGTTAGATCAGTGTAGGTGTCAGTTAGGTCAGTGAAGGTGTCAGGCCAGTGTAGGTGTCAGTTAGGTCAGTGTAGGTGTCAGTTAGGTCAGTAAAGGTGTCAGTTAGGTCAGTGTAGGTGTCAGTTAGGCCAGTGTAGGTGTCAGGTAGGCCAGTGTAGGTGTCAGGTAGGCCATTGTCGGTGTCAGGTAGGCCATTGTCGGTGTCAGGTAGGCCAGTGTAGGTGTCAGTTAGGTCAGTGTAGGTGTCAGGTAGGCCAGTGTAGGTGTCAGGTAGGCCAGTGTAGGTGTCAGTTAGGTCAGTTTAGGTGTCAGTTAGGTCAGTGTAGGTGTCAGGCCAGTGTAGGTGTCAGGTAGGCCAGTGTAGGTGTCAGGTAGGCCAGTGTAGGTGTCAGGTAGGTCAGTGTAGGTGTCAGTTAGGTCAGTGTAGGTGTCAGGCCAGTGTAGGTGTCAGTTAGGTCAGTATAGGTGTCAGTTAGGTCAGCAAGGGGGTCAGTTAGGTCAGTGTAGGTGTCAGTTAGGTCAGTGTAGGTGTCAAGTAGGTCAGTGAAGGTGTCAGGTAGGTCAGTGAAGGTGTCAGTTAGGTCAGTGTAGGTGTCAGGTCAGTGTAGGTGTCAGGTAGGCCAGTGTAGGTGTCAGGTAGGCCAGTGTAGGTGTCAGTTAGGTCAGTGTAGGTGTCAGTTAGGTCAGTGTAGGTGTCAGGCCAGTGTAGGTGTCAGGTAGGCCAATGTAGGTGTCAGGTAGGCCAGTGTAGGTGTCATGTAGGTCAGTGTAGGTGTCAGTTAGGTCAGTGTAGGTGTCAGGTCAGTGTAGGTGTCAGTTAGGTCAGTATAGGTGTCAGTTAGGTCAGCAAGGGGGTCAGTTAGGTCAGTGTAGGTGTCAGTTAGGTCAGTGTAGGTGCCAAGTAGGTCAGTGAAGGTGTCAGGTAGGTCAGTGAAGGTGTCAGTTAGGTCAGTGTAGGTGTCAGGCCAGTGTAGGTGTCAGGTAGGCCATTGTAGGTGTCAGGTAGGCCAGAGTAGGTGTCAGGTAGGCCATTGTAGGTGTCAGGTAGGCCAGTGTAGGTGTCAGGTAGGCCAGTGTAGGTGTCAGGTAGGCCAGTGTAGGTGTCATGTAGGTCAGTGTAGGTGTCAGTTAGGTCAGTGTAGGTGTCAGTTAGGTCAGTGTAGGTGTCAGTTAGGTCAGTGTAGGTGTCAGTTAGGTCAGTGTAGGTGTCAGGTAGGCCAGTATAATGATCAGGAGGGTCAGTGTAGGTGACAGTTAGGCCAGTTTAGGTGTCAGGTAGGCGTCAGGTAGGTCAGTGTAGGTGTCAGTTAGGTCAGTGTAGGTGTCAGGTAGGTCAGTGTAGGTGTCAGTTAGGTGAGTGTAATGATCAGGAGGGTCAGTGTAGGTGTCAGGTAGTCCAGTGTAAGTGTCAGGTAGGCCAGTGTAGGTGTCAGGTAGGCCAGTGTAGGTGTCAGGTAGGCAAGTGTAGGTGTCAGGTAGGCCAGTGTAGGTGTCAGGTAGGCCAGTGTAGGTGTCAGGTAGGTCAGTGTAGGTGTCAGGTAGGCCAGTGTAGGTGTCAGGTAGGCCAGTGTAGGTGTCAGGTAGGCCAGTGTAATGATCAGATGGGTCAGTGTAGGTGTCAGATAGGTGTCAGATAGGTCAGTGTAGGGTTCAGGTGGGTCAGTGTAATGTGAGTAGTGCAGGAAGTAGGATTGAGGTGGATCAGTGCATGTGTCAGGTGGGTGTGTCAGGGGGTCAGTGTAGGGATCAGATAGGTCACATGTGTTGCAGGGGCAGGGTAAAGTGGAGTCAGGGGCGCACAAAAATTAAGTATCGCCTAGGGTGTCAAAGATCATAGTACTAGCCCTGTAGTGTGGTGTGCAGAGTAGTGGTCAGTGTTTAGGAATCGGATAGGTCAGTGGAGTGGACAGGTAGGTAAGTTTAATGGTCAATCTAGGAATCATGTAGGTCCGTGTATAGGTTAGTGTAGTGGTCAGTATAGGAATCAGGCTGGTCAGTACTATGGTAGGAAGGGAAGGGACTCAGGGAGTGCGAAAACTCCGCAGGTTAGGGGGCGCAAATTTCTTGCCTTGCCCCGGGCGCTGACAACCCACGCTATGCCACTGGGTGCAAGCCATCTGGCCCACGGTGGCTTATTAATGTTAAGTTTTTCAAGTCTAATTCAAATTCTGCTTCTCTTAGCCATGAGGGTGCTTCCTGTGATATGTCATGAGGATAAACATTGCAATTTTTGTTACTGAAGCCCCCCGATTCCCTTGTGAAAACAGAGAAGAGAAAATTCAATACCTTCGCCATCTCTCCATCCTTAGTGACCAGATTCCCTTTATCATTCTTTATGGGACCAATATGATCTGACCTCCCTTTCTTACTATTTATGTACTTAAAGAATTTCTTGGAATTTTTTTTACTCTCCCCTGCTATGTGCCCTTCGTGTTCTTTCTTAGCCGCCCTGATTGCACCCTTACATTTCTTGTTGCATTCTTTGTAAAGTTGGAATGCTGATGATGATCCCTCAGCCTTGTATTTTTTGAAGGCCTTCTCCTTTGCTTTTATATGCATTTTTACATTGGAGTTAAGCCACCCAGGATTTTCATCATTTTATTATGTCCATCCCTTTATGACTACAGTGAACCCCTCTTCTGATGGCTACTTTCCGCAGGAAATGCACAATGTCAAAAAGCTCAAATCATCTCAAACTGTTTTTTTGAACATGACAATGAGTTCACTGTAGTCCAATGGCCTCCCCAGTCACTAGATCTCAATCCAATAGAGCACCATTGGGATGTGGTGGAACGGGAGATTCACATCATGGATGTGCAGCCGAAAAATCTGCAGCAACTGCATGATGCTATCATGTCAATATGCACCCAAATCTCGGAGAGATGTTTCCAAAATCTTGTTAAATCTGTGCCATGAACAATTAAGGCTAGCATGGTATACCTAATAAAAAGGTCTCTGAGGCATGTGAGCCCAAAAACCTGGTCTGGATGCCTTACCACAGAACCCAATGCATATAAAGACATCAAACAACCCTCCACTCTCACAGAAAGAGACAGAGGGTAAATCTTGTAAATGCCTGTGAAACCATCATCCCAAAACAAAACAAAAAACTAAATGACAATCCAAAATTATAAATCTTTACAATAAACATTCATCATAAAATCATATGCACAACAGCAGCACCAAAGTTATACCAAAGTAAAGCAGTAGACCAATGCACAGTGTACCAAGATCAATTGTGTGCAATATACAAAGGACAAGCCTTCTGCTAAGCCCAAATGCAGAACAAAAATGGTAACCAAGCTCACATTAATCATAGAAGTGCTTGAGGTCCCATTTAAAATGTAGTTCCCTTGGTACGCGTGTCTGCAACTGAAAGATCCAAAAGACATCAGGCTTGCAAAGTAGTCTGAACACATCTCCCCCTCTGTGTGGTCTCTCAATCTTCTCAATCCCCTATATAATCAAGGATGCGTAATCCCCTCCATGAGCATGAATAAAAATGATTCCCCACATTCTGGCGGGCGAGCTGGGTGAGCACCTTTCCAAGCCAGGTGTGTGAGGTGTATGTGGCGTGGACTGACCTGGAACAGCGGCTATCTTCTGCTATTCATAGTCACCTTCCCAACTCCACCACCCCATTAATCCAGGAGTTAAACCCTGAATAAGCTTTGTGTCTGATGTGTCAAAGCTTGCATAAGGTTCATGATATCACTACCTCACTCGCATTGCAGTGTTTGGTCTTGTTCATTGGCTGGTCAGGCCTGAAACCTCAATACTGGAGAAAGTTTACATGTCCTAATGTGCTATGTCTTTGTGTAGACTCCAATGAAGCAACAGAGTAGCAAGGGAATGAAAAGATTGGAGGGGGTAGTAAGAGACAAAGTGACAAATTATTCCTAGCCTTCAAGTAGATAGAGTTCGTGGAATATATTGTTATAGCAGATTTTCAAGTACTTATATTTATAAATAGGGATGAGCCGAACACCCCCCGGTTCGGTTCGCACCAGAACCTGCGAACGGACCGAAAGTTTGCGCAAACTTTAGAACCCTATTAAAAACAATAGACTCAAACGCTCAAAATCAAAAGTGCTAATTATAAAGGCTAATATGCAAGTTATTGTCCTAAAAAGGGTTCTGCCCCAGGGGACATGTATCAATGCAAAAAAAAGTTTTAAAAACAGCCGTTTTTTCGGGAGCAGTGATTTTAATGATGCTTAAAGTGAAAAAAAAAAAGTGAAATATTCCTTTAAATATCGTACCTGGGGGGTGTCTAAAGTATGCCTGTGAAGTGGCACATGTTTCCCGATTTTTCGAACAAAATTACATTTCTAAAGGAAAAAAAGTAATTTAAAACTGCTTGCGGCTTTAATATAATGTCTGGTCCTGGCAATATGGATGAAAATCATTGAGAAAAATGGCATGGGTACCCCCCCCCCAGTCCCCCACCCCCAGCCCACTACCAGCCCCTTTGGGTCTTGTATGGATATTAAGGGGAACCCTGCACCCAAATTAAAAAAAGGCCCTATATACTCTGAACAGCAGTATACAGGCGGTGCAAACAAGACAGGGGCTGTAGGTTTGTTCTTAAGTAGAATCTGTTTGTAATTTGGAACAGGTACATTTTTTAAGTGTAGCTCCAGCCAAAAAAATCTATTTTTAAGCTTTTTGGAAAACATAGGGAAGGGTTATCACCCCTGTAACATTTTTTTTGCTGTCTGTGCAGTGTGTACCTGTTCAGAACATTTCACCTCACTTTCCGTCGCAATGACAAATGTTTTTTGAATTTTTTTTTTTATTATTGAAACAAGGATTGGTGATAAAGCATCAGTGGAGAGGAGACACCTTTTTCCCATATTAACTCTTACAGGAGAGAATTTCCCTTCCTAGGAGTAGATTTCCTCTCATGTCCTGTTGTCTCCTTCTGTTTGCAAGTAGGAGTCATTTGTAAGTTGGATGTTTGAAAGTAGGGGCCTGCCGTATATACTCTGCAGAAATTTAGCCCTTAGGTGTTGGTGTTGTCACTACACTGTAAGCCCTCACAGTTACTCTTGGTAAGCGCTGGAATGCCCTGCTGTGAACTATTATATCAAGAATTGTAATTACATGCCATTGTTGAACAGTGGTAGGAAAAATTGGGTCTTTGGTGTTGGTGCTGGTGCCACAACACTGTAAGTCCTCACAGTTACTCTTGGTGGGCACAGGAATGAGCCCAGCTGTAAAATAATAGATCAAAAATTGTAATTACATGCCCCTGTTGAACAGGGGCAGAAAAATTGGGCCTTTGGTGGTGGTGGTGTTGGCACAACACTGTAAGCCCTCACAGTTACTCTTGGTGGGCGCAGGAATGGACCCTGCTGTGAATTATTAGATCAAGAATTGTAATTACATGCCCCTGTTGAACAGGGGCATAAAAATTGGGCCTTTGGTGGTGGTGTTGCCACAACACTGTAAGTCCTCAAGGTTACTCTTGGTGGGCGCAAAAATGGGCCCAGCTGTGAAATATTAGATCAAGAATTGTAATTACATGCCCCTGTTGAACAGGAGCAGAAAAATTGGGCCTTAGGCACTGGTGCCACAACACTGCAACCCCTTACAGATACTGTACTTGGAGCGCAGCAATGAGCCCTGCTGCAAAGTATTGCATCAAAAATTGTAATTACATGCCCCTGTTAAACAGGAGCAGAAAAATTGGCCGTTAGGCACTGGTGCCACAACACTGCAACCCCTCACAGATACTGTAGTTGGAGCGCAGCAATGAGCCCTGCTGCAAAGTATTGCATCAAAAATTTTAATTACACGCCCCTGTTAAACAGGGGCAGAAAAATTGGGCCTTAGGCACTGGTGCCACAAGACTGCAACCCCTTACAGATACTGTACTTGGAGCGCAGCAATGAGCCCTGCTGCAAAGTATTGCATCAAAAATTGTAATTACATGCCCCTGTTAAACAGGGGCAGAAAAATTGGCGTTAGGCACTGGTGCCACAACACTGAAACCCCTCACAGATACTGTAGTTGGAGCCCAGCAATGAGCCCTGCTGCAAAGTATTGCATCAAAAATTGTAAATACACGCCCCTGTTAAACAGGGGCTGAAAAATTGGGCCTTAGCCACTGGTGGCGGTGCCTAGAACCAAAAATTTTCTTACAAGCTATCAGCATGATCATTGAGGAGGAAGAGGATAGTCACTCAGCAAAACAGGATAGTCACTCAGCATGAGTGAAGGGATCTGACATTTAAAAAAAAAATATTCGGTTACATCAGCATCAGGTGCTTGGTAGCTGGTGGTGATCCAAGACTGATTCATTTTTATGAAGGTCAGTCGATCGACCGAGTCGGTGGAAAGACGCACCCTGTGATTGGTTACAAAGTCTCCAGCAGCACTGAATGTGCATTCCGAAAGAATGCTGGATGCAGGACAGGCCAGTAACTCAATTGCATACTGTGCAAGCTCTGGCCAGTGATCCATCCTCAAGACCAAGTAACTCAGAGGATTTTTGGTGGGAAAGGTGTCCACGTCTGATCATGCCTCTAGGTATTACTGCACCATGTAAACCAGACGCTGGCGATGGTTGCTGGAACCGATCATACCTTGGGGCTGCGTACTAAAAAATTGTCTGAACGCATTGGTCAGACGGCCACCTTCTCCACTGCTCCTTCTTTAACTGACCGAAGCCTCAGCAACACGTTGTCCAGGACCAGGAATTTGTAACCTCCCAGTCTCTGGGAACGCGTTGCACAGACCTTTCTGCAAGGTCTGCCGAAGATGCTTCATCCTCTGCTCCCTCTGCGACGGCAAGATAAGGTCCGCAACCTTACCCTTGTAACGTGGATCAAGGAGGGTTGCCAGCCAGTAATGATCCCTCTCCTTGATCGCACAAATACGAGGATCCTTCCACAGGCTTTGCAGTATCAGGGAGGCCATGCAGCGTAGGTTTGCTGAGGCATTTGGTCCCGAGTCCTCTGGGTCACTCAGGACGACATGATCCGCAAGCATCTCCTCCCAGCCACGTACAAGTCCATGGGTGTCTTGGGACTGTAATTGATCCTTTGAAGACTGCAGCTGATGCTGAGTGTTAGGCTCCACCTCCATGCTGACACAATCCTCATCCTTCTCCTCCTCCTCCTCCTCTTCCTGTGTGATAGGCGGGCCCCCAGGAACACTGTTTGGATAAAGGGGGCCTTGAGAGGTAAAGAAGTCCTCTACTTCCTGCCTCTGTTCTGCCTCAAGTGCCCTGTCCATTATTCCACGCAGCGTGTGCTCCAACAGGTGGACAAGAGGGACAGTGTCACCTTTTGCATGCAAAAATCCAAGCTCCCCTGACCCTGTCCTCGTGCCATATTACAACAGATACTCATTGATGGCCCTTTGCTGTGTGTGCAGCCACTGCAGCATGGCCAACGTAGAGTTCCACCTGGTGGCCATGTCACAGATTAGGCGGTTCTTGGGAAGGTTGTATTCCTTTTGCAGGTCAGCCAGCCGAGCACTGGCATTATATGACCAGCGGAAATGCCCACAGAGTTTCCTGGTCTGCTTCAGGACCTCCTGTAAGCCCGGGTTCCTGACCAAGAACCGCTGCACCACCAAGTTAAGGACGTGAGCCAAACAGGGCACATGGGTCAATTGTCCCTGTCGGAGGGCGGAGAGGAGGTTGGTGCCATTGTCGCAAAACACCTTTCCTAGTTTAAGCTGGCGTGGCGTCAACCACCTCTGAGCCTGTCCCTGCAGAGCTGACAGAATCTCTGCCCCAGTGTGGCTCCTGTCCCCCAAGCACACCAGCTCAAGCACCGCATGGCATCTTTTTGCCTGCGTACTTGCGTAGCCCCTTGAACGCCTACAGAGCACCGCTAGTTTCGAGGACAAAGCACAGGTAGAGGCCATGGAGGAAAAAGAAGAAGAGGGGGTGGAGGAGAGAAGTGTGTCAGAATCACGAGTAGTAACAATTTGGAGCCGTGGTGGCGGAACAACCTCCACCACTACTGCACCTTGTTCTGCATCCTTCCCAGCTGCCAGCAGAGTCACCTAATGCACCGTGAAAGATAGGTAACATCCCTGTCCATGCCTGCTGGACCATGAGTCAGTGGTAATATGCACCTTACCGCTGACCGCCCTGTCCAGTGAGGCCAAGACATTGCCTTCCACATGCCGGTAGAGAGTGGGAATCGCCTTCCATGAGAAAAAGTGGCGTTTGGGAACCTGTCACTGAGGAACCGCACATTCTACAAACTCACGGAAGGGGGCAGAGTCTACCAACTGAAAAGGCAGTAGTTGAAGTGCTAGCAATTTAGCCAAGCTAGCATTCAACCGCTGGGCATGTGGATAGCTGGGAGCGAGCTTCTTTCAGCGGTGCAGCAGCTGGGGCAGGGAAATTTGCCTGGTACAATCTGACGTTGGTGTACCAATAGCAGATTGCCTGCAAGTACTTGGCTGTGACACACCTAATTCTACACCTTCATTCCTCTCAGTGCAGGTTTCAGAGAGGACTGAAGGTATAGTGGGGTTGGAGATTCCAGCTGATGAGGAGCAAAGAGAGGTCCGGTTTGTTCTTTGGTGTGGGTCTTTTAGGTACGCTTGCTAATGAACTGCATGGCAGGTCGACATATGTCTGGTCAAGCACGTGGTGCCCAAGTGGCTGATGTCTTGGCCACGTGAGATACGCTTCAGACATATGTTGCAAATGGCAACGGTGCGATCTGCTGCACACGTCTGAAAAAAGGCCCACACCTAAGAACTTTTGGAATAACGCGCAGAGACAGCAGCGCCCTGCACATGCAGAGCTCTGAGGTGTGATGCAGTTAGTGTGCTGCCCTTAAGCTGACCCCTGGAGGGAATCCTGCCTCGTTGGAGATGTGCCTCCTCCTCCTCTCTCCTATCAGGCACCCACGTGGTGTCAGTGACCTCATCATCCCCTCCCTCCTCATCACTGGAGCAAATCTGGCAGTATGCTGCAGCTGGGGGAACATGACTGCCAGATAGCTGTCCTTGTTGGGCACCCCCTCTCTCTGGGCTCACGTTACTACCCCCTCTCTCTGGGCTCACGTTACTGCCTTCCTCTAGCTGGGTTCCATCATCGGAGCCTTCAAAACGCTGGGCATCCTCCTGGAGCATGTACCCAACACTGTGGTCAAACAGTTCGGGGGACTCCTCAGGAGGACATGGTGGGGCTAGGGAAGGAGTGACTGATGCCATTGAGCCGAGGGAAGAGCCTGCTTTGGCAGCTGCTTTGCCAGACAAAGTACCCTGAGCCTGGATGAGAGAGAATGAGGAGGATGAGGACGGCTTGGTCATCCACTCTACCAAGCCTTGGGCATGTTGCGGCTCAACATGGCCAGCTGCCGAAAAGAAGGACAAGCATGTCCCACGGCCACGTGCTGATGAGGATGCACCGTGTCCATGACCAGCACTGTTGCCTCTAGACACAGAGCCTGCTTGCACTCTTTTATTGCCTCGTGACTGTCTGCCCCTCCTTGTTTGCCTTCCAGACATACTAATGGCCTGCAGTGAGATGTAGCTGCACAAAGGTGGGATATATATATATATATATATATATCTGTACTGATTATAATGCAGCTATCAGAATCAACTGCCTGCTGTGGTATTAGTATGAGAAAAGCAGCAATTGTCTTCAGTTAGTTTTAGGTGAACACTGTGCAGAGGACACAGTACACTAACTGAAAATACTTGCAGCTCTCTGCCTGTGGTTTTATTATGAGAACACCACAAATTGTATTCAGGTTCCTTTAAGTGAACCCTGTGCAAAGGACAGAAGCACTGCAGTGCACTAAATGAAATTAATGCAGCTCCCTGCCTGTGGTTTTATTATGAGAACACCACTAATTGTATTCAGGTAAGCTTCAGGTGAACGCTATGCAAAGCACACAATACACTAAGTGAAACACTGCATCTAGCACAATCACCTGCCTGCCTGTCACAGCATAGAGAATAACAGGAACGGATCTAGCTAAACTGAATACAGTGTATAAATATATATACAACACCTAGGATGCATATATATCCTCTACACACTGTAACTGCAGCTAACTGACTCGCCTGCCTGCTCTATCTAACGCAATATAAATGACACTGCCTCTCTCTCTCTCTGTAAGCTCTCTCTTTAACAAACACCGCAACACACTACACAAGGCCGCCACGGAGGCGGCCTTATATAGGGTGGGGTGTGTACTAAACCCCCTGAGACATAATTGGCCAAAGTCACCCTTGCTTTGGCCAATTATGGCTCTCAGTTTTTTGCACGCTGTGATTGGCCAAAGCATGCGGGTCATAGTGCATGCTTGGCCAATCATCAGCCAGCAATGCACTGCGATGCCGCAGTAAATTATGGGCCGTGACGCGCCACTCGAATTTGGCGCGAACGGCCCATAATGTTCGCAATTCGGCGAACGGCCGAACAGATGATGTTCGAGTCGAACATGGGTTCGACACGAACACGAAGCTCATCCCTATTTATAAATAGATATTATATTTGTACCATGTAATTAAATCTAGATAAATCGATATACAAAATATACATACAATCACATGCCATTTTTCATTGTCTGAACATTCAAAAAAAAATTCCAGTAAGATAATCTCTTTTCCCACACAACATGAACAATGGTAATATCTGAAAGTTTCAAACTACTGTGGGGAGGTTGTAATAATTAACCTTTAGAATGTATGATTCAAAGTGCCCTTCATTTTTATTCGAGATTTTGAAATGAGATCTGACAACAAGCGGCAGTCTTTTGATGAAGATTTATCTCTAAATGGCCTTTATCTTAAAAATCATATCCTGTTCTCTCCAGCCCCTGCAACTCAGCTTTTTTCAACAGAGAGAACTGTGCAAAGTACCTTACAGATGACTCAAGATTTTAATTTTCCTGAACACTGATAATTGGTACTGTCAGACAGAAATGCCTAGAAGCAAAAGGTCATCATAGCATACACACCAAGTTTAATTTGCAGCAAGTAGAATCCATTAAACTGTAGGAGACCATGCTGAGCCACCAGGCTCTTAAACCAAACACTGACAAATGACTGATAACTTTATTATTTAAAGGCAATTAGGAGTGAAGCAATTGCAGAGTTTCGTCTACAGTGGCATACAAAGTTCCATTCTCTTTAGATGTCAAACAGATTCAAATAAGTTGATCACCGTTTAAAAAGAATCTTCAGAAAAAATTTATTAGTTTCTTGCAATTGTAATTGGTGCCTTCTTTGACTTCTTTGTGGTTCTTCATTTGTGATTTAGATCAACTTTCTGAACAAAAATCTACCTCTTGAAAAAAAAAAATCTTTTCCACCTGTCCTAGCTGTACCTACCACACACACTACCTGGAATTCAACACATCAAGAGGATTTGTTTTAATTATTTCTGTTTCTTGATTTTTTAATGCGAATGCAGGAACTGAAATTTCAGCTGGTGTAGCAAGGATTAGACAGAGGATGCAAACTGGTAACTGTGTATAACACATTAACATTGACATTACTAAACAAGTAGAGGCTATTCATTTAGCAAAATTTAATTTTACTGAGCTTAGTAAATAATTCACAATTGTGTTCGTGTGCCTGTAATTTTTTTTTTTTTTGTTTGTTTTTTTCATTTTAAATCTAAACTACTGTATATACATCTATATAAGAAAGAAAATTGCGCTGCCTGTAAAAGAATAAGCTGCTGACATAAACAATAAAACGGTATTGTGGAAAGATATAAAAATAAAACAAATGCAGCGCTAACCTAAATCAAGTGAAAGTCAGTGACAGAAATAAACCTTAAGGGATAGGTACATAAATGTACTCTACCCAGATATTCAAATAGTGATGATATTCACATGTGAAAAAATAATACACCAAAAACACATAAATCTTCCAATAAAGTGTCCCATGTAAAACTCAAGCAAAAAGTTAAGTCTGTGTTTAATCCGTAATGGACATACTGAATTCACTATGAGATTTTAAAGGTGTTCACGTTGTAAGCCGTGTTGAACACAACAGGGGTAGGTGTAAAGATGCGTTCCAACGTCTCCCGTACACAGGTAGGTATTATACATGTTTTTCATTTATCACTATTTGAATATCTGGGTAGAGCACATTTATGTACCTATCCCATAAGGTTTATTTCTGTCACTGACATTGTGTTGCTATGGCAATTTCTATGGTGACTTTATAATAATAATATAGAGTTTAGATAGTAACAGGATATGTGTAAAGAGCCCCTTCCCTCCCCCTCCATTGATACTGTTGGAAATGGGTGGGAGGGGCCCCTCCCTCTCCATTGAGCAGGAAACAGGAAATGGGGAGGGGGGCTTTGGAAAGGGTTTGGGAGAGACATGTGTGTTTGAACAACAGTTGTTTTTGGGAAGGACAAAGGAAGGAGTTGGTCTTTGGAAGGAGAAAGGAAGAAGACATCCCTGCCTGAAGCTGGATAACTTTGGAGACGCTTTTGGGAGTTGGACTGAGCAAGGAACTATGGACATTACAACTTGACCTCTAAGTTGAGTAATTATTTAGTTTACTTAATGTATACGGTACATGTTGTACATGCTTATATATATTTGTAGGCATATATTTTGTAAGCTATAAGTTGTGTTGTATTGTGCATCCTACAGTTGTATGTGCAGATTTTTCCTTGTTTAGTAAAGCATTGATACACTACAGAAGTTTAAGCTTCCTTGATTTTACCACAGAGTAACCTTAATAGATAGACGTAAAAGCAAAACAATGGGGGCTCGTAGCCGGAATTTGTGCTAAAATTTCAACAGAAGCTGACCTGTTTTCTGTGGTGTGTTTTGTTGCTTGTACTGGGGGAAAAATGCTGCGTACACTGTTTAGGAAGAGTAAGGCTGCAAAGGTTTCTGGTGTCCAGGAGGACTTGAAGGCGTGCACCCTACCTAGCTGGGCCAGAAATAGTCAGTGGATGTCTGTTGCAAAGGAGCTGGCTGGATATGCTTCTCCTTTGAACAGAGCTTGGGAGGATGGAGTCTCTGATCTTTCCTCAGATTTTAGTCTCAAAAGTTTTGGGTTCAGTAAGGGAGAGATGCGGGCAGTTGCTGTGTTTGGTTTGCATGTCCTGCATGCTCTACATATTGAATCTGAAAATAGGGAAAAGGCAGAATTAGAAATAGATTTAATAAAGAAGCAGCTTGCAGTGGCCTCCAAGTGTTTGGAAGAAACTGCAAGCAAGGCAAAAGATTTAGAAAATAGGGTAATTAAAGTTAAACCTGCAGTGGCTTCCAAGAGTGTTCAAACCGCTGTAGGCCGAGCTGGAGATTTGAATGAGCGGTGTGCAACCCCCATGAATAAATCTAATGATGCTCTAACAAAGGACAAAGGCCCAAAGCCTGTAAGCAGAAATAGGACATGTGCTACTGTTACTTCTCATAACCGGGAAGCAGAGGATTTGATCAGCTCAAATTACAGAGTTGATTCAGATACAAGGAAGACAAGGCCTATGATCTCCAGGAGACACATGTGGATTGATTTACTTAAGGTGGGGGTCCCTAGAGAGGAAATAGATGGGATTCCTACACCAGCATTATTTAAGAAGTGGAAGCAAATGGTTGGGAATGGTAGATTCAGTCACATTAAGTGTTTCTGTTGCCACAAAATGAGGCATTTTGCAAAAATGTGCCATACTGTGAAGCAGCAGGCCTCTGTTCTTCCAAGGACGGCACGGAGAGACATGCAAGTTTATTCGGTACATTGGAAGTCAATGCCTTTCCGTGAAAGTGTTTCAAGGCAACAATAGTTTTGCAGTTAGAAATGGGCAGATAGAGAAATGTGAGCAGTGAGCAATGTTTTTGGCACAGTTGGAAATGAACATATAATCTGCTTTTGTCTCGTACTCTTTTCAGATATTGAGCATCGAGAGGTGGAGCAGGCAGAGCAGACGACCATGCTGGGTGGGAGGAGGAAGACCAGAAGAGAGCTTGATGAAGATGCGGATGATGTCCTAAAGGTAGCTGAATTGGAGTGGACTTTCATCTGAGCATTTCCTTATGACCAAGAGGACAACAGACTTTCATCTGGGACTTTCTTTACACAAACTGCCAAAGACATTAACCCTGCTCAAAAGTAATGTTGCAGCCTTCCAGGGACGAAGCAAAAGTCTGATCGCCCAGATGGGGGTCAAAAGGGAATTTTTTCCTCCCGTTTAGGGGGGTTTTCGCCCTTTTCTGGACAAAAGGCTTTAAGAAGTTTTCTATATTATTCTATAAAGTCAAGAGGTGGTATGTGTTGCTATGGCAATTTCTATGGTGACTTTATAATAATAATATAGAATTTAGGTAGTAACAGGATGTGTAAAGAACCCCTTCCCTCCCCCTCCATTGACTGGAAGTTCTTTGCTGGAAATGGGTGGGAGGGGCCCCTCCCCCTCCATTGATCAGGAAACAAGAAAGGGGGGGTTTGAAAAGGTGTTTTGGTGGAGAGACATGTTTTGAACAACAGTTGGTGTTTGGGAAGGACAAAGGAAGGAGTTGGTCTTTGGAAGGAGAAAGCAAGAAGACATCCCTGCCTGAAGCTGGATAACTTTGGAGACGCTTTTGGGAGTTGGACTGAGCAAGGAACTATGGACATTACATCTTGACCTCCAAGTTGAGTAATTATTTAGTTTACTTAATGTATACGGTACATGTTGTACATGCTTATATATATTTGTAGGCATATATTTTGTAAGCTATTAAGTTAAGTGTGTTGTATTGTGCATCTTACAGTTGTATGTGCAGATTTTGTCTTGTTTAGTAAAGCATTGATACACTACAGAAGTTTAAGCTTCCTTGATTTTACCACAGGGTAACCTTAATAGATAGACGCAAAAGCAAAACAGACATTCACTTGATTTAGGTTAGCGCTGCATTTATATTACTGTATATACATCGTTCACAGACTTTTTTTTCCTCTCTTGTTTTTACCCAGTGATCCTGCAAGTAACACACTTCCTGTCCTAGGGTGACAGTGCTCACTAACTGTACAGCATCTGTGGAGGAGCAGCATTGTTACACTATGCAACTCACGGATAGGAAAATGTCTGGTTCTGTACCACCTACAAGGTGGAATTCCCTTTAGCCATCACCTACAATTTAAAAAAATAAAAAATAAATGGTAATCGTATAAAAGTAAATCTGTAAAGAAAACGTGCCAAAAAAAAAGATTTTATGATTGTGTCATGCATCAATTGATACCAGTACTCCAGTGCTTTAAGAGGGCCAATGGCATCACTATTTCTGGGCAGCCAGGCGTTACCCTGCTGTGATTGTTGGCACCCACACCTTCAATCACCGCCGCTTGCCCTGTCACACTAGACCCAGGGAAGCTTCTGCTAGGCTCCTCCACAGCTCCTTCTCTCACTGCCACCTGCCGTGTCACACTAGAGCCGAGGAAGCTTCCACTAGGAAGGAGGGAGGAGCCTGGAAGCAAGAACATAACACCTGCTGCATCGAGTTGTGCTGTGTATGAGGTCCTTTTTGGCAGATGAGAGAAGAGATTTGAGGGCCAGAAAAAAAGCATTAATGGCATTTGTACAAGAAGGGGGATGGGAGGGGAAGAGGATTTATAGTGGGGAGGGATTTGTTCTATAAGGGTGTATACAATCTTATCAAGGATGAGGATTTAGGGGAAGGAACTTCGCATTCCACATGTAGCACCCTCCTGAAGCCTGCACTCTGTATTTAGTACCCTCCTGAACCCTGCACTTTACATGTAGCACCCTCCTAAACCCTGCACTGAACTTGTAGCACTCTCCTGGACCCTCCCGAACTCTGTAGGTAGCACACTCCTGAACCCTGCACTCTGTATGTAGCACATTCCTCAACCCTGCTCTCTGTATGTAGCACACTCGTGAACCCTGCACTCTGTACATAGCACCCTCCTGAACCCTGCACTTTGTAGGTAGCACGCTCCTGAACCCTGCACCGTGTATGTAGCACACTCCTGCACCCTGCACTCTGTACATAGCACCCTCCTGAACCCTGCACTCTGTATGTAGCGCACTCCTGGTATTTAATGCCCCTTTAAGACTCTGACACCCATTTGCTGCAGCACCTATTCTCCAAGAAAAAAAGCCATATATATATATATTTATATCTATCTATCTATCTATCTATCTATCTATCTATCTATCTATCTATCTATCTATCTATCTACCTATCTATCTCTTTCTCTCTCTCTCTCTCTCTATATATATATATATTGTGACAGCAGGAAGGTAAAGTCACCTGGTTGCATCCAGGGGGGTAGGTATATTTCTCCCAGATTCAGGCTTTATGCCGACTTATACAACTAGGGAGAGAGTTGATGAAGCCCAGCTGAGGCTAGTGGGCTCATGGATGATTCATACCTCTAGGGAGAGTGCTGGGCGTCGTGCAGGCAGGGAGTTGATGAGACCAGCTGAAGCTTGTCAGCTCGTTTAAGGCCTCTATAAAAACTCCCAGCTTCATTAGGTGTTTGCTCATGCCTGGAACCAGACCTGTGTGGACTGTCTAGGGAGAGTGAACCCCTGTGCGGTGAGACAAAGCCTGTGTGGCTATTTGTTTGGACATTTACTAAACCAGGGACTTAGGGACTAGGACAGCACCAGGCTGATCCCAGTTGTTAGTTAGGAAACCTGCATGTTTAGTCAGAGGTCAAGCTGACCAGGGTTTATTTTGTTTATGTTTCTTTTTGCTTTGCTGTGTTTTTTGTCACTGTAAATAGAGAAATAAACCGCACCTTTTTGATCTTGAAAACCACAACCTCCGTCTGCTGGGCCTGTTTTTGTGTGGGGAGCCCATCCAGGGGATCACACACACCCGCTGCCGAGCTAACCCCCTCACAGTTGGTGGAGAACCAGTGGCAGTTTTTTTTTAAGCCAGCATGGAGGAGATACTGAAACAGCTGGCTCTAGCAAATGCCAATCAACAGCAGACAAATGCAGGTTTGCAAAAGAGCCTTGCAGCTCAACAACAGAGCTTCGCAGCCCAGCAGCAAGCTCATCAACAGAGCCTTGCAGCCCAGCAGCAATCTGAGGCCCGCTTCATAGACCTGTTACAGAAGCAAGAGCAGAGACTACAACAAATGGAAGCAGTAATGCAGCAACGTCCGCAGACCAGTGAGGAAAGCCGTCCCACTAATACCGCGTCCTTTGGGGTGAGTCGTTTATTGACAAAAATGACTGGAGAGGATGATCCAGAGGTATTTTTGACCACATTTGAAAGGACTGCTGAAAGAGAAAAGTGGCCTGAGGAGCAGTGGGCTGGACTGGTGGCTCCTCTGTTAACTGGTGAATCGCAGAAGGCTTACTATGACCTAGAGCCTGACCAAGCAAAAGACTATGTGATGCTAAAAGCTGAAATATTGGCAAGGCTGGGTGTCACCCTGGCTGTCCGGGCTCAGCGTGTGCATAACTGGACTTTCCAGCTTGGAAAACCCCCCAGGTCTCAAATGTATGATCTCATTCACCTGAGCAGGAAGTGGCTACAGCCAGAGACTTTGTCCGCACCAGAGATTGTGGAACGTGTTGTAATGGATCGGTTTTTGAGAGCTCTTCCTACTGCCATCCAAAAGTGGGTAAGCCATGGAGACCCAGAGACGGCCGGTGGTCTTGTGGATCGTGTAGAGAAATACTTGGCTACAGAGAACCTGACGGCCTCTTCCAGAGACTCTCGGACTTTCCACCCTAAGACCAGACCATCCCCAGGGGCGGATAAGAGGATTCCAAGGGGTGAGGGTGGAGAGAGTGAGAGGGTGGGAGCTCTACCCAAAGTTTGGCGAGAACAGCCTGGGAAGTCAGGGGCTCAAGAGGCAGCCAAATGGATTGTTTGCTACCGCTGCCGGCAAGCGGGACATATTGCAGCAAATTGCCCGGTTGTGGAGGAACCCATGCAATGTGACTTTCTGACGGACAGACGTCAGTCGCTGTGTGCGACAGTCGCATGCACTGCCATTCGGGGAACTGAGAAACATTTATGCAAAATGTGTATTAATGGTAGAAATGTTGTGGTATTACTGGATTCAGGTAGCCTTGTGACCCTGATAAAGGCTGAATTAGTTAAAACAGAGGTCTCTGGGAATAGCAAGGTAGCTGTTATTTGTGTGCATGGGGACACCCGAGAGTATCCAGTGACTACAGTGTGTTTCAAGACCCCCAAAGGTACCCTCTCTCATCCAGTGGGGTTAGTATCTCAATTACCGCATGATGCCATTGTGGGAAGGGATTTTCCGAAGTTCTGGGAACTGTGGGATGATCCTGAGCCCCCCACTGGTGCCCCTATGTACCAGGAAGGTGATAGCCAGAACTCCTCTGAGAGTGGTGAGGACTCTCCAGAATTTCCCTTGTCAGTATTGGCAGGCGAGACTCAAGAAACTGGAGAGGAGCCCACCTCCTCAGACGAAAACCTACCGTCTGTGGAGTTTTCTGATCTTGAGGTTCACAGGGAAAATTTTGCCACAGAACAGTTAAAAGACCACGCCCTAATAAAGGCACGGGAAAACGTAGTGGAAATAGATGGCGAGTTAGTGAACCCAGATAATACCTGCACTTACCCATACTTCAGCGTAGAGAAGGACCTACTGTATCGGGTGGCAAAAAGGGCAGAAGAAACCGTTGAGCAGCTTGTGGTGCCCAAACCTTACAGGAAGTTGGTGTTGGAGTTGGCCCATGGGCACATTCTTGGAGGTCATCTGGGGACAGAGAAAACCCGAGAGAGGGTATTACAGAGATTCTATTGGCCTGGGGTGATGAAGGACATAGAAAATTATTGTTCCTCCTGCCCTGTGTGTCAGAGGTCGGCCCCGATGCCACATTTCCGTAGCCCGCTGGTCCCTCTACCCATCATTGAGGTCCCGTTTGAGAGGATCGCAATGGATTTGGTAGGTCCTATAATCAAGTCCGCTAGGGGGCACCAGTACATATTAGTTATAATGGACTATGCCACCCGTTATCCAGAAGCGATCCCTCTCCGAAATACCTCGGCCAAAACCATAGCCAAAGAGCTATCTCTTGTTTTTAGCCGGGTGGGTATTTGTAAAGAACTGCTTACGGACCAAGGTACACCCTTTATGTCCCGGGTTATGAAAGAGCTGTGTAAATTGTTCAAAGTGACGCAATTGCGTACGTCTGTGTATCACCCCCAAACCGATGGGCTGGTTGAAAGATTCAACAAAACCCTAAAACAAATGTTGAAGAAAGTGGTGGATAGAGATGGAAAGGATTGGGACTGTCTACTTCCTTATTTGATGTTTGCTATTAGGGAGGTGCCCCAATCCTCTACGGGATTCTCCCCCTTTGAGTTACTGTATGGGAGACACCCAAGAGGGCTGTTGGATATTGCCAAGGAAACTTGGGAAAGTGAGAGTTCTCCCCACAGGAGTGTGATTGAGCATGTCGCCCTGATGCAAGATCGAATTGCACAGGTAATGCCCATCGTGAAGGAACATTTGGCCCAAGCGCAGTTGGCACAGCAGAGAGTGTACAACCGTGGAGCCAAGACCCGTACCTTTTCCCCGGGGGATAGGATATTGGTACTTGTCCCTACGGTTGAAAGTAAATTCCTTGCCAAATGGCAAGGCCCCTACGAGATAATGGAAAAAGTGAGCGAAGTGAATTACAAGGTCAGACAACCAGGAAGGCGAAAGCCCGAACAGATCTATCACGTTAATCTGTTGAAAGCCTGGAGGGATAGAGAGTCCCTAGTCGCAGAAACTTGGTCACCAGCTCAAACTGGTTGCGTGATTCCGGAGGTTGGAATAGCAGCCACCTTGTCACAACCCCAACAACAGGAGGTTAAGGAGTTTGTGCTTCGCAACAAGGAGGTGTTCTCTGAGCTGCCGGGACAAACATCTGGGGTAGAGCATGATATTATTACCCCGCCCGGTGAAAGGGTGAAGTTAAAACCCTATCGGATCCCAGAGGCCCGACGGGAGGCAATACGGGAGGAAGTACAGAAAATGCTGAACTTAGGGGTGATAGAGGAGTCCCAAAGTGATTGGTCTAGTCCCATTGTGTTGGTGCCTAAACCGGATGGGAGCTGGCGATTTTGTAACGATTTTCGTCAGTTGAACAAAGTTACAAAATTTGACACCTACCCCATGCCACGTATAGATGAGTTGATCGACCGGCTGGGAACAGCCCGATACATGACGACTCTTGACCTCACAAAAGGGTATTGGCAAATTCCCCTGGCCAAGTCGGCCAAAGAGAAAACCGCATTTGTAACCCCAGACGGGGCGTTCCAATATAAGAGAATGCCGTTCGGGTTACAGAATGCGCCGGCCACATTCCAGCGGAAAATGGACCAGATACTGAGGCCCCATCGGAAGTATGCTGCGGCTTACCTGGATGACGTAATTGTCCATAGCACAGATTGGGCCTCACATCTGCCAAAAGTGCAAGCAGTCCTAGACTCTATCCGGGAAGCGGGGTTTACGGCTAACCCCAAGAAGTGTACCATTGGGCAGGAGGAGGCCAAATATCTTGGGTACACCATTGGCAGGGGAGTAATAAAACCCCAACTCAACAAAGTCGAGGCCATCCAGAGTTGGCCACGCCCCAACAGCAAGAAGCAGGTACGAGCCTTTCTGGGAATCGCGGGTTATTATCGGCGCTTCATTCCCCACTTTGCTTCTAAGGCTGTGCCCCTAACCAACCTGACGAAAGGGAAAGGGTCGGTCATGATTAAATGGACCCCCGAGGCTGAGGCAGCGTTCCAATTCTTGAAACAAGCCTTATGTAGCCAGCCAGTGTTGTACTCACCCGACTTCTCTAAAGACTTTGTCGTACAAAGTGATGCGTCAGATGTGGGGTTAGGAGCAGTATTGTCCCAGGTCTGGAACGGGGAAGAGCACCCAGTCATTTACCTCAGCAGGAAGTTGAAGTCCCATGAGGTAAATTACACCACGGTTGAAAAGGAGTGTTTAGCGGTGAAGTGGGCTCTAGATTCCCTTCGGTACTATCTGCTAGGTAGGCACTTTGACATGGTTACGGATCACGCTCCGTTAAAGTGGATGGCTCAAAACAAGGAGACAAATAGAAGAGTAAATAGGTGGTTCCTGGCCCTACAGGAATTCAACTTCACAGTAAAGCATCGCCCTGGCGTTCAAATGGGGAATGTGGATGCTTTGTCTCGAGTACATGAATGCCTGATTGCTGGTGTTCCAACCCCAAGGTTAAAACAAGAGGGGGGGTATGTGACAGCAGGAAGGTAAAGTCACCTGGTTGCATCCAGGGGGGTAGGTATATTTCTCCCAGATTCAGGCTTTATGCCGTCTTATACAACTAGGGAGAGAGTTGATGAAGCCCAGCTGAGGCTAGTGGGCTCATGGATGATTCATACCTCTAGGGAGAGTGCTGGGCGTCGTGCAGGCAGGGAGTTGATGAGACCAGCTGAAGCTTGTCAGCTCGTTTAAGGCCTCTATAAAAACTCCCAGCTTCATTAGGTGTTTGCTCATGCCTGGAACCAGACCTGTGTGGACTGTCTAGGGAGAGTGAACCCCTGTGCGGTGAGACAAAGCCTGTGTGGCTATTTGTTTGGACATTTACTAAACCAGGGACTTAGGGACTAGGACAGCACCAGGCTGATCCCAGTTGTTAGTTAGGAAACCTGCATGTTTAGTCAGAGGTCAAGCTGACCAGGGTTTATTTTGTTTATGTTTCTTTTTGCTTTGCTGTGTTTCTTGTCACTGTAAATAGAGAAATAAACCGCACCTTTTTGATCTTGAAAACCACAACCTCCGTCTGCTGGGCCTGTTTTTGTGTGGGGAGCCCATCCAGGGGATCACACACACCCGCTGCCGAGCTAACCCCCTCACAATATATATATATATATACACATAAAACATTTCCTTTAGATCCAATGAGTGATAACCTGCAACTCCGGTGCTCCAGTGGTTATTAGGTATCAATCTGCATGTTTGAAGACACAAGTCCTTTAAATTGTATTTACAGTGATTATCCACGACATGATACCACTACTCCAGTGCTCCACTGCAAACCAATTATGTGCTCCACCTCTGTGCGCTCTAAACTCTGACCTCAATTATTGGACCCATACAGGAATATAGGTCTAATGCGCTTGTCCCCTCTGTAGGGTGAGCAGTTGGCTCGATTTCATTTCCACAGTCAAGGTTTCTAATTCAAAATGTTTTAGCTGAGATAGTACCCTTTAAGGGATCAATCCCTTTATATGGCAGCTAGAAGATAACTCAAAACACATAATGTGCCCCTGTAGTGTAATATGTTTATATATGTGCACTTTATTTAAAAAAATAAATCAGAAATCCAGTTACACACTGTTTCGCTTTTGGTTTCCATACCGAAAATTACATCACCCGGCTCCACCCAATGCGTTGCATCATAGATCATATGACTTCACCAGGGGATAGGGCAAGGTGATCCTTGCCGGGTCTAAATAGTACCGCTCTGTGTAACATGTTACACATATTTTGGCCATAAGATTCTGCTCTACAATTTTTCAGCTGCCTGCCTTTCTCCCTAGTGGTAAAAGTTCCCCTGGGAAGTTACATATCTTCTGGTGCATTTGGGGGGAATGTTGGTTCTGAGGAGTTGGAGGACAAACCTGGTGAAAAAGAGTTTCAAGCATTTGTTAACCCCCCCCCTTAGTATGGTATCATGACCCTCTTCCTCACTTGATGTGCCATATCCTTAAGCCCTGTACACACGGCCGAGAATCCCGTCAGGAAAAAAAACATTGTATTTCCTGACGAGATTCCTGGAAAGCTTTTCTTGCCGAACTGTGCATACAGACAGCCATTCAAAAGAACCGCCGTTCTATTGAATGGCAAGAACGCGGTGACGTCATCGACTACGACGAGCATGTGCTCGTCACATTCGATGCTGTCGCCGCCATCTTGCTTCACCCTAAACTACACTTGTAAGCTACCACGCATGCGTCGAAGTCTCAACGAGCATGCACGGGCTTACCGGAGGACAGGTAAGCTTGTAGCCGCATACACACACAGTTTTCTCGTCGGGAAACAGGCCGAAGAGAAACCCGACGAGAAAAACGAGAATCCTGACGAGAAAATAGAGAGCAGGTTCTCTATTTTTCTCATCGAGATTGCCAGCAGTTTTCTTGACGAGAAACCATACACACAAACGTTTTTCTCGGCAAAAAAATCTGCCAGCAGTTTTCTTGTGGTTTCTTGACGAGAAAACCGGTCATGTGTACGAGGCTTAAGCCTCATAAACCCTTTGTGAGACCTCTCTACCTGTGGAAACTAAGGAATGAGCAGTTGGAGTGTAGGCCTTTTGCTGCCAACTTGTCTCATTATGGTGTGTTCCCACCAAACTCTGGGAAGTCACGTGTTTCCTTGTGCATGTGGTATCCAAATGGCTGGTATTTTTACAAAG
Organism: Rana muscosa; assembly: GCA_029206835.1. NCBI lineage: Eukaryota > Metazoa > Chordata > Amphibia > Anura > Ranidae > Rana > Rana muscosa. Next base: position 1,075,015,763 of record CM055116.1, on the reverse strand, counting down.
GTGGATATGCTGCATGCACAGGTTGCAGACCAAAATGGTGTTGTTGGCAGCAAATAACAGATTCAGTAAGAAAAAGTTTACCGAGACTTTAATGGTATGACCTCTCAGCAATCGATTCACACATATAAATTAAAAAAATCTGTCTTTATTTGTACAAAAAAATAATTTAAAAGACATCTGTAGTATACACCCCACACAGGCACTATCAAGAGCCAGTTACCACATATAAATAACTTTAAGATGATAATGATAACCCAATATCAGTAGAATAAAACTAGTAAATTGCTAAACATCTCAGACTGTGATTATATTCTACTGTATATGTACTGTGAATTTAAATTTCTTCCTGGAAATCAACTTTAGATTTGCCTGATAATCACCCCAATTATATATTCAGTTGAAAAAAATTAAATAATTAATTTGAGCTAATTAATCATTTATTTTAATTCTAATGTAATAAGTACACAACTCTATATATCAACATCACCTTCAACTTATGTTCAAAAGATATGTTTATGCCTTTCAGATAGATCACCTATATCTATATCTTTTATATCTTTTATATCCTAGTCTTTAAAGAAACACTGTTCTGAGCATTGCTTGCCTATTCTGGAAAATGCTAACTGGTTGGCTGTTAATTGATTATTATTATTATTAAATACAGCCACCATTCCACACATAGGATACGTTAATACAGCATTACTGTAGAGAAAATTAAAAAAAATATTTCAAAATGCCTTGATTTTACCTTTATACTGTATACTGTATGTTGGTCATGTGTTGTTTATTTACACTGTATTTGCTGAGAACCACACTGTGCGATCAGTGGGCAGAGCAAGCAGGAAACCTTTGGCACATCCTGCAGGTGCCACTGCAGGACGTTTCTGTCTTTTCCCATGGCCACCCAGCAGATGCATGCACAGTAAGAGTGGCAATGCAGATGATTGGTTGCATATGCATTGCCACTGGCAGTGGGTAAGTGCATAGAAAATATTGACCAGATATTTAAAACAAACACATGCATGATATACACAATAATATTTTAAAGTCATATGCACAAATACATTTTTTGAATTTAAAGATGAATTAATACCTTCTCCGGTACTCACCATCAAGCAGCATTAAAAATTAATACTCCTGAATATATACTTGTTCCAGGTGACTGACACAGCATATACTAAACCCACTGGATGGGCAAATCTGATAGGATTCAGTTTGCTAAGGGTTCAGAAAGTCTTGAACCCATACTTGGCAAAAAAATAGCAAATTTCATTAAAGCGGTTGGATACCCAGACCAAAAAAACAAAACAAAACATATAGGACAAAGGCATAATGAGCTAGTATGCACCGCATACTAGCTCATTATGAAATACTTACCTTAGAATGAAGCCCCTGCACTGTCTCCCGATCACCGCTGAGGGAGCTGACATTTTGCCTCTGCAATTCTTCCTAGTTCGTGGCTCCGGCGCTGTGAGTGGCCGGAGCCGCAATGATATCACTCCCGCACATGTGTGGGGGAGCCCTCCGTTCCGGCAAGTTCTCGCACGATACGATGGATCTTTGTGGACCTTCACTGAGCATGCGCTGCTGATGCTAGCGGATGCATGCAAAGTGAATATCTCCTAAACCGTACAGATTTAGGAGATATTTGTTTTTTACCTACAGGTAAGTCTTATTATAGGCTTACCTGTAGGTAAAAATGTGCTAAAGGGGTATACAGCCGCTTTAATGTCCATGAAAGGTGTAGGGGTGAATCCTGTTGGTTATTGTTTGTCATTTTTAAATACTATAAAAAAAAAGAACTGAATGTTGGGCACTGCCATGGAGGAAGTGGGGCTTGCAAAAAAATTCCGAAAGAAAAACCGTACAGTGGGAGAGGGTTTTTTCATGTGGTTTCAACATTGATAAATGCATAAATACTTTAACCACTTGCCTACTAGGCACTTTCACCGCCTTCCTGACCAGGCCAATTTTCAGCTTTCAGTGCTGTCGCACTTTAATGACAATTGCGTGGTCATGCAGCACTGTACCCATATGAAATTTTTTCTTTTTTTTTGAGACAGATAGTGCTTTATTTTGGTGGTATTTAACCACAACTGGGGTTTTGTTTTTTGTTTAAAAAAAAACGAAGAAAAAGCCTTAATTTTTATTTATTTTTGAATTCTTTGTTTCTGTTATGTTAAGTAATTTGCCGATGGGCAGGGATGAGCACTGATAGGCAGGGATGAGCACTGATGGGCACTAATGAGGCAGCACTGATGGGCACTGACAAGGAGGCAATGATGAGGCTGCACCGATGGACACTAATAAGCTGCACTGATGGGCACTAATATGGGTTCTTACTCATTATCCAACAGTTTTATTACCCCCTATGTGACTATGTTTCTGTTAGAGATATGGTCCCTTATCCTGTTACAAAGATGTCTTGTGACCCTGCTCACATATTGAATGTTACATAGGACGCATGTCACAAGGTATACCACAAACTTTGTTTGAAAGTAAACTCGCTGTTTGATGGTTAAAGAGTAGCCGTTAGAACATGAAGTGATGACATGAGGGTCACCTAGATATTTGCAGCTTGAACATCTTGTCCGCTCTTGGACAGGGATAAGCCGAACACCCCCCTGTTCGGTTCGCACCAGAACCTGCGAACAGACAAAATGTTCGTGTAAACTTTAGAACCCTATTAAATACAATGGACTCGAACGTTCGAAATCTAAAGTGTTAATTATAAAGGATGATATGCAAGTTATTGTCCTAAAAAGTGTTTGGGGACCTGGGTCCTGCCCCATGGGACATGTATCAATGCAAAAAGAAGTTTTAAAAACGGCAGTTTTTTCGGGAGCAGTGATTTTAATAATGCTTAAAATGAAAAAATAAAAGTGAAATATTCCTTTAAATTTCGTACCTGGGGGGTGTGTATGATATGCATGTGAAGTGGCGCATGTTTCCCGTGCTTAGAACTGTCCCTGCACAAAATGTCATTTTTGAAAGAAAAAAATGCATTTAAAACTGACTCGCGGCTATTAATGAATTGTCGGCTCCCGGCAATACATACAAAAGTCATTGATAAAAAAAAAAAGTGTGGGGGTTCCTCAGAATTCAATTACCAGGCCCTTCAGGTCTGGAATGGATATTAAGGGGAACCCCGCCGCAAATTTAAAAAAAAATTGACGTGGGGTTCCCCCAAATATCCATTCCAGGCCCTTCAGATCTGGCATGGATTTTAAGGGGAACTCCACCCCAAATTTAAAAAAAATGGCGTGGAGTCCCCCTAAAAATCCATACCAGACCCCTTATCCGAGCACGCAACCTGGCCGGCCGCAGGGGAAAAGGGGGGGACGAGAGAGCGGCCCCCCCTCCCTCCTGAACCGTACCAAGCCACATGCCCTCAACATGGGGAGGATGTCCCCATGTTGATGGGGACAAGGGCCTCATCCCCACAACCCTTGCCCGGTGGTTGTGGGGGTTTGCGGACGGGGGGCTTATCGGAATCTGGAAGACCCCTTTAACAAAGGGGACCCCCAGATCCCGGCCCCCCCCTATGTGAATTGGTAAGGGGTACATTGTACCCCTACCATTTCACGAAGAAAGCGTAAAAAAATGTTTAAAAAAACACACAAACACCTTGAAAAAGTCCTTTATTTAAAAAAACAAAAAAACAAAACATTCCAGCGATGAAATCCAGTGTCCCGCGGCGATCCCGATGTCCAGCGCTGTCCTTCATTGGTTGTGCCTGAGCGGACCTGATGGGGAACTCCCTCTCAGTATTTTAAATGTAAAGACCCGCCCCTTCTAAAGTTCCCCATCAGGTCTGCTCAGCAGACGAGATGCGGAACATGAGAAGGGGCGGGTCTATACATGTATTACCAAAGTGAGAGCAGTCCCCCATCAGGTCCGCCCCCTCGGTATGTCGGACCCGCCTACGTCATTGGCTTGAGCGGGGAACTTCCTTCACTATGTAAATTTAAATTACACAGTGAAGGAAGTTCCCGCTCAAGCCAATGACGTAGGCGGGTCCGACATACCGAGGGGGCGGACCTGATGGGGAACTGCTCTCACTTTGGTAATACATGTATAGACCCGCCCCTTCTCATGTTCCGCATCTGGTCCGCTGAGCGGACCTGATGGGGAACTTTAGAAGGGGCGGGTCTATAACTTTAAAATACTGAGAGGGAGTTCCCCATCAGGTCCGCTCAGGCACAACCAATGAAGGACAGCGCTGGACATCGGGATCGCCGCGGGACACTGGATTTCACCGCTGGAATGTTTTTTTTTTTTTTTTTTAATAAAGGACTTTTTCAAGGTGTTTGTGTGTTTTTTTAAACATTTTTTTACGCTTTCTTCGTGAAATGGTAGGGGTACAATGTACCCCTTACCAATTCACATAGGGGGGGGCGGGATCTGGGGGTCCCCTTTGTTAAAGGGGTCTTCCAGATTCCGATAAGCCCCCCGCCCGCAGACCCCCACAACCACCGGGCAAGGGTTGTGGGGATGAGGCCCTTGTCCCCATCAACATGGGGACATCCTCCCCATGTTGAGGGCATGTGGCTTGGTACGGTTCAGGAGGGAGGGGGGGCCGCTCTCTCGTCCCCCCCTTTTCCCCTGCGGCCGGCCAGGTTGCGTGCTCGGATAAGGGGTCTGGTATGGATTTTTAGGGGGACTCCACGCCATTTTTTTTTTAAATTTGGGGTGGAGTTCCCCTTAAAATCCATGCCAGATCTGAAGGGCCTGGAATGGATATTTGGGGGAACCCCACGTCAATTTTTTTTAAAATTTGCGGCGGGGTTCCCCTTAATATCCATTCCAGACCTGAAGGGCCTGGTAATTGAATTCTGGGGAACCCCCACGCTTTTTTTTTTTTTTTATCAATGACTTTTGTATGTATTGCCGGGAGCCGACAATTCATTAATAGCCGCGAGTCAGTTTTAAATGCATTTTTTTCTTTCAAAAATGACATTTTTTGCAGGGACAGTTCTAAGCACGGGAAACATGCGCCACTTTACATGCATATCATACACACCCCCCAGGTACGAAATTTAAAGGAATATTTCACTTTTATTTTTTCATTTTAAGCATTATTAAAATCACTGCTCCCGAAAAAACGGCCGTTTTTAAAACTTCTTTTTGCATTGATACATGTCCCCTGGGGCAGGACCCAGGTCCCCAAACACTTTTTAGGACAATAACTTGCATATAAGCCTTTATAATTAGCACTTTAGATTTCTCCCATAGATTTTTCGAATTTGCCGCGAACACCCCAATTTGTTCGCTGTTCGGCGAACGGGCGAACAGGCAATGTTCGAGTCGAACATGAGTTCGACTCGAACTCGAAGCTCATCCCTACTCTTGGACATGCCTGTAGTGTGTAGCCATTTGTGGGCAGATCTTCCAGAGACAAATAAACAAAAAACAGTTTTGATCGCCAGTATTCAGAAAGGTTGTGCTTGAACTGGAAAAAGTCCATAGAAGGGCAAGAAAGCTATTAAGAGGGTTGGAGGACAACTACAAACATTTAACATATTCTCCCTGGAGAAGAGACGCTTAGAAGGGGATAGGATCGCAATATACAAATCTTTAAATAGTGACTCAAGAAGAGACTATTTCCCCTAAGGACTCAAAAGAAGACACTCAAATGGGATAAGAAGTGGTTCAACCTTGGCTATTTACTGTTAGAGCGGTGCGGATGTAGAACTCCCTTCCACAGTTTGTGTTTTCAGCAGGGAGTGTAGATGAATTCAAAAACCTTTTAGATATGTTTGTCAGTGAACACAATGTATTTGAATATTGAAAATGGCAGACACACAGACACACAGACACACTCAGGTTGAACTGGAAGGACTGGTGTCTTGATTCAGTCTTACCAACTATGTAACTATGTAACAGTAAAATAATAATACCCCCTGAAGCAAAAGCCTACTTTTTTACTTAATAGGAACCTTTAAGCCAGTTTAACTTTAAAAACAACCAAACTAAATATATAAAATGTTATTGAATTATAGAATTCTTTATTAGCTATCAATGTGAAATATATACACTTAAATGTGGATTTTTGACCTACAAATATGCATGCACCCTGTCATTTCCAAAGTCCAGACTAAAAAGATTTTTGCAAAATTATCTATAAATTATGTACAAAAGTCCTTTCTTTTCAAGGTATAATAATATGTAGCGGGGTGTCACTTTAATGAGTACAAAGACTACTATACCCAGTATGCAACGGGACACCCACAGTGCATTGCCTGGCGCAAGGTCTGCTGGGGAAGGACTATTTAAGCGGGGAGGAGCAACACGCGGGTCTCTTTTGGACACCGCCCTCCTAGCAAGTGGAGCCTACGTTGGGGCCTGTTGCTTTGGACTAGGCCGGAGAGTCTGGGCCTAGTGAATCCAAAGAGCTTGCTGATCTTCTCGGGAGAACCCAGGGTCGACTCATCCATCAATTTCCCTCGGATGGTCGGGAGGATCGGAGACTGCGGGTGTCGTGAGACTGTGTGCTGAAGCCCAGCTACGGGAGTCGGTTGTACGGACTGGTCCGGTCGGGTGAGAGAGCACTTGCTCAGGATTCATTGTTTATCTTTTATGCCGCGTACACACGATCGATTTTTTCGACGGTGAAAACACCGTCGAGAAAATCGACGTGAAAAACGAGGAACAGCTTGTTCCCCCCACACACGGCCGTTTTAAATTCCATTTATTTTTGGTCGAAAAAAATGACCGTGTGTGGGCTCCCCGGCAGTGTTTCCCTATGGGAAAACTGCCGCGGAAAAAAACGACGGGAATCACGACGAGAAAAATTAGAGCATGTTCTAATTTTTCTCGTCGTGATTAATGCCGTTTTTCCCGTCGGGAAAAATGACAAAAAGCCCACAGACGATCGTTTTTTTCGTCCAAAGGAAAAAATTTAATTTTTCCCGACGGGAAAAATGATTGTGTGTACGCGGCATTAGGCCCAGTGTCCCTTGGTCAGGGCCCACCGTTCCCGGAAGATTACACTGCACGCCAGAGGGATAGTGTGTTGTGAAGCCGGAGTTAAGTTTCTTATTGCATGCTGAATAATTAACTACTTAATACCTTTGGATTACAAATAACCTTTAAAGTGTACCACCCTTGCTAGCGAAGATCCTTCTCAACGGAATAACTGTGTGTGAGATAGTCAGGCCTGACTGTTCAGCAGGGAGATATTGTTTGGGCGCCATATTGGCCACAAGGGGGAAGCTCGCAAGCGTAGTTATTAACCACTTCCCTACCCAGCCATAGTAATATGACGTCCACAGATGGGATCTCCCATCCTGGGTGGACGTCATATGACGTCCTCTGCTTTGTAGGGGAATATCTGAATGATGCCTGCAGCTAGAGGCATCATTCAGATATCCTTTTGTTCTGCCAGCGATTCTCTGCACCATAAGAACGATCATAGCGGCGGTTCCGCCGCTTGATCGTTCTTATAGGCGGCGGGAGGGGGCACTGCCCCCCCTCCCGCCGCCATCCGGTGCTTCGCCGGCTCTCCCAGGTACCGTTGTGTTCCTTAGGACACAGCAGTTCCCTGATGGGGGTAAATGAGTGGCGGCGGAGCAGCAGCGGCGGGCTGCGGAGCTTTCTGTGCGGCGCGGCGGGCAGCGGAGCGGCTTACCGGCTCCCATATGCAGAGCTGCAGCAGCGGCGTGCACGGAGCCCGCGCGCGCCCCCGGGGGCGCGCAGCGCGGCGATCTGGGATCCGGTGTGTCCCTCTGGACACACCGATTCAAGTAATGTGGCGGCGGGCGGCGGAGATTCTGGTATAAACTTACCGGAATTGATGATGCAGAGCTGCGCAGCGCGGCGATCGGGGCTGAGGTTTTTCCCTTGGATACAGCCCAGCCTCGATCAGGGTAAAGAGCCAATGAAATTGGCTCTTTACCACGTGACCGGCTGTGTCCAATCACAGCAGGTTACTAAATGTAAACAAAACACACAATTGTGTGTAACTCACTGTTGCCTGGTTCTCCTCTTCACACACCTGTGAGGAGGAGATCAGCTAACAGTGAGTTACACATATGTTATACACATATACATATGTACTACTGTGCCCAGATTGCCCCCCCTAAATAAAGAGTACCTGTCATCTAGTACCTGCCACCAGATCACCCGCCACCCACCTGTCCATCAGGAGTACCTGTCCATCAGGAGTACCCGCCACCTCAGAGTACCCGCCACCTCAGAGTACCCGCCACCAGTCCATCAGGAGTACCTGTCCATCAGGAGTACCCGCCACCTCACCTGAGTACCCGCCACCTCAGAGTACCCGCCACCAGTCCATCAGGAGTACCTGTCCATCAGGAGTACCTGTCCATCAGCAGTACCCGCCTCCTCACCTGAGTACCCGCCACCTCAGAGTACCCGCCACCAGTCCATCAGGAGTACCTGTCCATCAGGAGTACCCGCCACCTCACCTGAGTACCCGCCACCTCAGAGTACCCGCCACCAGTCCATCAGGAGTACCTGTCCATCAGGAGTACCTGTCCATCAGCAGTACCCGCCACCTCACCTGAGTACCCGCCACCTCAGAGTACCCGCCACCAGTCCATCAGGAGTACCTGTACATCAGGAGTACCCGCCACCTCACCTGAGTACCTGCCACCTCAGAGTACCCGCCACCAGTCCATCAGGAGTACCTGTCCATCAGGAGTACCTGTTCATCAGCAGTACCCGCCACCTCACCTGAGTACCCGCCACCTCAGAGTACCCACCACCAGTCCATCAGGAGTACCTGTCCATCAGGAGTACCCGCCACCTCACCTGAGTACCCGCCACCTCAGAGTACCCGCCACCAGTCCATCAGGAGTACCTGTCCATCAGGAGTACCTGTCCATCAGCAGTACCCGCCACCTCAGAGTACCCGCCACCAGTCCATCAGGAGTACCTGTCCATCAGGAGTACCCGCCACCTCACCTGAGTACCCGCCACCAGTCCATCAGGAGTACCTGTCCATCAGCAGTACCCGCCACCTCACCTGAGTACCCGCCACCTCAGAGTACCCGCCACCAGTCCATCAGAAGTACCTGTCCATCAGGAGTACCTGTCCATCAGGTGTACCAGCCACCTCACCAGGAGTACCCGCCACCTCACCAGGAGTACCCGCCACCAGTCCACCAGGAGTACCTGTCCATCAGGAGTACCCACCACCTCACCAGAGTACCCGCCACCTCACCAGAGTACCCACCACCAATCCATCAGGAGTACCTGTCCATTAGAGTACCCGCCACCTCACCAGAGAACCTGCCACCAGAGTACCTGCCACCTCACCAGCGTACCCACTATGTCCAGAAAGGTGTACACCCCAGAAGAAGCATATCAAATACTCAGTCTGACCGATGAGAGCAACGGGGAGCTCTCACCGCTCAGTTCTGATTCCGATTCTGGTTCGGAATATGAACCCCCCGAAGGCAGCACATCCGGATCCGAATTAGAGGAGGACACAGTCCGTCCAAAAAGAAGACGGTCTGAACACCAGGCAGCGACCAGCAGTGCCAACGGCGGTAGACCCCAGGAGGCGAGGTCCAGTGCAAGCGCTGCTAGACCCCAGGAGGAAAGGCCCAGTGCAAGCGCTGCTAGACCCCAGGAGGAAAGGCCCAGTGCAAGTACACGCCAAAGAAGTAGGACCCGAACCCAGCTTCCAGATGGCTTGGCAAACCCATTGTGGCTGCCTTCTACCTCAGGGTCAGCCACGATCCCCCCTTTTACAGCACAGCCAGGTGTGCAGGTCAACACTGAGGGTTTTTCCAAACTTGATTTTTTTAATTTATTTTTCCCTGATGAATTGGTTCAAGGCATTGTGGAGCAAACTAATCTTTTTGCTCAACAATTCATTGAAAACAACCCCAGCTCCAGCTATGCCCGCCCTTTTGAATGGAGACCCCTAACAGTGGTGGAGCTTAGATTGTTTTTAGGCCTAACGTTTAACACGGGGCTTACAAAAAAAAATGAAATGAATAGGTATTGGTCGAAGAAACCCATCCACCATATGCCAATTTTTACATCGGCCATGTCCAGGTCCCGATACGAACTTATAATGCGGTTCCTGCATTTCAGTGACAACTCACAGTGCCCCCCCGAGATCACCCAAACTTTGACAAATTATATAAAATTCGCCCCCTAATTAATTTTTTTCCAAGAAGTTTGCCGAACTTTATGTCCCTGACCAAAACATTTCTGTGGACGAATCCCTGGTGCATTTCACAGGCCGGCTGGGAATCAAGCAATATATCCCCAGTAAGCGGGCGAGGTACGGCTTGAAGCTCAACAAGCTCTGTGAAAGCGCCACTGGTTATGTGCACTCATTCCGCATGTACGAAGGCAAAGATTCCCAGCTCGAGCCCCCTGAGTGTCCATCGTACATGGGAATAAGTGGAAAAATTGTTTGGGAGTTGGTATTTCCACTCCTCCAAAAGGGGTATCATATTTATATGGACAACTATTATACCAGCCTGCCCCTTCTCCGCCACCTCTACCTAAAAAAAACTCTGGCGTGTGGTACAACAAGAATAAACAGAAAGGGCTTCCCACAGCGTCTTGTCACCACAACCATTCAAAAGGGGGAATCGGCAAGCTTGAAGAACGAGGAAGTGTTGGCTGTGAAGTGGAGGGATAGGAAAGATGTGTACATCATGTCCACCATCCACGATGACACCTCGGTGGAACTTCACAGAAGACACAGTACCGTTCGCAAGCCTTCCTGCATCAATGAGTACAATAAATTCATGGGGGGTGTGGATTTAAATGATCAAATGTTGCAGCCCTATCTTTCAACCCGAAAATCCCTCTTCTGGTATAAAAAAATCGCAATTTACTTTTTTCATTTGGCCCTGTTAAATTCTTTCATAGTCTACCAAAAATCCACACATAGACCCACCACCTTCATGAGATTTATTGAAGACATTGTCACTGCCCTGATCTACCAACAAACATCCCCCCCAGAAAGCATTCACTCAGATTGTGTCAGCAGACTACATGAGCGCCATTTTTCAGACCATATTCCACCATCACGATCCGGAAGACGACGCCAAAAAAAATGTCGGGTGTGCACCAGAAGAGGAATTAGGAAAGACACCAGCTTCCATTGTCCCGACTGTCCCTCCCAACCTGGCCTTTGCATCGGAAAATGCTTCAAGCGATATCACACTCTCGAAAACTATTAGCCCATATTTCTAATACTGCCATTTCCCCGTTTTCAATATGTCCTGAATATTTCCCTGCCTCAACCAACCATATCATTGTCTTCCATGTGAACTGACCCTGGCCTGTTTCTCGACTATGTCTCTGCCTACCGTCTGCATTGTTTATCCGCCATGTTTCTGCCTTTCACGTGAACTGACCCTGGACTGTATGGATTATGCCTCTGCCTACCGTTTATTTCTGCCTTTTACCTGCACTGACCTCGGCCTGTTGACCATGTTTTTGCCTGCCCCCTTGGACTGATCTTTCACCCTGCTACACAGGGGTCTCACATATGTGAGGGGCTCCAGAATAGTGTTCTGAGTTCAGAAAACCAGTTTTTGGTTTTCTGTGTTCCCAGAACAGGGTCTGGTTGTCCGGAGGCTTCAAAGCGATTTGGGTGGGAGAAGCCTCTACCCCTGTCCCCATTCTTTCCTGACCGTTGCCCTAAGCTTGAGGTCCTGCCTGCTCCCTGGACAAATACTCTGGCTGTGCTGACCATACCTCTGCCTGCTGCATGTACTAACTATGGACAGTATTCCTGCCTGCTGCATGGACGATCCTTTGTTCCTTTTGCTATGCTGACCACATCTCTGCCTGCTGTCTGGACCAATGCTTTGGCTGTGCTGACATCATCTCTACCTGTACTGACTATTCCTGCCTGCTGCCTGTTTTGCTGTCGCTGTCCACGTTCCTGCCTGCTGCCTGGACCGATGCTCTCCTCTTTGGACCACTGCACTACTAAAACCGCAGGTAATCTTTTCTTTACCCTTTTTCTCAGAAGAATGTATTTTGGTTTATAATTGGTATGTACAGTACATGCTATGTTTTAGAAATATGAAGGGCCTTCAACAATGTGATAGGTTGTCAGGAATTTATGTGTGTAATTTATGCTCCTAAAACACATGACGGTGCTACTTAGATGTTAGGCCTCTGTATTTGGCCAGGCTGTGTAAAAGTCTCACACATTTGGTATCGCCATACTCAGGAGGAGTAGCAGAATGTATTTTGGGGTGTCACTTTTGCTATGTACATGCTATGTGTTGGTAATATCTTATAAATGGACAACTTTGTATAAAAAAAATGCGTTTTCATTTTTTTCCCACATATTCCAAAAACTTCTGGAAAAAAATGAACCGTTCAAAAGACTCATTATGCCTCATAGATTATACGTTGGGGTGTTAGCTTTCCAAAATGGGGTCATTTTATGGGAGTTTCCATTGTCCTGGTGCTCCAGGGTCTTCAAAACTGTAATAGGTGGTTGAGAAATGAGATGTGTAATTTATGCTCCTAGAATGCCTGAAGGTGCTATTTCAATGTTGGGCCTCTGTATTTGGCCAGGCTGTGTAAAAGTCTCACACATTTGGTATCGCCATACTCAGGAGGAGTAGCAGAATGTATTTTGGGGTGTCATTTTTGCTATGTACATGCTATGTGTTGGTAATATCTTATAAATGGACAACTTTGTATAAAAAAAATGCGGTTTCATTTTTTTCCCACATATTCCAAAAACTTCTGGAAAAAAATGAACCGTTCAAAAGACTCATTATGCCTCATAGATTATACGTTGGGGTGTTAGCTTTCCAAAATGGGGTCATTTTATGGGAGTTTCCATTGTCCTGGTGCTCCAGGGTCTTCAAAACTGTAATAGGTGGTTGAGAAATGAGATGTGTAATTTATGCTCCTAGAATGCCTGAAGGTGCTATTTCAATGTTGGGCCTCTGTATTTGGCCAGGCTGTGTAAAAGTCTCACACATTTGGTATCGCCATACTCAGGAGGAGTAGCAGAATGTATTTTGGGGTGTCATTTTTGCTATGTACATGCTATGTGTTGGTAATATCTTATAAATGGACAACTTTGTATAAAAAAAATGCGGTTTCATTTTTTTCCCACATATTCCAAAAACTTCTGGAAAAAAATGAACCGTTCAAAAGACTCATTATGCCTCATAGATTATACATTGGGGTAAGCCTGTGCGAATTGTAGCCTCAGTTTTCTGTTCTTAGCTGACAGGAGTGGCAATTTGTGTGGTCTTCTGATGCTGTAGTCCATATGCTTCAAATGTTCGATGTGTTGTGCATTCAGAAATAGTAGTCTACATACCTTGGTTGTAACGAGTCGTTATTTGAGTTTTTGTTGCCTTTCTATCATCTCAAACCAGTCTGCCCATTCTCTTTTGACCTCTGACATCAACAAGGCATTTTCGTCCATACAACTGCTGCTCACTGGATATTTTCTCTTTTTCAGACCATTCTCTGTAAACCCTAGAGATGGTGGTGAGTGAAAATCCCAGCAAAAAACTCAGACCAGCCTGTCTGCCACTAACAACCATGCCACATTTAAAGTCAATTAAATTTCCTTTTTTCCCCATCCTGATGCTCGGTATGAACTTCAGCAAGTGGTCTTCACCACATCTAGATGCCTACATTTTTATTAATAATATTATACAGGATTTATGTAGCACCAACAGTTTGCGTAGCGATTAACAAAATGCAGGCAGACATTAGCGTTACAATACAATTTGGTACAAGAGGAATCAGAGCCCTGCTCTTTAGAGCTTACAATCTAAGATGGAGGGTCAAGTGATAAAATAGGTAATAGCTGTGGGGGATGAGCTGATGAAGAAAGTAAAAACTGTGTATTAGTTAGACACAGGATAGTCTTCTTTAACCACTTCAATACAGGGCACTTTTAACCCCTTCCTGCTCAGTCAAATTTTCATCTTTCAGCACAGTCGCACTTTGAATGATAATCTTTTTTCCCACAAATAGAGCTTTTTTTTGGTGGTATTTGATCAGCACTGGCTTTTTTATTTTTTCCGCTACAAATAAAAAAAGACGATAAAAAAAATAAAAAACCTTTTGTTTGTTTCTGTTATAAATTTTTTGTAAATAAGTCTTCTACTTCACGGACGGGCACAGATGAGGCAGCACTGATGGGCACTGAGGAGGCAGCACAGATAAGGTTGCACTGATGGGCACTGATGAGGAGGCACTAATATGCAGCACTGATGGGCACTAATAGGTGGCAATGATATGCAGCACTGATCGGCACTGATATGTGGCACTGATGGGCACTGATGGGTGACAATGGTGGGCACTGATGGGTGGCAATGGTGGGCACTGATGCGCGAAAATAATGAGCACTGATAGGCAATGATGGGCACTGATGGGTGGCACAGATAGGCAGCACTGATGAGAAGGCATTGACAGGCATTACTGATGGGCACTGACTGGAATTACTGATGGGCACTGATTGGCATCCCTGATGTGCACTGATTGGCATCACATGTGGGTACAGGTGAGTACTGATTGGCATTACTGGCAAGCACTGGTGGGGCACTGATGGGCAAAACGACACACCACAAAACCAATCGCCGTGCTGCAGCCCCCGGCATGCACAAGCGCCTTATCCTGCTGAATGTCATATGACGCCCAGTCAGGATAACTGATCCCTGCAGCCATCATTCTCCTGTCAGCCAGGCGGGATGTGGTTAAAGAGAAGGGTTTTCAGGAATTTTGACAGGAAAGGTTCCACCCACTGGTAATACTATCTGATATTTGGCGTGCAGTACTGATGTCCACCAGTAGGTGTCTCCTGGCAGTTTGGAACTGTCAGGAGAGCCTTTCCTGCTGGTGTTATGTGAGCTTTGGTCTGCAGTACTGGCGTCCACCAGCTTGTGGATCCTGGCAGTATGGAGCAGATATCTCCTCCTGCAGTTAGGCATCACCTGAACCTGATAGCAGGTAATGGTATAAAAACCTGGCAAGTTCACATATACCTTGCCTTGGCTTCGTCTTGTGCCCTAATTGGAACCTTGATCCTGAACCTGTTACCTGAACCTGACTCTGATCCTGATCCTGACTCTTATCCTGATCCCAAGCCTATTTGTACCTGTTCCTGTCAGTCCTGTATCCCTGGATCCCTGCCCTGCTGTCTGATCTGTTACACCTTCTCCCTGTCCGTTGCTCCTTGTCCCCCATTTGCTGATCTCCTGTTATGACCCTGGCTTAGCTAGACTATGATTCCGGTATTCCCTTTTGGCTATATTTATTCGTCTGATTATTGTTATTTTGGGGTCTTGTCTAATATTGGTTTGTTGTGCACTGTGTGTTATTGGAGGTGGTTGCGTTTACATGTCATTCACGTTTCTAAATAATTTATTACTTTCTTCACCTATATATGTCTGGTTCACTTTGTGCAGTACACACAGTTCTGATCACATCTGTTTCATGACAGAAAGTCAAGGCCATCCCTGATCAGAAGTGGCTGCACAAGGGGAACCATTTTGATTCAGCTCGTTTGCAAACATGAATGCTGATGAGGTTATTTATTTGTCTCTGCTGGCATCTGAAAGTGGTGATTATTGCTTTGAAAGGATGGTCTAGTGACCAGTTGTTTGCAGCCATCCGTTTGGCTCACTCCCTGGTCAATCAGGGTTGTATACTGTTTGGGGAGGTGCAGCCTTTGATCAAGATCTGTACTGAGCTAGCCCTGCCCTGCATTCCAGAGGGCCATGATGATTTTTCCCCTCCTTTTAATACGATTGTATCCCTAGTATGGCTTTTCGAAGATGATCCCGCTGATTTTTGTAAGCATTACCCAGCCTGTCCCCCACAGCTGATTGCTGGGTGCATTGAGTCTGCTCAGTCTTTTGTTAGACGGGGAGATTTAAAACTACAGTTTGTACAACCAATACTCTCAGCATGGTCTGATATGTTGCAATCTAGACATGTGCATTCGTTTTCGTCCGAATGCATTTTCATCCGAATTTCAGGTATTTTCGTTATCGTTTTAACAAAAAAAGATCCGACATAAACAAATGCTTTATTTTCGTTTTCATTGCAACAACAGTTTGATATAGATAGGAGATTCGACATGACGCTAACAATAACAATCGGTGTCTATCGAACCTGTGGTCGAATGTGCGTAACCTTAACTCTATTAGTCCAAGATTATTCTACATAGAGAGAAAAGATTCAACATTATAGAGAGAAAAGATTCGACATTATAGAGAGAAAAGATTCGACATAGAGAGAAAAGATCGCTGCTGGAATTGGGTGGGGGAAGTAAAATAAAAATAATGATGATGATGAATGTTATTGGCTGATTGTAACCAAAGAGGAGGAGCAGTAAAATAGCTAGAACTAACTTGACAATTCAACATAAAAGACTAGTACACACTAGTACACACAATCATTTTTCCCGACCGTGTGTGGGCTTTTTGTCATTTTTCCCGACGGGAAAAACAGCATTAATCATGACGAGAAAAATTAGAACATGCTCTAATTTTTCTCGTCGTGATTCCCGTCGTTTTTTTCTGCGGCAGTTTTCCCATAGGGAAACACTGCCACGGAGCCCACACACGGTCGTTTTTCTCGAACAAAAAAAAAAATGTCAGGAAAAACGGACGTGTGTAGGGAACCAAGCCGTTCCCTCGTTTTTCCCATCGATTTTCTCGACTGTGTTTTCACCGTCGAGAAACTCGATCGTGTGTACGCGGCATAAGATTCGACAAAGCATTGAAAAACATACAAACGTCGAATCTTTCATTGAAGGCTTATGGTGTCTGTCGTCGAAGTATGTTGCGCACAAATAAAATACAGAATAGAACTCTGGTAAAGAGTTCTAGTGAACACAATGAACATTGGTGAATAATTAGGTGAATAATCACCATATAATAGCATAAACAAAAAAATTAATTGAATCTCTACATACTGTGCGAAAAACCTGTGGAAAAAAAATTATACCAAATCCTCCTAAGATTTGTATATAAACTGATAAATATACGAATCAATCAAGAAGAATTTGATATTGATGATGAAGTGAATGACCACCATATACGTGAATAAACAAAATAGAAAGTATAAATATCTAAATAAATTGTGAAAACCTGTGAAAGGAAACTTATCCAAATCCTCCTATGCAGTGCAATATATTGATAAATATACAAATCAATCAGAGGAAAATAACAATAACCCTGTTATAATAATTACTAAATTAATAAGTAAATAATTAAATAAGGAGTCCAATATAACAAAAGTTCAATATATCAAAAATTCCCAACAAAAATGGGAAAAGAATTCCAATAAGTAAATAGTTGCTTCAGATGGAAAAATAGCAGGAAACTATAGCTGGTGTTGAAAAGGCATAGTGCCCAAAAAAATTCCACAAATATCATAAGGAAGCTCCGTCCACCGCAGTGAATATAAATTTCAGATGGGTACCTTACCATAAAAGATGGACCTCCACTATGGCGAGGTCAAATAAGCCTGCAGATATCACCCTCTGCGGGGTATTAAAGTTGCTCCTGGGGATGCGAAAAATGGAAGGAAACTTTTGGACAGCCGCACTCCAAAAACAGTTCCTTTATTGGAAAATCACAGAAATCCAAGCCACAGCAAAAAATAAGAGCAGACAGGCTGACGCGTTTCGCACTGTAGTTTCAGTGCTTACTCATAGCTTGCTCCTGGGGATGTCCCGACTCCAAGATGCTCCCTCTACCTTTAACTGTACTGTTCCATCCACTAGGGGCCGATATGATCGAACGTTTTGGAAAGATCGAACGAACCTCCAATGTAGATAACGACAGGAGAAGAAGAAGGGAGGGACTCGAATAGTATATTACCTCAATGTAAATTTATTCTAATCGTTGCGGTACATAGTAAAGTACAAATGTTCATAAAAACAATTTAAAATGCCGGCATACAAAAATCCTAGCGTTCACCCGTGCTTCCGGGGTCACGTGATAATAGTGACGTCAGTGCGCAGCACCGCCGCGGCTCTTTACTGAGATCAGTGTAGTGGTGTGTCAGACTGACACACCGCTCCATCGATCGCCGCGATGCACGCCCCCCCCCCGTGCACGTGGCGGCTGTCATCCTGCAGGACGTCAATAGACGTCCAGTCAGGATAACACAACCACTTCCCGGACGTCAATCTCCTATTGACCGGGCGGGAAGTGGTTAAATATCGTACCTATAGTATGCCTGTGAAGTGGTTTCCCGTATTTAGAACTGTCCCTGCATAAAATTACATTTCTAAAGGAGAACAAGTAATTTAAAACTGCTTGCGGCTTTAATGTAATGTCTGGTCCTGGCAATATGGATGAAAATCATTGAGAAAAATGGCATGGGTATCCCCCGCCCCCCCCCCCCCCCAGCCCATTACCAGCTCCTTTGGGTCTTGTATGGATATTAAGGGGAACCCTGCAACCAAATAAAAAAAAGGAAAGGCGTGGGGCCCCCAGGCCCTATATACTCTGAACAGCAGTATACAGGCGATGCAAATAAGACAGGGACTGTAGGTTTGTTGTTACGTAGAATCTTTTTTTAATTTTGAACTGGTACATTTTTAAAGTGTAGCTCCAGCCAAAAAATCTATTTTTAAGCTTTTTGGAAAACATAGGGAAGGGTTATCACCCCTGTAACATTTGTTTTGCTGTCTGTGCACCTGTTCAGAACATTTCACCTCACTTTCCGTCCCAATGAAAAATGTTTTTTGAAAATTTGGGTTTTTTATTGAAACAAGGATTGGTGATAAAACATCAGTGGAGAGAAGACACCTTTTCCCCATATTAACTCTTACAGGAGAGAATTTCCCTTCCTAGGGGTAGATTTCCTCTCACTTCCTGTTGTCTCATTCCGTTTGCAAGTAGGAGTCGTTTGTAAGTTGGATGTTTGAAAGTAGGGGCCTGCCATATATACTCTGCAGAAATTTGGCCCTTAGGTGTTGGTGTTGCCACAACACTGTAAGCCCTCACAGTTACTCTTGGTGGGTGCTGGAACGCCCTGTTGTGATCTATTATATCAAGAATTGTAATTACATGCCATTGATGAACAGTGGTAGGAAAAATTGGGCCTTTGGTGGTGGTGCTGGTGCCACAACACTGTAAGTCCTCACAGTTACTCGCAGGAATGGGCCCAGCTGTGAAATATTAGATCAAGACGTGTAATGACATGCCCCTGTTGAACAGGGGCAGAAAAATTGGGCCTTTGGTGGTGGTGGACTTGCCACAACACTGTAAGCCCTCACAGTTACTCTTGGTGGGTGCAGGAATGGGCAATGCTGTGAATTATTAGATCAAGAATTGTAATTACATGCCCCTGTTGAACAGGGGCATAAAAAATGTGCCTTAGGCACTGGTGCCACAACACTGCAACCCCTCACAGATACTCTAGTTGGAGCGCAGGAATGAGCCCTGCTGCAAAGTATTGCATCAAAAATTATATTTATACGCCCCTGTTAAACAGGGGCTGATAAATTGGGCCTTAGGCACTGGTGCTGGTTCCACAACACTGCAACCTCTCACAGATACTCTAGTTGGAGCGCAAGAATGAGCCCTGCTGAAAAGTATTGCATTAAAAATTGTAATTACACGCCCCTGTTAAACAGGGGCTGAAAAATTGGGCCTTAGCCACTGGTGACGGTGCCCAGAAACAAAAAAAGGGATTTTTATAACAGCTTACCTGTAAAATCCTTTTCTTGGAGTACATCACGGGACACAGAGCGACTTAGTCATTACTAATGGGTTATATAGATTACCTTCAGGTGTTGGCACTGGCCAATTCCAAACCGGAAGTACCCTCCCCTATATAAGCCCCTCCCATCCGGGAGCACCTCAGTTTTGTAGCCAAGCAATAAGTGTCCCAAAAAGAGGGGTGGGAGCTCTGTGTCCCGTGATGTACTCCAAGAAAAGGATTTTACAGGTAAGCTGTTATAAAAATCCCTTTTTCTTTTTCGTACATCACGGGACACAGAGCGACTTAGTCATTACTAATGGGACGTCCCAAAGCAATGCCAAATGAGGGGAGGGATACATAAGCTGGGCGCCATCAGGCATGAGGATCTTTTGCGGCCTGCAACACACTGTGCCCAAAGGCGACATCCTCCTGACTTCTAACGTCTACCTGGTAGAATCTAGTAAACGTGTGTACCGAAGACCATGTTGCGGCCTTACATACTTGAGCCAGGGAGGCCTGGTGATGCACTGCCCATGAAGTTCCAACTGCTCTTGTGGAGTGCGCCCTAACTTTGAATGGAGGCGGTCTCTTTCTCAAGCCATAGGCTTGTATTATGACCTGTCGAATCCACTTGGCTAAAGTGGATTTTGATGCTGCCTGACCCTTTTTAGGGCCTTCCGGCAGAATAAACAAAGTATCCGTTCTGCGAATCTGAGCAGTGGCTTTTAGATAAGCTTTAACTGCTCTTACTACATCCAAGGAATGTAATAACTTTTCCTCTACCGAGCTAGGTTTGGGGAAAAAAGAAGGAAGAACCACATCTTGGTTCAAATGAAACCTCGATACCACCTTAGGAAGAAAGGCTGGATGAGGACGTAATACTACTCTGTCCTTATGGACAACCAGATATGGCTCCTTACAGGACAAGGCGGCTAATTCCGATACTCTTTTAGCCGAACAAACGGCTACTAAGAAAATCAATTTCCTGGTGAGAAGAACCAAGGAAATGTGTTGCAATGGTTCAAACAGTTGTTTCTGTAGAACTGACAGAACCAGGTTTAAGTCCCAAGGACATATGGGAATACTAACCGGAGGGCTAATACGCATCACTCCTTGTATGAAAGCTTTGACTAGTGAATGCGAAGCCAAGGGCCTTTGAAAAAATATTGACAAGGCCGAAATCTGACCCTTGATAGTACTCAAGGCCAGCTTCCTATCTACAGCCCACTGTAGGAAGTCCAAAATCCTCCCTATCACGTACTTACGTGGATGCCATTTCTTGGCCTCACACCACTTAATGTACGCTTTCCAGATCCTATAATAGATCTGCCTGGATACCGGCTTCCTGGCATTGATCATGGTAGATACCACAGAATTAGAGAGCCCTCTCTTTTTCAGAATGTGGGCTTCAATAGCCAGGCCGTCAAACCTAGGGCTGGTAAGGAAGGGTGGTATACCGGTCCCTGCGACAGCAGGTCCGGACGATGTGGGAGGGTCCAAGGACTCCTCACTGACATTTTTACAATCTCCGCGTACCATGCCCTTCGGGGCCACGCTGGAGCCACCAGAATCACTGGTTTCTTTTCTACCCTGATTCTGCGGAGTAATCGCGGTAACAATTGTGGCGGTGGGAATGCATATATCAGCTTGAACTGATCCCAAGGGAACACTAGGGCATCCGAGCCGCAAGCTAGAGGATCCCTTGTGCGAGACATAAATCTGTCCACCTTTGCGTTGAATCTGGATGCTAGTAGATCTACACCTGGTGTTCCCCACCGCTGGCATATTGCCTGGAAAACCTCGGGGTGAAGAGACCATTCCCCCGGGCATAATTGTTGGCGACTTAAAAAGTCCGCTCTCCAATTTTCCACTCCTGGGATGAAAACCGCGGATATGGCTGGGACATATTTTTCTGCCCACTCCAGGATGCAATTTGCTTCCCTCTGGGCTGCACGACTCCTGGTGCCACCCTGGTGATTGATATATGCCACTGCTGTGGCATTGTCTGATTGAATTCTGACAGGGGACCCTTGGAGTTTGGATGTCCATGCTACTAGGGCATACCGGGCTGCTCGTATCTCTAAGAGATTGATGGGCAGGGCCTTTTCTGCTTCTGACCACTTGCCCTGGAGAGACCATTGCTCCAGTACTGCCCCCCAGCCTATGAGGCTGGCATCTGTAGTGACTACCTTCCAAGAAACCGGACTGAAGGGTTTCCCTTTTTCCAGATTCTGGGGCACCAACCACCAATGGAGGCTCTTGCGAACGGAAGGGGACAGGGACATTGGTAAGTCTAAAGCCTGAACTTTTTTGTTCCAGGCTGACAGTATGGCCCTTTGCAAATTCCTTGAATGGAATTGACCGTAGGGTACCGCTTCGAATGAAGCCACCATTTTTCCCAGCAGCCTCATGCAGAGGCGTATGGATGGTTTTCTTTTTGTACCCACTAAGTGGGTCAAATCTTTTAAAGACGACACCTTCTCTGGAGGTAAGAAAATCTTTCTCTGATTTGAATCCAGCCTTAGCCCTAAGTATTCCAGACTTTTGACTGGTCTTAGAGCTGACTTGTCTCGGTTGATAATCCAACCGTGATATTCCAGATACTTGATTGTCTTGTGAATAGCTACTTCCAGCTTTTCCACTGAGTGGTCTATTAGTAGCAGGTCGTCTAGATATGCCATTATCGTTACACCCTGTGTTCTTAGATTGGCCAATAATGGGGCCAGAATTTTTGTGAACACTCGTGGTGCTGTGGCCAGACCGAAAGGTAAGGCTCTGAACTGAAAATGGCGCCCTTCTACTGCAAAGCGTAGAAATTTCTGGTGGGCCGGAAAGATGGGAATATGCAGATAAGCATCCTTTATGTCGATCGAGGCTAACCATTCCTGCCCTTGTAGGGCGGTGGCCACCGATCGGATCGACTCCATCCAAAAAGTCCTGATATTTAGGAACTTGTTTAGCCCTTTTAGATTTAATATGGGCCTCACGTCCCCATTTGGTTTGGGGACTGTGAAAAGGTTCGAGTAAAACCCGAATCCGCTTTCTTCCAGGGGAACCTTCATGATTACACCTTGGAGCAATAGTTGTTCTAGTGCCAGAAGGAGGGATCCTCTCTTCTGGGGATCTCTTGGCACGTTTGACCTCATAAATTGGGCAGGAGGAGTGCCTTTTAACTCCAGCTTGTATCCCAGACTTACTGCGGAGAGCACCCATCTGTCTCTGATGGTGTCCCGCCAGGTCTCTGTGAACAACTGAAGTCTTCCCCCCACCCGATTGAGTGGGGGCAACGCTTCATGCCTTGGGGGGAGGTTTTGTACCTCTCTTGATCCAGGGCTTCTTGTTACCCTGTGATTTTCCCTGATTTCTGCCCCCTGAATTTGATGGGGCTGTTCCTCCACTAACAGGCACTCTGAAGGAGGAGACGGAGATCGGACGCGCTTTTCCTGTGACAGGGAAGCAGCGATCAATGCTGTTAATCTCTCTTCCAATCCTCCCAGAGTTGAGGATAAAACCTCCTCTGTTATATATACAGGAGCAGGTGGACTGGGGACAGCCGCAGCACCAGGCATTCCTGCGGGGTTTCTACGGCTACTGACCTCTGAATTCTCAGGGGAGATTGGTGCAGTACAAGCATGCCCAATATCCTCAGAGCCCGATGGAGACCCCTTTGGCTTCCTGGAAGACCTATTTCTTTCTCGTACATCACGGGACACAGAGCGACATAGTCATTACTAATGGGTTATATAGATACCGTCAGGTGCTGGCACTGGCAACTTCCAAAACCGGAAGTACCCTCCCCTATATAAGCCCCTCCCATCCGGGAGCACCTCAGTTTTTTGCCAGTGTCTAAGGTGTTGGCCAAGAAGAAACATGTGTTTTTCACTGAGCTTGCGTACAGGTTCTTTTGGGCCTCAGTAAGCTATTCCGGATCCGACCAAAAAAGCTTCATAGCTAAACGGTCGGTACCCGGGCCTTGCAGAGAAGAGCAAGGTTTTGCCTGTAATGCTTCTCTTAGGAGAGCTGGACCCTGGGATCCAGAGCTCTGGTCATACCCACGACCAAGATGTTTTCTGTGCAGGGTGCTATACAGGTCCAGGGGAGTGGAATCCTTGGGAACCCGGTCCCTGAAGGTTTGATTACAATGCCTGCCGTGATAGGTGAAGTTTGGGCTTTTGTGGACCAAACAAAGTCCTGCGGCGGGGAACAGGTAAGTGGGGGCCCCCAGGAACTTGGTTCTATTGGGGGACCCCCAAGCCTAATTTGTCTTTCTGTCTGTTACCTAATGGTATTCCCGCAAAATTCTGTGCATGCCTGTAACTACTAAAAAAATGTAATAATTTTTAATGGTGGTCAAGAAAAAAAAAAATAATATTTTTTTATATATATTTAAGATATTAGACTGCGGTACCTGTGTTTGTCCACTAGAGGCCGCTGTGGAATGTTTCTTGTCATGTGGACTAGTTTCTTCTCAGCAGAGCAAGTCCAGGCAGATGGTGAGTTCTCTTATGGGAAACTGCTTCCTCTGCCATGTTGCAATGCTCGTCCATCCCCCGGCCTGCGGCAAAGAGGGGCCCTGGCTCTTGTCCCTAGTCTCCATTTTTCAAAATTAGCGCCGAAGGCGCACGTGGCCGCGCGCGTGCGCGTGCACGCGCCTCTATATATAGAGGTGAGCCAGGAAAGGGGGCGGAGCCTGGGGGATGACGCTCTGTGTGCGCCGCAGCGCTTCTGCGCATGTGCGGGCGTCCCAGCATGTAAAAACCACAGTTTTGTGTGGTGAGCTGGCTATGAAGTACAGAGACAGAGCTGGCAACATTTAAAAAAAGGGCATACAGCAAGCGGTTGATACAGGCATCCCCTAGAAAGGCACATTAGTAGACACCAACTGTGATATAGCAGCAATTGTGCTAGACTATTCTCAGTAAAAGTGGTGTATTACGGCTGGAATACCTCAGCTTTAGGCTTAGGAATATGCCGTCCAGAAGCTCCGGAACTGAATCTTCCAGGAAGCGAAGGGGGTCTCATCGGGCTCGGAGGATCTTGGGCATACTTCTGCTGCACCAGTCTCCCCTGAAGTTCAGAGGTAAGTGACCGTAGAGACCCCGCAGGGGTACTTGGTACTGTGGCTGTCCTCAGTTCACCTGCTCCTGTGTATGTAACAGAGGAGGTTTTTTCCTCAGCTCTGGGAGGATTAGAGAGAGATTGTCAACATTTATCGCTGCCTCCCTGTCAGGGAAAGCACGCCCGATCTCCGTCTCCTCCTTCAGAGTGCCTGTTAGCAGAGCAACAGTCCCATACAGGGATCGACCTGCCTGAAGGGGATCAGGATGAGGTTGATTCTGTTATAGAGGAATCAACAGTGGGGGAACCTTTTCTCAGCATCTCAGGCTGAAAGATTATGGGTTCAGTCTCTGACTAACATGGTCCGATCAGCATTTAAAAATGCACCTTGCGGAACCATCAACCACTACTGTATCCTCGTTGGGGTCGCTAGAAGCCCCCAGACTGTTTGTTCTTTTCCACTTCACCCTTTACTGAAAGGGCTCATTTACCAGGATTGGGAACGTCCTGAGAAAATATTTATTCCCCCAAGAGATTTCCGGTGGTCTATCCCATGGAGGATAAGTTCATCAAAAAAAAAAATGGAAGGTCCCTACAGTGGACGCAGCCATCTCTTGTATGTATAAATCACTGACATGTCCAGTGGATAATGTCCAAATGTTCAAGAACCCAATAGATAAAAGATTGGAGTCCTTATGAAAATCTGCTTGGTGATACAACCAGCAGTAGCAGCTATTGGGGTCTGCTAAGCAGTGAAGGATCAGTTGAAACAGGTCTTGAGGGACTTGACAGATCAGCAGGCTTTGCCCTGACTGATCTACCTAGAGCCTTAGGCTTTGCGGTTGACGCCATAAAGGATTCAGTCCATCAGGTCTCCCGCCTTACGCTGTCTATAGTACATATGCGTAGGCTCCTATGGCTCAAAAACTGGTCTGCTGAAGCTCCCTGTAAAGAATGGCTGGTTAGCGTCCCATTTCATGGTGAACGCTTATTCAGGGAAAACCTGGACAAATATATCCAGAAAATTTCCAGCGGTAAAAATACGCTCTTGCCGGTTAAAAACAGAGTTAGAGGTCCCTCTTTAAGAGGCCTGCTTCTCCAGTCCCTGGGGCATCGGCTGTGTAACAGTTCCGACGGCCTCCTCGGTCAAATCCCGGGGGTAAAAAACAGGGACAGTAGCAGGGTAATGAGAAACCCTGGGTCAGGGGAGGTACAAAACCTCCCCCAAAGTTAAATTCATTGAAGCCCCCACTCAGTCGGGTGGGGGGAGGACTCCAGTTGTTCGCAAGAGACCTGGCGGGACACGATCAAGACAGATAGGTGCTCTCCGCAGTAGGTTTGGGATACAGTTTGGAGTTAAAAGACTCTCCTCCTTCCCATTTTTAAGGTCAAACGTGCCAAGGGATCCCCGGAAGAGAGAGTCCCTCCTGTTGGCACTAGAACAACTATTGCTCCAAGGAGTAATTATGGAGGTTCCCCTGGAAGAATGAGGGTTCGGGTTTTACTCAAACCTCTTTACAGTCCCGAAGCAAACGCGGACGGGAGGCCCATATTAATTCTAAAAGGGCTATACAAATTCCTGTATATCAGGACTTTCCGATGGAGTCGATCCGATCGGTGGCCACTGCCCTACAAGGGGAGGATTGGTTAGCCGCGATCGACATCAAAGATGCTTATTTGCACATTCCCATCTTTCCAGTCCACCAAAAATTTCTACGCTTTGCAGTAGAAGGGCGCCATTTTCAGTTCAGAGCCTTACCCTTCGGTTTGGCCACAGCACCACGAGTGTTTACAAAAATTCTGGCCCTTTATTGGCCAATCTAAGAACACAAGGTGTAATGATAATGGCATATCTGGATGACTTGTTGCTGATAGACCACTCAGTGAAAAAACTAGACGTGGTCGTTCACAAGACAATCAAGTATCTGGAATCTCACGGTTGGATTATCAACCGAGACAAGTCAGCCCTAAAAAACAGTCAAAAGTCTGGAATACTTGGGGCTAGGGTTGGATTCAGGCCAGAGAAAAATATTCTTGCCTCGAGGAAAGGTGTTGTCTTTGAAAGATTTGATCCACTTAGTGGGTACAAAAAAGACAGCCGTCCATACGCCTGTATATGAGGCTGCTGGGAAAAATGGTGGCATCATTCGAAGCAGTACCCTACGGTCAATTCCATTCAAGGAATTTGCAAGGGGCCATACTGTCAGCCTGGAACAAAAAAGTTCAGGCCCTAGACTTACAATGTCCTTGTCCCCTTCCGTTCGCAAGAGCCTCCGTTGGTGGTTGGTTCCCCAGAATCTGGAAAAAAGGAAATCCTTCAGTCCGATTTCTTGGAAGGTGGTCACTACAGATGCCAGCCTTATAGGCTGGGGAGCAGTACTGGAGCAATAGTCTCTCCAGGGCAGATGGTCGGATGCAGAAAAGGCCCTGCCCATCAATCTCTTAGAGATACGAGCAGCCCGGTATGCCCTAGTAGCATGGACATCCAAACTCCAAGGGTCCCCTGTCAGAATTCAATCAGACAATGCCACAGCAGTGGCATATATCAATCATCAGGGGGGCACCAGGAGTTGTGCAGCCCAGAGGGAAGTAAATTACATCCTGAAATGGGCAGAAAAATATGTCCCAGCCATATCTGCGGTATTCATTCCAGGAGTGGAGAATTGGAAGGCGGACTTTCTAAGTCGCCAGCAATTAGGCCCAGAGGAAGGGTCCCTTCACCCCGAGGTTTTCTGGACAATATGTCAGCGGTGGGGAACATCGGATGTAGATCTTCTAGCATCCAGATTCAACGCAAAGGGGGACAGGTTTGTCTCTCGGACAAGGGATCCCCTAGCTTGCGGCTCGGATGCCCTAGTGTTCCCTTGGGATCAGTTCAAGCTGATATATGCATTCACACCGCCACAATGGTTACCTCGATTACTCCGCAGAATCAGGGTAGAAAAGAAACCAGTGATTCCGGTGGCTCCAGCGTGGCCCCGAAGAGCGTGGTACGCGGAGATTGTAAAATTTCAGTGGGGAGTCCTTGGACTCTCCCACGTCGTCCGGACCTGCTTTCGCAAGGACCGATATACCACCCTTCCTTACCAGCCCTAGGTTTGACGGCCTGGCTATTGAAGCCCACATTCTAAAAAAGAGAGGGCTCTCTAATGCTGTGGTATCTACCATGATCAAGAAATGGCATCCACATAAGTACGTAATAGGTAGGATTCTGGACTTCCTACAGTGGGCTGTAGATAGGAAGCTTGCCTTGAGTACTATCAAGGGTCAGATTTCGGCCTTGTCAATATTTTTTCAAAGGCCCTTGGCTTCGCATTCACTAGTCAAAGCCTTTATACAAGGAGTGATGCGTATTAGTCCTCCGGTTAATATTCCCATATGTCCATGGGATCTAAACTTGGTTCTGTCGGTTCTACAGAAACAACCATTTGAACCATTACAGCATATTTCCTTGGTGCTTCTCACCAGGAAATTGATTTTTCTAGTAGCCATTTGTTCGGCTAAAAGAGTATCGGAATTAGCAGCTATGTTCTGTAAGGAGCCATATCTGGTTATCCATAAGGACAGAGTAGTGTTACGTCCTCATCCAGCCTTTCTTCCTAAGGTGGTATCGAGGTTTCATTTGAACCAAGATGTGGTTCTTCCTTCTTTTTTCCCCAAACCTACTTCGGTAGAGGAAAAGTTATTGCATTCTTTGGATGTAGTAAGAGCAGTTAAAGCTTATCTAAAAGCCACTGCTCAGATTCGCAGAACGGATACTTTGTTTATTCTGCCGGAAGGCCCCAGAAAGGGTCAGGCAGCGTCAAAATCTACTTTAGCCAAGTGGATTCGACAGGTCATTATGCAAGCTTATGGCTTGAGAAGGAGTCCGCCTCCGTTCAAAGTTAGAGCGCACTCCACGAGAGCAGTTGGAACTTCATGGGCAGTGCATCACCAGGCCTCCCTGGCTCAAATCTGTAAGGCCGCAACATGGTCTTCAGTTCA
Organism: Rana muscosa; assembly: GCA_029206835.1. Lineage (NCBI taxonomy): Eukaryota > Metazoa > Chordata > Amphibia > Anura > Ranidae > Rana > Rana muscosa. The sequence continues at coordinate 1,074,987,068 of CM055116.1, read as the reverse complement.
CACGTTTACTAGGTTCTACCAGGTGGACGTTAGAAGTCAGGAGGATGTCGCCTTTGGGCGCAGTGTGTTGCAGGCCGCAAAAGATCCTCATGTCTGATAGCGCTCAGCTTATATATGGTGTATCCCCCCCCCCTCATTTGGCATTGCTTTAGGACATCCCATTAGTAATGACTATGTCGCTCTGTGTCCCGTGATGTACGAGAAAGAAAATAGGATTTTTATAACAGCTTACCTGTAAAATCCTTTTCTTGGAGTACATCACGGGACACAGAGCTCCCGCCCCTCTTTGGGGACACTTATTGCTTTGCTACAAAACTGAGGTGCTCCCGGATGGGAGGGGCTTATATAGGGGAGGGTACTTCCGGTTTTGGAAGTTGCCAGTGCCAGCACCTGACGGTATCTATATAACCCATTAGTAATGACTATGTCGCTCTGTGTCCCGTGATGTACTCCAAGAAAAGGATTTTACAGGTAAGCTGTTATAAAAATCCTATTTTCCGGAGCGTCTGGATGACATATCCTTTAAGCACAAAGCTGAGGTATTCCCGTCGTCATACACCAATTTTTGCTGGTAATAGTCTAACACAGTTGCTGCTATATACCAGCTGGTGTCCACTAAAGTGCCTTTCTATGGGGATGCCTGCATCAACCGCCTCTGTGTACCACTGTTTGTTGCTAGCTCTGTTTGCATCCAGCGGACACTTGTACTGTGTCTTTTAACCATGCTGGGACGCCTGCACATGCGCAGAAGCGCCGCGGCGCGCATCGAGCGTCATCCACCCGCCCCGCCCCTTTTTTTTCATAGGAGGCGCCATTGGCGCCCTTTTCGAAATCAAACAGGGACTAGGAGCCAGGGCCCTTTTTGCCGGAGGGCCTGTGCGGTGGATGAGCGCAGCAACAGGGCAGAGGAAGTGGATTCCCACAGAGAAACTTACCAACTGCCTGGATCTTTTGACTTGAGAAAACCAAAGATCCACATGACAAGAAAAATGGACTACAGCGGCCTCTAGTGGTTTAACACAGGTACCGCGGTCCCTTTTTTTTTTTTTTCTTGACTACTATTAAAATTTTACATTTTCAGTAGTTACAGGCAAACACAGATATTTAGCGGGAATACCGTTAGGTAACAGACAGAAAGACAAATTAGGCTTGGGGGTCCCCCAATAGAACCAAGTTCCTGGGGGCCCCCACTTACCTGATCCCCGCGCAGGACTTTGTTTGGTCCACAGAAGTCCAAACTTCACCTATCACGGCAGGCATTGTAATTAAACCTTCAGGGACCGGGTTCCCAAGGATTCCACTCCCCTGGACCTGTATAGCACCCTGCACAGACAACATCTTGGTCGTGGGTATGACCAGAGCTCTGGATCCCAGGGTCCAGCCCTCCTAAGAGAGGCATTACAGGCAAAACCTTGCTCTTCTGCTGCAAGGCCCGGGTACCGACCGTTTAGCTATGAAGCTTTTTTGGTGGGATCCGGAACAGCTTACTAAGGCCCAAAAGAACCTGTACGCAAGCCCAGTGAAAACACATGTTACTCTTTGGCCAACACCTTAGACACTGGCAAAAAACTGAGGTGCTCCCGGATGGGAGGGGCTTATATAGGGGAGGGTACTTCCGGTTTGGAATTGGCCAGTGCCAACACCTGAAGGTAATCTATATAACCCATTAGTAATGACTAAGTCGCTCTGTGTCCCGTGATGTACGAAAAAGAAATGTTCTTACATGCTATCAGCATGATCATTGAGGAGGAAGAGGATAGTCACTCAGCATAACAGGATAGTCACTCTGCATCAGCATAGGCAGTCTTGAAGGGATCTGTCATTTCAAAGAAAATTATTCTATTACATCAGCATCAGATGCTTGGTAGCTGGTGGTGATCCAAGACTGATTAATTTTTATGAAGTTCAGTCGATCGACCGAGTCGGTGGACAGGCACACCCTGTGATCGGTTTGAAAAGCCTCCAGCAGCACTGAATGTGCGTTCCGAAAGAACGCTGGATGCAGGACAGGCCAGTAGCTCAATTGCATACTGTGCAAGCTCTGGCCAGTGATCCATCCTCAAGACCCAGTAACGCAGAGGATTTTCGGTGGGAAAGGTGTCCAAGTCTGACCTTGCCCCTAGGTATTCCTGCACCATGTAAACCAGACGCTGGCAATGGTTGCTGGAACCGATCATACCTTGGTGCTGCGGAATAAAAAATTGTCTGAACGCATCGGTCAGACGGCCACCTTCTCCACCGCTCCTTCTTTGACTGACCGAAGCCTCAGCAACACGTTGTCCAGGACCAGGAATTTGTAACCTCCCAGTCTCTGGGAACACGTTGCACAGACCTTTCTGCAAGGCCTCCCGAAGATGTTTAATCCTCTGCTCCCTCTGCAACGCCACGATAAGGTCCGCAACCTTACCCTTGTAACGTGGATCAAGGAGGGTTGCCAGCCAGTAATGATCCTTATCCTTTATAGCACGAATAAGAGGATCCTTCCGCAGGCTTTGGAGGATCAGGGAGGCCATGCAGCGTAGGTTTGCTGAGCCATTCGGTGCGGAGTCCTCTGGGTCACTGAGGACAACATGATCCGCAGCCACCTCCTCCCAGACACGTACAAGTCCATGTGTTTCTTGGGACTGTAGTTGATCCCTTAAAGACTGCTGCTGATGCTGAGTGGTAGGCTCCACCTCCATGCTGACACAATCTTCCTCCTCCTCCTCCTCTTCATGTGTGATAGGCGGGCCAGCAGGAAAACTGTCTCGATAAAGGGGGCCTTGAGAGGTAAGGAAGTCGTCCTCTTCCTCCCTCTGTTCTGTCTCAAGTGCCCTGTCCATTATTCCACGCAGCGTGTGCTCCAACAGGTGGACAAGAGGGACAGTGTCACTGATGCATGCACTGCCACTGCTCACCATCCTCATGGCCTCCTCAAATGGTGACAGGACAGTGCATGCATCCCTGATCATGGCCCACTGGCGTGGGGAAAAAATACAAGCTCCCCTGACCCTGTCCTGGTGCCATATTGCAACAGATACTCATTGATGGCCCTCTGCTGCATGTGCAGCCGCTGCAGCATGGCCAACGTAGAGTTCCACCTGGTGGGCATGTCACAGATTAGGCGGTTCTTGGGCAGGTTGTATTCCTTTTGGAGGTCAGCCAGCCGAGCACTGGCATTATATGACCGGTGGAAATGCCCACAGACTTCCCTGGCCTGCTTCAGGACCTCCTGTAAGCCCGGGTACCTGCCCAAGAACCGCTGCACCACCAAGTTAAGAACGTGAGCAAAACAGGGCACATGGGTCAGTTGTCCCTGTCGGAGTGCGGAGAGGAGGTTAGTGCCATTGTCGCAAACCAACTTTCCTGGCTTAAGCTGGCGTGGCGCCAACCACCTCTGAGCCTGCCCCTGCAGAGCTGACAGAATCCCCAGTGTGGCTCCTGTCCCCCAAGCACACCAGCTCAAGCACCACATGGCATCTTTTTGCCTGCGTACTTGCGTAGCCCCTTGAACGCCTACGAAGCACCGCTGTTTCCGAGGACAAAGCACAGGAAGAGGCCATGGAGGAAGAAGAAGAGGAGGGGGTGGAGCAGAGAGGTGTGTCAGAATCACCAGTACTAGCATTTTGGAGGCGTGGTGGCGGAACAACCTCCCACACTACTGCACCTTGTCCTGCATCCTTCCCAGCTGCCAGCAGAGTCACCCAATGTGCCGTGAAAGATAGGTAACGTCCCTGTCCATGCCTGTTGGACCATGAGTCAGCGGTAATACGCACCTTACCGCTGACCGCCCTGTCCAGCGAGGCCAAGACATTGCCTACCACATGCCGGTAGAGAAAAAGTGGCGTTTGGGAACCTGCCACTGAGGAACCGCACATTCCACAAACTCACGGAAGGGGGCAGAGTCTACCAACTGAAAAGGCAGCAGTTGAAGTGCTAGCAATTTAGCCAAGCTAGCATTCAACTGCTGGGCATGTGGATGGCTGGGAGCGAACTTCTTTTGGCGGTGCAGCAGCTGGGGCGGGGCAATTTTCCTGGTACAATCTGACGTTGGTGTACCGATAGCAGATTGCCCGCAAGTACTTGGCTGTGACACACCTAATTCTACACCTTCATTCCTCTCAGTGCAAGAAGAGGTCCGCTTTGTTCTGAGTCTTTTTTGTATGCTTGCCAATGGACTGCATGGCAGGTCGACATATGTCTGGTCAAGCACGTGGTGCCCAAGCGGCTTATGTTTAGGCAACGCGAGATACGCTTCAGACATATGTTGCAAATAGCAACGGTGCGATCTGATGCACGCGTCTCAAAAAAGTCCCACACCAAAGAACTTTTGTAATAACACTCAGAGACAGCAGCGCCCTGAACATGCGGAACACTGTGGTGTGATGCAGTCGGTTGGCTGCCCTTAAGCTGGCCCCTGGAGGGCATCCTGCCTCATTGGAGATGTGCCTCCTCTCTCCTATCAGGCACCCACGTGGAGTCAGTGACCACATCATCCCCTCCCTCCTCATCACTGGAGCAAATCTGGCAGTATGCTGCAGCTGGGGGAACATGACTGCCAGATTGCTGTCCTTGTTGGGCACCCCCTCTCTCTGGGCTCACGTTACTGCCTTCCTCTAGCTGGGTACCATCATCGGAGCCTTCAAAACGCTGGGCATCCTTCTGGAGCATGTACCCAACACTGTGGTAAAACAGTTCGGGGGACTCCTCAGGAGGACATGGTGGGGCTAGGGAAGGAGTGACTGATGCCATTGAGCTGAGGGAAGAGGCCGCTTTGGCAGCTGCTTTGCCAAACAAAGTACCCTGAACCTGGGTGAGAGAGGATGAGGACGGCTTGGTCATCCACTCTACCAAGTCTTCGGCATGTTGCGGCTCAACATGGCCAGCTGCGGAAAAGAAGGACAAGCGTGTACCACGGCCGCGTGCTGATGAGGATGCACCGTGCCCATGACCAGCACTGTTCCCTCTAGACACAGAGCCTGCTTGCCCTCTTTTATTGGCTCGTGACTGTCTGCCTCTCCTTGTTTGCCTTCCAGGCATACTTATGGCCAGGGATGAGCCGAACACCCCCCTGTTCGGTTCGCACCAGAACCTGCGAACAGACAGAATGTTTGCGTGAACTTTAGAATCCTATTAAATACAATGGACTCGAACGTTCGAAATCTAAAGTGCTAATTATAAAGGCTAATATGCAATTTATTGTCCTAAAAAGTGTTTGGGGACCCGGGTCCTGCCCCAGGGGATATGTATCAATGCAAAAAATGGGGTAAGGGGTACATTGTACCCCTACCATTTCACGAAGAAAGGGTAAAAAAATGTAAATAAAAACACACAAAAACCTTGGAAAAGTCCTTTATTAAAAAAATAAAAAAAAACATTCCAGCGATGAAATCCAGTGTCCCGCAGCGATCCCGATGTCCAGCGCTGTCCGTCATTGGTTGTGCCTGAGCAGACCTGATGGGGGAACTTCCTCCACAGTGTTTTAAATGTATAGACCCGCCCCTTCTAAAGTTCCCCATCAGGTCCGCTCAGCGGACCAGATGCGGAACGCGAGAAGGGGCGGGTCTATTCATGTATTACACAGTGAAGGAAGTTCCCCATCAGGTCCGCTCTACGAGGGGGCGGACCTGATGGGAACTTCCTTCACTGTGTAATACATGAATAGACCCGCCCCTTTTAAAGTTCCCCATCAGGTCCGCTAAGCGGACCAGATGGAGAACATGAGAAGGGGCGGGTCTATTCACGTATTACACAGTGAAGGAAGTTCCCATCAGGTCCGCCCCCTCGTAGAGCGGACCTGATGGGGAACTTCCTTCCCTGTGTAATACATGAATAGACCCGCCCCTTCTCGCATTCCGCATCTGGTCCGCTGAGCGGACCTGATAGAGAACTTTAGAAGGGGCGGGTCTATACATTTAAAACACTGCGGAGGAAGTTCTCCCATCAGGTCTGCTCAGGCACAACCAATGACGGACAGCGCTGGACATCGGTATCGCTGCGGGACACTGGATTTCATCGCTGGAATGGTTTTTTTTTTGGTTTTTTTTAATAAAGGACTTTTATTTACATTTTTTTACACTTTCTTTGTGAAATGGTAGGGGTACAAAGTACCCCTTACCAATTCACATAGGGGGGCCGGGATCTGGGTGTCCCCTTTGTTAAAGGGGTCTTCCAGATTCCGATAAGCCCCCTGCCCGCAGACCCCCACAACCACCGGGCAAGGGTTGTGGGGATGAGGCCCTTGTCCCCATCAACAAGGTGACATCCTCCCCATGTTGAGGGCATGTGGCCTGGTACGGTTCAGGAGGGAGGGGGGCCGCTCTCTCGTCCCCCCCTCTTCCCCTGCGGCCGGCCAGGTTGCGTGCTCGGATAAGGGTCTGGTATGGATTTTTGGGGGGACTCCACACCATTTTTTTTTTTATTTGGGGTGGAGTTCCCCTTAAAATCCATGCCAGATCTGAAGGGCCTGGTATGGATATTTAGGGGGAACCACACGCCATTTTTTTTTAATTTGCGGCGTGGTTCCCCTTAATATCCATTCCAGACCTGAAGGGCCTGGTAATTGAATTTGGGGGAACCCCCATGCTTTTTTTTTTTTTTTATCAATGACTTTTCTATGTATTGATAAAAGCCGACAATTCATTAATAGCCGCGAGTGAGTTTTAAATGACTTTTTTTCCTTCAAAAATGACACTTTGTGCAGGGACAGTTCTAAGCACGGGAAACATGCGCGACTTTACATGCATATCATACACACCCCCCAGGTATGAAATTTAAAGGAATATTTCACTTTTATTGTTTCACTTTAAGCATTATTAAAATCACTGCTCCTAAAAAAACGGCCGTTTTTAAAACTTTTTTTTGCATTGATACATGTCCCCTGGGGCAGGACCCGGGTCCCCAAACACTTTTTAGGACAATAACTTGCATATAAGCCTTTATAATTAGCACTTTAGATTTCTCCCATAGACTTTTCGAATTTGCAGCAAACACCCCAAATTGTTTGTTGTTCGGCGAACGGGCGAACAGGCAATGTTCGAGTCGAACATGAGTTTGACTCAAACTCGAAGCTCATCCCTACTAATGGCCTGCAGTGAGATGTAGCTGCACAAAGGTGGGATGTATATATATATATATATATATATATATATATATATATCTGTACTGATTATAATGCAGCTATCAGAATCAACTGCCTGCTTTGGTATTAGTATGAGAAGAGCAGCAATTGTCTTCAGTTAGTTTTAGGTGCACACTGTGCAGAGGACATAGTACACTAACTGAAAATACTTGCAGCTCCCTGCCTGTGGTATTAGTTTGAGAACACCACCAATTGTATTCAGGAAAGTTGTGCAAAGGACAGAAGTACACTATATGAAATTAATGCAGCTCCCTGCCTGTGGTTTTAGTATGAGAACACCACTAATTGTATTGAGGTACCTTTAGGTGCACACTGTGCAAAGGACAGAAGTACACTAAATGAAATTAATGCAGCTCCCTGCCTGTGGTATTGGTATGAGAACGCCACCAATTGTATTCAGGTACACACTGTGCAAAGGACACAGTACACTAAGTGAAACACTGCAGCTAGCACAATCACCTGCCTGCCTGTCAGTATAGAGAATAACAGAAATGGATCTAGCTAAACTGAATACAGTAAATATATATACAACACCTAGGATGCATATATATCCTCTACACACTGTAACTGCAGCTAACTGACACGCCTGCCTGCTCTATCTAACTCAAAATAAATTACACTGTCTCTCTCTCTCTTTAACCTCTCTCTTTAACCGCCGCAACACACTACACAAGGCCACCACGGAGGCGGCCTTATATAGTGTGGGGCATGTACTAAACCCCCTGAGACATAATTGGCCAAAGCCACCCTGGCTTTGGCCAATTATGGCTCTCCGTTTCTTGCGCGATGTGATTGACCAAAGCATGCGGGTCATAGTGCATGCTTGGCCAATCATCAGTCAGCAATGCACTGCGATGCCGCAGTGAATTATGGGCCGTGACGCGCCACTCGAATTTGGCGCGAACGCCCCATAATGTTCAAAATTCGGCGAACAGCCGAATAGGCGATGTTCGAGTCGAACATGGGTTCGACTCGAACTCGAAGCTCATCCCTAGTGCACATGTCCAATGGTTAATATTGATTACGTGTCTGGTCTACCTCTTACACCTGTCAATCATTTTCAGATGCATTGATTTATAAGCATGTCAGTAGTGCTATTACTGGATACCACGCATATGCACTTTTTTCAACAGGACTGTCACAGCATTGTTTTAAAAATAAATTGTTTTTGCACAATAGCACTTTTTGCTATTTAAAGTGGGACTAGTGTTGTTCCCTATATACCACCGGACACTTATATCTGTGTTACAAAGCACTTGGAGGCACATGAGCACTTTATTATTAATGTTTTAATTGACATATTAATTGTTTATATTTTGGTCATATCACATCTATGTCACAGATGTCACTTACGTCACATTAACACTACATGTGTTTGTTTTAATCTTCAGCATGCATTTATTGTGTAATATTCCAAAGCGCAGCATATAATTTACTATTTTAGATTCATATTGATTGAAATCTTGCTGGGACTTAGTCTTATGCCACAGACGCTGAAGAGCGCAGCTATATTTTTTGTGACTTCTGGTATTGTCTGTTTGCCAGGGGTGGAGCGGTCAGGATCTGATTCTGTGTGTAGTTGGGGGGGGGGTGGTTCAAGGTGTCCAAGGTGGATGACAGTGAACTGTTGTAGACAGAGGTGACCAGGTTGGGGCAGGACAAGGATGAGATTTTGTCAGAGAGGCAATCTGTAGCAGATAAAAGAAGAGAAGGGTTAGATGGAGAAGGTTTCTACAGGTAATTGTTAGGTAGTTGGAAGGCAAGGAGAAGGAAGACAAGGAGAGAGTGAGGAAGACAAGGAGAGAGACTAAATGCATTGAGTTGCTGCCATATGATTGGCTGATTAGCAATTAGTGTTACCAAGCAATTGAACAGGTGTACCTAAAAAAGTGGCCAGTGAGTGTATGTCTCCTGCTAAATGTTGTTGTTCTACTCTCTAACCCCGACTTCACTAAATAGCACCAAAATGACATAGTTGTCAGAAGATGGAACTACAACCCAGAGCAGGGACACAGGCACTCAACACTCCCAGAACTGGTGAAATTGAATAGTTTACAGAGAATGCACTATTAAGAGACAGAAAAAGACAGAAAGTAAGAGACAGGGGCAGCTGGAGAGGTGAGTACAATACTTTTTCTATTGCAAAGAATTTCCTGCAGAATTTTTTTTATGGACTAACTGAGTCATTTTAGATAAAAGTACTGTAGGTCTCAATGTATGGATGACAAAAATGAAAGGCTGGACATTTATCTTTGGGATCTACTACTCTACAGTGTTACATTTCTCCTAAAATAAAAGTAATAATGAATTTGTCTGCTTAATGAATACCCTATTTGTTCCAAAATAAAAATGTCTAATTTGTTAGGATAGACTGCAAAAGCAAAACTTTGTTTAACATGAAACCGTCATGTCTTCAGAACAAAATAACTGTTTCGGACAGTAAAGAAAGCAAAGTCCGTTGATATAAAGTGGTCATTGCATTAATAGTGCTGGGTATCATTTTATCATTCAGAAGCCATTAATGTACACTTTTATTTTTGGTTGTCATTGGTTTGTTTTTACGATTAATATTTTGAGCTTAGTTCCGCTTTATGGTATCCGAATTTTATAACATTGTATACGCTGTTAGTAAATAGACCGTTTTCATGTTTTAATCTCCTAATTAACATTATAGATGTTATTAATCTCTTTGATCCTTTCAGAGTTTAAATAACTTCTTATATTTATTTTATAGCCTAATAACATCAGCAATTTACTTTACATTTCTTAATTAAAGTTGGTGTTTGTGTTGGAAGCCACAATAATAAGAATATATTTCAAGCTGCACTTCATCCATTCTATTTCATATGAAATTTACACAACTGGCATAATAAATATGCCACATTTCCATGATTGTTTTACAAATTTACATTTGCTCATGCATAAAATCACAATTTGAAATACAATTAGCATATGCAGTCATGCATTCTGTGCTGGAATACTATTAAATATGTTTTCGCAGGAGTGACGTAAAACGTTGGTTAAATAATGATACAGAAGTACAGTGGTACAGAAGGATATAGTCAGGTTCCATGTTTGGTAAATTTTGCCAGCTTCTTCTTACAGGAAAATTAACAGATTATTCTGCAATCTCTTCACAGAGAAAGCTTTACAAAATGAAGTGCTCACTAATGCTCCCAATTAATTTGCTAAATATTGTGCAGCCCGTTTCTTAGATGTCTAGTGATGCATTTTACTACAGATTTGATTATGGTACGAAATAGATTATCGAACATTAAAGACAAATTATTATTTTTTTCATATGTTTTTATTAGGTTTTATAAGCTGTATACAATGGACAACATAGTTGCGGAAGCAGCCGGCACAATAGCAAAAGTCAAAGAGGTGTATCTCGTTGGAAAGAATCATACAAAAGAGATTGTATAAAACACAATAACAAACATTTTGTTACTGGTATTGTACAAATTGTACACCTGAATCCAGGTATTAACCAAACAAAAATCGCCATAAAGAAATAAAACTATCTAACTACAAGGCACATAGGTGTATATTTACTAAAGGCAAATAGACTGTCCTCTTTTCGAAGTGCAGTTGTTCCAGAGCTTAGTAAATGAGATAAAGCTTCACATTTCAAAAAATACCCAATCACATGCAAGGAAAATTAAAAAACAGCATTTTTGCTTGCACATTATTGGATGATGGATATCAGCAGAGCTTCTGCTCATTTGCTAAGCTCTGGAGCAACTGCTCTTACAGAGTGCACCTGAACTTTGCAAAGAGCACAGTCTACTTGCCTTTAGTAAATCAGCCCCATAGTTTCATCAGCATATTTGTGGGTGTATAATTGTACATCCTAGTAAGGATACCAGGAGCACATATTTGGTTTTATTTTTATGTACGATTGGGAAAACGCTAAAAGAAGGGGAAGATGAAGAGTGTTTAAGGATGGTATGGGGGTGCCATAAATGGTCATTTGTGGGAAGGGGAAGGGAAAGAAATGGGGACAAGAGTTCCAACCTTCACTCCCGCCAGATCCGGGGAGTGGGTAATTAAGCCATGAGTTTAGCATATTCATCAGTTGTAACAAAATGCAACCAGCAGGACCATATTTTCCTGAATTTAGAAGGGGTATCCTTCACTTGATGTACCAGTTCCTCCATTTCTGTGGTTTTCCGTATACGTTTAAACCCAAAATCTGGGATTGTTTAAGGTCTCCTCAGAGGTTTAAAAAAAAAAGATCTGACTACAATTCTCACCTCTTCTCTGCCCCTGTCTCCTGCAGTTATAGCTTTTTTCCCACTTGTCTTCCCCAGTCTTCCAGAGTGAATGATGCCCAGAGCCTTTATATTATATATACACATCATGAACATAATTATATAGCTGATAACCAGTGTATTATTCTAATTTCTGTGGTGATTGACGGATGTAGTTTTGGTACAATTTACTCTTGGTAAAGTCCAATTAATGTATTATAATGCATATAGCATCATTCCAGATACCTCATAAGAATATAAGTAAGGTAAATTATCATTTATATTGCAAGTGCTTTCTTGTCTACCTATTATTATGATCATTTGTTTTACTTAGCTACTTAAGCAAGCATTTACAAGACAGACCACTGATAAGACCAACTAACTTCCTATAGCTACATTTATAAAATGTATTTCATAAATTATGTTTGGAAGTCATATTAATTTCAGATTTTGCTTCCCGCAATGATAAAGCCTAAACATTGTCCACACATTCTTATTAAGCAGATTTTTTATGAAAATTGTATTGTCTTAGTATCTGTGCCATACACAAAGATGTTCAAGCCTCTTGAATTCTTAAACAAGTAATGAAAGCAACTGTACTCACTGTTCAGTTGAGACAAACAATAGCCTAGCAGATTGAATTAGTGATATCTAATGATAAAATAATAGCATTCCAAGTACTTTAGAGGTGCCAGAAAACTTTGCAAATGGAACAGTAAACATATAGAAACTGCCTTTGCTGATAATATGTAAAATAAGAAAGCAAATCTGTATCCAAAATATTATTTTTCATGTCACCTTCATTTTGGTGTACAATTGGTTTGAACTAGGGTTGTCCCGATACCACTTTTTTAAGACCGAGTACAAGTACCGATACTTTTTTCCAAGTACTCGCCGATACCGAATACCGATACTTTTTTTTAATCTCATGTGACAGTGCACATGTCAGTTTTTTTTTTTTTTTTTTTTACAATTAGTTTTTTTATTCTTTACAATTTGTTTTATTTTTTATTTTTTACAATTTTTTTTTTTTTTTTTTTTTTTTACAATGCTTTCTTTTTTTAAGGGTGGGGGTGGACAGTGTCAGTGTGTTTTTTCTTCTATTTTTTATTTATTTTTTACAATTCATTTCTTTATTATTTATTTTTTTATTACATTTTTTATTTTTTTATCAGCCCTGTTGGGGGGCTTTGGTGAGATATCAGGGGTCTTAACAGACCTCTGACATCTCCCCTTTGAGACAGGGAAAGGGACTAGGGACACAAATTCCCCAGTCCCTTTCTCAGCAGCCTCAGCTGCGCTGAAAATGAATGGAGGGAAGACAGCGGCTTCTCTTCATTCATAAACTGAAACATTGTAAACACAGTTTACGATGTTTCAGTTATGTGAATGGACAGAGTCAGTGATCACTGACTCTGTTCATTCGGAACAGTAAGGAGCCGGATTTACCGGCTCCTACCTCCGCTCTCCATCCTGACAGTAAGAGGGGGTGGAGGAGGAGAACGGAGGGGGAAGGCAGCACGGAGGGAGACATGAGAATGGAGGGGGGTCACGGAGGGAGACATGAGAATGGAGGGGGTCACGGAGGGAGACATGAGAATGGAGGGGGTCACGGAGGGAGACATGAGAATGAAGGGGTCACGGAGGGAGACATGAGAATGGAGGGGGACACGAGACCGCAGCATGGAGGGAGGAAAACAGCAGCAGAACGGAGGGGGCTGGAGGAGGATGCGGGGACAGTCAGCGGTGATCGTGTGTGAGTTACAAGCACCGATCACCGCTGATTTCAATACAGCAGCTGAAAGCCGCGGGGGGGGGAGAGGCGGAGAAACGGCTGTCAGACTTTTAAATATATACAGCGGTGATCGGTGCTTGTAACTCTCCCACCGCACTGATCACCGCTGACTGTCCAGGTATCGGGTGAAGCATCGGGAGCATTTGCCCGAGTACAAGTACTTGGGCAAATGCTCTGTATCGGTACCGATACCGATACTAGTATCGGTATCGGGACAACCCTAGTTTGAACAGACATATTTTTCCTGCTTCATCAACAATCTGACATCTCCAGGGCCAGTGATACAAAACTTCTTGTGCATGTGCAACTCCAGTAGCATATACCGTTAAGATTCAGTTGGGGAAAAAATCGAGGGTAGGGGGCTATATGCACCCCTCTAGGGTATTGCCCCAGAAGGGGACCAAGGGCCCCATTTGGCATGGAAAATGTGCATGGAATCCATGATGGTGTGGTGGATCCTCTCCATAAGATGGATCGTCTCCATCCTCTGGAGGACCTGTGGCCTGGGGACTGACTGAGATCTCCAGTTCAGGGCTATGGCCCAGTGGACCAGACAGAATAAAGTATTGACCAGTTTCTGTTGGGGTGGTAGCAGGATCGGGATAGGGGTGAAAAGTAGGCACATTGAGGGAGTCAGATCCAAGATGGAGCCTGTGATCTGCGCCACCCTGGAGGCAACATGGCCCCAAAAGAGCCGCAGATGGGGACAGCTCCAAAATCTATGGAGCAAGGTACCTGGGGACTGACCACACCTCCAACACATTTCCGGAACACTGGGGTAGAATCTATGTACCCTATCAGGGGTGAGGTACAAACGCGTGTGCAGTTTCACAACCGTTTCTTTTGTTGCTATAGAGCGCGTGCACCTATGCATATTCAATAACATGTTGCCCCATTCCTCTGGGGAAAATTCAGTGCCCAAATCGGACTCCCATTTAATCATGGCAATAGATTTCTCAGGGAGGTGGAGCTCGTTAAGAAATATATAAATGGTGGAAATAGTACCCCTATCTCTTGATTGGCTCTTACATAGCGATTAGTATGAGGACCTGGCTTGGCGTGCATTAGGTGTCCCAAGGGAGTCAAAGAAGTGCCTGATCTGTAGAAATCTATAGAACTCAGAACGAGGGATATCAAATTTCTTTTGGAGTTGTGAGAAGGAGTAGAAATGTGCATTATGTGTGAGGGCCGTCAATGATGTGAGGGAATGCAACACCCACCAGGAAATATCCCCGGGGAGTTGTAAGCCGGGGGGAATTTTGGATCGCCCAAAAAGGAGGTATGGGGGGTCTACTAGATCTAAGTTGGAACTTATGTTGGTATAATGACCATAAATAAATGGTCTGTCCTACAATGCTATTAAGGGCACCCACCTCCCTAGATTTCAGGTCCGAACGCCACAATAGGTCCGGGACATAGTATTGGCGAGTGGAGGATATTTCAAGCCTAAGCCAGGGTATATTATCTGAGGGGGCGTGCCATTGAGCCATCTGGGCCAGCCTAGCAGACAGATAGTAGAGCCAAATATCTGGGAGACCTAAACCACCCTGAGACATAGGCCTATGTGTAATAAGGCCTCCAAATCTGGGGAGCTTCTTATTCCAGACAAACTGGTTAATCTCCCTCTGGATCTGTAACAATGTTTGGCGGGATACATATAGGGGTAGGGCCCTAAAAAAATATAAGAGTTTCGGTAAGATAGACATTTTTATAGCCGTGACTCTGCCTAGGAGTGTGATGTGAAATGATGACCAGATCCGAAGCCACTGTCTGACCCTCCCGAAGGCCTGAGGATAATTGGCATTGTACATCGCTCTAAGGGGGGGGGCTAGGCGAATCCCTAAGTATTGAAGTATATCCCCCGACATAGAAAAGCCAAAGGTCCTCTTGAGGCTTGAGGTGACATGTGGTGGAATGTTGAAGGGGAGAGCCGAACATTTAGCTAGGTTAACCCCAAGGCCAGAAAAGGAGTGCAAGGATTGAAGGGTGGTGAGGAGGTTGAGAATGGAGACTACTGGGTCGGGGAGAAACATAAGTACATCGTCAGCATATAGACTCAACTTATGTTCCTCATCCCCCTTACGGTATCCCTTAATGTCAGGGTTAGTGATGATCGCTCTGGCCAACGGCTCTATGGCCAAAGCAAACATCAATGGGGACAAGGGACACCCCTGACGTGTGCCCCTTCCGAGAGGGAAGTAATCCGAAGTGCAGCCGGGAAGTTTCACCCGAGTAAGTGGGTCATGGTACAATGCTTTAAACCCATTGACAAACTCACCCGCGAAACCAAATTTAGAAAAGACCACATCCATGTAGGGCCACAAGACATTATCAAATGCCTTGTGTATATCCAGGCCCAGCACCAATACGCTGCGAGCGAAAATATCAGCATCTTGGATAATGTTTGCTGCCAGGCGGATATTATCTGTGATCTGTCTTGAAGGTATAAAGCCTGTCTGCTCGGGGGCCTATAAGGGTAGAGATCATAGGAGCCAGCCTATCTGCCAGGACCCGTCCTAAAATTTTAATGTCATTATTGAGAATGGAAATCGGCCTGTAGTTCTGTGGCAAGGAATGGTCCTTATTGGGTTTGGGAATTAGAGTCATGTTAGCAGAGAGCATGTCACTTGGAAGAGTATGGCCCTGTAGGACATGATTGAAAGCCTTTGTCAGTCTAGGGGCTAGCGTGCTGGCAAATTTCTTGTAATATGTGGTGGTATAACCGTCTGGGCCTGGCGCAGTGGAAGTTTTCAAAGATTTAATGATGGTGAGAACCTCTTGTTCCGTGCAAGGGGCATTTAGGTTAGACAGTTGATCCTGCGAAAGAGAGGGGAGGTGCAACGAATCAAGCCATGCCTCCACTCCATCCGGGGGAGGCGACTCAGGGGCAGCTAAGAGAGAGCTATAGAAGGAAGTAAAAACACGGAGTACCTCTTTGGGGTGGGAGATCATCTGACCTGAGGCATTCCTCAACTTGTAAATGTGAGGAGGCTGAAGGGATTGATGTAGCTTACGAGTGAACATGGCCGAGGCTGTATTACTATGTAGTAGGAACTTCACCCTAGACCACCTAAGAGATTTTTTAGTGCGTTCAGAAAGAATGGAGTCTAGTTCAACTCGTTTCAATTCAATTTGCTTTAAGACATCCGGGGAGTGGGTCTGGGAGTGAGCATGGTATAGCCTATTAAGGTCTAGTGTGAACGTCCGAATTTGTGTGAGCTTCCGTCTCTTACTAATAGTGGCTAATTCTATCAGACGGCCCCGTAGTACTGCCTTATGGGCCCACCATAAAATAGGTGGAGAGATGTCTTCAACATCGTTCAACCGGAAATACTCCACCAATTGGTCTGACACCAGCCCCACAATCTCCGGGTCTGATAACAATGAGTCATTCAGTCTCCATGAGGCTGTCATAGGGGAAAGGCCAATATGGGATGTAGCAAAGGAGACTATATGATGGTCCGACCAAGGGCAAGGGTGTATAGAAGCCGATGAAGACTTAGCCAGTAGTATTGGTGAGCTAAAGACATAGTCTAACCTAGTGTAACTGTCGTGTGGGCATGAATAGTGGGTATATTCCCTGGCCCCCGTGTTCAGGGCACTCCAAGAATCAATGAGCTGGTGAGACTCAAGGGACCTCATAAGTGATTTAGGGAAAGCTTGAGATGTATGGGAAACTCTGCTCCTGTCAAGGGAGGAGTGGGCAACTAAGTTGAAATCCCCCCCAACTATCATATGAGTCGAAGAATACCTCTCCAATATGTGGAAAAATGACTTGAAGAAGGAGCCCTGAGCAGTGTTAGGGGCATAGACATTCGCTATAGTCAAGGCTTTTCCATGCATCTCTCCCTGCAGGATCAAAAATCTGCTTTATACATGTGCTTCACCTCAAAGATTACATTATTTTTGATAAAGATGGCAACCCCTCTGGCTTTGGACTCATAGGTGGTGAAATGGTGAGATCCATATGATTTGTTAAAGAATTTAGGGTGAGACGTAGCAGAGAAATGAGTCTCTTGTAAAAGTAATATATCTGCCCCCAACCGTTTGTAATTTTGGAATGCTTTCCTTTTGAGGGGAGTTGAAGCCCCTCACATTGTGGGAAATAATATTCAGACCCATTGTCCTAGGTTGGGAGGAAGCAAATCAGGGGATAATTTTGGGCCTGAGATGCAGACAACCAAAACATGCCATCTCTCTGCCGCCAGAGGGGTCAGACAAACATCACTCTGATCAGACATTGCACATAATTCTATCAAACTTGAAGAGGCAGTGAAATAAAAACAGTAATAATAAAAAGCGGAATAAAATAAAAAATGGCAACTAAAACTTAGCCAGGAAAACAAATGGTAATAAACCTTGAGGGGTCTGGTTAAAGAGACCAACCAGACCATTATACTCAAATTGAATGGACTGGGACAAACAGTCCTCCACGGTTTCTCACTAGGGATGAGCTCGGTGTTCGAGTCGAACATACGTTCGACTCGAACATCGGCTGTTCGATCGTTCGACGAAGATCGAACGATTTGGGCCGTTCGCGCCTAATTCGAGTGACGCGAACGGCCCACAATGCACTACGCCATCGCAGTGTCATCCAGGCGCTGTGATTGGCCAAGCATGCACTGTGACCCCGCATGCTTGGCCAATCACAGCGCCGGCAGCGAGGAGAGCAATGATTGGCCACAGGCAGGATGCCTGTGGCCAATTATTGCTGAGGGTGTTTAGTACACGCCCCACACTATAAAAGGCCGCCAGCACGGCGGCCTAGTGTAGTGTGTTCCGGAGCAGGGAAAGAGAAGCATAGGCAGGGACAGTGACATTTTTTTTTTCTTGCTTAACCTGGATTCCTTTAGTTTAGGGAAAGAGAAGGATAGGTAGGGAGAGTGTCAGTGTGTTTTACTGTGCGAATCCTTGTTTCTAGGGACAGGGAAGGACAGTGAGGGAAATTCTCCTTGTGCTATAGTGTGCTAAAGCATTGATCATCAACAATCTTTAAAAAATCATTTTTTCTAGGGACAGAAAACTATAGGTAGGGAGAGTGTCAGTGTGTTTTACTGTGATAATCCTTGTTTCTAGGGACAGGGAAGGACAGTGAGGGAAATTCTCCTTGTGCTATAGTGTGCTAAAGCATTGATCATCAACCATCTTTAAAAAAACATTTTTTCTAGGGACAGAAAACTATAGGTAGGGAGAGTGTCAGTGTGTTTTACTGTGATAATCCTTGTTTCTAGGGACAGGGAAGGACAGTGAGGGAAATTCTACTTGTGCTATAGTGTGCTAAAGCATTGATCATCAACCATCTTTAAAAAAACATTTTTTCTAGGGACAGAAAACTATAGGTAGGAAGAGTGTCAGTTTCTTTCACTGTGATAATCCTTGTTTCTAGGGACAGGGAAGGACAGTGAGGGAAATTCTCCTTGTGCTATAGTGTGCTAAAGCATTGATCATCAACCGTCTTTAAAAAAAACATTTTTTCTAGGGACAGAAAACTATAGGTAGGAAGAGTGTCAGTTTCTTTCACTGTGATAATCCTTGTTTCTAGGGACAGGGAAGGACAGTGAGGGAAATTCTCCTTGTGCTATAGTGTGCTAAAGCATTGATCATCAACCATCTTTAAAAAAACATTTTTTCTAGGGACAGAAAACTATAGGTAGGAAGAGTGTCAGTTTCTTTCACTGTGATAATCCTTGTTTCTAGGGACAGGGAAGGACAGTGAGGGAAATTCTACTTGTGCTATAGTGTGCTAAAGGATTGATCATCAATCAGCTTTAAAAAAACATTTTTTGTATGGACAGAAAACTATAGGTAGGAAGAGTGTCAGTTTCTTTCACTGTGATAATCCTTGTTTCTAGGGACAGGGAAGGACAGTGAGGGAAATTCTCCTTGTGCTATAGTGTGCTAAAGCATTGATCATCAATCAGCTTTAAAAAAACATTTTTTGTATGGACAGAAAACTATAGGTAGGAAGAGTGTCAGTTTCTTTCACTGTGATAATCCTTGTTTCTAGGGACAGGGAAGGACAGTGAGGGAAATTCTCCTTGTGCTATAGTGTGCTAAAGCATTGATCATCAATCAGCTTTAAAAAAACATTTTTTGTATGGACAGAAAACTATAGGTAGGAAGAGTGTCAGTTTCTTTCACTGTGATAATCCTTGTTTCTAGGGACAGGGAAGGACAGTGAGGGAAATTCTACTTGTGCTATAGTGTGCTAAAGGATTGATCATCAATCAGCTTTAAAAAAACATTTTTTGTATGGACAGAAAACTATAGGTAGGAAGAGTGTCAGTTTCTTTCACTGTGATAATCCTTGTTTCTAGGGACAGGGAAGGACAGTGAGGGAAATTCTCCTTGTGCTATAGTGTGCTAAAGCATTGATCATCAATCAGCTTTAAAAAAAAAAATTCTAGGGACAGAAAACTATAGGTAGGAAGAGTGTCAGTTTCTTTCACTGTGATAATCCTTGTTTCTAGGGACAGGGAAGGACAGTGAGGGAAATTCTCCTTGTGCTATAGTGTGCTAAAGCATTGATCATCAACCGTCTTTAAAAAAACATTTTTTCTAGGGACAGAAAACTATAGGTAGGAAGAGTGTCAGTTTCTTTCACTGTGATAATCCTTGTTTCTAGGGACAGGGAAGGACAGTGAGGGAAATTCTCCTTGTGCTATAGTGTGCTAAAGCATTGATCATCAACCGTCTTTAAAAAAACATTTTTTCTAGGGACAGAAAACTATAGGTAGGAAGAGTGTCAGTTTCTTTCACTGTGATAATCCTTGTTTCTAGGGACAGGGAAGGACAGTGAGGGAAATTCTCCTTGTGCTATAGTGTGCTAAAGCATTGATCATCAACCGTCTTTAAAAAAACATTTTTTCTAGGGACAGAAAACTATAGGTAGGAAGAGTGTCAGTTTCTTTCACTGTGATAATCCTTGTTTCTAGGGACAGGGAAGGACAGTGAGGGAAATTCTCCTTGTGCTATAGTGTGCTAAAGCATTGATCATCAACCATCTTTAAAAAAACATTTTTTCTAGGGACAGAAAACTATAGGTAGGAAGAGTGTCAGTTTCTTTCACTGTGATAATCCTTGTTTCTAGGGACAGGGAAGGACAGTGAGGGAAATTCTCCTTGTGCTATAGTGTGCTAAAGCATTGATCATCAACCATCTTTAAAAAAACATTTTTTCTAGGGACAGAAAACTATAGGTAGGAAGAGTGTCAGTTTCTTTCACTGTGATAATCCTTGTTTCTAGGGACAGGGAAGGACAGTGAGGGAAATTCTACTTGTGCTATAGTGTGCTAAAGGATTGATCATCAATCAGCTTTAAAAAAAACATTTTTTGTATGGACAGAAAACTATAGGTAGGAAGAGTGTCAGTTTCTTTCACTGTGATAATCCTTGTTTCTAGGGACAGGGAAGGACAGTGAGGGAAATTCTCCTTGTGCTATAGTGTGCTAAAGCATTGATCATCAATCAGCTTTAAAAAAACATTTTTTCTAGGGACAGAAAACTGTAGGTAGGAAGAGTGTCAGTTTCTTTCACTGTGATAATCCTTATTTCTAGGGACAGGGAAGGACAGTGAGGGAAATTCTCCTTGTGCTATAGTGTGCTAAAGCATTGATCATCAATCAGCTTTAAAAAATCATTTTTTGTATGGACAGAAAACTATAGGTAGGAAGAGTGTCAGTTTCTTTCACTGTGACAATCCTTGTTTCTAGGGACAGGGAAGGACAGTGAGGGAAATTCTACTTGTGCTATAGTGTGCTAAAGGATTGATCATCAATCAGCTTTAAAAAAACATTTTTTGTATGGACAGAAAACTATAGGTAGGAAGAGTGTCAGTTTCTTTCACTGTGACAATCCTTGTTTCTAGGGACAGGGAAGGACAGTGAGGGAAATTCTCCTTGTGCTATATTGTGCTAAAGCATTGATCATCAATCAGCTTTAAAAAAAAAAATTCTAGGGACAGAAAACTATAGGTAGGAAGAGTGTCAGTTTCTTTCACTGTGATAATCCTTGTTTCTAGGGACAGGGAAGGACAGTGAGGGAAATTCTCCTTGTGCTATAGTGTGCTAAAGCATTGATCATCAACTGTCTTTAAAAAAACATTTTTTCTAGGGACAGAAAACTATAGGTAGGAAGAGTGTCAGTTTCTTTCACTGTGATAATCCTTGTTTCTAGGGACAGGGACGGACAGTGAGGGAAATTCTCCTTGTGCTATAGTGTGCTAAAGCATTGATCATCAACCGTCTTTAAAAAAACATTTTTTCTAGGGACAGAAAACTATAGGTAGGAAGAGTGTCAGTTTCTTTCACTGTGATAATCCTTGTTTCTAGGGACAGGGAAGGACAGTGAGGGAAATTCTCCTTGTGCTATAGTGTGCTAAAGCATTGATCATCAACCGTCTTTAAAAAAACATTTTTTCTAGGGACAGAAAACTATAGGTAGGAAGAGTGTCAGTTTCTTTCACTGTGATAATCCTTGTTTCTAGGGACAGGGAAGGACAGTGAGGGAAATTCTCCTTGTGCTATAGTGTGCTAAAGCATTGATCATCAACCGTCTTTAAAAAAACATTTTTTCTAGGGACAGAAAACTATAGGTAGGAAGAGTGTCAGTTTCTTTCACTGTGATAATCCTTGTTTCTAGGGACAGGGAAGGACAGTGAGGGAAATTCTCCTTGTGCTATAGTGTGCTAAAGCATTGATCATCAACCATCTTTAAAAAAACATTTTTTCTAGGGACAGAAAACTATAGGTAGGAAGAGTGTCAGTTTCTTTCACTGTGATAATCCTTGTTTCTAGGGACAGGGAAGGACAGTGAGGGAAATTCTCCTTGTGCTATAGTGTGCTAAAGCATTGATCATCAACCATCTTTAAAAAAACATTTTTTCTAGGGACAGAAAACTATAGGTAGGAAGAGTGTCAGTTTCTTTCACTGTGATAATCCTTGTTTCTAGGGACAGGGAAGGACAGTGAGGGAAATTCTACTTGTGCTATAGTGTGCTAAAGGATTGATCATCAATCAGCTTTAAAAAAAACATTTTTTGTATGGACAGAAAACTATAGGTAGGAAGAGTGTCAGTTTCTTTCACTGTGATAATCCTTGTTTCTAGGGACAGGGAAGGACAGTGAGGGAAATTCTCCTTGTGCTATAGTGTGCTAAAGCATTGATCATCAATGAGCTTTAAAAAAACATTTTTTCTAGGGACAGAAAACTGTAGGTAGGAAGAGTGTCAGTTTCTTTCACTGTGATAATCCTTATTTCTAGGGACAGGGAAGGACAGTGAGGGAAATTCTCCTTGTGCTATAGTGTGCTAAAGCATTGATCATCAATCAGCTTTAAAAAAAACATTTTTTGTATGGACAGAAAACTATAGGTAGGAAGAGTGTCAGTTTCTTTCACTGTGATAATCCTTGTTTCTAGGGACAGGGAAGGACAGTGAGGGAAATTCTACTTGTGCTATAGTGTGCTAAAGGATTGATCATCCATCAGCTTTAAAAAAACATTTTTTGTATGGACAGAAAACTATAGGTAGTGTGAGGGGGTTAGCTCGGCAGCGGGTGTGTGTGACCCCCGGGATGGGCTCCCCACACAAAAACAGGCCCAGCAAACGGAGGTTGTGGTTTTCAAAATCAAAAAAAAAGGTGCGGTTTATTTTCTATTTACAGTGACAAAACACAGCAAAGCCAAAAGAAACATATAAACAAAATAAATCCTGGTCAACTTGACCTCTGACTAAACATACAGGTTTCCTAACTAACAACAGGGATCAGCCTAGTGCTGTCCTAGTCCCTAAGTCCCTGGTTTTAAATGTCCAAGCAAATAGCCACACAGGCTTTTTCTCACCGCACAGGGGTTCACTCTCCCTAGACAGTCCACACAGGTCTGGTTCCAGGCATGAGCTAACATCTAATGAAGCTGGGAGTTCTTATAGAGGCCTAAATGAGCTGACAAGCTTCAGCTGGCCTCATCAACTCCCTGCCTGCACGACGCCCAGCCCTCTCCCTAGAGGTATGAGTCATCCATGAGCCCACTAGCCTTAGCTGGGCTTATACAACTCTCCACCTAGTTGTATAAGTCGGCGTAAAGCCTGAATCTGGGCGAAATATATCTACCCCCCTGGATGCAACCAGGTGACTTTACCTTCCTGCTGTCACAGTAGGAAGAGTGTCAGTTTCTTTCACTGTGATAATCCTTGTTTCTAGGGACAGGGAAGGACAGTGAGGGAAATTCTCCTTGTGCTATAGTGTGCTAAAGCATTGATCATCAATCAGCTTTAAAAAAAAAAAATTCTAGGGACA
This sequence comes from Rana muscosa, assembly GCA_029206835.1. Taxonomy (NCBI): domain Eukaryota; kingdom Metazoa; phylum Chordata; class Amphibia; order Anura; family Ranidae; genus Rana; species Rana muscosa. The sequence continues at coordinate 1,074,963,606 of CM055116.1, read as the reverse complement.
GAAAACTATAGGTAGGAAGAGTGTCAGTTTCTTTCACTGTGATAATCCTTGTTTCTAGGGACAGGGAAGGACAGTGAGGGAAATTCTCCTTGTGCTATAGTGTGCTAAAGCATTGATCATCAACCGTCTTTAAAAAAACATTTTTTCTAGGGACAGAAAACTATAGGTAGGAAGAGTGTCAGTTTCTTTCACTGTGATAATCCTTGTTTCTAGGGACAGGGAAGGACAGTGAGGGAAATTATCCTTGTGCTATAGTGTGCTAAAGCATTGATCATCAACCGTCTTTAAAAAAACATTTTTTCTAGGGACAGAAAACTATAGGTAGGAAGAGTGTCAGTTTCTTTCACTGTGATAATCCTTGTTTCTAGGGACAGGGAAGGACAGTGAGGGAAATTCTCCTTGTGCTATAGTGTGCTAAAGCATTGATCATCAACCGTCTTTAAAAAAACATTTTTTCTAGGGACAGAAAACTATAGGTAGGAAGAGTGTCAGTTTCTTTCACTGTGATAATCCTTGTTTCTAGGGACAGGGAAGGACAGTGAGGGAAATTCTCCTTGTGCTATAGTGTGCTAAAGCATTGATCATCAACCGTCTTTAAAAAAACATTTTTTCTAGGGACAGAAAACTATAGGTAGGAAGAGTGTCAGTTTCTTTCACTGTGATAATCCTTGTTTCTAGGGACAGGGAAGGACAGTGAGGGAAATTCTCCTTGTGCTATAGTGTGCTAAAGCATTGATCATCAACCATCTTTAAAAAAACATTTTTTCTAGGGACAGAAAACTATAGGTAGGAAGAGTGTCAGTTTCTTTCACTGTGATAATCCTTGTTTCTAGGGACAGGGAAGGACAGTGAGGGAAATTCTCCTTGTGCTATAGTGTGCTAAAGCATTGATCATCAATCAGCTTTAAAAAAACATTTTTTTCTAGGGACAGAAAACTATAGGTAGGAAGAGTGTCAGTTTCTTTCACTGTGATAATCCTTGTTTCTAGGGACAGGGAAGGACAGTGAGGGAAATTCTCCTTGTGCTATAGTGTGCTAAAGCATTGATCATCAACCGTCTTTAAAAAAACATTTTTTCTAGGGACAGAAAACTATAGGTAGGAAGAGTGGCAGTTTCTTTCACTGTGATAATCCTTGTTTCTAGGGACAGGGAAGGACAGTGAGGGAAATTCTCCTTGTGCTATAGTGTGCTAAAGCATTGATCATCAACCGTCTTTAAAAAAACATTTTTTCTAGGGACAGAAAACTATAGGTAGTGTGAGGGGGTTAGCTCGGCAGCGGGTGTGTGTGACCCCCGGGATGGGCTCCCCACACAAAACAGGCCCAGCAAACGGAGCTTGTGGTTTTCAAAATCAAAAAGGTGCGGTTTATTTTCTATTTACAGTGACAAAACACAGGCTTTCAACAGATTGGAAAAGGTACGGGTCTTGGCTCCACGGTTGTACACTCTCTGCTGTGCTAACTGCGCTTGGGCCAAATGTTCCTTCACGATGGGCATTACCTGTGCAATTCGGTCTTGCATCAGGGCGACATGCTCAATCACACTCCTGTGGGGAGAACTCTCACTTTCCCAAGTTTCCTTGGCAATATCCAACAGCCCTCTTGGGTGTCTCCCATACAGTAACTCAAAGGGGGAGAATCCCGTAGAGGATTGGGGCACCTCCCTAATAGCAAACATCAGATAAGGAAGTAGACAGTCCCAATCCTTTCCATCTCTATCCACCACTTTCTTCAACATTTGTTTTAGGGTTTTGTTGAATCTTTCAACCAGCCCATCGGTTTGGGGGTGATACACAGATGTACGTAATTGCGTCACTTTGAACAATTTACACAGCTCCTTCATAACCCGGGACATAAAGGGTGTACCTTGGTCCGTAAGCAGTTCTTTACAAATACCCACCCGGCTAAACACAAGAGATAGCTCTTTGGCTATGGTTTTGGCCGAGGTATTTCGGAGAGGGATCGCTTCTGGATAACGGGTGGCATAGTCCATTATAACTAATATGTACTGGTGCCCCCTAGCGGACTTGATTATAGGACCTACCAAATCCATGGCGATCCTCTCAAACGGGACCTCAATGATGGGTAGAGGGACCAGCGGGCTACGGAAATGTGGCATCGGGGCCAACCTCTGACACACAGGGCAGGAGGAACAATAATTTTCTACGTCCTTCATCACCCCCGGCCAATAGAATCTCTGTAATACCCTCTCTCGGGTTTTCTCTGTCCCCAGATGACCTCCAAGAATGTGCCCATGGGCCAACTCCAACACCAACTTCCTGTAAGGTTTGGGCACCACAAGCTGCTCAACGGTTTCTTCTGCCCTTTTTGCCACCCGATACAGTAGGTCCTTCTCTACGCTGAAGTATGGGTAAGTGCAGGTATTATCTGGGTTCACTAACTCGCCATCTATTTTCACTACGTTTTCCCGTGCCTTTATTAGGGCGGGGTCTTTCAACTGTTCTGTGGCAAAGTTTTCCCTGTGAACCTCAAGATCAGAAAACTCCACAGACGGTAGGTTTTCGTCTGAGGAGGTGGGCTCCTCTCCAGTTTCTTGAGTCTCCCCTGCCAATACTGATAAGGGAAATTCCGGAGAGTCCTCACCACTCTCAGGGGAGTTCTGGCTATCACATTCCTGGTACATAGGGGCACCAGTGAGGGGCTCAAGATCATCCCACAGTTCCCAGAACTTCGGAAAATCCCTTCCCACAATGGCGTCATGCGGTAACTGAGATACTAAGCCCACTGGATGAGAGAGGGTACCTTTGGGGGTCTCGAAACACACTGTAGTCACTGGATACTCTCGGGTGTCCCCATGCACACAAATAACAGCTACCTTGTTATTCCCAGAGACCTCTGTTTTAACTAACTCAGCCTTTATCAGGGTCACAAGGCTACCTGAATCCAGCAATACCACAACATTTCTACCATTAACACACATTTTGCATAAATGTTTCTCAGTTCCTCGAATGGCAGTGCATGCGACTGTCACACACAGCGACTGACGTCTGCCCGTCAGAAAGTCACACTGCATGGGTTCCTCCACAACCGGGCAATTGGCTGCAATATGTCCCGCTTGCCGGCAGCGGTAGCAAACGATCCTTCTTGCCGCCTCTTGAGCCGCTGATTTCCCAGGCTGTTCTCGCCAAACTTGGGGTAGAGCTCCCACCCTCTCACTCTCTCCACCCTCACCCCTTGGAATCCTCTTATCCGCCCCTGGGGATGGTCTGGTCTTAGGGTGGAAAGTCCGAGTGTCTCTGGAAGAGGCCGTCAGGTTCTCTGTAGCCAAGTATTTCTCCACACGATCCACAAGACCATCGGCCGTCTCTGGGTCTCCATGGCTTACCCACTTTTGGATGGCAGTAGGAAGAGCTCTCAAAAACCGATCCATTACAACACGTTCCACAATCTTTGGTGCGGACAAAGTCTCTGGCTGTAGCCACTTTCTGCTCAGGTGAATGAGATCATACATTTGAGACCTGGGGGGTTTTCCAAGCTGGAAAGTCCAGTTATGCACACGCTGAGCCCGGACAGCCTGGGTGACACCCAGCCTTGCCAATATTTCAGCTTTTAGCATCACATAGTCTTTTGCTTGGTTAGGCTCTAGGTCATAGTAAGCTTTCTGCGATTCACCAGTTAACAGAGGAGCCACCAGTCCAGCCCACTGCTCCTCAGGCCACTTTTCTCTTTCAGCGGTCCTTTCAAATGTGGTCAAAAATACCTCTGGATCATCCTCTCCAGTCATTTTTGTCAATAAACGACTCACCCCAAAGGACGCGGTATTAGTGGGACGGCTTTCCTCACTGGTCTGCGGACGTTGCTGTATTACTGCTTCCATCTGTTGTTGTAGTCTCTGCTCTTGCTTCTGCAACAGGTCTATGAAGCGGGCCTCAGATTGCTGCTGGGCTCGTTGCTGAGCCTCCAGACTCTGTTGCAAAGTTGCGTTTGTCTGCTGCTGGGCTGCAAGGCTCTGCTGTTGAGCTGCAAGGCTCTTTTGCAAACCTGCATTTGTCTGCTGTTGATTGGCATTTGCTAGAGCCAGCTGCTTCAGTATCTCCTCCATGCTGGCTTAAAAAAAACTGCCACTGGTTCTCCACCAACTGTGAGGGGGTTAGCTCGGCAGCGGGTGTGTGTGACCCCCGGGATGGGCTCCCCACACAAAACAGGCCCAGCAAACGGAGGTTGTGGTTTTCAAAATCAAAAAGGTGCGGTTTATTTTCTATTTACAGTGACAAAACACAGCAAAGCAAAAGAAACATAACCAAAATAAATCCTGGTCAAGTTGACCTCTGACTAAACATACAGGTTTCCTAACTAACAACTGGGATCAGCCTAGTGCTGTCCTAGTCCCTAAGTCCCTGGTTTTGTAAAAGTCCAAACAAATAGCCACACAGGCTTTGCCTCACCGCACAGGGGTTCACTCTCCCTAGACAGTCCACACAGGTCTGGTTCCAGGCATGAGCTGACACCTAATGAATCTGGGAGTTCTTATAGAGGCCTAAATGAGCTGACAAGCTTCAGCTGGCCTCATCAACTCCCTGTCTGTACAACGCCCCACACTCTCCCTAGAGGTATGAGTCATCCATGAGCCCACTAGCCTTATACAACTCTCCACCTAGTTGTACAAGTCGGCGTAAAGCCTGAATCTGGGCGAAATATATCTACCCCCCTGGATGCAACCAGGTGACTTTACCTTCCTGCTGTCACATACCCCCCCCTCTTGTTTTAACCTCGGGGTTGGAACACCAGCAATCAGGCATTCATGTACTCAAGACAAAGCATCCACATTCCCCATTTGAACGCCAGGGCGATGCTTTACTGTGAAGTTGAATTCCTGGAGGGCCAGGAACCACCTATTCACTCTTCTATTTGTTTCCTTGTTTTGAGCCATCCACTTTAACGGAGCGTGATCCGTAACCATGTCAAAGTGCCTACCTAGCAGGTAGTACCGAAGGGAATCTAGAGCCCACTTCACCGCTAAACACTCCTTTTCAACGGTGGAGTAATTTACCTCATGGGACTTCAACTTCCTGCTGAGGTAAATGACTGGGTGCTCTTCCCCGTTCCAGACCTGGGACAATACTGCTCCTAACCCCACATCTGACGCATCACTTTGTACGACAAAGTCTTTAGAGAAGTCGGGTGAGTACAACACTGGCTGGCTACATAAGGCTTGTTTCAAGAATTGGAATGCTGCCTCAGCCTCGGGGGTCCATTTAATCATGACCGACCCTTTCCCCTTCGTCAGGTTGGTTAGGGGCACAGCCTTAGAAGCAAAGTGGGGAATGAATCGCCGATAATACCCAGCGATTCCCAGAAAGGCTCGTACCTGCTTCTTGCTGTTGGGACGTGGCCAACTCTGGATGGCCTCGACTTTGTTGAGTTGGGGTTTTATTACTCCCCTCCCAATGGTGTACCCAAGATATTTGGCCTCCTCCTGCCCAATGGTACACTTCTTGGGGTTAGCCGTAAACCCCGCTTCCCGAACAGAGTCCAGGACTGCTTGCACTTTTGGCAGATGTGAGGCCCAATCTGTGCTATGGACAATTACGTCATCCAGGTAAGCCGCAGCATACTTCCGATGGGGCCTCAGCATCTGGTCCATTTTCCGCTGGAATGTGGCCGGCGCATTCTGTAACCCGAACGGCATTCTTTTATATTGGAACGCCCCGTCTGGGGTTACAAATGCGGTTTTCTCTTTGGCCGACTTGGCCAGGGGGATTTGCCAATACCCTTTTGTGAGGTCAAGAGTCGTCATGTATCGGGCTGTTCCCAGCCGGTCGATCAACTCATCTATACGTGGCATGGGGTAGGTGTCAAATTTTGTAACTTTGTTCAACTGACGAAAATCGTTACAAAATCGCCAGCTCCCATCCGGTTTAGGCACCAACACGATGGGACTAGACCAATCACTTTGGGACTCCTCTATCACCCCTAAGTTCAGCATTTTCCGTACTTCCTCCCGTATTGCCTCCCGTCGAGCCTCTGGGATCCGATAGGGTTTTAACTTCACCCTTTCACCGGGCGGGGTAATGATGTCATGCTCTACCCCAGATGTTTGTCCCGGCAGCTCAGAGAATACCTCCTTATTGCGAAGCACAAACTCCTTAACCTCCTGTTGTTGGGGTTGTGACAAGGTGGCTGCTATTCCAACCTCAGGAATCACGCAACCAGTTTGAGCTGGTGACCAAGTGTCTGCGACTAGGGACTCTCTATCCCTCCAGGCTTTCAACAGATTAACGTGATAGATCTGTTCGGGCTTTCGCCTTCCTGGTTGTCTGACCTTGTAATTCACTTCGCTCACTTTTTCCATTATCTCGTAGGGGCCTTGCCATTTGGCAAGGAATTTACTTTCAACCGTAGGGACAAGTACCAATATCCTATCCCCCGGGGAAAAGGTACGGGTCTTGGCTCCACGGTTGTACACTCTCTGCTGTGCCAACTGCGCTTGGGCCAAATGTTCCTTCACGATGGGCATTACCTGTGCAATTCAATCTTGCATCAGGGCGACATGCTCAATCACACTCCTGTGGGGAGAACTCTCACTTTCCCAAGTTTCCTTGGCAATATCCAACAGCCCTCTTGGGTGTCTCCCATACAGTAACTCAAAGGGGGAGAATCCCGTAGAGGATTGGGGCACCTCCCTAATAGCAAACATCAAATAAGGAAGTAAACAGTCCCAATCCTTTCCATCTCTATCCACCACTTTCTTCAAGATTTGTTTTAGGGTTTTGTTGAATCTTTCAACCAGCCCATCGGTTTGGGGGTGATACACAGACGTACGCAATTGCGTCACTTTGAACAGTTTACACAGCTCTTTCATAACCCGGGACATAAAGGGTGTACCTTGGTCCGTAAGCAGTTCTTTACAAATACCCACCCGGCTAAAAACAAGAGATAGCTCTTTGGCTATGGTTTTGGCCGAGGTATTTCGGAGAGGGATCGCTTCTGGATAACGGGTGGCATAGTCCATTATAACTAATATGTACTGGTGCCCCCTAGCGGACTTGATTATAGGACCTACCAAATCCATGGCGATCCTCTCAAACGGGACCTCAATGATGGGTAGAGGGACCAGCGGGCTACGGAAATGTGGCATCGGGGCCAACCTCTGACACACAGGGCAGGAGGAACAATAATTTTCTACGTCCTTCATCACCCCCGGCCAATAGAATCTCTGTAATACCCTCTCTCGGGTTTTCTCTGTCCCCAGATGACCTCCAAGAATGTGCCCATGGGCCAACTCCAACACCAACTTCCTGTAAGGTTTGGGCACCACAAGCTGCTCAACGGTTTCTTCTGCCCTTTTTGCCACCCGATACAGTAGGTCCTTCTCTACGCTGAAGTATGGGTAAGTGCAGGTATTATCTGGGTTCACTAACTCGCCATCTATTTTCACTACGTTTTCCCGTGCCTTTATTAGGGCGGGGTCTTTCAACTGTTCTGTGGCAAAGTTTTCCCTGTGAACCTCAAGATCAGAAAACTCCACAGACGGTAGGTTTTCGTCTGAGGAGGTGGGCTCCTCTCCAGTTTCTTGAGTCTCCCCTGCCAATACTGATAAGGGAAATTCCGGAGAGTCCTCACCACTCTCAGGGGAGTTCTGGCTATCACATTCCTGGTACATAGGGGCACCAGTGAGGGGCTCAGGATCATCCCACAGTTCCCAGAACTTCGGAAAATCCCTTCCCACAATGGCGTCATGCGGTAACTGAGATACTAAGCCCACTGGATGAGAGAGGGTACCTTTGGGGGTCTCGAAACACACTGTAGTCACTGGATACTCTCGGGTGTCCCCATGCACACAAATAACAGCTACCTTGTTATTCCCAAGAGACCTCTGTTTTAACTAACTCAGCCTTTATCAGGGTCACAAGGCTACCTGAATCCAGCAATACCACAACATTTCTACCATTAACACACATTTTGCATAAATGTTTCTCAGTTCCTCGAATGGCAGTGCATGCGACTGTCGCACACAGCGACTGACGTCTGCCCGTCAGAAAGTCACACTGCATGGGTTCCTCCACAACCGGGCAATTGGCTGCAATATGTCCCGCTTGCCGGCAGCGGTAGCAAACGATCCTTCTTGCCGCCTCTTGAGCCGCTGATTTCCCAGGCTGTTCTCGCCAAACTTGGGGTAGAGCTCCCACCCTCTCACTCTCTCCACCCTCACCCCTTGGAATCCTCTTATCCGCCCCTGGGGATGGTCTGGTCTTAGGGTGGAAAGTCCGAGTGTCTCTGGAAGAGGCCGTCAGGTTCTCTGTAGCCAAGTATTTCTCCACACGATCCACAAGACCATCGGCCGTCTCTGGGTCTCCATGGCTTACCCACTTTTGGATGGCAGTAGGAAGAGCTCTCAAAAACCGATCCATTACAACACGTTCCACAATCTTTGGTGCGGACAAAGTCTCTGGCTGTAGCCACTTTCTGCTCAGGTGAATGAGATCATACATTTGAGACCTGGGGGGTTTTCCAAGCTGGAAAGTCCAGTTATGCACACGCTGAGCCCGGACAGCCTGGGTGACACCCAGCCTTGCCAATATTTCAGCTTTTAGCATCACATAGTCTTTTGCTTGGTTAGGCTCTAGGTCATAGTAAGCTTTCTGCGATTCACCAGTTAACAGAGGAGCCACCAGTCCAGCCCACTGCTCCTCAGGCCACTTTTCTCTTTCAGCGGTCCTTTCAAATGTGGTCAAAAATACCTCTGGATCATCCTCTCCAGTCATTTTTGTCAATAAACGACTCACCCCAAAGGACGCGGTATTAGTGGGACGGCTTTCCTCACTGGTCTGCGGACGTTGCTGTATTACTGCTTCCATCTGTTGTTGTAGTCTCTGCTCTTGCTTCTGCAACAGGTCTATGAAGCGGGCCTCAGATTGCTGCTGGGCTCGTTGCTGAGCCTCCAGACTCTGTTGCAAAGTTGCGTTTGTCTGCTGCTGGGCTGCAAGGCTCTGCTGTTGAGCTGCAAGGCTCTTTTGCAAACCTGCATTTGTCTGCTGTTGATTGGCATTTGCTAGAGCCAGCTGCTTCAGTATCTCCTCCATGCTGGCTTAAAAAAAACTGCCACTGGTTCTCCACCAACTGTGAGGGGGTTAGCTCGGCAGCGGGTGTGTGTGACCCCCGGGATGGGCTCCCCACACAAAACAGGCCCAGCAAACGGAGGTTGTGGTTTTCAAAATCAAAAAGGTGCGGTTTATTTTCTATTTACAGTGACAAAACACAGCAAAGCAAAAGAAACATAACCAAAATAAATCCTGGTCAAGTTGACCTCTGACTAAACATACAGGTTTCCTAACTAACAACTGGGATCAGCCTAGTGCTGTCCTAGTCCCTAAGTCCCTGGTTTTGTAAAAGTCCAAACAAATAGCCACACAGGCTTTGCCTCACCGCACAGGGGTTCACTCTCCCTAGACAGTCCACACAGGTCTGGTTCCAGGCATGAGCTGACACCTAATGAATCTGGGAGTTCTTATAGAGGCCTAAATGAGCTGACAAGCTTCAGCTGGCCTCATCAACTCCCTGTCTGTACGACGCCCCACACTCTCCCTAGAGGTATGAGTCATCCATGAGCCCACTAGCCTTATACAACTCTCCACCTAGTTGTACAAGTCGGCGTAAAGCCTGAATCTGGGCGAAATATATCTACCCCCCTGGATGCAACCAGGTGACTTTACCTTCCTGCTGTCACAGTAGGAAGAGTGTCAGTTTCTTTCACTGTGATAATCCTTGTTTCTAGGGACATGGAAGGACAGTGAGGGAAATTCTCCTTGTGCTATAGTGTGCTAAAGCATTGATCATCAATCGTCTTTAAAAAAAACATTTTTTCTAGGGACAGAAAACTATAGGTAGGAAGAGTGTCAGTTTCTTTCACTGTGATAATCCTTGTTTCTAGGGACAGGGAAGGACAGTGAGGGAAATTCTCCTTGTGCTATAGTGTGCTAAAGCATTGATCATCAACCATCTTTAAAAAAACATTTTTTCTAGGGACAGAAAACTATAGGTAGGAAGAGTGTCAGTTTCTTTCACTGTGATAATCCTTGTTTCTAGGGACAGGGAAGGACAGTGAGGGAAATTCTACTTGTGCTATAGTGTGCTAAAGGATTGATCATCAATCAGCTTTAAAAAAACATTTTTTGTATGGACAGAAAACTATAGGTAGGAAGAGTGTCAGTTTCTTTCACTGTGATAATCCTTGTTTCTAGGGACAGGGAAGGACAGTGAGGGAAATTCTCCTTGTGCTATACTGTGCTAAAGCATTCCTCATCAACCATCTTTGAAATCCTTGTTTTTTGGACAGTCAGGGAAATTGTCGTTGTGCTATTCTGTGCAAAAGCAATCATCCTCAACCATATTTAGAAATCCTTAAGTAAAGGGACAGAGAAGGACACCTGAAGGTAGCCCTTATTGCTTTTTTCCCATCTCCCTGCAGGCCATCTATTAGAATGTCTGGAAGGCAAACAAGGAGAGGCAGACAGTCAGGAGGCAATAAAAGAGGGCAAGCAGGCTCTGTGTCTGGGGGGAACAGTGCTGGTCGTGGACGCGGTGCATTGTCATCAGCACATGGCCATGGGACACGCTTGTCCTTCTTTTCGGCAGCTGGACATGTTGAGCCACATCATGCCGAAGACTTGGTAGAGTGGATGACCAAGCCCTCCTCCTCCTCCTCATCCTCTCTCACCCAGGCTCAGGGTACTGGCAAAGCAGCTGCCAAAGCGTCCTCTTCCCTGGTATCAATGTCAGACTCATCATCAGTCACTCCTTCCCTAGACCCACCATGTCCTCCTCCTGAGGAGTCCCCCGAACTGTTTGAGCACAGTGTTGGGTACATGCTCCAGGAGGATGCCCAGCGTTTCGAAGGGTCTGATGATGAAACCCAGCTACAGGAAGGCAGTAGCGAGAGAGCAGACAGAGGGGATGCTCAAGAAGGACACCAATCTGGCAGTCATGTTCCAGCAGCTGCAGCATACTGCCAGATTGGCTCCAGTGATGAGGAGGGAGGGGATCATGAGGTCACTGACTCCACGTGGGTGCCTAATAGGAGAGAGGAGGAGGAGGAGGATGAGGAGGAGGCACATCTCCAACGAGGCAGGATGCCCTTTGGTGGCCAGCGTAAGGGCAGTACACCGACGGAATCACACCGCAGAGCTCCGCCTGTGCAGGGCGCTGCCTCTGCCCGTCATTCAAAAAGTTCTTTGGTGTGGGCCTTTTTTGAGGCTAGTGCATCAGATCGCACAGCTGCTGTTTGCAACATATGTCTCAAGCGTATATCGCGTGGCCAAAACATCAGCCGCTTGGGTACCACATGCCTGACCAGACATATGTTGACCTGCCATGCAGCTCGTTGGCAAGCCTACCTCAAAGACCCACACCAAAGAACAAAGCGGACCTCTCCTTGCACCGCATCAGCTGGGATCTCCAACCCCACTATAACTTCAGTCCTCTCTGAAACATGCACTGAGAGGAATGAAGGTGTAGAATTAGGTGTGTCACAGCCAAGTAGTTGCGGCCACTCTGCTAGCAGTACACCGACGTCCGATTCTAGCAGGCAAATTTCCCTGCCCCAGCTGCTGGACCGTCGAAAGAAGTTCACTCCCAGCCATCCACATGCCCAGTGGTTGAATGCTAGCTTGGCTAAATTGCTAGCGCTTCAACTGCTGCCTTTTCAGTTGGTAGACTCGGCCGCCTTCCGTGAGTTTGTGCAATGTGCGTTTCCTCAGTGGCAGGTTCCCAAACGCCACTTTTTCTCACGGAAGGCTATTCCGGCTCTCTACCGGCATGTGGAAGGCAATGTCTTGGCCTCGCTGGACAGGGCGGTCAGCGGTAAGGTGCATATTACCGCTGACTCATGGTCCAGCAGGCATGGACAGGGACGTTACCTTTCTTTCACGGCCCATTGGGTCACTCTTTTGGCAGCTGGGAAGGATGCAGGACAAGGTGCAGTAGTGTTGGAGGTTGTTCCACCGCCACGCCTCCAAAATGCTACTACTGGTTGTGACACACCTCTCTCCTCCACCCCCTCCTCTTCTTCTTCCTCCATGGCCTCTTCCTGTGGTTTGTCCTCTGAACCAGCGGTGCTCCGTAGCCGTTCAAGGGGCTACGCAAGTACGCAGGCAAAAAGATGCCATGCCGTGCTTGCGCTGGTGTGTTTGGGGGACAGAAGCCACACTGGGGCAGAGGTCCTGCCTGCTCTGCAGGGCCAGGCCGAGAGGTGGTTGACGCCACGCCAGCTTAAGCCAGGAATGGTGGTTTGCGACAATGGCACCAACCTCCTCTCCGCCCTCCGACAGGGACAACTGACCCATGTGCCCTGTGTGGCTCACGTCCTTAACCTGGTGGTGCAGCGGTTCTTGGGCAGGTACCCGGGCTTACAGGATGTCCTGAGGCAGGCCAGGAAAGTCTGTGTGCATTTCCGCAGATCTTATAATGCCAGTGCTCGCCTGGCTGAGCTGCAAAAGGAGTTGAACCTGCCCAAGAACCGCCTTATATGTGACATGCCCACCAGGTGGAACTCAACGTTGGCCATGCTGCAGCGGCTGCACACGCAGCAGAGGGCCATCAATGAGTACCTGTGCGACTATGGCACCAGGACAGGGTCAGGGGAGCTTGGTTTTTTTTCTCCACGCCAGTGGGGCATGATCAGGGATGCATGCACTGTCCTGGCACCATTTGAGGAGGCCACGAGGATGGTGAGCAGTGACAGTGCATGCATCAGTGACACTGTACCTCTTGTCCACCTGTTGGAGCACACGCTGCGTGGAATAATGGACAGGGCACTTGAGGCAGAACAGAGGCAGGAAGAGGAGGACTTCCTTGCCTCTCAAGGCCCCCTTTACCCAGACAGTGTTCCTTCTGTCCCACCCATCGCACAGGAAGAGGAGGAGGAGGAGGAGGAGGAGGAGGAGGATTGTGTCAGCATGGAGGTGGAGGCTGGAACTCAGCATCATCAGCAGCAGTCTTTTAGGGATGATTTACAGTCCCAAGAAACCAGTGGACTTGTACGTGGCTGGGAGGAGGTGGCTGTGGATCATGTCGTCCTTAGTGACCCAGAGGACTCCGGAGCGAATGCCTCAACAAACCTACGCTGCATGGCCTCCCTGATCCTGCAAAGTCTGCGAAAGGATCCTCGTATTCTTCGGATCAAGGAGAGGGACCATTACTGGCTGGCCACTCTCCTTGATCCACGGTACAAGGGTAAGGTTGCGGACCTTATGTTACCGTCGCAGAGGGAGCAGAGGATGAGACAACTCCGGGAGGCCTTGCAGAAAGGTCTGTGCAACGCGTTCCCAGAGACTGGGAGGTTACAAACTCCTGGTCCTGGACAACGAGTTGCTGAGGCTTCGGCCAGTCAAAGAAGGAGCGGTGGGGAAGGTGGCCGTCTGACCGATGCGTTCAGACAATTCTTTAGTCTGCAGCCCCAAAGTATGATCGGTTCCAGCAACCATCGCCAGCGTCTGATAAACATGGTGCAGGAATATCTAGGGGCAAGGTCAGACTTGGACACCTTCCCCACCGAAAATCCTCTGGCTTACTGGGTCTTGAGGATGGATCACTGGCCAGAGCTTGCACAGTATGCAATTGAGCTACTGGCCTGTCCTGCATCCAGCGTTCTTTCGGAACGCACATTCAGTGCTGCTGGAGGATTTGTCACGGATCACAGGGTGCCCCTGTCCACCGACTCGGTTGATCGACTGACTTTCATCAAGATGAACCAGTCTTGGATCACCACCAGCTACCACACACCTGATGCTGATATAACAGACTAATTGATTTTAACATGTCACATCCCTTCAAGACTGATGCTGATGCTGAGTGCCTGTGCTGTTATGTTGACTGGCTATCCTCCTCCTCCGAGTCCTCAATGATACGATTGATGATGATAGCTTGGAAGATCATTTTTGTTTATGGGTGCCGCCACCAGTGGCTAAGGCCCAATTTTTCAGCCCCTGTTTTACAGGGGCGTGTAATTACAATTTTTTTAGCAATAATTTGCCATAGGGCTCATTGCTGTGCTCCAAGTACAGTATCTGTGAGGGCTTGGAGTGTTGTGCCACCAGTGCCTAAGGCCCAATTTTTCAGCCCCTGTTTAACAGGGGCGTGTCATTACAATTTTTGAAGCAATACTTTGCAACAGGGCTCATTGCTGTGCTCCAAGTACAGTATCTGTGAGGGGTTGGAGTGTTGTGCCACCAGTGCCTAAGGCCCAATTTTTCAGCCCCTGTTTAACAGGGGCGTGTCATTACAATTTTTGAAGCATTACTTTGCAACAGGGCTCATTGCTGTGCTCCAAGTACAGTATCTGTGAGGGGTTGTAGTGTTGTGCCACCAGTGCCTAAGGCCCAATTTTTCAGCCCCTGTTCAACAGGGGCATGTAATTACAATTCTTGATCTAATAATTCACAGCAGGGCCCATTGCTGCACCCACCAAGAGTAACTCTGAGGGCTTACAGTGTTGTGGCAACGCCACCACCACCACCACCACGAAAGGCCCAATTTTTCAGCCCCTGTTCAACAGGGGCATGCAATTACAATTCTTGATCTAATAATTCACAGCAGGGCCCATTGCTGCACCCACCAAGAGTAACTGTCAGGGCTTACAGTGTTGTGGCACCAGCACCACCATCAAAGGCCCAATTTTTACTACCACTGTTCAACAATTATATGTAATTAAAATTCCTGATATAATAGTTGACAGCAGGGCGTTCCAGCACCAACCAAGAGTAACTGTGAGTGCTTACAGTGTTGTGCCAACACCAACAACTAAGGGGCCTATTTCTGCAGAGTATATACGGCAGGTCCCTACTTTCAAACATCCAACTTACAAACGACTCCTACTTGCAAACGCAAGAAGACAACAGGAAGTGAGAGGAAATCTACCCCTTGGAAGGAAAATTCTCTTCTGTAAGAATTAATATGGGAGAAAGGTGTCTCCTCTGTACTGATGCTTTATAAGCAATCCTTGTTTCAAGAAAAACACCACATTTCAAAAACAGTTGTCATTGGGACGGAAAGTGAGGTGAAATGTTCTGAACAGGGGCACAGACAGCAAAACAAATGTTACAGGGGTGATAACCCTTACCTATGTTTTCCAAAAAGTTTAAAAATAGATTTTTGGGCTGGAGCTACACTTAAACAATGTACCTGTTCAAAATTACAAACAGATTCTACATAAGAACAAACCTACAGTCCTTGTCTTGTATACACCGCCTGTATACGGCTGTTCAGAGTATATAGGGCCTTTTTTATTTTATGTGCGGGGTTCCCCTTAATATCCATACAAGACCCAAAGGGGCTGGTAATGGGCTGGGGTAGGGGGGGGGGGGGGGTCATGGGGTAGCTATGCCATTTTTCTTAAAGATTTTCATCCATATTACCGGGACCAGACATTACATTAAAGCCGCAAGCAGTTTTAAATGGCTTTTTTTTCCTTTAGAAGTGTCATTTTGTGCAGGGACAGTTCTAAACACGGGAAACACGTGGCACTTCACAGGCATACTTTAGACACCCCCCAGGTACGATATTTAAAGGAATATTTGACTTTTTTTTTCACTTTATGCATCATTAAAATGACTGCTCCCGAAAAACGACCGTTTTTAAAACTTCTTTTTGCATTGATACATGTCCCCTGGTGCAGAACCCGGGTTCCCAAACCCTTTTTAGGACAATAACATGCATAATAGTCATTATAATTAGCACTTTAGAATTCGAACGTTCGCATCCATTGTATTTAATAGGGTTCTAATGTTCGTACGAACTTTCGGTCCGTTCGCGGGTTCTGGTGCGAACCGAACCCGGGGGTGTTCGGCTCATCCCTATTCCTCACTCTCCCCCAGGTCCAGGGGGAGAAGAGAAAGGAGTGAGGGTCGAAATACAGCTCTCTCCCAAAAAAGACAGGCGGGAGAGAGACGCAAAGTAATTTGAAGTCAAACGTGTAAGGGGGGTAAACAAGCGGTGGAGAAAAACTGACAGTACACCACGGTCAGGAAATCAAGGGCTCAATTCAATGCCTTACGACTAAAGCTTACCGAGGTGATTCGTAGTCTGTCATAAGATGCTGGAGTTTTCTATGTAAACGAGTCCGAGACTACGCACAACCACAGCAAAGTAGGAGGCCCCCCCAGCAAAAGTAAAACGGATAAACTGAAAACAACTGAGCCGGGGTGTCCCCCAATAAACCACAGTATAATAATTAAAAAAAGAGGGGGCGGAGGGGGGACAGGGACTCCTCAGCTAGGATTCGTAAAACCATCCGCTCCAGTGATGCAGGGAAGGAGCGAACATCGGATGGATTTGTTCAGGGGCGGGGAAGTTGGCGAGGCCCGTGGTCACGACGGGAAGATGGGGTGGCCCAGATAGGGGAGGGCCGGGGAGTAGAAGGGTGTCTCGGTACCTGTTGTGGTTCCAGAAAACCAAGCTTCACTAGGATGGACTTCCCTTCCGCAATAGTGGTGGCTGTATAGGTCGTACCATTGTGGGGAATCGAAAGCTTGAATGGGAAACCCCATCTGTAACGGATCCTCGCCGCTTGTAGTAACGACGTGACCTCCTTCATCCTTCTTTGTTTTTCCAGGGTCGCCGGCGATATGTCGGGGTAAATCTGGAGTGTAGTCCCGTCGAGCTGGATCCGCGGAGTGTTGCGAGAGGCACGGATGATTTCTTCTTTAACCAGGAAGTCCTTAAGGCACATAACTACATCCCTGGGAGGCTTCTCCGGTGGCGGCTTGGATCGTAGTGCCCTGTGGAGCCTGTCACAGATGAATGAATCAGTCGGTAGTTCCGGGAGGAGAGACTGGAATAACTTTTGGATACAGTTGGAGAACTGTGTCCGACAGCATCTCGTGGTCTTTACGGAGGTCGACATAGGCTAGTTGTAGCTCATCGTGCTTAACCTCCAGGACATGTGTCCTTCCGCCCAGCGTCGCGATCTCCTGCGAGAGAGTGTTGGTCGATTTGTGGAGTTCTGCTTGGAACTTGCGGGCCAGCTTGTCATACATAGAGGATAGGCTGCTATCCAGGTCTGCCTTGGTGAGGTGTGGTGAGAACTCACTCCGCTACGAGGAAGCCGAAGGGGAAGCCGCCGGATCCGTGGCCTCAGGCGTGTCAGGCCTAGGGAGGTTGCCATCTTGGGACATCTCCGTCTGTTCACGGACGCGCAGGAGATAGTTCGTTAAGGACCGCTGGGCGGATTTTGGTTTGTTTTTCTTCGCCGACGGCATGCACTATAAGTCCCACGGGGGGGTCAGGCAATTTAGGAAGGAATTAGCGTGCTAAATGGCCCCGGGGGAGTGCAAGATTTCCTTCACGACTCGCGGAGCTCCTTCACTTAGCTTCCTGCCAGTTTCGCGCCACGCATGCGCCCCGCTTCATCAACTTTTTTCTAATAGGACAGCTCAAATTTTAAGTGGGGATATTAAAACAATTAATATCTAGTGAAAAACTATTTTCCCTTTAAATGGATTGCATTTCAAGTATTAAATGCAAACGACTTGTCAGATTGTGTCGTTAGCAATATCTCCAAAATAAGGTTACCTGTCAATCATGTTTACTCCATGGCACAAGTAATCTTCATGCAGATCTCTTCTTTTCTTCAATGTGAATTACTATAGCTTCTGTGACTTGCAGGGCAAATGAAAGGCAGTAAGGAGATAAAGGCAATAAAAGCCACTATAAATGTCACATTTCCACTTAACGTGATAAACTGTCTAAAATTAAATATATTTTTATTTCTGTGAATTTGTTTTTACTACTATCAGTGACCTGTGACATTTTTAAGGCAAGATGACTCATTAAAAAGCCATGGAAGAAGGAAGTGAAATATTTTAATTTCAAAGAGAGGTTTAACTTAAGCAGAATACAATAAAAACTACAAGACGACAGTAAGAGAACATCAGAAAAATGCTAAGTAAGTCCAACATTTAGAATTAACATTTCAGAAATATACTATGTGGTTTAAAGAAACCCATTATATGTGAAACAGAAAATCTGATTTCACAGCCTTTTTCACAAAATGCTAGTTGGCTGGTTGTTATACTGACCCTTACCTTTTTGTACTTTCTAAGTCACTGACCTGGAGAAACAGATAAGAAATGTTAGAAAAATCAGGAATCTTTATCTACAAACTTCCATTTTTTTGGCTTTAACAAATGACATGCATATATACATGGGGTTCGCCCTGGGACTTTAAATGGGGTGAATCTGGTAAGCCACGCATCATGGCAGCATACACCTTTGGGTTTTGGCTCCGCCCCCACAACCTGATAGGACCACGTAGCTATTAAGCCCAGAGAGGGCCCCCGCCCAGGTATTCTCCTTTTTTCCTCACCCGATCAGGACTGGAATTGTGAGGTATCCCTTACCGTTTGTCGCCCCAGCCAGGTTCAGCCTCTCCTGGGTGGAAGTCCTTCCTGTACAGCCTCTAAATGAGCTATATGGTTGGAGCCCCATTCTGGTGGTCTGGGGAGCATATTTCAGCCTCCCCTGGGTGGAAGTCCTTCCTCTACAGTCTCTAAATGAGCTACATGGTTGGGGCCGCATTCTGGTGGTGCAGGCTTCTCGAAGAAAGCTTTAAAAAAGCTTTGATGTAAGTGACAGCGTTTCCTTTTGCTTTCCATATGCTTTTTACTTATTTTCTCTGTGTTATGGGCGTTTGCCATTACCAAGATGGCTGCAGCAGTGCAAGTACACTGAACATGAAAGGCAAGAAGTGATGCGGACTCTGTGTTTCCTGACTAGAGCTTTTCCAGGATGGTGATCTGATCATGCTCAGGCACTGATATCATCACTAAGTTCTAAATGGTTTCATGGCATTTTTGGGCAATAAATGGTGGAGATCTCTACTCATGCATGTTAAATGCTTATGTGGTCATTGTTTACAGGTATGTTTTCCCTTTTTATGGCATTCACCTGGGTTTTTCATACCTCCTTCTCAGTGTTGCTCTAGGATCATTGTGCTCTTTATGGAATTCACCTGGGCTCTTCATATCTCCTTCTCAATGCTTGCTCTGGGGTCACTGTGTTGGGCTCAGTTTCCACTAGTGCGACTTGTCTCTGCAAAGTCGCATGACAAGCCGTACTCCATGATTTCCAATGAGTAACGTTCATATCTGTGTCCATAGACCTCAAGAATACACAGGCATTGCTTCAAGTCGCATCAAATTTGCGGAAAAATCATGTGAATTTCAGGTTGCAATAGTGGAGACTTAGCGTTATGCTGTTTCTCATTTCAGTCTGCTGCTTTGCTCTGTTTCTATGGGAAACACTGTCCAGTCAGACCACCCATTGCTTTTAAGGTATAGGGCAGTGTTTCTCAACTCCAGTCCTCAAGGCGCCCCAACAGATCATGTTTTCAGGCTTTCCATTGTTTTGCACAGGTGATTTGATCAGTTTCACTCCCTTAGTAATTACCACAGCCGTTTCATCTGAGGGAAATCCTGAAAACATGACCTGTTGGGGCGCCTTCAGGACTGGAGTTAAGAAACCCTGGTATAGGGATTAGGTAAGTAGTGAAGATTGATAAAAAGAGAGCCAATATCTATATTCCTGTAAGGACCACAAGATGAAGGGATTCTTCTGACGGTCAAGACAAGTCATCATCTAAGAACAGACATCCAGGCAATGTTGATTACGTTCATCAACTCACCTTCATTATCATTGCTCCCCATTTAGAAACATCACAAGTTATCAGCCCAAATAGTGGCTGCATTTGTGGTGGATAGTCATTGCCTGCTAGCATGTCAAATCTGACTGAAGCAAGCACTATACAGCCCTGCAAGGACCTAAAGATGAAGAGAGCCTGCTAAAAGCCAGAACAGTCACCGTTCAAGCGCAGACATACAGACAACATTGATCAATGTCATCATCTCACCTCTGATTATGTTTGCTCCCCTTTTAGAAATACCACAGGTTACCAGCCCTAATGGTTGCTGCATTTGTGGTGGAAAGTCATTGCTTGACAAGCTACAGTGCATGAATTGCCTAGCACTTCCAACAGAGCCAGTAGGTGGTGTCCAAATTGGAAAGCTTGCCACGGGAAGAAAGCATTAAAGGGGCCACAAGCTTTGAAGATTGCCCAATAGAGACTTTTTTTGCAAAGGCAGTTAAGGACGCAATTGTCTGGAGTGAAGTGGATGAAACTCTCCACAAGGTTAGAAAGCACTCACTTCCTTCACTGAACTGGAGGAGTTAATCCAGGAAGAATTTAAGGGGTCAGAGAAAAAATGCCCTTATAAACAGGCTGTCAAAACTGTATAACCGGAAAAATCTAAAGGTCAACGTGCTGCAGTCTCCTCCGATTGTGAATGCACCATTAATGTAGATGGTAAGACATTTCACTTTACTGTCACATTCAAGGATGCTCTAGTCCGAAAATTAGATCTAGATCTGAAGCGCTCCTACATACTGTAACATCTGCCAGAACACCAGCAGTAACCAGCTTATGTGCTGAGTGAGTCTAATGGGAATGGTTTCATAATTATCAACCAGCTGCTACACCTGCAGGACTCTGAGGAAAGTGGCAGGGTCTGCATCCCTTTAGACGTGATTCCCTATTGGGAGTATCTTATCAAAAATAAAAATGATATTGCAGTGGGTACCAAAATCTAGCTTTTATCTTGGTGCAGACTTCTAGGAAAATCAGTGAGCCAGTCATACAAGCAGGAAACAATGTTTAAGGGGGTGTTCTGTACACATTCTGTGTGCAGAACACCTCCAGATAGACATGTTTCATTGCATTTTTCAGAAAATTGCAGCTCTGCAAAAAGTGGAGTAACCCTTTAAATAAGCCCGTCTGGAAGAAGTGAAGAGGCAAGGTGGTAACAGCTTTGTAAGAGCTGAAATTGGTGGCATACTCTGTGGTGGACGTGTCAGACATCAATTGATGTTTTTCAAGAGCAGTGATCCTGGAAGTCTCATCACCACAAAGGGGAAAAGGGTTTTACTCTCCTCTATTCTTGGTGAAGAAAGAGACTGGGGATCTGTGCCCCATTCTAGATCTAAAAAAAATCAATGGATCAATTCTAGTGAAGACATTCAAGATGGAAATCTTACAGTCAATCCTCTATGCCATAAACATCGGCGTCTGGATGCTCTCCGTCGATTTACAGGATGCTTACCTGCATATTCCCATTCATCAAATCACCAACATTTTCAATTTCAAAGTCTTTCGCTCTGGATTTCTACCGCTCCCAGAACATTCACCAAGGTCCTGCTGCCAGTGGTAGCCCTACTGAGGGAACAAGGGTTGAGAGTACACCACTATCTGGATGACATCCTCCTGCTCGCGGACAACTGGGAGTCCCTCTTACTCCATCGAAACATTCTAATGTCCACCCTGCAGAAATTTGGGTGGCTGATAAACTGGAGGAAGAGCAATCTCCAACCCAGTCAGAGAATGATCTTCCTGGGGGCAGAACTAGATACCCGACTCAACACCATAGAGCTTCCTCAGGAGAAAGTTCCCATCCTAATCCAAAAAGCAAAGAGATTACTCCTATCCACCACACTACCAGCCAGAGAGTGCCTCAGCATCTAAGGGTCACTATCAGCAACCATCCCGTTGGTCCAATGGGCTCAATGGAACACAAGGCCTCTCCAGACATCATTCTTGAGGCAATGGAATGGTGCATCGATGTCTCAACGAATCACAATCCAAAAGGAAGTCAAATAATCACTCTGGAAAGAGGTACAAACACATAGTTACCCCCCCCTAGGAGGTGGTCTCTTCGGACGCCAGCATGGAGGGCTGGGGAGCACACTACCAGCACTTCGCAGTCCAAGGCCGTTGGCCATTCGAGACACAGGATGTGGTATCGAACATCCTAGGAATGAAAGCAGCGTTCCAAGCTCTCTTGGCCTTCAGTCCCCTCCTGAAGGGGAAAGAAGTCCTGTTGAAGATGGACAACAGGGTGCGCAGTTGCCTATATCAACAGGCAGGGAGGCACCAGAAGTCGCTCCATGATGCAGGAAGTCCGCCCAGTTCTCGACTGGGCGCAGTTGAATCTCTCAGGGCTAAGGCAATGTATGTCCCAGGAACCCAGAACCAGCTGGCCGACACGCTAAGCAGAAGCTTTGTTTCCAACAACGAATGGGCTCTTAGCCGCCAACCTTCTCCCTCATAACCCAAACTTGGGGCATGCTGGATATAGAATTAGCAGTGACACCAGACAACGCAAAGTGCGAGAGGTATCTGACAAGAGTTCCCTTCCCACTGGCGGAGGGGACAGACTGCCTACAGCACACCTGGAACTTCCGTCTGGGTTACATCTTTCTACTGACACCTCTCATATCAAGATTTCTTCTCAGACTCAAGAGGTCAGCATCTACAATAATAGCAGTCCTTCTCTATTGGCCGAGGCAGCCATGGTTCACATCTCTTCTTCAGTTGAATACAGCGAGGCCATTGCCACTCCCACCAACAGTGGACCTACTCGCTCAGGGACAACTCCTTCATCCATTCCTGGAAAGGATGCACTTGACAGCCTGGAGATTGAAAGGGCTAGGTTCTTAGACCAGGGTTGCTCTCAGAAAGTGGTAGAGACTCTTCTCCAAGCCAGAAGGTGCACCACCAACAGTACCTATAGAAGGATCTGGGAGAAATTTCTCTCAGTCGCACAGCAACAAGCCTGGAACCCATCATCTCCAACAGTCGCTCAAATCCTTTGAGTTTCTCCAGTTAGGCTTAGAGAAAGGCCTTGGGTCAAGTACCCTTAAAGTCCACGTGTCAGCCTTATCTGCCTTGACAGAAGTTAAGTGGGCACAAGAGCCTCTGGTCATTCAGTTCCAGAGGGCCTACCTAAAAGTTAAGGCTCCCCAGAAAGCCTTCTTTCCCAACCTGGGATCTTTTGGTTGTACTAGAGGTCCTATCCCATGAACCATTCTTTCTGTTGGAAAACATCTCCCTGTGGGACCTAACACTTAAGGTCACCTTCCTAATCACAATAACATTGGCCAAGAGAGTCTCAGAGATGCAGGCTCTATTGGCGAAGGAGCCATATCTAATCGTGTACCCAGACAAAGTAGTCTTAAAACCATCTGATCGCTTCATTCCGAAGGTAGCATCCTCCTTCCACTTTAATCAGGAGATAAACCTTCCTGCTCTCTCCACAGAACGAGGGGACTCACATCCGCTGGATGTAAGAACCAACATCTTAGCGTACCTCTCGACAACCAGCGACCTTAGGAAGTCGGAAAACCTCCTGGTCATCCCACATGGCTTTAGGAGAGGGCAAGCGGCGACCTCTTGTGCCATCGCAGCATAGTTGGTGAAGACCATTAAAAAGGCTCACTCATTGAGTCAAACACAAATACCTGAGAGCTTGAGGGCACATTCTACAAGGGCAATGGCAACCTCCTGGGCGGCCTACTGCAGGGTGTCCTCGGAAACTATTTGCAGAGCAGCGACTTGGCCGTCTAGAAACACCTTTATATCTCATTACAAGGTGGACTCTGCCCCACTGTCCACGGCAGAATTTGGAAGAGCAATTATTCAGTCCAACACCTCTATTCCATATATATAAAACTTGTCTTTATGCTCAGACCCACCCAGTTTGCGAGTTATTCCCCAAAGGTGTATGCTGCCATGATGCGACAGGAAATTGGAAAATTGTATACTCACCTTTCCGTAATTTTCCATTCCTGTCGCATCTTCATGGCAGCATACAGATGCCCACCCGTCTGAGGTGAGGTATATATATACTGAGAATACCTGGGCGAGGGCCCTCTTTGGGCTTAATAGCTACGCGGTCCTATCAGGTTGTGGGGGCGGAGCCACAACCCAAAGGTGTATGTTGCCATGAAGATGCGACAGGAAAGGAAAATTACGGAAAGGTGAGTATACAATTTTCTGTTATTGTGATAGTAAAAAAGTCGATTTATCTCAGTTTGTTGCGCAACAAACTGTAATAAATCTACTTTTTTATTATCATGATGTTTTTTTTAGATGACCATATTCAACTCATTTAAAGTCCCAGGGCGGACCCCATGTATATATGTATTGTAATAGGGGTGGTGGTGATGTTGGGGTGACACCAGATCTTATATTATGTTCCTTAACAAATGAGATAAACACATTCACAATTCTGTGGCAGTTGTACAGTTGACATTTTGAGTAATATATTTAAGTTATATTTAAGCTTCATGTAAGTGAACTGCCTTTTGGAAAGCCAGTTGTATACATATTTACAAGTTAAGTATAAATGTTAAAGAATTACTTCAGGAAAAATATGTTTTTTAAATCTGTTGACACAGAAGGGAGTTGCTTTACGAAAAGGCAAATAGGCTATTCACTTTGCAAGGGAAGTTGCAAGGAATTTTCCCTAGAGTTTGGTGAATGTGATGCAGTGGCGGATCCAGGGGGGGGGCAACAGGGCAATTGCCCCCCCCGAGACCATCTGTCACACTCACTTGCTTGCTCTGTTTTTTTTTTTTGCGCCTGATCTCCCGAAATTTGGGGACTCAGTACCGGCCGGCCGTAGGACCCCTGGACCCCAAACTTGGCACACATGTAGCCCATTGTCTCCTCTACAAGTGTGCAAAGTTTGATGTCTGGGGGACTTACGGCCGTGGAGCACTGATTTTTTAAAACCGGGCCCCCCTTCCATAGACTCCAATGTTAAACGGTCATTTCTCCAGTGATTTTGCGGACCCAGTACCGGCCGGTCGTAGGTTCTCTGGACCCCAAACTTGGCACACATGTAGCCCCATGTCTCCTCTATAAGTTTGAAAAGTTTGGTGTCTGGGAGAACCGATTTTTCAAAGCCGGGCACTCCTTCCATAGACTTCCATGTTAAACATCAGTCTAGTCATGGGCACAGTGAGGCATGGGCACAGTGAGGCAAAGTGAGGCAAGTATAAGCCTAGGACACCCTAGGCTTATACTTGAGTCAATAAGTTTTCCTAGTTTTTTGGGGTAAAATTAGGTGCCTTGGCTTATATTCGGGTCGGCTTATACTCGAGTATATACAGTACTTGGTCTGCGGCTGCCGCTGCCTCTCTGAGTCTCTCTCTCAGTTTCTCACATCAGCCGATCAGCGGCGCTGAGAGAGAGACTCGTCTAATGTAGTTACGTGGTGCACTGACACGATACCAAGAGCGGAGGAGGAGGTGGGTGGAGCCTCTTCCCTGCACTCGCTGCTAACGCCTGGGCCGCTTGGTGTCTAGCAACGAGTGACGTCAGTGAGTCACGTAAGGCCGCTCTGTGGGCAGGTGCAATAGCATGCGGCTCCACAGACGGGTAAGAAAGCGGGCGGCTCCGCTTGCGGCGCGGTTTGTTGTCGGGGGCGGCGCGGTTCGTGGGCAGACCGTGCTGCTCAGTGTGTTGGCAGCGCAGGTGAGAGTGAGAGAGCAGGCTCAGTGTGGCAGCTGGCCAATCAGCTAGCCGGGAGCGGGGGAGCAGAGAGATGAGATCATCTCTCACCGCCCGTGCCTGCCCTACATTCCTGCAGTGACTTCCGCCCTCACTGTGCAGACAGCAGAGAGATTACATTATCTCTCTGCTGCCTGACTCTGGGAGTCTGGGACACAGCAAGAGACAACCAAAACTACACCTTAGCAGGCAAGTTAGTGACAATCCGCAAGGTGTGGCAGGCGACGTTGCAAGTGACAATCCGCAAATTGTGTCAGGTGACGTGGCAAATGACAATCTGCATCTGGTGGCAGGCAAGTGACAATCCACAAGATATGGCAGGTGACGTGGCAAGTGACAATCCGCAAATTGTGTCAGGTGACGTGGCAAATGACAATCTGCATCTGGTGGCAGGCAAGTGACAATCAGCAAGGTGTGGCAGGTGACGTGGCAAGTGACAATCAGCAAGGTGTGGCAGGTGACGTGGCAAGTGACAATCAGCAAGGTGTGGCAGGTGACGTGGCAAGTGACAATCCGCAAGGTGTGGCAGGTGATGTGGGAAGTGACAATCCACAAGGTGTGGCAAGTGACACGCTCAGGGCTCCCACTAATTGCAGGCGACGGTGGCAAGTGACACACTCGGGGCTCCCACTGATTCTGCATTGAACTATTTAATTTCATATTACAATGTAATAATAGAAATAATGCGCTTCAATCATCCTGACACCATAACAACCATGGTGCCGGGATGATTGAAGCGCCGACACCAACCATTTCCCCGATAAATTTCCCACAAAAAAAATCATTTTTGGGCAGTGCCCCTCCCGAGAAAAGACTCTGGATCCGCCCCTGATGTGATGAAATTTAATTTCCAATACCCATTTTACAGTACATGTTTGGATGAACTTCACCTCATTCACTAAGCTCTGGGGAAAATGTCCTTGCAAAGTGCAACTTTCCTTACAAAATGAGCATGCAAACCTTTAGTTAATCAACCCCAAGTTTTTAAGTGAAAAGAGGTGTATGCCACTTCCTGGAGCTCTCTATTTTTTCACACTTTACTGTTTCCCTTAGCACCCATAGTATAGATTTGGCTATACTTCTGTCACTCTGAAACTTCAACTACAGGGGTTCTACACAGCAGCTATAGCGTTTTCTGCAGCTGCAGTAACCACCTCTCCTCTCCACTAGCCCAGTCTCAGAACATTTTGCATTATGTGAACCCATTTCTATGAATAGGCAGGTGAAAGGAGAGGTGGGTGGAGAGACTTTTGTGTAGGAAAGTTGTATATTTCCTCTCAGAAAATTTAAATTTAAAAAAAGAGAGAGATTTAGGAGGTGGCGTACATTTCCTTGTTCATAACTCCTTGTTACCAGCAGATTGTAAATGCCCTATTTTTTCCTGGAGTTCTTTAACCTCCCTGGCGGTATGATTCTGTCAGATTTTAGGTGCTGAAAGCGGTACCATTATTCTGCATGGAAATTTGGCGTTTTATATTGTAGGCCTGTAATTCTTAGGAATAACTCACTTAAATCTGTCCAAACCAGAGTCTAGTAGACATCCCGGGTATGATAAAGTTCAAAAAACAAAATTATACATTATAATAAAATAAATAACTATAAAATAATTATAACAAATAATATAATAATAATAATAAAAGTGTTTTTCAGTGTTTGATGACGAATTTCCCCACAAATCGCTATCGCTTAATTCTGCGAGTGATTCTAATTTATTATCGCTGTTTTTTAGCTGGTCTAAAACCACTTTTGACATAAAGGGACACTTTTTGGTTGCTATGGACAATCTCCAGTTTCTAGGCAGAAAGAACAGTTTTTATTATATAAAAGTGCATGCAGGACACTGGGCAGACCACTAGGGACAATGGGGGTGTGTAATTATTACATACAGTACTGTAATCTGTAAGATTACAGTGTACTGTATGTGTACTGTGTTTTAACTTTTTTGAATTTGGCGCCGATCTCCGTCCCCGTGCGTTGTAACGTCGCAGGGAACGGAGCTCGGCGGCACTCGGAAGTGTGTGAATCAAGCGAGGAGACAGCTCGATCACACAGCGGAGAGGAGGCATCGCAGGATCCAGGGGACAAGGTAAGTAACTCTGCCTGGATCACTGCGATGCAGCCCGAGTCTGGCTCGGGGTTACCGCTTTTGGTGCTGAAATTTAACCCCGAGCCAGACTCGGGAATACCGCTAGGAAGGTTAACATAGATGTAGCACCACCCTTGATAGGTACCAGGATTATTTAGATGTAGTGCTGGCTCAGGGTGTTCAGTGGAGCTGTGTGTGTTTTTGTTGGGTAAATTTAGCTTGCTTCACTGTAACCAGTGTCGCTGTAATTATTGTGTTAGGTACAGTGCAGCTGATTAATTAGCTCAGTTCAGTGTTCTCAGCTGCTGCCAGTCTGATAGCTCTCTCTGCTTTCCAGAGAGCTGTAAGAATTCTCTGCAATATAACTGTGGAGCTATGCAGATGGCAGTATGAATATGTATGCAGCCACTGGCCAATCCCTGGGAGCAGGACCCTGAAGGCTGCAAAGAATTAGTCCAGCCTGGAGGCCTATTGCCCTCCAGGGAAACACTGCCATGTGCTTGCTGCTTATGAGGCCTCAGGTGGGCGATCTGAGGGCCTGGGTGCTGAAGCTACAGAAAGCTAACTGAGGGTCTGTCTGCTGAAGATCTAGTCTGGTTTCACTTGAGAAAGGTATCACTTGGAAGTTGAAAGGAGGCAACCAACTGTCCCTGGACAGTTTGTGAGTACGAACTGCTGTGAAAGATCTTGTGATCTCTTGTGCTCCTGTGTGTATGCTTTAGGGGACATGGTTGCTATCCTGAAGAACTAGTTCTTCTGATTTTTTGTGAAGATACTCTGCTCTTGTGGCTCTAAAGACCGGAGTTTGCATTTAACTGTTTCCACTACAAAGCCAAGTCCACAGTTTGCTATAAGCAAGGACGTCTGTTTCAGACTTTCTGAAAGGAGGTTATTGTCCTCAGTCTGTACATAGTTTCTGTTTTTGGAGTATCACACTTAATTCCCTAAACCAGCCTTTTTCAACCAGGGTGCCCAGGCACCCAGGGGTGCCTTGAGGTTTCTTCTAAAATTGCGTCATTGCGTCCCCCCCTGACCCTGAAAGTTTGGCCATTTTTCTTGTTTGCCGGCAAACAAATATTTTTATTATCAATTATTTTTTGTCAATAGATTTGAACCCCACTCATTTAGCTAAAGTTAAATAATAGGCCCCTTTCACACCAGTGCACCAATTGGCTTCGCCTGTCGGTTTTTCACGGGGACCCAAACGGACAACCCATTGTTCTCTATGGGGAGATGGATGTAAACGTCTGTTTACACCTGCCTGCATTTGATCCAATCTGGGCTGACAAAAACGGACAGATGGGGAGAGATCCATTCACTATCCATCTAGCAGATTGGGTCAGATGAAAATAGATAGGCGGTCCGTTTCCATACAAACCTCCCCAGAACAGTGCGCCATGTCCGCTCTACATAAGCAGACATGGACCTGTCATCCTCTTTCTCACACGTCATTGAAGCGTGTCATTACAATTGCCTGAATTCACAAGAAACAGCATTTACATGATAGTGTGAGTGCCATTATCTGCAGCAATGAGGACCAACCTGTATCTCACACATAGTTCTTATTTTTATGGAGATACCAATGAGATTATGGCATTCACCGTGCACATGGATTTTACAGTAGATTGAGAGTTATTCCCACTGTAGTCAGCTAATTCCACAGTTAATCCTCTACACACACAAACAGTATCTGCCACCACACATTTTGACAGAAACATGAACCGTTCACAGGACCTGCTGCAACAATTATTTTTGAATAGGACCAACTCATGAAGAGGAACATGTAGTTGCCATCATCCCTTGTACATTAAAAATAGAAATAAGATTTAACTAAAAGACTTGAGGACAGGGAAGACGTGTGAGAGCTGAGCTCCACACAAGCGGGGCGAATCCATTGCCATCCTTGCCCTAGGTCACCCATTGAGGCTTAAAACCGCCACCAACAGCACCTGGGCCTACCCTGCTACAGCCCAGGCTAGCTATTAGCAGAAACGGTGCCTGTTTGGGGCAGACGAGCAGACCCGCATTGCAGGGACACGTCGCCATCTTGAGGCCTGCTGGCCCTCCGGGGTCCTCAGCTCTCTACTTCCGCGATCGGGGGACGAGGAGACTGCCCGGTTCCGACCTACCAGCTGCCGCTGTCACGTTCTGCAGAACAGAATTACCTGAAGATCCCGGCCTCCAGCTCCGGCATCCAGCTGCCTGACGCCATCTTGCGGCCTGCCGACCCGGACTTCCCCTTCTCTGGAGCGCAGTAAGTAGCAGGGCAGCAGCCCTACCTTGCCACAACGAGACACCCCCAGAAGTGACTGTCCACGGGTGCACTGGAGGGGTTCTTAGCGGGGAAACCGTAGGCCTATACCGAGCGAAGCACCCACGATCGGCCTCCATCCCCAGGAAAGACCGCGGCTTCGGCCTACCCTCGGAAGTCAGCGGCCATCTTGCTACTCCCGGCACTCCAATCTTATCCCACTCCATCCCCCCACAGCTACCTCTACACCAGTTTCAGTGCCCCAGAGGGATTAATACCCACCCTATTTAACTGCCAAGGCACAAAACTGACGCTCAACCCGCAAAGTAGCTGCATGGAAAAAGGGACTTGCTCACCGGGCCTCAGCTTGCTACACCTTTAACCTAACAGCAGCAAAGGCCCAATCACCCCGGTCTGCTCCAGCCCAGCCCCTATTTAGCAGCAGCAGCCCGGCATACACACCAGGGGGGACGCACAGACCGCTGCATCTTGGGCCTTTCCTATTGGACTGTAACCAGGTATCTACGATCTATCGCAGCAATCATTCCTTCCCCAACGCAACTATCACACGCGTCACACCGACGCTCAGACCGTGCACCTACCCAAGCACGACAGATATACGCTCTACAACCTTCACTCAGGAATCAGGGATAATGGCTTGGCGCGTGGAGCTGATAACAGATATGTGAGTGAATCCTGAGTCCCTGTGAGACCTGGGCCTGAAAACAAACCGTACGCACAGTGAATATGTCCACACAGATTAAAAAAGGGACACATAACCACGTTCTCCGCTCTCTGACTACCCCCAAAAGACGGTTATCATCATCAAACTTGAACAAGTACAGATATAGTGGGGGAGGGAGAAACTCAAAAATGGAGACACCCCACAGACATAATATGGAAGAAGAATTGGATGAAGACGAAGTATCCCTCCCTCCATCTGAGGATTCTGCAGCGGGTCACAACGATAATGACAGACCTCTGACCTATGCTACCATGACAGACATAGCTGCGGACATCAAAAGATCATTCACCTCCGCCATTACGGACATTAAAACTGAGCTGCTTAGGCTCTCAGAACAAATGGCTGTGACGGAACGTGCAGGGAAAAGAAGAGACAGGGCATTGATCAGACTGGATGACATCACCGCTTCCCACTCCCAACACCTGATTGTAATGAATAGGCACCTGGAAGACTTGGATAATAGAGGGAGGAGACATAACATAAGAATCAGAGGTGTTCCTGAGACAGTCCTTCCAGACCAAATTAAACCAGCACTAACTTCCATCTTCAATAGTCTCCTTGACAGACCTGAACAATCTCCCATAGAATTTGACAGGGCTCACAGAGCTCTAAGACCTACAGCACCAGATGGAAACCCACCTAGGGATATCATATGTTGCCTACCCAATTTCGGCCTGAAGGAAGATGTCATCCAAAAAGCAAGATCCAAAGACCAAATCCTATTCAACGAATCCGCAATTCAACTGTTTCAAGATCTGTCACCAATTACTCTTAAGAACAGAAGAGCATTGCGGCCACTACTGGATGTCTTAAGAGAAAAAGGCATCAATTATAGATGGAAATTTCCGTTTGCTCTTCAAGCCTCTTACATGGGCAAACAACACCTGCTCAAAATCCCAGAGGATTTTAAAAAATTCTGCGAAAACCTACAAATAGCTCCGATTGATCTTCCCGAGTGGTATGCGGAATTTCTGCTGCCGCCGGAAATCAACAACTACCAAACCAGCTCTGGATCAACACCCTCCCGCTCACCTTTCCAACAAGGATCCTATCGCAGAAACGCCAACAGAAGCAATTTTGATCCTCCTTCTTCCGCCAAAGGAACCAAAAGTCCAAAGCTCATGTAAAAAGACCAATATTCACTTCTACAGCATCCGCCCACAACACGGACAGGGGACATCCACACACCCCCCCCCTCCATCCCCCCCTTTGTGTGTTTTTTTTTTTCTTCCCTCTCCAGGAAGCCCAAGACTGTAACCTCTGTTTTGAAGCCCAGTTGGCTTTGCTGTCATTTCATGAAGGCGACAAGTCAACCCTCTTCACTTCGCTCAATTATTTCCCTCTCCTGACCCGATCCGCCGTGCATAAAACTTGCAACCTAAGGACATTGTACCCACAGTGTACGACGACTTAGGAATAGAACCCAAGGGGAGACTACTTTCATAGGATTTATTAGTACTTGCACGGTTTCTCCCCTCCCAACTGAGGGGTAAGACGAGTGAACAGGCCGGGATCTGACGACTTCGATATTTCTACTCGCCTCTTCTCTTTCTATACCCCGAAATTCCTGAGACTAGCTCACCAGGGAACCACCTCGGGCTAGATGCCCAGAATACGCAACACCCTCACGAGAACTTCTTTCTCCAATCCGACAGAACAGTGAGTATTCTAACGGGCTACACTTAAAGATATAGTGAGAATAATCTCCCTGGACATCTGAGGGTGCACCAAATTTACATCTGCAAGCATAAGCTATGTCGCACAGACACTGACTGCTTTTACACGCATTGGCGGACCCACTTATATCGGCAGTTACTGGTGGAGACAGACTTTCCCACAAATTTGTTAAGGGTAATCCGCCAACATGCAACCACTATTAGGAAACTACTGTTATTTGAAAGATGTGGGTCTTCTCTTTATGATTACTGTTATCCGTTTTGTGTTATTTTTCAATTGTACAAGCCTCTTTCTGGGCTTCTAAGCGCTCTCTCCTGTCTATCCTGCATGGAGCAACAAGCTGTTTGTACCATGTGAGATAGTGGGACAAGACTTTTTCATGATACTAACTGTCTAAAGACTCTCACTGTTACCATGCGAAGCATGAACTGTTCCACATAACCTAGTGAGACAGCTTCACTGTTACCATGCGAAGCATGAACTGTTCCACATAATCTAGTAAGACAGCTGGGTCCCCCCCCATTCCCCCCCTTTTTTTTTTCCCCCTTGTCCTCAAATGTTGTTACTATTCTGTCAGTTAACGGTTTAAGATCACAATATGACTTTACAATGCTCAACTCCCCAGGTCTCCCAGATCTGTCTCACTTTCTAGGAGATACACTCTCACACACAACACACCTTAGTGATACATTTTTAGGAATCACCACCTCACGGCCACATCTGTTCTGTTGCGCCTCCCATTTACCCCTCAGAGTTGTCACAGACGTCTCGTTTCAAAGACGACTTATCTGCTCCTCACCTTTTAGGTGTGACTCGAGCATCCACTTAGCCTCCCCTTCCTGTTCATCCCTTTTTCTTCTTCACTATCCCTATCCCCGTCCTTACCCTCCCCAAACCCTATTAATAACAAGATACAGTACTATCTATTAACTCCCTGTTTTTAGATCATGGCTTACACTCATCTAGGGAAATCTCCAACACTAATATCCCACAATGTTAACGGTCTTAATATTCCAGAGAAGAGATCTAAGCTGCTAAGAGAACTTAAAAAAGCTCGCCCATCAGTAGTTTTCCTGCAGGAAACACATTTCAAGAGCAAACATGTCCCTACATTCACTGATAAAATATTCACAAAAATGTACCATGCCACAAACCCCCTAGCCAAAACTAAAGGAGTTTCTATATTAATTGACAAAGATTCCCCTTTTGTAGTCAAACAACACCTCACGGACCCCGAAGGTCGCTATCTTTTCCTTAAAGGCGAATGGGCAGGTTCCTCCATCACACTCGCTAATGTATACTTCCCAAATACCGCTCACATCTCATTCTGCCACAAGATAATCGATGAGCTTAAATGGTTTGCAGAAGGTTGTATCATTTTGGGAGGAGATTTCAATATCCCCCTCTCTCCCCTCAAGGACACTTCTACAGGACACACAGCAGTAACATATAAGATCCTCAAACGAATTAAGGCACTCTTAAGATCCTTATCTTTAATAGACACCTGGAGATCTATACACACCACTGGGAGAGATTATACCTTTTTCTCCCCACCACACAAACGATACTCGCGAATCGACCTGATTCTGATCTCACAAAGGGACTTGCACTCCCTACTTCAGGCTGAGATAGGTATAGTCTCCCTATCGGACCATGCCCCAACAGCCATCTCATTGAAATTCGACCGTCCGAAACAACCCACCTTTAACTGGAGACTCAATGCTTCACTCCTGACTGACCAGATCATTAAAGATGACATTCATGTAGCAATTAATGAGTACTTTAAAACCAATAGCGACGCAGACACTAACCCACTAAATAACTGGGAGGCTCATAAGAGTGTGATAAGAGGAGAACTTATGAGATGGGGCGCCAGGAAAAAAAAAGAGAGGGAGAAAGAAATAACTAAACTGTCCTCACAGATAGCCACACTGGAGTCACAACACAAACAATCACTCTCAATCAAGGTAGAAGAAGAGCTGACACGCTGTAGGGAAGCCCTCAAATTTATACTTGATCTTAAAATCAGAAAGGCCCTCTTCTTCAAGAGAAGCATTTACTTTGAGTATGGAGATAAAAGTGGGAAATTGTTAGCCAAAGCACTTAAAGACACTACTATGAAAGGACGCATATACGCTATCAGGGACAAAGATGGTACCCCCAAACACAAGCCTACTGAAATAGCCGACCTTTTTCATAAGTTTTATTCAAAACTATATAATCTTCCAGTACAACACAGACCCCCACATATAACAACCACGAAACAAGAAACGATCCATGAATTCCTTAAGGATAGCAAAATGCCCACACTCAATCAGAAGGACATGGCTAAAATAGAAGAACCCATTACCACCGAAGAAATTCTATTGGCAATTAAAGGCCTCAAAACAGGGAAAAGTCCGGGACCAGATGGTTTCACGTCACAGTACTACAAAACGTACACACATCTCCTTGTAAAGCCCCTTAGATCCACCTTCAACTATTTAGCTACGAATGAACATAACTCGAAATCCTTCCTCATGGCAAACATTGCAGTAATACCCAAGCCAGATAAAGACCATTCAGAATGTGCAAATTACAGACCCATTTCCCTACTGAATATTGATCTGAAACTATTGGCCAAAATATTAGCTAACAGACTGAAACCCTTATTATCAAAAATTATAGGCCCAGAACAAGTAGGATTTATGCCTGGTAGAGAAGCACGAGATAATACCACCAAAGCATTAAATTTAATACACTTCTCCCGAAACTCTAAAACAAGAGGTATGCTGCTTTCCACCGACGCTGAGAAGGCTTTTGATAGAGTCTCCTGGGACTATATGATGGCTACATGCGCCCATGTTGGCTTAAATGAACACATGCTCTCATGAATCGCAGCCCTCTATCGAAACCCGTGCGCAAAGATTAAAGTCAACAATATCTTCTCTGACCCCGTTATGATTAACAACGGTACACGTCAGGGATGCCCCCTCTCCCCCCTTCTCTTCATCATCTCACTGGAGCCCCTGATAAGGAAAATAAACCTGACGACTGATGTATCAGGATTTAAGATAGGAAAGAGGGAGTACAAAGTCGCTGCCTATGCAGATGACTTATTATTTTTTTATATCACAACCACACATCTCCATCCCTAATTTAAAAAAAATCTTTGAGACGTTTGGATTCATATCCAACTTTAAGATTAACCAATCTAAATCTGAAGCCCTGAATATTAATTTACCCCCTGACCAACTAAACTTAATAAAAGACAACTACAATTATAGATGGGATCAAAACACACTGAAGTATCTAGGGATAAACCTGACCGACAATTTAGACTCTCTATATCAACATAACTATAAGCCGTTACTTACCTCACTGATTAAAGAGCTACGAGCATGGTCCTCCAAGACCTTCTCGTGGTTCGGCAGAGCTTAAATTTTAAAAATGACAATCCTCCCGAGGTTGCTCTACCTTTTTAATGCACTTCCCATTAAAATCCCAGAGGCTTTTTTCACAAGCCTTCTTAAGGCACAGAGAGATTTCCTATGGGCAGGCAGGAAACCAAGAATCAACTTCAACTTGCTGACACGTCCCAAAAATAGAGGAGGAATAGGTCTACCGGACTTTAAAAAATATCACCAAGCATCCCACATCACTAGAATACTTGATTGGCATTGCCATGGTCAGGACAAGGACTGGATCCAATTGGAACAAAGTTTAACTCCAAACAACCTACTATTCTACCCCTGGACACTACACTCCAGAAGAGGCAAAAATCAGACGCACCCCTTAGTAGCAAACACCCTTCATGTCTGGCACAAAACTGTAGTCAAACACAACATTGCTTCCATACCTGGTCCTCTAACCCCAGTCACCAACAACCCTGATTTTATCCCGGGACACCTCTTGAAGGATGCGACCCCATACACGACTTCCCAATGCCTATCAAACTCAAAGGTTAAATCTTTGGAAGCCCTACGGGCAGACTGAAAGGAACCATTCCCTGGCCTCTGGTTTTACTTACAGCTAAGAGACTTCTTGATTAATAGCAGATGTAGGTCGTTATACTGCTTGCCAATGACTCCACTCGAAAATCTCTGCTTCAAGAGAACCTCAGTAGCACATACCACTTCCCTAGCCTACGCCTGGTTGATTGAGGCTCAGCACACAGATGACTTGAAACATAAGGCTAAATGGGAAAGTGACCTTAAAAGTAAAATATCGACAAAACACTGGGAGAAGGCATGTATTATGACACACAAATGTTCCCTAAGCTCCAAATATCAGGAAGTCTCTTACAAAATCCTCACTCAATGGTACATTACACCCCAGAGATCCGGGGGGTGGTCCACCGCAGCCTCGGATACATGTTGGCACTGTGAACAGGATGTTGGCACTTTCCTCCATATTTGGTGGGAGTGTCCATTAATTCTTGAGTACTGGGCTGAGATCAGGAAGTGGATCCAATTCATAACTGAAACCACTGTAAACCTCACAGCGGCTGCCTGCCTGATTAACGTTAACACACTCACTATAGGCAAATATAAGAAATCTCTCACTAGACACCTCCTCCTTGCAGCAAAAACACTCATCCCCCTTCATTGGAAGACCAAACGGATACCAAAAATCAGAGATTGGTTGGATAGAGTAGAACACATACACAAAATGGAAGAAATCGCAGCCATGAAAAGAGAAATCAGCAACAACTTTAATGAAATCTGGCAACCTTGGGTTTTATTCTCGTTCTCCCCCGAATTCCAGCTGCTTATTGCATAACTCCTCACTCCCTACATTAGGTAAATGAGACTGACTGTGAAGTCCACACTTGCTGAGACTAATCTATAATACACTGAATATGTATTCGAGATGATCTGCTAATGTATCTGTATACCCTGTACCTTCATGCTCTACTGATCCTGCTACTACCCCTCACCCCCCAATCTTTCCCTTTCTTACCCTCTTTTCTTTACCCTCTCACCCACCCCATTTCTTCCCGCCACATTTTCTTAAACTTTATGTACAGCATATACCTATTTCATATTACGCCTTTATCATTTTCCGGGCTTGATAATGATTAAGCCCTAGATGTTAAACATTTTTCTTTTGTTGTGATATGATTGCTTCTTTTTATTACCTGTTATCTGTACCAAGCCTCAATAAAAAAAACTTTGATTGTGAAAAAAAATAGAAATAACCTCTAGAGGCGGGATTTTTAAGGCAACAAATAAGCTCAGAAAAAATTATAGAAAAAATATTTATTTTACATAATACAAATACAAAAAATTGAATAGAGTAATGTCATGAGATACAAACATTAAAAACATGGACAATAATTGAAATCTGGATGTTGTAATGATACTATCTGTCATCAAATACAGGTCACCAGATCAACTGGTGGCAGTAGAGGCGGGTAATCCAAGGGGTTTCAAATGCAAAACATTCTTTTTTTTTATTGTTTATTTATAAATTTTTCAAGACAGACAGAGTAGTCCAGACACTTGTATACAATGAAATAGAACATAAGCATAAGAAAATTACTTACAAGAAACAAAAGAGTCCAGATGTGTATAGCAAGAGAGACAAAAAAAAAAAAAAAAAAAAAACATGTCACACAGCAAGAAATAAGTAGGGAATCTGATGCTTCTAGCAAATCATGGTTCTGCTGATTAAGATGTCATACACATGGAAAGGCCAGAGGCAAAAGAGGAGGTCAAGCTATATAATGATAAATAACCAGGGGTTGCAAATGTGGGATCATTGTGGATTGGGATGAGGATCCATGTTATAATCCAAAGTATTCAATTTCTCCCAGATGCCATCAAATTTGGGTAATGTATCATCTATAACAGCTGTAAGGTGCTCCATCCTCCGAATATCAGCAAATGTTGCTAAGAAATGAGCAAAGGTGGGAGGGGAGGTATCTCTCCAACGTTGAGGTATAACTCGCTTAGCTGCCAGCAGAATAAAGGCCATCAGCTTATGTAAGTGTTTGGGTAGACTTGGAAGAGGAAGACCCAGCAAAAGGTATAAGGGTTGGAAGGGAACTGTAGCCTCCAGGATCTTCTCCAGGGAGACATGGACCTGTGACCAAAAGGGAATTTTTACCGGACACTCCCAAAATATGTGGAGATGGGTGCCAACCGAGGAACCACATCTCCAACACTGGCTGTGCGGAGTTAATTTCCGTGCTGCTAAGAATTCAGGAGTTCTATACCAGAACATAAGTATTTTGTATGTGGTCTCCTTCTGGGCTACACACCTGGAAACTCTAGAGGCAGCGTCCCAAACCCTATTCCAATCTTCCAGTGATATAGACCTGTCTAGTATAAGAGACCATTTCCTCATATATAAATGTGTGTGTTCAGTAAGGGGTAGAGCTGAATGTAAGATTTTTTAAATAGTGGATATCTGATGGGGTTCATACGCTCCTCTAGAGCACATCCGTTCAAAATCAGTAGGGGGGCTCAGGATCAATTGGGGGGATTTAAAAGCAAAAAAATTTCTAATTTGAAGAAAGGAATAGAAAAGAGTTTTCGGGATCTGGTATTTTGATTGCAACTCAGAAAAAGAGAGTCATTTACGTGTCACTGGATGTGCTAAATGGCGTAGGGTCCATGGCAACATACTGTCATATGCAGTGGCGTAGCGTGGGTTGTCAGCACCCGGGGCAAGGCAAGTAATTTGCGCCCCCCTAACCTGCGGACTTTTCGCACTCTCCAAGTCCCTTCCCTTCCTTCAATAGTACTGACCTACCTGATTCCTATACCAACCTCTACACTGACCTACCTGATTCCTACATCGCCCACTACACACTGACCTACCTGATTCCTATACTGACCACTACACTACACACCACACCAACCTACATCGACCACTACACTACACACCACACCAACCTACATCGACCACTACACTACACACTGACCTACCTGATTCCTATACTGACCACTACATAATACACTATACACTACCCACAGACCACTACTCAGTACACTACATACACTACATACTGACCGCTACACAATACACTATTCAATACACTACATACTGACCGCTACACAATACAATACACTACATACTGACCGCTACACAATACAATACACTACATACTGACCGCTACACAATACACTACATACTGACCGCTACACAATACACTACATACTGACCGCTACACAATACACTACAATACACTACATACTAACCGCTACACAATACACTACAATACACTACATACTGACCGCTACACAATACTCTACCCACAGACCAATACACTACATACTGACCGCTACACTATACACTATTCAATACACTACATACTGACCGCTACACAATACACTACTGTACATACTGACCGCTACACAATACACTACATACTGACCGCTACACAATACACTACATACTGACCGCTACACAATACACTACATACTGACCGCTACACAATACACTATAATACACTACATACTGACCGCTACACAATACTCTACATACTGACCGCTACACAATACACTATAATACACTACATACTGACCGCTACACAATACTCTACCCACAGACCAATACACAATACACTACATACTGACCGCTACACAATACAATACACTACATACTGACCGCTACACAATACACTATAATACACTACATACTGACCGCTACACAATACTCTACCCACAGACCAATACACTACATACTGACCGCTACACAATACACTACATACTGACCGCTACACAATACAATACACTACATACTGACCGCTACACAATACACTACATACTGACCGCTACACAATACTCTACCTACAGACCAATACACTACATACTGACCGCTACACTATACACTATTCAATACACTACATACTGACCGCTACACAATACACTACATACTGACCGCTACACAATACACTACATACTTACCGATACACAATACACTATAATACACTACATACTGACCGCTACACAATACTCTACCCACAGACCAATACACTACATACTGACCGCTACACAATACACTACATACTGACCGCTACACAATACAATACACTACATACTGACCGCTACACAATACACTATAATACACTACATACTGACCGCTACACAATACACTACATACTGACCGCTACACAATACAATACACTACATACTGACCGCTACACAATACACTACATACTGACCGCTACACAATACTCTACCCACAGACCAATACACAATACCCTACATACTGACCGCTACACAATACTCTACCCACAGACCAATACACTACATACTGACAGCTACACTATACACTATTCAATACACTACATACTGACCGCTACACAATACACTACATACTGACCGCTACACAATACACTACATACTGACCACTACACAATACACTACATACTGACCGCTACACAATACTCTACCCACAGACCAATACACTATACACTACATACTGACCGCTACACAATACATTATAACTATACACAATACATTATACACAATACACTATACATTATACACAATTATACACAATACACAAACTTTCTGGCTGCTCCCTCTCCCCAGACCATATCTACTCCCCCCAGGCCGAGTGAGTCTCTTACCTTTTTTCTTCCATCTGCTCTGCAGCCTGTCACACTGCTCGCTGGACTGCCTGTCCTGACAGGGACATGATCGGGAGACCCGGCCGGAGAGGAGGAGAAGGAGATGATGATGGCAGCCACAGACTGCCTGCCGCTGCGCCGGGGACATGATCGGAGAGGGAGGAGGAGGAGGAGGAGGAGATGATGATGGTGACGGCGACTGGCCACAGACTGCCTTGCCTGCCACCGCGCCGCAGACCTGGTGACCTGGGCTGGAGAGGAGGAGGAGGAGAAGACAGCCCCGCTCCCCCGCGATTAAGGACAGGCCACATGACCCCTTTCGCCCAATCACAGGGCGCCAGGGGCCGGCCTGAGAATAAAGATGGCGGCCGGAGCGGCGCGGGGTCACAAAAAAAATAATTGATTTATGGAGCTAGGGTGACACCGGCGCGGGATTGCGCCCCCCCAAATGTTGCGCCCGGGGCCTAGGCCCCCCTCGCACACCCCACGCTACGCCACTGGTCATATGATAGACTATCAGGGAGATCCGGGTTGAAAAGAATGTTTACTAGGGGTGGGCAGGGGGATGATAAGGAGAACTTACTAGAACAAGGTCTCCAAATTAAAAGTGTAAATAGCATGGGGTTTAGACAAACCCTACGTAGTTGAGAAACAAACTGATCGGATGAGGGCCATAACATGGAGCATGGATGGGCAGGGACCGTAATTCCCATCTCTATTTCTGACCATCTATTTGGAGCACATCTAGACGTCCAGGAAATTAGAGCTCTTAAATGAGTAGCATAGTAATATTTAAATATATCCAGTGCTCCAAGGCCACCTTGTGAGTGCGGGGTCATGAGGACTGAACTATCTATCCTGTGAGAAGCATTATTCCAGATAAAGTTTAATAAGTTTCTATGGAGAGCTTTCAGTTGTGTCATTGGGATCAGTACAGGGAGAGTCTCAAAGAAATACAATAGTTTGGGGAGAATGGACATTTTAAGGACATTTATCCTCCCAAATAGAGACGGGGTAGCTTCGTCCAAAACTTTAGTAATCTATTTATTTCTGCAAATAATGGGGGAAAGTTTACCTGATATAAAGTAGAGTATAGGGGGGATAGGCGAACACCAAGGTATTTGAGGGAATGAGTGCACCAGCGATAATTAAAATTAGCTTGTAGATGGGTGAGTACATCTGCCGGAATATTTATAGGTAGGGCTTCCGTTTTGGACTGGTTAATTTTAAAGCCTGAGAGGCTAACGAACAGGCCAAGGATTTTATGGAGAGAGGGAAGCGAAATATGTGGGTGCGTGATTGTTAGCAGTATATCGTCTGTAAAAAGGGACAGCTTGTACTCCCTGTGTCTCAACGCCACCCCCCGTATGTCAGAATGAAGTCTGATGGCTGCAGCTAAGGGTTCGAGGCTTAGAACAAACAATAAAGGAGATAAGGGACAGCCTTGCCTAGTCCCATTTCTTAGGGGGAATGGCGAAGAGACAGAGGAAGCCAGCTGTACCTG
Source organism: Rana muscosa (assembly GCA_029206835.1). NCBI lineage: Eukaryota > Metazoa > Chordata > Amphibia > Anura > Ranidae > Rana > Rana muscosa. Next base: position 1,074,921,423 of record CM055116.1, on the reverse strand, counting down.
GGAAGTGGGAGTGGAATATAATGCTTTGAGAGCTTGCACAAATGGACCTGAAAAACCGTATTTCGTTAAGGTGGCGAACATAAAGGACCAATTTAGACGGTCAAATGCTTCCTGTGCATCTAAGCTTAACACTATAGCAGGTCTCCCAGTTTTGGTTAAGAGGTCAATAAGGTCAATGGTCCTTCTGGTGTTGTCACCAGCATGTATGGTAGGAACAAATCCAACTTGGTCTTTGTGTATTAAGGACGGGAGGAGAAGAGATAGTCTATTTGCCAATATTTTCGTGAATATTTTATAGTCGGAATTTAAAAGGGCTATAGGATGGTAATTGTCAGGTTGTGATGAGTCTTTGTCCGGTTTCGGGATAACCGTTATGTAGGCGTGTAAAAATTGGGTATGAGGGACCTTCCCAGTCATCAGGGATGTAAACAGGGTTAACATATGGGGAAGTAGGACCGGGAGAATTTTTTTATAGTAAGAGTAGGGGGGACCATCGGGGCCTGGAGCTTTATGGGAGGGGAGCTGTTTAATGACCATGGAGATCTCTTCAGCTGTGATAGATGTGTTAAGGCTAGCACGGTCCGCTGGGGACAATTTAGGTAAATTTAGAGATTCTACAAAGGAATCAAATTTATTTTGGGTGAACTGAGACTCTGGATCAGATGAGAGGCAATTATATAGTTTCTGATAAAAGCCTTCAAAGACCTTAGTCATAGCTCAAGGACAATAAGTAGGTTCCCCGTCGGATTGCAGTATAAAGTCAGGCAGAGAGCTATGGGGATGTGGTTTTAGCCTGTTGACCAGTATTCTATGGGGCTTATTGGCAAACTCATACAATTTTTGCTTTGACCAGAGCATAGATTTAGTAATCTCGCTCAAATCCAAAGACTTGATACGGTTTCTCAGGGAGGTAACAATGCGGAGGCGAGCCACCGTGGGAGAATCAAGAAGGCCCCTCTCAGCCTTAGCTAAGTCAGCTACAAGGGTCGTGCGCTGAAGGGCACGATCCTTTTTTAGGCAGGACCCAGAGGCGATACACTCACCCCTGAAGAACGCCTTGTGAGCCTCCCACAAAGTGGAGGCCACGGACACTGAACCTATATTAAATTGGAAAAATTCGGTCAATTGGCGTTCTAGGTGGGAATGAATTTCAGGAATATTTAGTAGGGATTCGTTGAGGCACCAATGGCATGTTCTAGGTGTTGGTGCAGACAATAGGAGATCAAGAGTGATGGGTGCGTGGTAGACTTGTGCACAACGGAAAAATTTGTTTAGTTTCGGTTCGTTTCTTTTCGGTCCTGTTAAATCGTAATCGTTCGTAATTTTGCTATACAGGATTTTTCCTGTTCGGACTAATTCGTATTTTCGCAAACTACATTTTTAATTGAATCGGAATGATTCGTATTAACCACTTGCCGCCCGCCCTATAGCGGATTGGCGTCGGCAAAGTGGTTGCAAAATCCTGACAGGACGTCATATGACGTCCTCAGGATTTTGAGCCGCTGCGCACCCCCAGGGGCGCGCATCGCGGCGATCGTTGCTGCGGGGTGTCAGTCTGACACCCCGCAACTCCGATCTAGGTAAAGAGTCTCCGACGGAGACTCTTTACCACGTGATCAGCCGTGTCCAATCACGGCTGATCACAGTGTAAACAGGAAAAGCCGGTCATCGGCTTTTCCTCACTCGCGTCTGTCAGACGCGAGTAGAGGAGAGCCCATCGGCTGCTCCTATGACAGGGGGGGGTTTGTGCTGATCGATTATCAGCACAGCCCCCCCGAGGATGCCCCCACTGGACCACCAGGGATGCCACTGGACCACCAGGGATGCCACTGGACCACCAGGGATGCCAGCACCAGGTATGCCACCCTAGACCACCAGGGATGCCAGTTAGTGCCCCCTAAAGGATGCCAATCAGTGCCCACAATGGATGCCAATCAGTGCCCACAATGGGCATCACTGATTGGCAGGCATGTTTGTTTGGCACTGATTGGCATCCATTACAGTACATCAGTGCCGCCTATCAGTGCCCACCCATGCCACCTATCAGTGCCCATCCATGCCCATCCGTGCCACCTATCAGTGCCCATCCATGCCCATCTGTTCCGCCTATCAGTGCCCATCCGTGTCGCTTATCAGTACCCATCCGTGCCGCCTATCAGTGCCCATTCGTGCCGCCTATCAGTGCCCATACGTGCCGCCTATCAGTGCCCATACGTGCCGCCTATCAGTGCCCATACATGCCGCCTATCCGTGCCCATCTGTGCCGCCTATCCATGCCCAACTGTGCCGCCTATCCGTGCCGATTATCCGTTACACCTATCAGTGCCGCATATTAGTGCCCATCATCAGTGCCCATCAATGCCACCTCATCAGTGCCACCTCATTGGTGCCACCTCATCGGTGCCCGTCAGTGCAGCCCCATCAGTGAAGGAGAAAACTTACTTATTTAAAAAGTTTTGTAACTGAAACAAAAAAAAATACTTTTTTTTTTCAAAATTTTTGGTCTTTTTTATTTTTTTTAGCAGAAAATAAAAATCCCAGAGGTGATCAAATACCACCAAAAGAAAGCTCTATTTGTGGGAAAAAAATGATAAAAAATTTGTTTGGGTACAGTGTAGCATGACCGCGCAATTGTCATGCAAAGCGCAACAGCGCAGAAAGCTGAAAATTGGTCTGGGCAGGAAGGTGGTTAAGTGCCCAGTATGGAAGTGGTTAATGTAAGCCTTATTTTTCGTTGATTTATAATTCCTACTTTTGGTAGAGTACATTGTTTTTCGTTGATTCTGGACACAACTCCTACTTTAGTAACTTTTTTTGGGTTAGTTGATTCGTAATTTTCCGTGTCTCTCTCACAACGACGCTGCCTTTTATGGCTAATGTGCTTCGAATGGATTTGTACTTTTCTAAATACATAGCGGTTATTTGTAACGATTCGAAATCTTGTATTTTACCTTCGTTTTTTACATGCAGCCATAGCCTCCGCCCCTGTACACCATTTTGAGAGGGAGTTTAGCATGGTGAGGGAGAAGCAGAGAGCAGAGCAGAGTGTTATTGTGCTTCAAATGGATTCAAAATCTCGTATTTTACTTTCGTTTTTTACATGCGGCTATAGCCTCCGCCCCTGTACACCATTTTGAGAGGGAGTTCAGCACGGTGAGGGAGAAGCAGAGAGCAGAGCAGAGTGTTATTGTGCTTCGAATGGATTCGTACATTCGTAACTTTTTTCATAACGAATTATGCCGAAGACATTCGGGCATTCGCTATTTGCAATATAATTTATTTCGGATTCGGTTTTATTCGTAATTGCTTTGTTCGGAAATTCGAATGCTTCAGAATGTCCGAAAGTTGCTAAATTCGGACGATTTTCGATTCCTTACGAAACCTAGTGCATGGTCAGACCATGTGATCGGGTGAATGTTAGAGTCAGCTAAGTATGGTAATAGCGGTGTCGAAATGAAGAAATAGTCTAATCTAGTATATATTTTATGTGGAGGAGAGAAAAAAGAGAATTGTTTGGCTGTTGGATGTTTTATTCTCCAAGAGTCAAGCAAATTTTGGTCTCTGATTGTTCTACGAAATGAAGAAGAAGACTTCTGTACCTGTATTGAGGGGGTATTCTGAAACAAAGAAAACCTGTCCTTGGCCGGAGACATACAAAGGTTAAAATCTCCTTCAATAATCATGAAGGGTTGGGAGAAAGACTTGAGTCTCTCAAAGAAATCTTCAAGGAACCCAATCTGTCCCGAATTAGGGGCATATATATTTGCAAGGGTGAAAGAAGTATTCATGTGGTCACAGCTCAGGAGAACAAAGCGGCCATGAGGATCCAGAAATGAGGACTTGACCCGTATGGAAGAGGAGCGTTTAAAAAGGATGGCTACCCACGCTTTACCAGAGGGGTCAGAGGCTAAAAATGTGGTGGGGAAATATTTTGATGCAAATTTGAATGAACCATCAGCTTTGAAATGAGTCTCCTGAACCATGACCACATCTGCCCCTGAGGACCTGAACTCCTTCAGCGCCATCCAACGCTTACGAATGGAGCCCAGGCCCTTAACATTGTAAGATAAAATACTAACAGCCATTCATAAATACTGAGAGTATAGCATATGTTACATCTAGAAAGCATATAGACAGCAGAAACCATGATGCATCAAAACTGAAAACTAGAGTAATACACATAGACAGATAAAAGTATTGTAAAGTTGGGGAAACACAGCCGTGTTTCTTGGAAGGATCAAAAAAGGATCCAAAAAATGATAAAAACAAAACAAAAATAAAAGTAAAAATAGAGGCAGATCAAAAAGATTCCAAAAATATTTGAAAAAGCAGTCAAAAGCCAAAAAGGACCATAGGAGTAATGACACTTGTACATAAGGCCCATTTAAACATTGAAAAAAAAACAACAAAAGAAAATATACCATTCAGGTACAGTGCCCGAAGAGGGTGGGCTCCTCAGGGGGCCATGGTCACAGTCTAAGACCATGTTTGGAGGGGGCATGTCAGCCCGAAGGATCCAACTTACCGGCCTCAGTCCAATCCGAATAGCTATGTCAAAAAGTAGTCAGGAGTCACTCAGCTGTTCAGGGGTTTTTGGTCCCAACAGGAGAAAACAAGAACGCAATTCAGATTCAGAGACCAAGGCGTGTAAGAACAAAAGTAGGGATCAGGTCTTCTGTGAAAAAGAAGAAGCAACATAATAAGTCACAAGGCTGGGGCCTTTGATGAAGTGGCTCTTTGGGGAATAAAAGTAGAATTCCGAGATCTCTGGCGAACTGGGGTCCAGATCTTCCCCGGGGTGGATAGGGGTCTGGGTATCGGTGGTTGTGCTTGCAGATCTTCCTCAGGGATAGGGGGAGACCCAGGTTCTTGGTGAAAGAATCACATTCTTGGAGATCTCTCAAAGAATACTGCGAGCCATCTTTAGTCACTGTGAGGCGGAAAGGGAAGCCCCAGCGATATGGGGTTTGATGGCACTGTAGGTGAGTTGTGACAGGCTTCAGTGCGCAATGTTTAGCCAGTGTGATGGGGGAGAGATCACTGAAAAGTTGAATCTTAGCTCCTTTAAATTCAATTCTCGATCTGTTGCGGGTTACAATGGTCAGGGCCTCTTTACTTTCGTAAAAATGGAAGCAGACAATGATGTCTCTAGGGTTAGCACCCTGGGGGGGTTTGGGAGCCAATGATCTATGTGCCCTGTTAAGTCTCCAATCTATATCAGGGATATCAGGTGCTAGAAAGATGAACAAAGCAAGCAAATATGAACAAATTTCTTTGTCAGTGATCGATTTAGGGACCCCATGGATCAGCAGGTTCTGTCTACGCTCCCTGTTCTCGAGATCTTCCTGCTGCATTTGTAGCTGCGTCACTGCATTTTTCAGGGTTGCATTTTCATCTTCCATAACATGTATATAATTGACCATGTCATCGAATTTAGTCTCTGAGGTATCGGTTCATTCTTCTAAATGATTTATCTCCCCCCTGAGTTCATGAGCTAACTTGCTTACCTCCTTAGCTATGTTGTTAGTGAGCCTCTGAAGCAAGGCCTGCAGCCTGAGGTCAAGTATCTCCACAGTCACCAGCGCCGCCGTTGCTGGTTGTTCAGGAGCTTTTGGCTGGTGTGAATGATTTTCAGCAAAGAGAGAGGAATCCACCAATGGTAGTGTGTCAGGTGTTTCCTCCATAACCACCGGAGTACTTGAGGCCGGGGATTGAGGCCTACAAATAAAGCAATCCATGAGGAGAGTGGGTTGGGATGTGGCCTGCGGCATGGGCTTCTTATAGATGCGTCGCTGGTCCCCGATTTTACCCATAAAAAGGTCCGTAGGGTTGCCAAGTGAATCCCGGAGCTAATAAGGTGGCTCCCAGGGCTGTAAGCGCTGATGTAGTGGAGCGGGAGTCTCGGAAGGACGAGGTGAGGCTGGAGCTCTGGTCCTAGGCATCCGCCATCTTTACGAGCCGCGCATGCGCCCCATGCAAAACATTATTCCTCAGGGAATACTATAGTATCATAATCTACAATAAATCAAGACACAAATTTCCATTAAATATCAAACAAATAAATGATCACATTCCCACACCTTTGAAGTGTAACTACGTAGTGACTAATTTTTCATAAATCATATATATCAAACATAGGTGGATGCATTTCCCATGGTGATCCCAAAGGGGGCACTCACTTTCCATCCTTCATGCAGAACATCCTCCTCGTCTCTATATCCCATAGGGGAGCAGGATACTTGAAATCCAACAAATGGCGTTTAAATGAAAACAAAAGCTGTACCAGGAAAAACAAACAGAGAGAGGGGGAAAGGGATGTTCAGAAAACCCTGCATCTCCAAAGAATCCATGGACAAGTGACATACTAAACAGCCACTCACCCATGTATCAAAAAGGAGAAAAATGGTGGTCCAACAAATATGGTCCATAGATGGGCCTACAGTCCCAAGGGGGAGAGGTGATCCTGATGTCACCGGAATGCAGTGCTCTCCGAACAGCCCCCCTGCTCCTGGTACCATGCAGTATACCTCCTATAGCTCTCTGGCTGGGGAGGGGAAATTACGCCATATGCCCACTTTAGCGTTCTTAAATACTTACCGGTCCCCGTTCAAATTGGTGATGCAGCATCCCCAATGTCGCTATCTCCGCTTGGCGGGAAAACAGCGCATAATTGGGGGAGCCGCGTCATCAGAAGGCGGCCAGCGTGAGTCCCGTCCACCAGGATGGTACACGATGGCATCACCTCCGGTGATCCGTGGGTCACTGGAAGTTGCTCGGCGGCCATGATGGCAATGGGCACTCCCAGATGTGAGGTTGACATCACTTCCGGTGATCCGTAGATCACCGGAAGTTGCTTGATGGCCATGATGGTAATGGGCGCTCCCGGCTGCAGGGAAAGGATGGAGGACACATAGTGCCCCAAGGTTCCCGCAATCCATTGCATGGAACGTGTCCCGATGGGAGAGTGGAAACACTCTCAAAGTATCGGTTCTGCCCCCAGACTGAAAACCGACAGGGGCAAGAAATAAGAAACAAATACCACTGTTGCCATATGAAGCCCATGAGGATGTATGAATACACCCTGAGAGGCAGGGAGAGGGGAGACACATATGCACCTCCGCCTCTTCCCTGGCAAAGGACGGGAAAGAGCGCAAGGGGATGATTGCATGAAAAGGATGACACCTTCAAGGGAAATCCCCCACCCTAGGGTTATGGAACTGGTCCACTGAAGTGAACCAAATGTCCCAGGCCCCAACGGGAGGACCCCAACATAGAGCACCTGACGTCCTGTTGGTGGCTTGACCATGGGAAATGCAAAACACCCAAACATTTAAACATAACAAATTGTTTTCATACATGAATACCTGGACGATATTCATGAAACAAAATTACAATAATATTAATTATTTGGTGATCCCATGCAATACTTTAAACATGAAAGCATTTGCATCGGTTACAAAAATACTAAAACAAAAAACTCAAACAAAACCCTATCTATGTGTCCCTAATTTGTCTAAGGGTTCCGGGCCCCCCACATGAGACACGGGTGGGCCCAGGGGGAGGGGCAGCTGTTGAATATGGAATCCCTGATGTCTATAACATAAACTGGATCTGGACAGGGGGGACCCCACTGGGTACTGATGCGGAAAAAACATAGCCACCAACTCAGACGGAGAGCTGGAGCAGAGTGCATCAAACTATATTGTCTTTGGATTAAAAATCCAAAACCCAACGTTAATCTGTTTTACCTGAGCTATATCCCTCCAAGAAGGGTCTATAGCTTTCTGCCTCATTCAGTCCGGGGGGAGTCATGGCTTTCAGGTACCTGATCCAGCGCTTTTCGTGCTGGAGCAGGACCTTATTCCAATCACCCCCTCTGACCGGAATGTGGATCCTATCCAGTTCAGTGAAATTGACTGTAGGCATTCTTTAGTTGTGGCACCTAGCCACATGTCTCCCCAATGGGAGATATAAATTACTAATGCGCATGGCATGTATATGTTTCTCCACACGTTTCCATAGTTCTTGTTTGGTCTTTCCTATATAAAAGAACCCACATTGGCACTGCATGAGATACATGACACCCCGAGTTCTGCAATTAGCAAAATGTCTCAGGGCAAACGTCTCTCCATTCGGCAGTGCCAGTGTGGTCCTCCTACCAATTACAGTGCATTGCGCACACGACCCACATGAAAAGGTACCATGGGTCTTGCATGGGTCTTTTCTGGAAGTGCCCTTCTATTCACTTTGAACCAACATTGTACCAATAGAACCTGCTCTTTTAAAGGTGATTTGGGGCCTATCCGTCACAAGATTTTTAAGGATGGGATCCTCAGTGAGGATTGGCCAGAATTTAGAAATGATTTTTCGTATCTTGAGGTGTTCATTGAAAATGTTTTTAATGTTTGTATATCATGACATTACTCTGGCATTTCCATGTGTATGACATCTTAATCAGCAGAACCGTGATTTGCTAGAAGCATTAGATTCCCTACTTATTTCTTGCTGTGTGACATGTTTTTTTTTTTTTTGTCTCTCTTGCTATACACATCCGGACTCTTTTGTTTCTTGTAAGTAATTTTCTTATGCTTATGTTCTATTTCATTGTATACAAGTTTCTGGATTGTATGACTACTCTGTCTGTCTTGAAAAATGTATAAATAAACAATTTAAAAAAAAAGAATGTTTTGCATTTGAAACCCGTTGGATTACCCGCCTCTACTGCCACCAGTTGATCTGGTGACCTGTATTTGATGACGGATAGTATCATTACAACATCCAGATTTCAATCATTGTACATGTTTTTAATGTTTGTATATCATGACTAGTGATGAGCCGAACACCCCCGGGTTCGGTTCGCACCAGAACCCGCGAACGGACCGAAAGTTCGAACGAACATTAGAACCCTATTAAATACAATGGATGCGAACGTTCGAATTCTAAAGTGCTAATTATAACAACTATTATGCATGTTATTGTCATAAATAGGGTTTGGGAACCCGGGTTCTGCACCAGGGGACATGTATCAATGCAAAAAGAAGTTTTAAAAACGGTCGTTTTTCGGGAACAGTCATTTTAATGATGCATAAAGTGAAAAAAAAAAAGTCAAATATTCCTTTAAATATCGTACCTGGGGGGTGTCTAAAGTATGCCTGTGAAGTGCCACGTGTTTCCCGTGTTTAGAACTGTCCCTGCACAAAATGACACTTCTAAAAGAAAAAAAGCCATTTAAAACTGCTTGCGGCTTTAATGTAATGTCTGGTCCCGGTAATATGGATGAAATTCTTTAAGAAAAATGGCATAGCTACCCCATGACCCCCCCCCCCTACCCCAGCCCATTACCAGCCCCTTTGGGTCTTGTATGGATATTAAGGGGAACCCCGCACATAAAATAAAAAAGGCCCTATATACTCTGAACAGCCGTATACAGGCGGTGCATACAAGACAGGGACTGTAGGTTTGTTCTTATGTAGAATCTGTTTGTAATTTTGAACAGGTACATTGTTGAAGTGTAGCTCCAGCCCAAAAATCTATTTTTAAACTTTTTGGGAAACATAGGTAAGGGTTATCACCCCTGTAACATTTGTTTTGCTGTCTGTGCCCCTGTTCAGAACATTTCACCTCACTTTCCGTCCCAATGACAACTGTTTTTGAAATGTGGTGTTTTTCTTGAAACAAGGATTGCTGATAAAGCATCAGTACAGATGAGACCCCTTTCTCCCATATTTATTCTTACAGGAGAGAATTTTCCTTTCTAGGGGTAGATTTCCTCTCACTTCCTGTTGTCTTCTTTCGTTTGCAAGTAGGAGTCGTTTGTAAGTTGGATGTTTGAAAGTAGGGACCTGCCGTATATACTCTGCAGAAATAGGCCCCTTAGTTGTTGGTGTTGGCACAACACTGTAAGCACTCAGTTACTCTTGGTTGGTGCTGGAACGCCCTGCTGTCAACTATTATATCAGGAATTTTAATTACATATAATTGTTGAACAGTGGTAGTAAAAATTGGGGCTTTGATGGTGGTGCTGGTGCCACAACACTGTAAGCCCTGACAGTTACTCTTGGTGGGTGCAGCAATGGGCCCTGCTGTGAATTATTAGATCAAGAATTGTAATTACATGCCCCTTTTGAACAGGGGCTGAAAAATTGGGCCTTTCGTGGTGGTGGTGGTGGTGGCGTTGCCACAAGACTGTAAGCCCTCAGAGTTACTCTTGGTGGGTGCAGCAATGGACCCTGCTGTGAATTATTAGATCAAGAATTGTAATTGCATGCCCCTGTTGAACAGGGGCTGAAAAATTGGGCCTTAGGCACTGGTGGCACAACACTACAACCCCTCACAGATACTGTACTTGGAGCACAGCAATGAGCCCTGTTGCAAAGTATTGCTTCAAAAATTGTAATGACACGCCCCTGTTAAACAGGGGCTGAAAAATCGGGCCTTAGGCACTGGTGCCACAACACTCCAACCCCTCACAGATACTGTACTTGGAGCACAGCAATGAGCCCTATGGCAAATTATTGCTAAAAAAATTGTAATTACACGCCCCTGTAAAACAGGGGCTGAAAAATTGGGCCTTAGCCACTGGTGGCGGCACCCATAAACAAAAATGATCTTCCAAGCTATCATCATCAATCGTATCATTGAGGACTCGGAGGAGGAGGATAGCCAGTCAACATAACAGCACAGGCACTCAGCATCAGCATCAGTCTTGAAGGGATGTGACATGTTAAAATCAATTAGTCTGTTATATCAGCATCAGGTGTGTGGTAGCTGGTGGTGATCCAAGACTGGTTCATCTTGATGAAAGTCAGTCGATCAACCGAGTCGGTGGACAGGCGCACCCTGTGATCCGTGACAAATCCTCCAGCAGCACTGAATGTGCGTTCCGAAAGAACGCTGGATGCAGGACAGGCCAGTAGCTCAATTGCATACTGTGCAAGCTCTGGCCAGTGATCCATCCTCAAGACCCAGTAAGCCAGAGGATTTTCGGTGGGGAAGGTGTCCAAGTCTGACCTTGCCCCTAGATATTCCTGCACCATGTTTATCAGACGCTGGCGATGGTTGCTGGAACCGATCATACTTTGGGGCTGCGGACTAAAGAATTGTCTGAACGCATCGGTCAGACGGCCACCTTCCCCACCGCTCCTTCTTTGACTGGCCGAAGCCTCAGCAACTCGTTGTCCAGGACCAGGAGTTTGTAACCTCCCAGTCTCTGGGAACGCGTTGCACAGACCTTTCTGCAAGGCCTCCCGGAGTTGTCTCATCCTCTGCTCCCTCTGCGACGGTAACATAAGGTCCGCAACCTTACCCTTGTACCGTGGATCAAGGAGAGTGGCCAGCCAGTAATGGTCCCTCTCCTTGATCCGAAGAATACGAGGATCCTTCCGCAGACTTTGCAGGATCAGGGAGGCCATGCAGCGTAGGTTTGCTGAGGCATTCGCTCCGGAGTCCTCTGGGTCACTAAGGACGACATGATCCGCAGCCACCTCCTCCCAGCCACGTACAAGTCCACTGGTTTCTTGGGACTGTAAATCATCCCTAAAAGACTGCTGCTGATGATGCTGAGTGCCAGCCTCCACCTCCATGCTGACACAATCCTCCTCCTCCTCCTCCTCCTCCTCCTCTTCCTGTGCGATGGGTGGGACAGAAGGAACACTGTCTGGGTAAAGGGGGCCTTGAGAGGCAAGGAAGTCCTCCTCTTCCTGCCTCTGTTCTGCCTCAAGTGCCCTGTCCATTATTCCACGCAGCGTGTGCTCCAACAGGTGGACAAGAGGTACAGTGTCACTGATGCATGCACTGTCACTGCTCACCATCCTCGTGGCCTCCTCAAATGGTGCCAGGACAGTGCATGCATCCCTGATCATGCCCCACTGGCGTGGAGAAAAAAAACCAAGCTCCCCTGACCCTGTCCTGGTGCCGTAGTCGCACAGGTACTCATTGATGGCCCTCTGCTGCGTGTGCAGCCGCTGCAGCATGGCCAACGTTGAGTTCCACCTGGTGGGCATGTCACATATAAGGCGGTTCTTGGGCAGGTTCAACTCCTTTTGCAGCTCAGCCAGGCGAGCACTGGCATTATAAGATCTGCGGAAATGCACACAGACTTTCCTGGCCTGCCTCAGGACATCCTGTAAGCCCGGGTACCTGCCCAAGAACCGCTGCACCACCAGGTTAAGGACGTGAGCCACACAGGGCACATGGGTCAGTTGTCCCTGTCGGAGGGCGGAGAGGAGGTTGGTGCCATTGTCGCAAACCACCATTCCTGGCTTAAGCTGGCGTGGCGTCAACCACCTCTCGGCCTGGCCCTGCAGAGCAGACAGGACCTCTGCCCCAGTGTGGCTTCTGTCCCCCAAACACACCAGCGCAAGCACGGCATGGCATCTTTTTGCCTGCGTACTTGCGTAGCCCCGTGAACGGCTACGGAGCACCGCTGGTTCATAGGACAAACCACAGGAAGAGGCCATGGAGGAAGAAGAAGAGGAGGGGGTGGAGGAGAGAGGTGTGTCACAACCAGTAGTAGCATTTTGGAGGCGTGGCGGTGGGACAACCTCCAACACTACTGCACCTTGTCCTGCATCCTTCCCAGCTGCCAAAAGAGTGACCCAATGGGCCGTGAAAGAAAGGTAACGTCCCTGTCCATGCCTGCTGGACCATGAGTCAGCGGTAATATGCACCTTACCGCTAGTGATGAGCCGAACACCCCCGGTTTCGGTTCGCACCAGAACCCGCGAACGGACCGAAAGTTCGAACGAACATTAGAACCCTATTAAATACAATGGATGCGAACGTTCGAATTCTAAAGTGCTAATTATAACAACTATTATGCATGTTATTGTCCTAAAAAGGGTTTGGGAACCCGGGTTCTGCACCAGGGGACATGTATCAATGCAAAAAGAAGTTTTAAAAACGGTCGTTTTTCGGGAGCAGTCATTTTAATGATGCATAAAGTGAAAAAAAAAAAGTCAAATATTCCTTTAAATATCGTACCTGGGGGTGTCTAAAGTATGCCTGTGAAGTGCCACGTGTTTCCCGTGTTTAGAACTGTCCCTGCACAAAATGACACTTCTAAAGGAAAAAAAAGCCATTTAAAACTGCTTGCGGCTTTAATGTAATGTCTGGTCCCGGTAATATGGATGAAATTCTTTAAGAAAAATGGCATAGCTACCCCATGACCCCCCCCCCCCTACCCCAGCCCATTACCAGCCCCTTTGGGTCTTGTATGGATATTAAGGGGAACCCCGCACATAAAATAAAAAAGGCCACATATACTCTGAACAGCCCTATACAGGCGGTGCATACAAGACAGGGACTGTAGGTTTGTTCTTATGTAGAGTCTGTTTGTAATTTTGAACAGGTACATTGTTGAAGTGTAGCTCCAGACCAAAAATCTATTTTTAAACTTTTTGGAAAACATAGGTAAGGGTTATCACCCCTGTAACATTTGTTTTGCTGTCTGTGCCCCTGTTCAGAACATTTCACCTCACTTTCCGTCCCAATGACAACTGTTTTTGAAATGTGGTGTTTTTCTTGAAACAAGGATTGCTGATAAAGCATCAGTACAGAGGAGACACCTTTCTCCCATATTTATTCTTACAGGAGAGAATTTTCCTTCCTAGTGGTAGATTTCCTCTCACTTCCTGTTGTCTTCTTGCGTTTGCAAGTAGGAGTCGTTTGTAAGTTGGATGTTTGAAAGTAGGGACCTGCCGTATATACTCTGCAGAAATAGGCCCCTTAGTTGTTGGTGTTGGCACAACACTGTAAGCACTCACAGTTACTCTTGGTTGGTGCTGGAACGCCCTGCTGTCAACTATTATATCAGGAATTTTAATTACATATAATTGTTGAACAGTGGTAGTAAAAATTGGGCCTTTGATGGTGGTGCTGGTGCCACAACACTGTAAGCCCTGACAGTTACTCTTGGTGGGTGCAGCAATGGGCCCTGCTGTGAATTATTAGATCAAGAATTGTAATTACATGCCCCTGTTGAACAGGGGCTGAAAAATTGGGCCTTGAGCACTGGTGGCACAACACTGCAACCCCTCACAGATACTGTACTTGGAGCACAGCAATGAGCCCTGTTGCAAAGTATTGCTTCAAAAATTGTAATGACACGCCCCTGTTAAACAGGGGCTGAAAAATTGGGCCTTAGGCACTGGTGGCACAACACTGCAACTCCTCACAGATACTGTACTTGGAGCACACCAATGAGCCCTGTTGCAAAGTATTGCTTCAAAAATTGTAATGACACGCCCCTGTTAAACAGGGGCTGAAAAATTGGGCCTTAGGCACTGGTGGCACAACACTGCAACTCCTCACAGATACTGTACTTGGAGCACAGCAATGAGCCCTGTTGCAAAGTATTGCTTCAAAAATTGTAATGACACGCCCCTGTTAAACAGGGGCTGAAAAATTGGGCCTTAGGCACTGGTGGCACAACACTGCAACTCCTCACAGATACTGTACTTGGAGCACACCAATGAGCCCTGTTGCAAAGTATTGCTTCAAAAATTGTAATGACACGCCCCTGTTAAACAGGGGCTGAAAAATTGGGCCTTAGGCACTGGTGGCACAACACTGCAACTCCTCACAGATACTGTACTTGGAGCACAGCAATGAGCCCTGTTGCAAAGTATTGCTTCAAAAATTGTAATGACACGCCCCTGTTAAACAGGGGCTGAAAAATTGGGCCTTAGGCACTGGTGGCACAACACTGCAACTCCTCACAGATACTGTACTTGGAGCACACCAATGAGCCCTGTTGCAAAGTATTGCTTCAAAAATTGTAATGACACGCCCCTGTTAAACAGGGGCTGAAAAATTGGGCCTTAGGCACTGGTGGCACAACACTGCAACTCCTCACAGATACTGTACTTGGAGCACAGCAATGAGCCCTGTTGCAAAGTATTGCTTCAAAAATTGTAATTACACGCCCCTGTTAAACAGGGGCTGAAAAATTGGGCGTTAGGCACTGGTGGCGGCACCCATAAACAAAAATGATCTTACAAGCTATCATCATCAATCGTATCATTGAGGACTCGGAGGAGGAGGATAGCCAGTCAACATAACAGCACAGGCACTCAGCATCAGCATCAGTCTTGAAGGGATGTGACATGTTAAAATCAATTAGTCTGTTATATCAGCATCAGGTGTGTGGTAGCTGGTGGTGATCCAAGACTGGTTCATCTTGATGAAAGTCAGTCGATCAACCGAGTCGGTGGACAGGCGCACCCTGTGATCCGTGACAAATCCTCCAGCAGCACTGAATGTGCGTTCCGAAAGAACGCTGGATGCAGGACAGGCCAGTAGCTCAATTGCATACTGTGCAAGCTCTGGCCAGTGATCCATCCTCAAGACCCAGTAAGCCAGAGGATTTTCGGTGGGGAAGGTGTCCAAGTCTGACCTTGCCCCTAGATATTCCTGCACCATGTTTATCAGACGCTGGCGATGGTTGCTGGAACCGATCATACTTTGGGGCTGCGGACTAAAGAATTGTCTGAACGCATCGGTCAGACGGCCACCTTCCCCACCGCTCCTTCTTTGACTGGCCGAAGCCTCAGCAACTCGTTGTCCAGGACCAGGAGTTTGCAACCTCCCAGTCTCTGGGAACGCGTTGCACAGACCTTTCTGCAAGGCCTCCCGGAGTTGTCTCATCCTCTGCTCCCTCTGCGACGGTAACATAAGGTCCGCAACCTTACCCTTGTACCGTGGATCAAGGAGAGTGGCCAGCCAGTAATGGTCCCTCTCCTTGATCCGAAGAATACGAGGATCCTTCCGCAGACTTTGCAGGATCAGGGAGGCCATGCAGCGTAGTTTTGCTGAGGCATTCGCTCCGGAGTCCTCTGGGTCACTAAGGACGACATGATCCGCAGCCACCTCCTCCCAGCCACGTACAAGTCCACTGGTTTCTTGGGACTGTAAATCATCCCTAAAAGACTGCTGCTGATGATGCTGAGTGCCAGCCTCCACCTCCATGCTGACACAATCCTCCTCCTCCTCCTCCTCCTCCTCCTCCTCCTCCTCTTCCTGTGCGATGGGTGGGACAGAAGGAACACTGTCTGGGTAAAGGGGGCCTTGAGAGGCAAGGAAGTCCTCCTCTTCCTGCCTCTGTTCTGCCTCAAGTGCCCTGTCCATTATTCCACGCAGCGTGTGCTCCAACAGGTGGACAAGAGGTACAGTGTCACTGATGCATGCACTGTCACTGCTCACCATCCTCGTGGCCTCCTCAAATGGTGCCAGGACAGTGCATGCATCCCTGATCATGCCCCACTGGCGTGGAGAAAAAAAACCAAGCTCCCCTGACCCTGTCCTGGTGCCGTAGTCGCACAGGTACTCATTGATGGCCCTCTGCTGCGTGTGCAGCCGCTGCAGCATGGCCAACGTTGAGTTCCACCTGGTGGGCATGTCACATATAAGGCGGTTCTTGGGCAGGTTCAACTCCTTTTGCAGCTCAGCCAGGCGAGCACTGGCATTATAAGATCTGCGGAAATGCACACAGACTTTCCTGGCCTGCCTCAGGACATCCTGTAAGCCCGGGTACCTGCCCAAGAAGCGCTGCACCACCAGGTTAAGGACGTGAGCCACACAGGGCACATGGGTCAGTTGTCCCTGTCGGAGGGCGGAGAGGAGGTTGGTGCCATTGTCGCAAACCACCATTCCTGGCTTAAGCTGGCGTGGCGTCAACCACCTCTCGGCCTGGCCCTGCAGAGCAGACAGGACCTCTGCCCCAGTGTGGCTTCTGTCCCCCAAACACACCAGCGCAAGCACGGCATGGCATCTTTTTGCCTGCGTACTTGCGTAGCCCCGTGAACGGCTACGGAGCACCGCTGGTTCATAGGACAAACCACAGGAAGAGGCCATGGAGGAAGAAGAAGAGGAGGGGGTGGAGGAGAGAGGTGTGTCACAACCAGTAGTAGCATTTTGGAGGTGTGGCGGTGGGACAACCTCCAACACTACTGCACCTTGTCCTGAATCCTTCCCAGCTGCCAAAAGAGTGACCCAATGGGCCGTGAAAGAAAGGTAACGTCCCTGTCCATGCCTGCTGGACCATGAGTCAGCGGTAATATGCACCTTACCGCTGACCGCCCTGTCCAGCGAGGCCAAGACATTGCCTTCCACATGCCGGTAGAGAGCCGGAATAGCCTTCCGTGAGAAAAAGTGGCGTTTGGGAACCTGCCACTGAGGAACTGCACATTGCACAAACTCACGGAAGGGGGCCGAGTCTACCAACTGAAAAGGCAGCAGTTGAAGCGCTAGCAATTTAGCCAAGCTAGCATTCAACCGCTGGGCATGTGGATGGCTGGGAGTGAACTTCTTTCGACGGTCCAGCAGCTGGGGCAGGGAAATTTGCCTGCTAGAATCGGACGTCGGTGTACTGCTAGCAGAGTGGGCGCAAGTACTTGGCTGTGACACACCTAATTCTACACCTTCATTCCTCTCAGTGCATGTTTCAGAGAGGACTGAAGTTATAGTGGGGTTGGAGATCCCAGCTGATGCGGTGCAAGGAGAGGTCCGCTTTGTTCTTTGGTGTGGGTCTTTGAGGTAGGCTTGCCAACGAGCTGCATGGCAGGTCAACATATGTCTGGTCAGGCATGTGGTACCCAAGCGGCTGATGTTTTGGCCACGCGATATACGCTTGAGACATATGTTGCAAACAGCAGCTGTGCGATCTGATGCACTAGCCTCAAAAAAGGCCCACACCAAAGAACTTTTTGAATGACGGGCAGAGGCAGCGCCCTGCACAGGCGGAGCTCTGCGGTGTGATTCCGTCGGTGTACTGCCCTTACGCTGGCCACCAAAGGGCATCCTGCCTCGTTGGAGATGTGCCTCCTCCTCATCCTCCGCCTCCTCCTCTCTCCTATTAGGCACCCACGTGGAGTCAGTGACCTCATCATCCCCTCCCTCCTCATCACTGGAGCCAATCTGGCAGTATGCTGCAGCTGCTGGAACATGACTGCCAGATTGGTGTCCTTCTTGAGCATCCCCTCTGTCTGCTCTCACGCTACTGCCTTCCTCTAGCTGGGTTTCATCATCAGACCCTTCGAAACGCTGGGCATCCTCCTGGAGCATGTACCCAACACTGTGCTGAAACAGTTCGGGGGACTCCTCAGGAGGAGGACATGGTGGGTCTAGGGAAGGAGTGACTGATGATTTGTCTGACATTGATACCAGGGAAGACGACGCTTTGGCAGCTGCTTTTCCAGTACCCTGAGCCTGGGTGAGAGAGGATGAGGAGGAGGAGGAGGGCTTGGTCATCCACTCTACCAAGTCTTCGGCATGATGTGGCTCAACATGTCCAGCTGCCGAAAAGAAGGACAAGCGTGTCCCATGGCCATGTGCTGATGACAATGCACCGCGTCCACGACCAGCACTGTTGCCCCCAGACACAGAGCCTGCTTGCCCTCTTTTATTGCCTCCTGACTGTCTGCCTCTCCTTGTTTGCCTTCCAGACATTCTAATAGATGGCCTGCAGGGAGATGGGAAAAAAGCAATAAGGGCTACCTTCAGGTGTCCTTCTCTGTCCCTTGAAACAAGGACTTTCACAGTGAAAGAAACTGACACTCTCCCTACCTACAGTTTTCTGTCCCTAGAAAAAATGTTTTTTTTAATCACAATATAGCACAAGGACAATTCACTCACTGTCCTTACAGGTCCCTGGAAACAAGGACTTGCAGAGTGAAATAAACTGACACTCTCCCTACCTACAGTTTTCTGTCCCTAGAATAAATGTTTTTTTTAAGCACAATATAGCACAAGGAGAATTCACTCACTGTCCTTCCAGGTCCCTGGAAACAAGGACTTGCAGAGTGAAATAAACTGACACTCTCCCTACCTACAGTTTTCTGTCCCTAGAATAAATGTTTTTTTTAAGCACAATATAGCACAAGGAGAATTCACTCACTGTCCTTCCAGGTCCCTGGAAACAAGGACTTGCAGAGTGAAAGAAAAAAAACACTCTCCCTACCTACAGTTTTCTGTCCCTAGAAAAAATGTTTTTTTTAATCACAATATAGCACAAGGACAATTCACTCACTGTCCTTCCAGGTCCCTGGAAACAAGGACTTGCAGAGTGAAATAAACTGACACTCTCCCTACCTACAGTTTTCTGTCCCTAGAATAAATGTTTTTTTTAAGCACAATATAGCACAAGGACAATTCACTCACTGTCCTTACAGGTCCCTGGAAACAAGGACTTGCAGAGTGAAAGAAAAAAAACACTCTCCCTACCTACAGTTTTCTGTCCCTAGAAAAAATGTTTTTTTTAATCACAATATAGCACAAGGACAATTCACTCACTGTCCTTACAGGTCCCTGGAAACAAGGACTTGCAGAGTGAAATAAACTGACACTCTCCCTACCTACAGTTTTCTGTCCCTAGAATAAATGTTTTTTTTAAGCACAATATAGCACAAGGACAATTCACTCACTGTCCTTACAGGTCCCTGGAAACAAGGACTTGCAGAGTGAAAGAAAAAAAACACTCTCCCTACCTACAGTTTTCTGTCCCTAGAAAAAATGTTTTTTTTAATCACAATATAGCACAAGGACAATTCACTCACTGTCCTTCCAGGTCCCTGGAAACAAGGACTTGCAGAGTGAAATAAACTGACACTCTCCCTACCTACAGTTTTCTGTCCCTAGAATAAATGTTTTTTTTAAGCACAATATAGCACAAGGACAATTCACTCACTGTCCTTACAGGTCCCTGGAAACAAGGACTTGCAGAGTGAAAGAAAAAAAACACTCTCCCTACCTACAGTTTTCTGTCCCTAGAAAAAATGTTTTTTTTAATCACAATATAGCACAAGGACAATTCACTCACTGTCCTTCCAGGTCCCTGGAAACAAGGACTTGCAGAGTGAAATAAACTGACACTCTCCCTACCTACAGTTTTCTGTCCCTAGAATAAATGTTTTTTTTAAGCACAATATAGCACAAGGACAATTCACTCACTGTCCTTACAGGTCCCTGGAAACAAGGACTTGCAGAGTGAAATAAACTGACACTCTCCCTACCTACAGTTTTCTGTCCCTAGAATAAATGTTTTTTTTAAGCACAATATAGCACAAGGACAATTCACTCACTGTCCTTACAGGTCCCTGGAAACAAGGACTTGCAGAGTGAAAGAAAAAAAACACTCTCCCTACCTACAGTTTTCTGTCCCTAGAAAAAATGTTTTTTTTAATCACAATATAGCACAAGGACAATTCACTCACTGTCCTTCCAGGTCCCTGGAAACAAGGACTTGCAGAGTGAAATAAACTGACACTCTCCCTACCTACAGTTTTCTGTCCCTAGAATAAATGTTTTTTTTAAGCACAATATAGCACAAGGACAATTCACTCACTGTCCTTACAGGTCCCTGGAAACAAGGACTTGCAGAG
Source organism: Rana muscosa (assembly GCA_029206835.1). Classification (NCBI taxonomy): domain Eukaryota; kingdom Metazoa; phylum Chordata; class Amphibia; order Anura; family Ranidae; genus Rana; species Rana muscosa. The sequence goes on along the minus strand of CM055116.1, from coordinate 1,074,901,048 downwards.
TGAAAGAAAAAAAACACTCTCCCTACCTACAGTTTTCTGTCCCTAGAAAAAATGTTTTTTTTAATCACAATATAGCACAAGGACAATTCACTCACTGTCCTTACAGGTCCCTGGAAACAAGGACTTGCAGAGTGAAAGAAACTGACACTGTCCCTACCTACAGTTTTCTGTCCCTAGAATAAATGTTTTTTTTAAGCACAATATAGCACAAGGACAATTCACTCACTGTCCTTACAGGTCCCTGGAAACAAGGACTTGCAGAGTGAAAGAAAAAAAACACTCTCCCTACCTACAGTTTTCTGTCCCTAGAAAAAATGTTTTTTTTAATCACAATATAGCACAAGGACAATTCACTCACTATCCTTACAGGTCCCTGGAAACAAGGACTTGCAGAGTGAAAGAAAAAAAACACTCTCCCTACCTACAGTTTTCTGTCCCTAGAAAAAATGTTTTTTTTAATCACAATATAACACAAGGACAATTCACTCACTGTCCTTCCAGGTCCCTGGAAACAAGGACTTGCAGAGTGAAATAAACTGACACTCTCCCTACCTACAGTTTTCTGTCCCTAGAATAAATGTTTTTTTTAAGCACAATATAGCACAAGGACAATTCACTCACTGTCCTTACAGGTCCCTGGAAACAAGGACTTGCAGAGTGAAAGAAAAAAAACACTCTCCCTACCTACAGTTTTCTGTCCCTAGAAAAAATGTTTTTTTTAATCACAATATAGCACAAGGACAATTCACTCACTGTCCTTCCAGGTCCCTGGAAACAAGGACTTGCAGAGTGAAATAAACTGACACTCTCCCTACCTACAGTTTTCTGTCCCTAGAATAAATGTTTTTTTTAAGCACAATATAGCACAAGGACAATTCACTCACTGTCCTTACAGGTCCCTGGAAACAAGGACTTGCAGAGTGAAAGAAAAAAAACACTCTCCCTACCTACAGTTTTCTGTCCCTAGAAAAAATGTTTTTTTTAATCACAATATAGCACAAGGACAATTCACTCACTGTCCTTCCAGGTCCCTGGAAACAAGGACTTGCAGAGTGAAATAAACTGACACTCTCCCTACCTACAGTTTTCTGTCCCTAGAATAAATGTTTTTTTTAAGCACAATATAGCACAAGGACAATTCACTCACTGTCCTTACAGGTCCCTGGAAACAAGGACTTGCAGAGTGAAAGAAAAAAAACACTCTCCCTACCTACAGTTTTCTGTCCCTAGAAAAAATGTTTTTTTTAATCACAATATAGCACAAGGACAATTCACTCACTGTCCTTACAGGTCCCTGGAAACAAGGACTTGCAGAGTGAAACAAACTGACACTGTCCCTACCTACAGTTTTCTGTCCCTAGAATAAATGTTTTTTTTAAGCACAATATAGCACAAGGACAATTCACTCACTGTCCTTACAGGTCCCTGGAAACAAGGACTTGCAGAGTGAAAGAAAAAAAACACTCTCCCTACCTACAGTTTTCTGTCCCTAGAAAAAATGTTTTTTTTAAGCACAATATAGCACAAGGACAATTCACTCACTGTCCTTACAGGTCCCTGGAAACAAGGACTTGCAGAGTGAAAGAAAAAAAACACTCTCCCTACCTACAGTTTTCTGTCCCTAGAAAAAATGTTTTTTTTAATCACAATATAGCACAAGGACAATTCACTCACTGTCCTTACAGGTCCCTGGAAACAAGGACTTGCAGAGTGAAACAAACTGACACTGTCCCTACCTACAGTTTTCTGTCCCTAGAATAAATGTTTTTTTTAAGCACAATATAGCACAAGGAGAATTCACTCACTGTCCTTCCAGGTCCCTGGAAACAAGGACTTGCAGAGTGAAATAAACTGACACTCTCCCTACCTACAGTTTTCTGTCCCTAGAATAAATGTTTTTTTTAAGCACAATATAGCACAAGGACAATTCACTCACTGTCCTTACAGGTCCCTGGAAACAAGGACTTGCAGAGTGAAAGAAACTGACACTCTCCCTACCTACAGTTTTCTGTCCCTAGAATAAATGTTTTTTTAAGCACAATATAGCACAAGGACAATTCACTCACTGTCCTTCCAGGTCCCTGGAAACAAGGACTTGCAGAGTGAAAGAAACTGACACTGTCCCTACCTACAGTTTTCTGTCCCTAGAATAAATGTTTTTTTTAAGCACACTATAGCACAAGCACAAAACACACTGACACTCTCCCTACCTATCCTTCTCTTTCCCTAAACTAAAGGAATCCAGGTTAAGCAAGAAAGAAATAACAGTCACTGTCCCTGCCTATGCTGCTCTATCCCTGCTCCGGAACACACTACACTAGGCCGCCGTGCTGGCGGCCTTTTATAGTGTGGGGCGTGTACTAAACACCCTCAGCAATAATTGGCCACAGGCATCCTGCCTGTGGCCAATCATTGCTCTCCTCGCTGCCGGCGCTGTGATTGGCCAAGCATGCGGGGTCACAGTGCATGCTTGGCCAATCACAGCGCCTGGATGACACTGCGATGGCGTAGTGCATTGTGGGCCGTTCGCGTCACTCGAATTTGGCGCGAACTGCCCAAATCGTTCGATCTTCGTCGAACGATCGAACAGCCGATGTTCGAGTCGAACGTATGTTCGACTCGAACACGAAGCTCATCCCTACTTACCGCTGACCGCCCTGTCCAGCGAGGCCAAGACATTGCCTTCCACATGCCGGTAGAGACCCGGAATAGCCTTCCGTGAGAAAAAGTGGCGTTTGGGAACCTGCCACTGAGGAACCGCACATTGCACAAACTCACGGAAGGGGGCCGAGTCTACCAACTGAAAAGGCAGCAGTTGAAGCGCTAGCAATTTAGCCAAGCTAGCATTCAACCGCTGGGCATGTGGATGGCTGGGAGTGAACTTCTTTCGACGGTCCAGCAGCTGGGGCAGGGAAATTTGCCTGCTAGAATCGGACGTCGGTGTACTGCTAGCAGAGTGGCCGCAAGTACTTGGCTGTGACACACCTAATTCTACACCTTCATTCCTCTCAGTGCATGTTTCAGAGAGGACTGAAGTTATAGTGGGGTTGGAGATCCCAGCTGATGCGGTGCAAGGAGAGGTCCGCTTTGTTCTTTGGTGTGGGTCTTTCAGGTAGGCTTGCCAACGAGCTGCATGGCAGGTCAACATATGTCTGGTCAGGCATGTGGTACCCAAGCGGCTGATGTTTTGGCCACGCGATATACGCTTGAGACATATGTTGCAAACAGCAGCTGTGCGATCTGATGCACTAGCCTCAAAAAAGGCCCACACCAAAGAACTTTTTGAATGACGGGCAGAGGCAGCGCCCTGCACAGGCGGAGCTCTGCGGTGTGATTCCGTCGGTGTACTGCCCTTACGCTGGCCACCAAAGGGCATCCTGCCTCGTTGGAGATGTGCCTCCTCCTCATCCTCCTCCTCCTCCTCTCTCCTATTAGGCACCCACGTGGAGTCAGTGACCTCATCATCACCTCCCTCCTCATCACTGGAGCCAATCTGGCAGTATGCTGCAGCTGCTGGAACATGACTGCCAGATTGGTGTCCTTCTTGAGCATCCCCTCTGTCTGCTCTCACGCTACTGCCTTCCTCTAGCTGGGTTTCATCATCAGACCCTTCGAAACGCTGGGCATCCTCCTGGAGCATGTACCCAACACTGTGCTGAAACAGTTCGGGGGACTCCTCAGGAGGAGGACATGGTGGGTCTAGGGAAGGAGTGACTGATGATGAGTCTGACATTGATACCAGGGAAGAGGACGCTTTGGCAGCTGCTTTTCCAGTACCCTGAGCCTGGGTGAGAGAGGATGAGGAGGAGGAGGAGGGCTTGGTCATCCACTCTACCAAGTCTTCGGCATGATGTGGCTCAACATGTCCAGCTGCCGAAAAGAAGGACAAGCGTGTCCCATGGCCATGTGCTGATGACAATGCAACGCGTCCACGACCAGCACTGTTGCCCCCAGACACAGAGCCTGCTTGCCCTCTTTTATTGCCTCCTGACTGTCTGCCTCTCCTTGTTTGCCTTCCAGACATTCTAATAGATGGCCTGCAGGGAGATGGGAAAAAAGCAATAAGGGCTACCTTCAGGTGTCCTTCTCTGTCCCTTGAAACAAGGACTTTGACAGTGAAAGAAACTGACACACTCTCCCTACCTACAGTTTTCTGTCCCTAGAAAAAATGTTTTTTTTAAGCACAATTTAGCACAAGGAGAATTCACTCACTGTCCTTCCAGGTCCCTGGAAACAAGGACTTTGACAGTGAAAGAAACTGACACACTCTCCCTACCTACAGTTTTCTGTCCCTAGAAAAAATGTTTTTTTTAAGCACAATTTAGCACAAGGAGAATTCACTCACTGTCCTTCCAGGTCCCTGGAAACAAGAACTTTGACAGTGAAAGAAACTGACACACTCTCCCTACCTACAGTTTTCTGTCCCTAGAAAAAATGTTTTTTTTAAGCACAATTTAGCACAAGGAGAATTCACTCACTGTCCTTCCAGGTCCCTGGAAACAAGGACTTTGACAGTGAAAGAAACTGACACACTCTCCCTACCTACAGTTTTCTGTCCCTAGAAAAAATGTTTTTTTTAAGCACAATTTAGCACAAGGAGAATTCACTCACTGTCCTTCCAGGTCCCTGGAAACAAGGACTTTGACAGTGAAAGAAACTGACACACTCTCCCTACCTACAGTTTTCTGTCCCTAGAAAAAATGTTTTTTTTAAGCACAATTTAGCACAAGGAGAATTCACTCACTGTCCTTCCAGGTCCCTGGAAACAAGGACTTTGACAGTGAAAGAAACTGACACACTCTCCCTACCTACAGTTTTCTGTCCCTAGAAAAAATGTTTTTTTTAAGCACAATTTAGCACAAGGAGAATTCACTCACTGTCCTTCCAGGTCCCTGGAAACAAGGACTTTGACAGTGAAAGAAACTGACACACTCTCCCTACCTACAGTTTTCTGTCCCTAGAAAAAATGTTTTTTTTAAGCACAATTTAGCACAAGGAGAATTCACTCACTGTCCTTCCAGGTCCCTGGAAACAAGGACTTTGACAGTGAAAGAAACTGACACACTCTCCCTACCTACAGTTTTCTGTCCCTAGAAAAAAAGTTTTTTTTAAGCACAATTTAGCACAAGGAGAATTCACTCACTGTCCTTCCAGGTCCCTGGAAACAAGGACTTTGACAGTGAAAGAAACTGACACACTCTCCCTACCTACAGTTTTCTGTCCCTAGAAAAAATGTTTTTTTTTAAGCACAATTTAGCACAAGGAGAATTCACTCACTGTCCTTCCAGGTCCCTGGAAACAAGGACTTTGACAGTGAAAGAAACTGACATACTCTCCCTACCTACAGTTTTCTGTCCCTAGAAAAAATGTTTTTTTTAAGCACAATTTAGCACAAGGAGAATTCACTCACTGTTCTTCCAGGTCCCTGGAAACAAGGACTTTGACAGTGAAAGAAACTGACACACTCTCCCTACCTACAGTTTTCTGTCCCTAGAAAAAATGTTTTTTTTAAGCACAATTTAGCACAAGGAGAATTCACTCACTGTCCTTCCAGGTCCCTGGAAACAAGGACTTTGACAGTGAAAGAAACTGACACACTCTCCCTACCTACAGTTTTCTGTCCCTAGAAAAAATGTTTTTTTTAAGCACAATTTAGCACAAGGAGAATTCACTCACTGTCCTTCCAGGTCCCTGGAAACAAGGACTTTGACAGTGAAAGAAACTGACACACTCTCCCTACCTACAGTTTTCTGTCCCTAGAAAAAATGTTTTTTTTAAGCACAATTTAGCACAAGGAGAATTCACTCACTGTCCTTCCAGGTCCCTGGAAACAAGGACTTTGACAGTGAAAGAAACTGACACACTCTCCCTACCTACAGTTTTCTGTCCCTAGAAAAAATGTTTTTTTTAAGCACAATTTAGCACAAGGAGAATTCACTCACTGTCCTTCCAGGTCCCTGGAAACAAGGACTTTGACAGTGAAAGAAACTGACACACTCTCCCTACCTACAGTTTTCTGTCCCTAGAAAAAATGTTTTTTTTAAGCACAATTTAGCACAAGGAGAATTCACTCACTGTCCTTCCAGGTCCCTGGAAACAAGGACTTTGACAGTGAAAGAAACTGACACACTCTCCCTACCTACAGTTTTCTGTCCCTAGAAAAAATGTTTTTTTTAAGCACAATTTAGCACAAGGAGAATTCACTCACTGTCCTTCCAGGTCCCTGGAAACAAGGACTTTGACAGTGAAAGAAACTGACACACTCTCCCTACCTACAGTTTTCTGTCCCTAGAAAAAATGTTTTTTTTAAGCACAATTTAGCACAAGGAGAATTCACTCACTGTCCTTCCAGGTCCCTGGAAACAAGGACTTTGACAGTGAAAGAAACTGACACACTCTCCCTACCTACAGTTTTCTGTCCCTAGAAAAAATGTTTTTTTTAAGCACAATTTAGCACAAGGAGAATTCACTCACTGTCCTTCCAGGTCCCTGGAAACAAGGACTTTGACAGTGAAAGAAACTGACACACTCTCCCTACCTACAGTTTTCTGTCCCTAGAAATTTTTTTTTTTTTTAAGCACAATTTAGCACAAGGAGAATTCACTCACTGTCCTTCCAGGTCCCTGGAAACAAGGACTTTGACAGTGAAAGAAACTGACACACTCTCCCTACCTACAGTTTTCTGTCCCTAGAAAAAATGTTTTTTTTAAGCACAATTTAGCACAAGGAGAATTCACTCACTGTCCTTCCAGGTCCCTGGAAACAAGGACTTTGACAGTGAAAGAAACTGACACACTCTCCCTACCTACAGTTTTCTGTCCCTAGAAAAAATGTTTTTTTTAAGCACAATTTAGCACAAGGAGAATTCACTCACTGTCCTTCCAGGTCCCTGGAAACAAGGACTTTGACAGTGAAAGAAACTGACACACTCTCCCTACCTACAGTTTTCTGTCCCTAGAAAAAATGTTTTTTTTAAGCACAATTTAGCACAAGGAGAATTCACTCACTGTCCTTCCAGGTCCCTGGAAACAAGGACTTTGACAGTGAAAGAAACTGACACACTCTCCCTACCTACAGTTTTCTGTCCCTAGAAAAAATGTTTTTTTTAAGCACAATTTAGCACAAGGAGAATTCACTCACTGTCCTTCCAGGTCCCTGGAAACAAGGACTTTGACAGTGAAAGAAACTGACACACTCTCCCTACCTACAGTTTTCTGTCCCTAGAAAAAATGTTTTTTTTAAGCACAATTTAGCACAAGGAGAATTCACTCACTGTCCTTCCAGGTCCCTGGAAACAAGGACTTTGACAGTGAAAGAAACTGACACACTCTCCCTACCTACAGTTTTCTGTCCCTAGAAAAAATGTTTTTTTAAGCACAATTTAGCACAAGGAGAATTCACTCACTGTCCTTCCAGGTCCCTGGAAACAAGGACTTTGACAGTGAAAGAAACTGACACACTCTCCCTACCTACAGTTTTCTGTCCCTAGAAAAAATGTTTTTTTTAAGCACAATTTAGCACAAGGAAAATTCACTCACTGTCCTTCCAGGTCCCTGGAAACAAGGACTTTGACAGTGAAAGAAACTGACACACTCTCCCTACCTACAGTTTTCTGTCCCTAGAAAAAATGTTTTTTTTTTAAGCACAATTTAGCACAAGGAGAATTCACTCACTGTCCTTCCAGGTCCCTGGAAACAAGGACTTTGACAGTGAAAGAAACTGACACACTCTCCCTACCTACAGTTTTCTGTCCCTAGAAAAAATGTTTTTTTTAAGCACAATTTAGCACAAGGAGAATTCACTCACTGTCCTTCCAGGTCCCTGGAAACAAGGACTTTGACAGTGAAAGAAACTGACACACTCTCCCTACCTACAGTTTTCTGTCCCTAGAAAAAATGTTTTTTTTAAGCACAATTTAGCACAAGGAGAATTCACTCACTGTCCTTCCAGGTCCCTGGAAACAAGGACTTTGACAGTGAAAGAAACTGACACACTCTCCCTACCTACAGTTTTCTGTCCCTAGAAAAAATGTTTTTTTAAGCACAATTTAGCACAAGGAGAATTCACTCACTGTCCTTCCAGGTCCCTGGAAACAAGGACTTTGACAGTGAAAGAAACTGACACACTCTCCCTACCTACAGTTTTCTGTCCCTAGAAAAAATGTTTTTTTTAAGCACAATATAGCACAAGCACAAAACACACTGACACTCTCCCTACCTATCCTTCTCTTTCCCTAAACTAAAGGAATCCAGGTTAAGCAAGAAAGAAATAAAAGTCACTGTCCCTGCCTATGCTGCTCTATCCCTGCTCCGGAACACACTACACTAGGCCGCCGTGCTGGCGGCCTTTTATAGTGTGGGGCGTGTACTAAACACCCTCAGCAATAATTGGCCACAGGCATCCTGCCTGTGGCCAATCATTGCTCTCCTCGCTGCTGGCGCTGTGATTGGCCAAGCATGCGGGGTCACAGTGCATGCTTGGCCAATCACAGCGCCTGGATGACACTGCGATGGCGTAGTGCATTGTGGGCCGTTCGCGTCACTCGAATTTGGCGCGAACGGCCCAAATCGTTCGATCTTCGTCGAACGATCGAACAGCCGATGTTCGAGTCGAACGTATGTTCGACTCGAACACGAAGCTCATCCCTAATCATGACATTACTCTATTCAATTTTTTGTATTTGTATTATGTAAAATAAATATTTTTTCTATAATTTTTTCTGAGCTTATTTGTTGCCTTAAAAATTTCGCCTCTAGAGGTTATTTCTACCTGTGACACGCACTGCCATGCAGACTGGAATATAACAGAGTTTACAATATGGTAGAAAAAAAATAATGTAATCTTTCTTTACTGTAGCGAATCAGCTTAAAGCAGAGTTCCACACTGAAAAACATTTTTACATTTTCACAGTCCTTTACTAGTAATAAAAAACATTTGGATTGAAAAAAAAAATTCACTCACCAGAAATGCCCTGTTGCTATGTGGTGGCTCCTAATCTGCCACTTCTGGGTCCACAGTGCTCCGCATCACTTCCTCCCTCGCCTGTGCTCCTGGGAAATGTGAGCCATTATTTCCCAGGAGTCAGAGGGCAGGAGTATGTAAAAAAATCGTGTTATTTCCCGACAGGAAATTACATGATTTAGGGCGAATCTATCTAGGTTGCCATAACAACAGGGCGAGACCTTCCTCTGTCGCTGCCAATTGTTATGGCAACTTGGTAAACAATCGACATACGCCTGCCGGCGCATCGCGCATGCGTGAGATCAAGAGGTGCATGCTGGTTACCCTCTCCATCGCTAATCCAGGAAGAGGATGCGATTGGGCTTCACATGCCCACAATCATCATGGCAATGGCCGGAAGAGGATTTTATAAATCGTAAGTAGAAAAAAAGGATATAAATCTTAACCACTAGCAAACATATATATATATATATATATATATATATATATACTTTATTTTTGTTATTGATGCATTATGATGGGAAAAGATTCTATGGTCAAAACTCCACTTTAACTAATTGAAAACATTGTTTTACAAGAAGGAAAAAAAGGTGCAAGAAAAATATTTTCAAAAAAAAATTACAAAACCTGACCTAAACCCACTCATTTAACTGTTTCCCAAAACAATTACATTTAATTCATTCCTTTGGTGATAATTTTTGATGTTAGGGCAGTGGTTCTCAACCCTGTCCTCAAGTACCCTCAACAGGCCATATTTGCAGGTTTTCCTTTATCATGCATAGGTGCTTTAACCACTTCAGCCCCGGAAGATTTGGCTGCTCAATGACCAGGCCATTTTTTGCGATACCGCACTGCGTCGCTTTAACTGACAATTACGCGGTCTTGCGACGCTGCACCCAAACACAATTGGTGTCCTTTTTCTTAAATCAAATAGAGCTTTCTTTTAGTGGTATTTGATCACCTCTGCGGTTTTTATTTTTTGCGCTATAAACAAAAGAAGAGCGACAATTTTGAAAAAAACACAATGGGGGTAATTTACTATAGCGCCGCAGCGCTAATATTAGCGCTTAAAAGGGCATTCACTATAGCGCTGGAGAGAAAATACTCCCAAAATCAAATTTACTAAGGTTCCCAGAGTCCAAATAGCGCCCAAATCCTTACTCTGCTAAGAGACTGGAGAATTGCACATGGAAATAATGTTTAGAGCATGATATAATTGCCTAAATGGTACTGAAATATGCGGTATATTATTTAAAGATAATCTGCTTTTAAACTGTGTGAAAAGGTGATTTCTACACTGAAATATCTTTAAAAGTCTGAGAAGTGAAAAATTCCCAGTTTTTGGACAACTAGGTGCCAACACAACTGAGCATGCTCAGACCTGAAATAACTCAAATTTTAACTCAAGTGTCTTTTTTCACAAGAGTTATAGTAAATACCGAAATGAGAGCTAATTAAAAAGCATTTTTTGGAAGTGAAAATCTGCTCTATTATAGTCCAATGGAAGTTTTAGCCATTAATTCTAATGGTACAATTGTAACTTTCACAAATAACTCCTTTTAATGTTGAGATGAAATGTACATTTTTTTAAGCTAGTAAATTTATGTACATAATTTTGTTTCTGCTGGCAAAATAAAAGTACATTATTGAGCTTTGTTTTTTTTTAGTTTTTGTGGGTGGTGGTGGTTTTGGCAAAGTGTAATATCTTTTATATTTTATTTCTATATGCATTTGTGCACCAAAAAACGAATCTCTTTGCCCTGGTTCACATTGATGCTACTTTGAAATTGCGCTACTTCACTTGAGCTAGCGCAATTTTAGGTACTACTTGATAGACATCTGTGTGGCTTCATACACAAATGTCTATTGAAGTCGCACCTGAAATCGGCAAAAGTAGTGCAGAAACTACTTTTGCAAATCGGTGCGGCGCCACAAAATTGGGGTTGTATCGATTGGAACAGTGCCATTGCTACCAATAGTCATGCGATTTGATTTCTGAAATTGCATGACAAATCACCCCAATGTAAACCTAGGCTTCAGCACACCTGCAAGTAAATGATAAAGGTGGAATCTTTATATATAACAGCTGTGGAGAATTGCAGGTAATGAATTCAGCTGGAGGATAGGCAGTGTTGTATGTGTCAGCCCTGGTTCACATTGGTGCGATTTGACATGTCAATCGGTGGCAATTGCACTGTTCTAATTGGTGTGATTTGTATTGATATCAGTGCAGAAACCTGCACAGATGTCTCTGATGTTCCCCCGCCCTCCCCCCCCCTGCAGTCATATGCCTGAAGAAGGGACATGAATGTCCTGAACGCGAAGCACTTCCTGCTTACCTCCGACCCGGAAGTGACCCCACGGAGCCTCCACAATCCAGACTCCAGTTCCCAGCTCCCGGCCGACGCTTCTCTACATCTGGTGCAGGCTGGAAGAAATCACAGGATTGAGGATCCCACTCCAGCTATCCGGGAAATCATCATACCATCAGAGGATCTGCGGATGAAGCCCTATTAACCCTTCACATGCCTTACTACCTCTACTCAAATGTGAGTGTATTTTAACATTTAAATTAAAAATCGTTTTTATCTTGCTGCATTTAGAGGGCGCTGTTCCCTTTTGTTTTGTCTGTTCCAGAGCCTCTTCTAGCTGTTTACCTGAACTGGCAGCCATCTATTTATCTCAGCAATCTCGCCCTAAATTTTCAGCCCTTCCATACATGGACTTATACACTATACCAGTGAACTATTGTTGACTAAGCCCACATATCCCTGCCTTGGGCACAATGCCTTTTCTTTCCCTTATATAGCATTATACAGACCTCTCCAAAGCGCGCCATACCAAACCCACTTTTTCTTTCCCCCCTGCAGTCGGGACTGACATGCGGGAATGAAATTGTGTGAGTTCAGCTGAACGATTTCCTCCTGCTGTCAGTGTGAAGCAGGGCTCAAACAGGTCCTTTTGCCTTTGTAATTCACCTGCTGCTATGCCAGAGACACCATTTCTTATCAAACTCCCTTAAGTTTACCTTCAAATGTCATATGTAGAAATACAGATTTGCATTTCTGCAAATAATAAATTCTAATCGTGATTGAGATCAAATATTCGCAGCTGCAATCAACAGAGCGTGGTTTCACCTCCTGACCTGGAAATGAGTCATTGTAATCACCCGGAAGTTCCTGTGCTGGTCAGGATCTCCATCTAGGTGGACATGGTGAGGTCCCTCTTTAGCAAAGAGGAGGTGCTGCTGATTTGCCAGGTAAGTGTAGGATATGTACTTGTGCTTACTCAAGGTGGGGGTGGATTTGGTGTGGGTGGGCTTCATTGATTTGTTTGGCATCACCACACATTTGCTTCTGGCCCATGTGCACACATCACTACTTCCTGCATTTGTTCTGCTGATGTAAATCAGTAAGGATACTATGCAAGTATAAACGAGAGCTCCTTTCTATTAAAATATATATGACTTGATTCACAGTTGGGCGACTTTTCATGATTCTCAATGATAAGCATTCATATCTGTGCTACTTTAAGTCACACCAACTTCAAAGTAGTCCCTGTACTACTTTGGTCTGACTTTCAGGCTCGGTTTCCACTATTGCGACTTTTCATGCGACCTGAAACTGCAAAGTTACATAGTTAGTCAGGTTGAAAAAAGACCATCCAGTTCAACCATAAAAAAAATAATAATAATATCATACAATCCCATATACCTAATTCTATACCCACAGTTAATCCAGAGGAAGGCGAAAAACCCCAGCAGAGCACAATCCAATTTGCTACAGCAGGGAAAAAAATTCCTTCCTGATCCCCCAAGAGGCAATCGGATATTACCCGGATCAACTTTACCTATGAATGTTAGTACCCAGTTATATTATGTACATTTAAGAAAAAATCCAGGCCTTTCTTAAAGCAATCTACTGAGCTGTCCAGAACCACCTCTGCAGGGAGTCTATTCCACATTTTCACAGCTCTTACTGTGAAGAAACCTTTCCATATTTGCAGGTGAAATCTCTTTTCCTCTAGCCGTAAAGAGTGCCCCCTTGTCCTTTGTGTTGACCGTAAAGTGAATAACTCAACACCAAGTTCACTATATGGACCCCTTATATATTTGTACATGTTGATCATATCCCCCCTTAATCTCCTCTTCTCAAGAGTGAATAAATTCAGTTCCTCTAATCTTTCCTCATAGCTGAGCTCCTCCATGCCTCTTATCAGTTTGGTTGCCCTTCTCTGCACTTTCTCCAGTTCCCCAATATCCTTTTTGAGAACTGGGGCCCAAAACTGAACTGCATATTCCAGATTAGGTCTTACTAATGATTTGTACAGGGGCAAAATGATATCTCTCTCTCTGGAGTCCATACCTCTCTTAATACAAGAAAGGACATTGCTCACTTTGGAAACCACAGCTTGGCATTGCATGTCATTATTGAGCTTATGATCTACCAAAACCCCCAGATCCTTCTATGTATGTATGATGCATTCATATTCTTAGCCCCCAAGTGCATAACTTTACATTTATCAACATTAAACCTCATCTGCCACATAGTCGCCCAATTAGACAGAGCATTGAGGTCGGCTTGTAAATTGGTGACATCCTGTAAGGACGTTATTCCACTGCATAGATTAGTGTCATCTGCAAAGACAGAAATTTTACTTTTGATCTCAGACCCAATATCATTTATAAAGATATTAAAAAGTAAGGGTTCCAACACTGAACCTTGGGGTACACCACTGATAACCTTAGACCATTCAGAGTAAGAATCATTAACCACGACTCTCTGAATTCCGTCTTTTAGCCAGTTTTCTATCCATTTACAAACTGATATTTCCAATCCTGTAGACTTTACCTTGCACATGAGCCGTGTGTGGGGAATAGGGATGAGCTCGGTGTTCGAGTCAAACATATGTTCGACACGAACATCGGCTGTTCGATCGTTCGACGAAGATTGAACTATTTGGGCCGTTCGCGCCAAATTCGAGTGACGCGAACGGCCCACAATACACTGCACCATCGCAGTGCAATCCCGGCGCTGTGATTGGCCAAGCATGCACTGTGACCCCGCATGCTTGGCCAATCACAGCACCGGCGGCTAGGAGAGCCATAATTGGCCACAGGCAGGTTGCCTGTGGCCAATTATAGCTCAGGGGGTTTAGCACACGCCCCACACTATAAAAGGCCGCCAGCGCAGCGGCCTTGTGTAGTGTGTTCCGGCGCAGGGAAAGAGAAGGATAGGCAGGGACAGTGTCATTGTGCTATTCTTTGCTAAACCTTGTGTGTAGGGAGAGAGAAGGATAGGCAGGGAGAGTGTCAGTGTCATATTCTTTGCTAAACCTTGTGTGCAGGGAGAGAGAAGGATAGGCAAGGGACAGTGTCATATTCTTTGCTAAACCTTGTGTGCAGGGAGAGAGAAGGATAGGCAGGGAGAGTGTCAGTGTCATATTCTTTGCTAAACCTTGTGTGCAGGGAGAGAGAAGGATAGGCAGGGGACAGTGTCAGTGTCATATTCTTTGCTAAACCTTGTGTGCAGGGAGAGAGAAGGATAGGCAGGGAGAGTGTCAGTGTCATATTCTTTGATAAACCTTGTGTGCAGGGAGAGAGAAGGATAGGCAGGGGACAGTGTCAGTGTCATTGTTGCTAAGCCTCCTGCACATTATACACCTGAAGCTAGCCCGTATTGCTGTGTTTTCCTGGTGTGTTACACTAACAGGCATTTGCAGCACTTACAGCTGGCGGAGTGTGCTTCCTGCTAAATATACACCTGAAGCTAGCCCATATTGCTGTGTTTTCCTGGTGTGTTACACTAACAGGCATTTGCAGCACTTACAGCGGGCGGAGTGTGCTTCCTGCTAAATATACACCTGAAGCTAGCCCGTATTGCTGTGTTTTCTTGGTGTGTTACACTAACAGGCATTTGCAGCACTCACAGCGGGCGGAGTGTGCCTCCTGCACATTATACACCTGAAGCTAGCCCGTATTGCTGTGTTTTCCTGGTGTGTTACACTAACAGGCATTTGCAGCACTTACAGCGGGCGGAGTGTGCTTCCTGCTAAATATACACCTGAAGCTAGCCCATATTGCTGTGTTTTCCTGGTGTGTTACACTAACAGGCATTTGCAGCACTTACAGCGGGCGGAGTGTGCTTCCTGCTAAATATACACCTGAAGCTAGCCCGTATTGCTGTGTTTTCTTGGTGTGTTACACTAACAGGCATTTGCAGCACTCACAGCCGGCGGAGTGTGCCTCCTGCACATTATACACCTGAAGCTAGCCCGTATTGCTGTGTTTTCCTGGTGTGTTACACTAACAGGCATTTGCAGCACTTACAGCGGGCGGAGTGTGCTTCCTGCTAAATATACACCTGAAGCTAGCCCGTATTGCTGTGTTTTCCTGGTGTGTTACACTAACAGGCATTTGCAGCACTTACAGCGGGCGGAGTGTGCCTCCTGCACATTATACACCTGAAGCTAGCCCGTATTGCTGTGTTTTCCTGGTGTGTTACACTAACAGGCATTTGCAGCACTTACAGCGGGCTGAGTGTGCCTCCTGCACATTATACACCTGAAGCTAGCCCGTATTGATGTGTTTTCCTGGTGTGTTACACTAACAGGCATTTGCAGCACTTACAGCGGGCGGAGTGTGCCTCCTGCACATTATACACCTGAAGCTAGCCCTTATTGCTCAATCTTTTTTTCTTTTGTGTTACACTAACAGGCATTTGCAGCACTTACAGCAGGCGGAGTGTGCTTCCTGCAAAATAAACACCTGAAGCTAGCCCTTATTGCTGTTTTTTCCTGTTGTGTAACACAGGCAGTCATCTGCAGCACTTGCAGCGGGCGTTGTGTGCTTCCTGCAAAATATACACCTGAAGCTAACCCTTATTGCTGGTTTTCCCATCTCCCTGCAGGCCATTGCTATGTCTGGAAGGCCCACAAAGAGAGGCAGACAGTCACGAGCCAATAAAAGAGGGCAAGCAGGCTCTGTGTCTGGGGGCAACAGTGCTGGTCGTGGACGCGGTGCATTGTCATCAGCACATGGTCATGGGACACGCTTGCCCTTCTTTTCGGCAGCTGGACGCGTTGAGCCGCATCATGCCGAAGACTTGGTAGAGTGGATGACCAAGCCCTCCTCATCCTCCTCATCCTCTCTCACCCAGGCTCAGGGTACTGGCAAAGCAACTGCCAAAGCGTCCTCTTCCCTGGTATCAATGTCATCATCAGTCACTCCTTCCCTAGACCCACCATGTCCTCCTGAGGAGTCCCCTGAACTGTTTGAGCACAGTGTTGGGTACATGCTCCAGGAGGATGCCCAGCGTTTCAAAGGGTCTGATGATGATACCCAGCTAGAGGAAGGCAGTAGCGTGAGAGCAGAGAAAGGGGATGCTCAAGAAAGACACCAATCTGGCAGTCATGTTCCAGCAGCTGCAGCATACTGCCAGATTGGCTCCAGTGATGAGGAGGGAGGGGATGATGAGGTCACTGACTCCACGTGGGTGCCTAATAGGAGAGAGGAGGAGGAGGAGGATGAGGAGGAGGCACATCTCCAATGAGGCAGGATGCCCTCGGGGGGCCAGCGTAAGGGCAGCACACCGACTGAATCACACCGCTGAGCTACGCCTGTGCAGGGCGCTGCCTCTGCCCGTTATTCAAAAAGTTCTTTGGTGTGGGCCTTTTTTGAGTCGAGTGCATCAGATCGCACAGCTGCTGTTTGCAACATATGTCTCAAGCGTATATCGCGTGGCCAAAGGCCCAATTTTTCAGCCCCTGTTCAACAGGGGCATGCAATTACAATTCTTGATCTAATAATTCACAGCAGGGCCCATTCATGCGCCCACCAAGAGTTACTGTGAGGGCTTACAGTGTTGTGGCAACACCAACATGTAAGGGGCAAATTTCAGCAGAGTATATACGACAGGCCCCTACTTTCAAAAATCCAACTTACAAACGACTCCTACTTGCAAACGGAAGGAGACAACAGGAAGTGAGAGGAAATCTACCCCTAGGAAGGGAAATTCTCTCCTGTAAGAGTTAAGCCCTGTACACACGATCGGATAACCTATGGATTTTCGTCCGATGGATTTGACCATCGGAAATCCGATGAAACAGTTTTTCATCAGTCTTGGCCACACACCATCAGTTTAAAAACCGACGGCAACAAAACAACGGCACGTACAAAACATACGACGCGCTATAAAAGGGCCGAACAAATCTAATGGCGCCACCCCTTGGGCTGCTTTTGCTGATTTCGTGTTACCGCGTGTTAGTAAAAGTTTGGTGAGAGCCGATTTGCGCTTTTCAGTCTCCGTGCTTTGCAGATCATTTCCTGTTGTTCAGTTTGTGCTTGTGGGTTTGTATTTGTGATTCAGTGCGTGCAGTCAGGTCGTTACTGCCTTGCAGTGCCGACTTGGCCATTCGTTTACTGTTTTTCAGATCGTTCTTTTCAGGCCTTGCTGTTCCACGGTGCGTTCTGTTTGAGTGCGTTCTGACCAGCCGACCGGTTTAAAACCATGTTTGAAGTGTGTTCTCGTTCTCGAGCTCGTGCTGGCTTTGGGCTTGGTGTTGCAGTTAACACTGTAACCCGAGTTCAGTCTGTGAACAGGGTGAGGAGGAGTTCATGGACTAAGAATTGGTTGCTCCAGCGGGACCAATTCTCTCATATGCCTCTGCTGCGGGAAATCCATGAGAATAACCCTGATGATTTCAGGAATTATCTCAGGATGACGGACCCCGTATTTCACCGTCTGTTGGATTTGCTGTACCCCTATATGCGCCAGGCCATCACTGCCGAGCAGAGGCTTATTGCCACGTTGAGATACCTGGCGACTGGGAGAAGCTTGCAGGACCTCAAGTTCTCAACAGGCATCTCCCCCCAGGCTCTCGGGATCATTATCCCTGAGACGTGTTCGGCCATCATTCAGGTCCTGCAGAAGGACTATATGAAGGTAATTATGCTCCTTTAACCTCACATTATATGTTTTTATTCTCTTTTTTTTTTTTTTTTCCCCTAACACAAATATGCCTGTTTGTAATATCCTGGTAATGTCCCCATTTTCCACATGCCTTTTTTTACCTGTAAATCCCTTTTTGGGCCCTACATGCCTATTTCCCCCAACTAACCTCTCCAGCATGCTATCGTGGGCGCAAACCCAGCTAGCCTTCTATTTTCCTTTTCATTTTTGGGGGGTCATTGCCCTCGTAGTTTGACAACCTTCCCTCCCCCCCCCTAAAGATGTTAAAAAATTAGTAGTTCTCAATCAAGCTCAGCAAAGTGGTAGATCCTTTTTTGGGATCCCCCACAATCACCTTAGGCCCCCCCCCTTAGATTATTTTAGAATGTCCACTCAGCGGGGGTGAGGCATCTGCTAAGTGGGCCTTTGATTATTGTTTTGAAAAACTCCCTTAAATAATAATGTTACTCAACAATGTTTTTTGGTGTGTCATCTGCTTGCACTGTAACCATAAACCGTACTAATGTCTTCTTTTTGTTTGACTCCACAGTTCCCTAGCACACCACAGTAATGGCTGACTGTGGCCTCCCAATTTGCCCAGTGGTGGGATTTCCCCAACTGTGGAGGGGCAATTGATGGGAAGCACGTCCACATAGTGCCGCCACCCCGTTCGGGGTCATACTATTTCAACTATAAAGGTTTTAATAGCATAGTGTTAATGGCGGTGGTGTCGGCACGGTACGAGTTCCTGTATGTGGACGTGGGGAAGAACGGCCGGATGTCCGATGGCGGATCATTCGCGGAGACGGAGTTCGCTCACCGTCTGCAGGCTGGGGGTCTTGCACTGCCTCCAGATGCAGAGAACGTTGAAGGGCTCCCGTTCGTTTTCATTGCGGATGAGGCTTTTGGACTAGGACCACACCTGATGCGGCCGTTTCCCCAACGCACCCTCACCCCGGAGAGGAGGGTTTTTAATTACCGGCTGGCCAGAGCCCGGAGAGTTGTGGAGAATGCCTTTGGGATAATGGCCAGCCGGTTCCGCCTGTTCCAGACAGCGATACATTTGGCGGATTATAAACTGAACCACATCGTCTACTGCTGCTGCATATTGCACAATTTTCTACGCAAATTTGCAAACAATTATGTTTCATCGTTTGGGCCTGAGGCCGGTCCATCTGAACTGATTAATCTGACCGGCCTCAGCACTGCTCGTACTGGCTTGGCCCCCCAAAGTGCCCGTGAAGTACGCCAGAAATACGTAGAGTACTTCACGGGTAGGGGGGCCATCGCAATGCCAGACCACATCTGACCAATTCTTAAACCTTTTTAAAATAAAATAAAAATTTGAATTCATACAAACTTGTGTTGTCATTCTTGTATTTTGGGTTTATGTGTCTCCCAGGTTCTAGTAGTGAATAAAAATAGTGTGGCGCTCAAAGCAATAAATACTTATAATAAGTGAATGGCTACTTAAAGCAATAGAACCAACAGTGCTCTAATAACACAATAATAAATGTGAGTCCGCTTCATAGGGTATTCATATGAATTGTCCTCCTTGTGAACTATGTGATATACCGTAAAAGGTGAACTGTGAAAAATAGAATACAGTCCCAAATAACAAGATGTGTGTGATCATGGATGTCCTTCAATGGATAGCCTTGCCACAACGCAGACTAACAAAGGGACTTCAATGCAAATGATGAATCAAGCAAGGAGAAGACACTAGTTGTTATAGATGGGTACTCTTACCGCTGATGGTGGACCCACCTACCGTACGGCAGTGGGTCTTGCAGGCTTAGTGGTCACCAAGACCAGACGGGATATAGCTGGATGTCCTGGGTCCTCACTTGAACTCCAACCGGATGACTGAAGAGGCAGCTCAAACAATGGATTTTTCTCACATGGGCCAGGTTCCACAGCAATCCGCGAAAAATATAAAGATGGAAGAAAACCAAAAAGACTCCAGATGGTGCAGGTCAATAAAAACCGATTGACGCTGCACACCATATTGCTTTGAATATATTTTTATTTCGTGATCACTTTTTATTTGTCTGCATGACTGTTGGACAAAATATTTTTATTTAATAAAATTCCGGCAA
This sequence comes from Rana muscosa, assembly GCA_029206835.1. Taxonomy (NCBI): domain Eukaryota; kingdom Metazoa; phylum Chordata; class Amphibia; order Anura; family Ranidae; genus Rana; species Rana muscosa. The sequence continues at coordinate 1,074,881,040 of CM055116.1, read as the reverse complement.
TCGGTTTTTATTGACCTGCACCATCTGGAGTCTTTTTGGTTTTCTTCCATCTTTATATTTTTCGCGGATTGCTGTGGAACCTGGCCCATGTGAGAAAAATCCATCGTTTGAGCTGCCTCTTCAGTCATCCGGTTGGAGTTCAAGTGAGGACCCAGGACATCCAGCTATATCCCGTCTGGTCTTGGTGACCACTAAGCCTGCAAGACCCACTGCCGTACGGTAGGTGGGTCCACCATCAGCGGTAAGAGTACCCATCTATAACAACTAGTGTCTTCTCCTTGCTTGATTCATCATTTGCATTGAAGTCCCTTTGTTAGTCTGCGTTGTGGCAAGGCTATCCATTGAAGGACATCCATGATCACACACATCTTGTTATTTGGGACTGTATTCTATTTTTCACAGTTCACCTTTTACGGTATATCACATAGTTCGCAAGGAGGACAATTCATATGAATACCCTATGAAGCGGACTCACATTTATTATTGTGTTATTAGAGCACTGTTGGTTCTATTGCTTTAAGTAGCCATTCACTTATTATAAGTATTTATTGCTATGAGCGCCACACTATTTTTATTCACTATTCCTGTACACTTTGTTTGTTTGAGTGTTGGCAGCTTGCATGCATATTGTTTTTTGGTTTAGCGCAGTATTTTCCTTTTCTACCCAGGTTCTAGTAGTGCCAAGTGTAATTGTCCTTAGTAAATAGCCTCAAAACTCAGAGTGAAAAACACGGTTTTTGCATCTTCAGAACTGCTCTTGAGCATAGAAAGAACAAGGCACACCTTTTTTAGACTTCCCAAATGTTTTTATTGTTTGCACCGCATTTTGTTTTGGTTTTTAGAAATACTAGCCTTTTTTTTTATGTGCGGCTTTTTTGGCAGAAACATGCATGGGTCGTAAGCCATTTTTTTTGGTTTGAAAAAGTAATAAAATAACACAGTGAAAAATAACAACTGGAGATGGGGTGATGGTACCCCTGATCCATCACAAATGTTAACAAACACACTTTCTTTGGGGGCTCAAATGGGTATCTTCAACAAGATCCCATGGCTAGGGTAAACATGTGCTATCTGCCATCATGGGGGATCAATGGTCGTGCTTTGGGGATGTAAACCCTTCCTCTCCCTTACTTGAGGAGGGAGGAAGAGGTTGCACCCCCAAAACAGGACCATATCCTGTGTAGATATCCTGTGACGGCAGATAGCACATGTTGAGTCTTCAGTGTGTGCATCTTCACATTTGGGATGTTGGAAATCCCTGAGATAATGTCAGACGCAGAACAAAAAACACAAAAAGGGGGGGTTCACACTATTCTCCCCAAAATATCTATCATGTTTTTATATTTTTGCTAAATCACAATCATTCTCTTTCTCATAATGTCCATTTCGCTACTGCATTCCATGATTTCCTGAATGATTATTTTGGCGCTGGCACTCGAGAATGGCGGATTTGGACTTCCTGACACACCCCCACGTTCAGTCCCTAAAACAAAAAAAAAGGTTTTACACTAGGCAGTCCTACATCTGTATTTACCTTGAAGTTGTGGTGACAGACACTGACCTGTTGTGCTGATAAGCTCCACCTCTCCTTCCTCCACCTCCCCTTCCTCCACCTCCGCTTCCTGAACCTGCTGATCTTGGTCTGCTTTGGGAGCTTCGGGGATTTTCTGTGGTGTTGGGTTACTCGTCTCATGAGCATGGTGTCCTCCCACTCTCCTCTCCCCTATGGGAATTTACAACAAAATGTATACTTTAGCACACAGACTTTTTTTAGGCCTGAAAAGGGATCCTCAATGTGTTGAAGTGGGGTACAATTGATATTTGGCCCTGAGTTCCAACATGAACATATGTGATTTTGCAAACTCAACAAAGCAACATGTTATTTCTGAGGACACTCACAAATACACTTGGATAACCACCAAGGTATCCACTGGAGCACCTGTGTGTGACACCGTTAAGAAATTTGGTCATGTGGCCCAGAGTATAGTATCTTGCTGAAGAACAAAAAAGAGTACACAACTGCTGGAGTGTCATCTCCTTTACCCAGAATACAGTTTCTTCTTTCAGTCACATTCTAAATTTCCTTACAACACATCATCTAGCCAACAATGTGTAGATAAACATTGTTGAAGTAAAATGAGGCATGCCCACATGTAGTTTACGTGGATATGTGCCAAACATGTTTGGGGGAAGAGCAGCAAGTTATTGGTCAAAACATTGGCCAAATAAGTGGACTCTCCACTCAACATAAAAGATGAGATTTCAAAATGTGAACCCAGTCAAGACAAGCACATGGTGCAAAACATGGAAGAATACATATTACAATGTGAAAGAACACAGTAAAATATACTTACTTTTTTCTATGCTTTTTATAAGCTTCCTATACTGCTCCGGCTCCCTGAGCTTCAGGTCTGACCACCTTTTACGGAGTTGTTCCTTGGATCTCCTGACCCCATATTTTTTATAGAGAGTCTTTGCAACTTTATCCATAATTTGTGACTTCCGGAGATTAGGGGTGTCGTATTGGCCATGCTTGCCGTCGTAATCCTTCCTCCGCAGAATGTCCACCATCTCCGCCATCTCAGAAAAAGACATATTAGTCGCCTTGTATCTTTTTTTACAGGATCGGGACGTTTCCGCCTCCGGGCTTTCCTCGTCAGTAATTTCAAGGAAAGAAGCCACCTGTGTCTGCGACATGTCGCCGCCTCACACTGTGCGCCGATCGTTAAGGGGCGGGGAAATGCAGAAAAAGTCCGTCATGGGCGGGCGACGAGGGCGGAGTTACACGCATGTGCAGGGTATAAAAAGGGGAAAGAAGTTATTAGGGATGCGCGGAGTAAGGACGACCGGAAGTGAACCCACGAAGTGAACAAAGGTAAGAAGGGAACTCGTGCCTGCAGTGGCATATTAATGGGTCATGATTGTAAAGGGCAATATTGTGATAAGTTGAGGAGAATCAATTCTGATCCTTTTTTTTTGTACTTGCTGATCCTAATAGATGCATAAACTAAGAGAGCCGGAGGTGATGCTTGTTTTTATTGAAAAGTATAAGGAACAGCGCAACCTTTGGGAGCTCAAACACCCTGCGTATCACAAAAGTGATGTACGACGGGCAACTATTACCAAATTAGCCGAGGATATGAAGCCATGGATCCCAGATGCAGACTACACTATGATCAATAATAAAATCAACAACCTGCGCAATTCTTATAAAAAAAATTCAAGGAAGTGCGCCAGTCCAAGAGATCAGGAGCAGCAGCCGACAATGTAGTAAAGCCCAAGCTGTGGTACTACAGACATCTTCAATTTCTGGATGACCAGATCGAGGCCAGGGAATCTATTTCCAGCCTTCCCTCAACCCTTCCTTCCACCCTTCCCTCCAGCGTTCCTTCCACCCTTCCCTCCACCCCTGCAGAGGCGGAGGAGGAGCCTCCCGAGCTAGAAGAGCCAGATCTTCACATCTTCAGCCCGGTATAGTATTTTTGATGCTAATTATTGTCCACTAAGTAATATGGAGTTGAACTGTTTGGCTTAGCCATAAATGATCCCACCCCCCCTCCAAAATAAACCAGTAATGAGTTCAAAATTGTGTGTGATTGATTCCTCAAATAATAGAAATCTACTTTTTATTTTATAAACAGGATGAGGCAAGCCAGGAGGAAGAGGGTCAGGAGTGTGACAGGCAGGAGGAGGCAGGGCCAAGTGGGACTCAGCAGGTCCCCAGGCCTAGTGGCAGCACCGTCTCCCAAGTGGCTCCCCTCCACGTCAGACCGCCAAAACAACGGCAGATGACACAAGTGGAGGAGGAGTCACTAAAGATGATTCAGGAGGCTGCTGCCATTATGAGGGCCCCCCTCAACCCTACGGAGGGGTTTAGCACCTATCTGGCGGATAAGCTGCTCAGAATGGAGGCGGGACAACGGGCCCTCTGTGAGCATCTCATCTATATGGCCGTACACATGGGGGCGAGGGGGCTGCTGACTGAGGACACCCATATCTCACATCAGCCCAATCCCTCTCCTCCTTCTCCTCCTCCTCCTGCCACATCACCACCCACAGTGGCCCAGCCTGCAAGGGTGCGTGGACGGGGCCGTGGAGAGAACGCTGCAGAGAGGCTTGGAAGGAAGGCTACAAGAAAGAGCAGGAGGTGATTCCCTGGCCTCGAGCTGCTCATCCAGAAATTGAAGGTTGATGGAGTACCACAGCTTGGGATGATGTATGTCTTTGGCTGCTGCTCCTGATTTCATGCTGTTGTTGATTTTATTATTGATCATAGTCAGGTCTGCATTTGGGATCTAATGACTTTATATTCCCTGCTAATTTGGGAATAGTTGCCCTTCGGTTTTTGTTTGTTTTTTTCCAAAATAAAGGGAAATTTGATTACAGCCAACCTACATGCCTGATGTGTTTTTTTGAGAAGTAGCAATAAGATTGCATAAATACAATGTGTAATTAAGAACAAGGGACACCAACCTCCATGATTTTTCTAAAATTAAATATTATGTTGTTCTGAGAAATTGACACACCAAAAAATGCACAACAAATTTTAAGAGTCAAAAAACATAAAGGTGTAATTTGGGAGGTCGGCCTTGCAGAATTTTAATAATTATTCCGAAGATCACTAGAAAAAAGAAAGACATACATTTGTCAGAACTCAGGAGAAAGTTCTGCTGCCAAAATGACATTTTAAAGACCGTTCTAAAGCAACAAAACATGCGCTGCATTAAACGAAGCAATAACTTGCAGAATGACGAATGTGCTCTCTCCATTAGGAACGCTAGTTTTACAAGAACGAGCGCTCCCGTCTCCTAATTCAGTCTGAGCATGCGTGGGTTTTTAAACCGATGGACTTGCCCATAGACGATCGGAAATTATCATCGGTTTTTTATCCATCGGAAAAATTTAAAACAAGTTCTATTTTTTCCATCCGATGGAAAAAAGACCGATGGGTACCATACACGATCGGTTGGTCTGATGAAAACCATCCATCGGACGGTTTTCATCAGTTAAACCGATCGTGTGTACAGGGCTTTAATTTGGGAAAAAGGTGTCTCCTCTCTACTGATGCTTTATCACCAATCCTTGTTTCAATAAATACCCCACTTTTCAAAAACATTTGTCATTGGGACGGAAAGTGAGGTGAAATGTTCTGAACAGGGGCACAGACAGCAAAACAAATGTTACAGGGGTGATAACCCTTCCCTATGTTTTCCAAAAAGCTTAAAAATAGATTTTTTGGCTAAAGCTACGCTTAAACAATGTACCTGTTCAAAATTACAAACAGATTCTACATAAGAACAAACCTACAGTCCCTGTCTTGTATGCACCGCCTGTATACGGCTGTTCAGAGTATATAGGGCCTTTTTTATTTTGTGTGCGGGGTTCCCCTTAATATCCATACAAGACCCAAAGGGGCTGGTAATGGGCTGGGGTAGGGTGATGGGGTAGCTATGCCATTTTTCTCAAAGATTTTCATCCATATTACCGGGACCAGACATTACATTAAAGCCGCAAGCAGTTTTAAATGGCTTTTTTTTCCTTTAGAAATGTCATTTTGTGCAGGGACAGTTCTAAACACGGGAAACACGTTGCACTTCACAGGCATACTTTAGACACCCCCCAGGTACGATATTTAAAGGAATATTTGACTTTTTTTTTTTCACTTTATGCATCATTAAAATGACTGCTCCCGAAAAACGGCCGTTTTTAAAACTTCTTTTTGCATTGATACATGTCCCCTGGTGCAGAACCCGGGTTCCCAAACCCTTTTTAGGACAATAACATGCATATTAGTCGTTATAATTAGCACTTTAGATTTTGAACTTTCGCATCCATTATATTTAATAGGGTTCTAACGTTCGTGCGAACTTTCGGTCCATTCGCGGGTTCTGGTGCGAACCGAACCCGGGGCTGTTCGGCTCATCCCTAGTGGGGAACTGTATCGAACGCTTTTACAAAATCCAAGTATACCACATCCACTGCCACCCCTCTGTCCAAGGTTTTACTTACCTCTTCATTAAAAGAAATCAGGTTTGTCTGACAACTTCTGTCTTTCATAAATCCATGCTGTCTGTTTCTTAAAATAGTTTTTTCCAACAAGAACTCATCTGTGGTCTTTTATTAATCTCTCCAGTATCTTACCAACTATAGAAGTTAAACTAACAGGTCTATAGTTACTTGGTAAAGATTTTGTTCCCTTTTTAAATATAGGCACCACATTGGCCCTGCGCCAATCCAGTGGTACTATTCCTGTCAATAATGAGTCAATAAAAAATTAGATACAATGGCTTTGAAATTACAGAGCTCAATTCTTTCAGGATCCGTGGGTGTATGCCATCTGGTCCAGGTGCTTTATCCACCTTTATTCTGTCTAAATATTTCTGGACCATATCACTTTTGAGCCATTGTGGATTTGGGGCTGTGTCACTACCACCCCCATTTTTGACCTGAGCTCCCCCATGCTCCTTTGTATACACAGAGCTGAATAAAGTACAGGTCCTTCTCAAAAAATTAGCATATTGTGATAAAGTTCATTATTTTCTGTAATGTACTGATAAACATTAGACTTTCATATATTTTAGATTCATTACACACAACTGAAGTAGTTCAAGCCTTTTCTTGTTTTAATATTGATGATTTTGGCATACAGCTCATGAAAACCCAAAAATCCTATCTCAAAAAATTAGCATATTTCATCCGACCAATAAAAGAAAAGTGTTTTTAATACAAAAAAAGTCAACCTTCAAATAATTATGTTCAGTTATGCACTCAATACTTGGTCGGGAATCCTTTTGCAGAAATGACTGCTTCAATGCGGCGTGGCATGGAGGCAACCAGCCTGTGGCACTGCTGAGGTGTTATGGAGGCCCAGGATGCTTCGATAGCGGCCTTAAGCTCATCCAGAGTGTTGGGTCTTGCGTCTCTCAACTTTCTCTTCCCAATATCCCACAGATTCTCTATGGGGTTCAGGTCAGGAGAGTTGGCAGGCCAATTGAGCACAGTAATACCATGGTCAGTAAACCATTTACCAGTGGTTTTGGCACTGTGAGCAGGTGCCAGGTCGTGCTGAAAAATGAAATCTTCATCTCCATAAAGCTTTTCAGCAGATGGAAGCATGAAGTGCTCCAAAATCTCCTGATAGCTAGCTGCATTGACCCTGCCCTTGATAAAACACAGTGGACCAACACCAGCAGCTGACATGGCACCCCAGACCATCACTGACTGTGGGTACTTGACACTGGACTTCAGGCATTTTGGCATTTCCCTCTCCCCAGTCTTCCTCCAGACTCTGGCACCTTGATTTCCGAATGTACTTTGGACCACTGAGCAACAGTCCAGTGCTGCTTCTCTGTAGCCCAGGTCAGGCGCTTCTGCCGCTGTTTCTGGTTCAAAAGTGGCTTGACCTGGGGAATGCGGCACCTGTAGCCCATTTCCTGCACACGCCTGTTCACGGTGGCTCTGGATGTTTCTACTCCAGACTCAGTCCACTGCTTCCGCAGGTCCTCCAAGGTCTGGAATCGGTCCTTCTCCACAATCTTCTTCAGGGTCCGGTCACCTCTTCTCGTTGTGCAGCGTTTTCTGCCACACTTTTTCCTTCCCACAGACTTCCCACTGAGGTGCCTTGATACAGCACTCTGGGAACAGCCTATTCGTTCAGAAATTTCTTTCTGTGTCTTACCCTCTTGCTTGAGGGTGTCAATGATGGCCTTCTGGACAGTAGTCAGGTCGGCAGTCTTACCCATGACTGCGGTTTTGAATAATGAACCAGGCTGGGAGTTTTTAAAAGCCTCAGGAATCTTTTGCAGGTGTTTAGAGTTAATTAGTTGATTCAGATGATTAGGTTAATAGCTCGTTTAGAGAACCTTTTCATGATATGCTAATTTTTTGAGATAGGAATTTTGGGTTTTCATGAGCTGTATGCCAAAATCATCAATATTAAAACAAGAAAAGGCTTGAACTACTTCAGTTGTGTGTAATGAATCTAAAATATATGAAAGTCTAATGTTTATCAGTACATTACAGAAAATAATGAACTTTATCACAATATGCTAATTTTTTGAGAAGGACCTGTATTTAATACATTAGCCTTCTCTTTGTCCCCAGTCACCCACTCTAGATTATTTTCTAAAGGGCCTACATACTCAGACTTGACCTTTTTACTATTAATATATTTGAAGAATTTTTGGGGGTTTGTCCTACTATCTTTTGCAATCTGTCGTTCGTTTTGAATTTTTGCATCCTTGATTTCCTTTTTACATATCCTGTTATATTCTTTGTAACATTTAAATGACACTAGTGTTCCCTCATTTTTATATTTTTTAAAAGCTCTTTTTTTGTAGTTTATAGCTTTTTTTAACTTTGGCCGTGAGACACATAGGTTTTATTTTTAGCCTTTTAAACTTATTGCCCATGGGAATATACTTTGCAGTGAGTTCACAAACAGTCTTTTTGAAGAATTCCCATTTCTGTTCTGTGCCCATTGATGCCAATATTCCCTCCCAGTCTAAGTCCTGGAGAGCAGCCCTCATCCTTGGAAAATTAGCTCTCTTGAAATTAAGTGTTTTTATCTTTCCCGTATGTGATTTTTGCTTACAGCTAACATCAAATGAAATCATGTTATGGTCACTGCTACCCGGGTGTTCCTTTATCTGAACATTAGTAATATGCTCTGCATGGTTTGAGATTACCAGGTTCAACAGAGCATCATTCCTAGTAGGGGCCTCAATAAACTGGGCCATAAAATTGTCCTGCAGTAGGTTTATACATTTTTGCCCTTTAACTGTCCCAGCAGTGCCATTACTCCAGTCAATTTCTGGGTAGTTAAAATCCTCCATTATTATCACCGTCCCAGCCCTTGCAGCCCTTTCCATCTGTGCAAGGAGCTGAGTCTCCACCTCCTCATTAACATTGGGTGGTCTATAAAAAACTCCAATGATTAACTTTGAACTACGCACATCTGTATGCAGTTCCACCCATAATGCTTCTGACTCATCACACTCTCCATCCACCAGGTCCTCTTTCACACTCGCTTTGAGATCACTTCTCACATAGAGACAGACCCCTCCACCTTTCCTTTTTACCCTGTCTTTCCGAAAGAGTGCATAGCCAGGAATATTAATAGCCCAGTCATGTGAGGAATGAAGCCAAGTTTCAGCAATACCGATTACATCATAGCTCTCCTCATGCACCAGAGCTTCCAATTCACCTATTTTGCTTGGCAGACTTCTGGCATTGGTGAACAAACACATTAATGCATTAATATATTTTGACCGATAACATACTATCCTCTTGGGTGTTCCGAGATTGCAACTAGGACTTGCTACTATACTTACCTTGGGTTTATGTGCTTTGGTTACCCTACCACTAATGCCCCTAATACTACCCTCTGGAATATGTTCCACGCTGACTCTCACTATCTCTGGACCCTCCCCCCGTCGCCTAGTTTAAAAACCCTCTAACTTTTTGGCCATCCTTATTCCTAGCTGATATGCATCCTCCTCATTTAGGTGCAGTCTGTCCCTTCTATAGTACTGGTTATCGACTGAGAAGTCGGCCCAGTCCTCCAGGAACCCAAACCCCTCCTTACTACACCAGCTCTTCAGCCACTTCTTCACTTCCCTAATCTCCCTCTGCCTTTCTGACATGTCATACCCCATGATTTCCAATGAGTATGGTTCATATCTGTGCGATTTCAAAGTAGTCCCTGCACTACTTTGGTCCCACTTTGATATGACTTGAGGTCCATAGACCTCAAGAATATTCAGGCATTGCTCCAAGTTGCATCAAAATTGCAGCAAAAAATCGTGGCAAAATCATGCTAATTTAGGGTTGCAATAGTGGAAACAGAGCCTCATGTGACTTGAGGTACATAGGGCGCAATATTACACAGGCATTCCCAGAAGTTGGGGCCAAGTTGCAGCGGCAAAGTGGCAGCAAATTAGTGTGACTTTCAGGTCGCAGCATTGTGAAAGAGATTCAAGGATATCTTTGAATTTTGCCCTATTATCACATGTGCATCCTGAAAGTGGGGAAAATTCATCCCTGCACTACCTTGGTTTGACTTTGATGCAATTTGAGGTCCATACACCACAAGATTACACAAACATTGCTTCAAGCCATGGCAAAGCTGTGCAATTTTAAGGTCGCACAAGTGCAAATGGGGCTTTATTCAAAGGTGTTATCATTTAATCTCATTAGGTTACTTTCACACTTATGTGACTTTTCATGCAGCTTTGAACCTCAGAGTCGCATTAAAAGTTACCCCCCATGAGTTCCATTCATATCTATCCAACTTCACCCATGTTCACATAGCTCTAAATTGACATGTTAAATTGCAGGCCAAATCGGCGCCTATTGACGGCAATAGAACTGTCCGAATTGGTGCGACACCACACAGATTCCCAAAAGTAGTTCCTACACTACTTTGGGCGACTTCAGGAGGCGATTTCTTACCTTCCAACTTTTTGAGATGGGTATAAGGGACACCTATTAGCAAAAGTATGTAGGCATAGGACACACCTCCTAAAACACCTTCTTAAAGGAGAATTATTAAAAAATATATATATTAGTTAAACCCCCAAGTGCTTTTTTTTTTTTTAACAATAATATCCCTTTAGATTGGCTTTAGGAATTTACACACAAAGCAATTTAGAAATTAGATGAAAGGTTTCGCGCTGGGAAACCCTTTTTGAAAGATAACAATTGCATTTTATATAAAACTATTAGGGCTGCAACTAACGATTATTTTCATAATCGATTAGTTGGCCGATTATTGTTTTGATTAATCGATTAATCGGTTAATAAACATAAAAAAAAGTAATTTTGCTGCGATTTGCATTTTTTTGGGCCAATTTGTTGTGTGGCAGATTACAAAACACAAATTGCCGCAAAAACACATTACATGCTTTTCTGCAGCTTCTTCATTTAAGTATATTAAACCAAAAAAACAAAATGGCACCGTTTTGCGTTAAAAAAAGTCCTTGCCCTTTCCAAATACTCAGCAGCTGAAAAAATCATGGATGTGAACGTGTCCCATAAGAAACCATGTAAATGACCTGTAGTGTGTTTCTGCAAAAAAGCACCAAAAAACTGAGGAGTGACCCGGGCCTGAGATGTTTAGTAACATAATGGGGTTAAAAAAACTAAAAATTAGTACAAAAAAAGCAAATAATCGCTACTGTAGGGGGTTCATTTTTTACTGTGGGACACTGAAAGTAATATTTACAGTAGCGATTTGCTCTTTTTGTACTATAAAGGGCTAATTTTAGTTTTGTTTTAACCCCATTATGTTACTGGCCGATTAATCGATTATGAAAATTGTAATCGATTAATTTCATAATCGATTAGTTGTCGAATAATCGATTAGTTGTTTCGGCCCTAAAAACTATACAGATCAGAACAAAATGAGGGACAAATGAGGAGGAAAGAGGGACAGAGGGACTTTGTTCCAAATCAGGGACAGTTGAGACCTATGTGATTTCACTAGATATCTGTGCAGGAAAGTGCACTGATGTCTCTATAATCGCTCACAAAGTCGGGCTGAGGCCCCTTTCACACTTGGGCGACTTTTCCTGCGACTTTGGTCATCAGAGTCGCATGACAAGTCATACCCCATGATTTTCAATGTGTACCATTTATATGTGTGCAACTTCAAGTCACACCGACTTCAAAGTAGTCCCTGTACTACTTTGGTCCTACTTTGATACGAGTTGAGGTTCATAGACCTTAAGTTTACACAGGCATTCCCTGGAATCGTGGAAAAATTGCAGACGTAAATTTGCGTGCCTTTTTCTGCGACTCCTGCATCCATAGACCTCAAGATTACACAGGCATTGCTTAAAGTCGCATCAAAATCGCACAACTTTCAGGTCGCACAAGTGTGAAAGGGGCCTAAGTCACTGTGCTGAGTACTATTATACCTAGAATATAAAGTATTCCCACCATCAAAAACTAGTAAATGGATGTTCTCAATATAATTGTGCTCAAATGGCTGAAAATCACACATATGGTATCACCTACTGAAAGCTTACATTGTACTCAGCAGCATATGCTGAAAAGAGGTGAAAGCCTATTAGCCAATGCCACATCAGCATGAGCATGGTTGTTACTATAATATTAATGCCTGAAATGCAAAACATTATTGTATAGAATTAAACATTAATAAATGTATTTTCTCTGCAGGTATGAGCTCAGCTCTGTAGCATAGTGGTATTCCCTGCTGCCCTCAAAGGTTTAAGCCATGAGTTAAAATCCTACTCATGGCATCACCTCCTGAAAGTGTGCATTTTACTCAGCAGCATATTTCTCCCGTTGCTGTGTTCTTCCGCGCAGTCGGTTACCCGCTAATAAAAAAAAGCTGCTCTTCTTCTGTGGCGGTCTTCCTTCGCTGTGATGTCACCCGCTGTGTGGCGTCTCTTACATAGTCATGGAGCGGGATCTCCGGGTGACGTTATCAGATGACCACAGAAGTCCGACACAGAAGAAGAGCAGCTTTTTTTTTATTAGCGGGTAACCGACTGCGCGGAAGAAGACAGCAGTGGGAGAAGACGGCGGTGGCAGGAGAGACGGCTCGGGGAGAAGACAGCTCGGGGAGAAGAAAAATCACACACTAGTAGATGTTTGTGCTACGCTCAATAGGCTAGTGGTTAGCACTTATACCTTGAAAAACTCAGGCTTTGAAGCACTCGTGGGTTCAAATCCCACAGAGAGATACTAAAAAATTGAATTGGTGAAAAAAAGGTAAATGACAATTAGCCAAAGCAGCATATGCTGAAAATAGGTGAATGCCAATTAGCCAATGCACTTGTATTCAATAATATTATGGTGTGGAATTCCAAACATCACACACTAGCTGACGGGCAGTTTACATTTCTTTGTTTGTTTATTTTAATTTGCTTGTGAAAAAAATAAACATAGCTGTTGGAAGGTATTTGAACTTGTACCATGAGAGCTGTGGAGACATCTGAGCAGACCACTAAGCCATTGTGCTATGTACAAGACCTGCATAATAGTGTAGTATGATTAAAGAATGAACATAAATAATTACCACTTTATAGCCACCTAAATAAAATAAAAAAACATGAAAAAAACAACATACAACAAATAGGTAACCTAAATGTTTAATACATGTAACTTTACAGAATAGCAGACATTACTATGTAATAATCATTCATAACTGCATTCGTTAGCAAAAGTAGGAAAATAACTAGGAATACTAATTGCAATATACATCAATAGATGCACACGAGGTAGAGCACATCTCACATAAAAATGTTTCTTTCACATACATGGATCATGGTTACAGTGCAGTGCTATATAATAACTTAGTGGAAATTGGCATTTGCATGTACACGGATTCGCTAATTAGCACGGATTCGCTAATTAGCATGGATTCCATATTTACTAACACTTGTTTGCTGCTAATAGCGCTCTTTTTCATTTGCAAATTCGCACGTTGAATTTTTAATTGGCTAAAATGGGAGCTATTATTTGAAATAGTGCTCAGTACTTCCTAGAGTTATAGTAAATGACCCCACTATCTTTTACTTTTTGCTATAAAAAAAGATCCCACATTTAAAAAAAAAAAAAATTTTTCTCAGTTTAAGCCGATATGTATTCTTCTTTATATTTTTGGAAAAAAATTGCAATAAGCATATATTGATTGGTTTGTGCAAAAGTTAAAGCGTCTACAAACTATGGGAAAGATTTATGCAATTTTTATTATTATTATTTTTTCACAGTAATGGTGGCGATCTGCGATTTTTATCGAGACTGCGATATTGTGGCGGACAGATCGGACACTTTTGACACATTTTTGGGACCAGTGACAATTATACAGCGATTAGTGCTGTAAAAATGCACTGATTACTGTATAAATGTCACTGGCAGGGAAGAGGTTAACACTAGGGGCGATAAAGGGGTTAACTGTGTTCCCTAGGTGTGTTCTAACTTAAGGGGGGATGGGACTGTCTAGGAGGAGAGAGAGATCGGTGTTCATACTTAGTATGAACACACGATCAGTCTCCACTCCCCTGAGAGAACTGGGATCTGTGTGTTTACACACACAGATCCCGGTTCACGCTCTGTCCTGAGCGATCGCGGGTGCCCGGCGGTCATCGCACCCACCGGGCACTCGCATCGTCGTGCGTGCCCCTAGTAGCCAAAAGGCAAAGCGATGTAAGGTAACGTTGTTTCGCCCAGTCATGCCACTCTGCCGCAGTAAAAATGCGGCGGCTGGTCGGTAAGTGGTTAAATCAGAGTCCATGGCTTGGTATTTTGGACAGCTATTGTATCTAAGAGAAATTCCCAAAACATAGCCTATTGGTGATAAAAGGAAAAAAAACTGTGCCAACCCTCTTAGCCCAAACCCATTCCAACACCTAAAAAATATTAACTAGGTCGGTAATCAAGATAAAAAAGTCCAACAAATGTTGCACCAATTGAAGTCCAACAAGTATTGCACCGTGAATGATCTGAAAAAAGTCCACAAATCCTTATGTCAGGCAAACACTGAGTGCAGCACCACAGTGACTAATCAAATCTTGTTGTGAGGTATCCACCACCAAATAGGGAAGTAGCTTACCAGAAGGCAAGCGGTTTGGGACATTCGACTGTAACCCAGCCGCGGCCTTTGATACTGTAGCAGTGATCCTCCCTTAGTCAGCAGGCGAACTCCGTTCGGGTTAGCCCCACACACATCCAGATCGTAAGACCCCCAAACATAGAATAGATAAAAAGGGCAGACCAATAGTGTAAGTCCGTTTTCCAAAATGTAATAAAAAGCGTAAGTTATACTTACAGAGTAGAACGATAAAAACAGCATGTAACAATATAGTTGCCGGCCGGCATACCAGGAGCCTCACTCCTCGAGCGTGGTGACGTCACTGAGCGTCCTCCTAGACGCGTTTCATCATTTACGTAGACGTTTTCAATAGGAGTGGGCACTGCAGAGACGCATCACGCTTAAAAAGGCCGGACCCCATTGTGAGATGCACGGAACGGCCATCTTTGTTGTGGGCAAATTTACCCTTACTAGTGGAATAACCAATACTCTCGCCGCTTCATGTACCGAAGCAAGACGCAGAAAGTAGTTATATGGATCTAGTGGGCCCTATCTTATTGAAATCGCAGGACTCAGCCTGCGGGCAGAAGATACGGCTAGCCCACCCAGAGAGGATATAAATGTAATTAGCCTTAATAGGGTTTTACATATACCGGAAATAAGTAAACCTCACGGATACATACTAAAAATAAAAAGTGCTCATTAATTATATATATAGCGGTCACATATAAGTGTCCCCTATATAAGAGTATATATTAACAAGTTCATCTCTATTATGAAAAAAGAGTGACATCTAGTGGGGAAAACGAAAATAGCATTAAAGCTGATTTTCTTAAATCCAATATCAAGTGCTCTAACACACAAACAGAAATTAAAAATCCCCATGAACCCAACATAATAAATTAAATTAATTGAATAAAAATATTAATTGAATAAAATTAATTAAATAAAAAATTATTATATATGTAATGTGATTATAATTAAGTGAATAAGTAAGTAGAATGTGTAAATATTTGATTAAATAATTAATAAACCACAAATAAATGTGTTAAAAGAGAAAGGATGGAAGGGAGGGGGAGGGGGGAACCCCATACATAACCAGCCCTCATCCGTGCATCACACACCGGGTTTACATAAAAGATATTACTAAGCATTATTAATAAACGCATTCACATCGGTTTCTATGTTCAACCCATAAGGTGAATAGGTCTTCAAACGATGGATCCAGGCCATTTCTAGCCTAGAAATTTCCCTAACTAAATTACTCCCCCTCCAGTTCGCTTTAAATTTATCGATACCCAAGAAAAGGGTGTTTGAAGGGTCTTTATCATGTTTAAGCAAGTAGTGCTTTGACACGGAGTGGTTCTTAAAACCTGTCAAAATATTTGTTATATGTTCGTTGAGTCGTACCTGAAGTGGGCGTTTGGTCCGTCCCACATACTGCAGGCCACATGGGCACTGCAGCAGGTACACAACTCCGGTAGAAGCACATGTGATACAGGGTTTGATGGCATGTTGAAACCCCGTAGCAGTAGATGTAAAGGTGGTCGTTTGTCTATCGTGATTTGGATTTAAAGAGCACACTCTGCATCTCCTGCATTTATAATACCCTGTGAGTTGTTCAAAGAAACCCCTCCCAGCAGTTCACAACTCCAGGGGCAATGCGATTTTTCAAAGATTGAACCCCTCTAAAGATCACCCTCGGCCTATCCGTAAGTACATCTTTCAACACACTGTCGTTGGCCACAATGTGCCAATGTTTCCCAACCAGCTGTTTGATAGCCCTATGCTGGATGGAATAAGTTGCAATGGAGGGTACCCAAAGTGGAAATTGACCACCATCTCTTGGTTCACGTTCCACCAGAAGATCTTCTCTTCTAGTGTTTTTAACTAAGTCCAAGGACTCCTGCAGGGCGTCCGCCATATAACCTTTTTCCAGGAAACAGCCTGTCAACGCCTCGGCCTGTTTTAGAAATTCCTGGTCATCAGAGCAATTCCTCCGCAGCCTTAGATATTGGCTCTTTGGAACCGCTCTGAGCCATGATGCATGGTGGCAACTCCCGACAGGAATAAAATAATTCTTGTCTGTTTCCTTGAAGAACGTTGAAGTTACAAACTGGTCACCTCTTATGGAAATCCGTAAGTCCAAATAATGGACTTCAGTTTGACTAGCCACATATTTCAACTCTATGTTCCTCTGGTTGTTATTTAAAGTGGACATGAACTCAATCAAATCCTGGTGTGGTCCATCCCTTAGGAGGAGGATGTCATCAATATACCTCGCCCAGAAGACCACCTGGGGCATATCCCTGGTATAGATGACATCCTCCTCCCATCTGGCCATGAAAAGGTTGGCCAGACTCGGGGCATACTTTGCTCCCATAGCAAATCCAGTATCCTGCCGATAGAAGTTGCCATTGAACCAAAAGTAGTTGGAAGCAGCAGCAAATCCCAAGAGGGCCATCAGGAATTCAATCTGCCGAGATCGGAGTCCCGAATCCCTTTCCAGATAAAATTGTACCGCCTCAAACCCCAACTCGTGGGGGATGATGGTATATACGGATGTAACGTATCTAAGGCTGCGGAGGAATTGCTCTGATGACCAGGAATTTCTAAAACAGGCCGAGGTGTTGACAGGCCGTTTCCTGGAAAAAGGTTATATGGCGGACGCCCTGCAGGAGTCCTTGGACTTAGTTAAAAACACTAGAAGAGAAGATCTTCTGGTGGAACGTGAACCAAGAGATGGTGGTCAATTTCCACTTTGGGTACCCTTCATTGCAACTTATTCCATCCAGCATAGGGCTATCAAACAGCTGGTTGGGAAACATTGGCACATTGTGGCCAACGACAGTGTGTTGAAAGATGTACTTACCGATAGGCCGAGGGTGATCTTTAGAGGGGTTCAATCTTTGAAAAATCGCATTGCCCCTGGAGTTGTGAACTGCTGGGAGGGGTTTCTTTGAACAACTCACAGGGTATTATAAATGCAGGAGATGCAGAGTGTGCTCTTTAAATCCAAATCATGATAGACAAACGACCACCTATACATCTACTGCTACGGGGTTTCAACATGCCATCAAACCCTGTATCACATGTGCTTCTACCGAAGTTATGTACCTGCTGCAGTGCCCATGTGGCCTGCAGTATGTGGGACGGACCAAACGCCCACTTCAGGTACGACTCAACGAACATATAACAAATATTTTGACAGGTTTTAAGAACCACTCCGTGTCGAAGCACTACTTGCTTAAACATGATAAAGACCCTTCAAACACCCTTTTCTTGGGTATCGATAAATTTAAAGCGAACTGGAGGGGGAGTAATTTAGTTAGGGAAATTTCTAGGCTAGAAATGGCCTGGATCCCTCGTTTGAAGACCTATTCACCTTATGGGTTGAACATAGAAACCGATGTGAATGTGTTTATTAATAATGCTTAGTAATATCTTTTATGTAAACCCGGTGTGTGATGCACGGATGAAGGCTGGTTATGTATGGGGTTCCCCCCTCCCCCCTCCCCTTCCCTTCTTTCTCTTTTAACACATTTATTTGTGGTTAATTAATTATTTAATCAAATATTCACACATTCTACTTACTTATTCACTTAATTATAATCACATTACATATATAATAATTTTTTATTTAATTAATTTTATTCAATTAGAATTTTTATTCAATTAATTTAATTAATTAATTCATTCATTATTTAATTCAATTTAATTTAATTTATTATGTTGGGTTCATGGGGATTTTTCATTTCTGTTTGTGTGTTAGAGCACTTGATATTGGATTTAAGAAAATCAGCTTTAATGCTATTTTCGTTTTCCCCACTAGATGTCACTCTTTTTTCATAATAGAGATGAACTTGTTAATATATACTCTTATATAGGGGACACTTATATGTGACCGCTATATATCTAATTAATGAGCACTTTTTATTTTTAGTATGTATCCGTGAGGTTTACTTATTTCCGGTATATGTAAAACCCTATTAAGGCTAATTACATTTATATCCTCTCTGGGTGGGCTAGCTGTATCTTCTGCTTGCAGGCTGAGTCCTTTGATTTCAATAAGATAGGGCCCACTAGATCCATGTAACTACTTTCTGCGTCTTGCTTCGGTACATGAAGCGGCGAGAGTATTGGTTATTCCACTAGTAAGGGTAAATTTGCCCACAACAAAGATGGCCGTTCCGTGCATCTCACAATGGGGTCCGGCCTTTTTAAGCGTGATGCGTCTCTGCAGCGCCCACTCCTATTGAAAACGTCTACGTAAATGACGAAACGCGTCGAGGAGGACGCTCAGTGACATCACCACGCTCGAGGAGTGAGGCTCCTGGTATGCCGGCCGGCAACTATATTGTTACATGCTGTTTTTATCGTTCTACTCTGTAAGTATAACTTACGCTTTTTATTACATTTTGGAAAACGGACTTACACTATTGGTCTGCCCTTTTTATCTATTCTATGTTTGGGGGTCTTACGATCTGGATGTGTGTGGGGCTAACCCGAACGGAGTTCGCCTGCTGACTAAGGGAGGATCACTGCTACAGTATCAAAGGCCGCGGCTGGGTTACAGTCGAATGTCCCAAACCGCTTGTCTTCTGGTAAGCTGCTTCCCTATTTGGTGGTGGATACCTCACAACAAGATTTGATTAGTCACTGTGGTGCTGTACTCAGTGTTTGCCTGACATAAGGATTTGTGGACTTTTTTCAGATCATTCACGGTGCAATACTTGTTGGACTTCAATTGGTGCAACATTTGTTGGACTTTTTTATCTTGATTACCTACCTAGTTAATATTTTTTAGGTGTTGGAATGGGTTTGGGCTAAGAGGGTTGGCACAGTTTTGTTCCTTTTATTTGATTTTGGTGCCTGTCACACTATCACTGCTGCCTATATTTAGGTTTTGTATTAATTTTAGTGCTAGCGCAGTTTTTTACCTTTCATATGGTCTATTGGTGGTACTTGAGGACAGCGTTGAGAACTACTGATCTATAGGACCTGCTGTTAGCACTGTGGTCCTTGGACCTTCAGGGTGTAGTACCAGTTTCCTCCAGTGGGTGTCTACCAGCAGCCAGCAAGTTCCATAAATTAGATTCCACCTGATGCTAGCTGCTGGGTGGGTATTTAGCACCACTTTGGGATGTTCACAGAGCTTCAACTTTTTAATGTGTGTGCCCGTACTCTGCTGTTCATGGAAACCTGTGATCTTAATCCTGATCCTACCATCTGTACATGTTCCCCTGAACCGCTTGATCCTGCCATTTGTATCTGCTTTCATGAACCTGACTACTATTATGGCCCTGTCGTTGTTGACCTATTTTACCCACTGAACCCACTGCCCTACTTTGCCTGATTCCCCTTATCTCCTGTTTGTTTATCTTTTGTATATAGTTAGTTAGCCAGCTAGGTGTGTCACTGACTTGTCTAAGTTGCTTTTTTATGTTGTTGTTTTTTTTTCATCATTTCATCAGTGCTGTGTACCGTAAACAATATTGTTTTTTTCACTTAGATTTGAGTCCAGTTGCCTCTGTGCAGCTCCACATTTCTGGTCAAATCCGCTCTGCAGGATATCAGCCCTCAGCCAAACATTCATATCTCCAAAGGACTGGCATCTGGCAACACTATAGCAACAGATATACTGTAAATAGAGGCTAAAATGGTGATGTCTTTGAAAATAACAGATAGGAGGGTTAAAGCCCTGTACACACGACCGGTTTTCCCAGCAGGAAAACTGCCAGGAGAGCTTTTGGCTGGGAATCCCGGCCGTGTGTATGCTCCCTAGCAGTATTCCGACAGAAAAACTGCCGGAAAAAAATAGAGAACCTGCTCTCTATTTTCCCATCGGGATTCCCGGCAGAGTGTTTCCTGCCGAGAAAACCGGTCGTCTGTATGCTTACCTGAAGGGGAAATAAACCGTGCATGCTCGATAACAATTTGACGCATGCGCGGTAGCATAGAACGTAATTTAGCCGGCTCGTCATAGTCTTTGACGTCATCGCGTTCTTGCCATTCAAAAGAACGGCGGGTCTTTTGTGTGGCCGTGTGTATACATGGCTTTTCAAGGCAAGCTTGGCAGGAATCCCATCAGGAAAGCTGACGGTTTTCAAACAGACGGGATTCCCGGCCATGTGTACAGGGCTTTAGTTGCATTTAACATAGTTTGCCTGTTTTTGGTTCTTCTGCAGAGTCTAATTTGCTCAGAATAAGTACAGTTCTAAGAAAGTCACTGGTTTCAGTAATAACTCAGCATTCTGACATGATTTTGATGGAATATTGAGAGCTCACAAGCTAAAGATGCAGTTATCTGCAGCTTGTGCACTCTGGTCTCTGAGAAGGGCATTTACATAAATGATATAACCAATCAAAGGATCTGAGGAGTGTGCTGGGGGGATGTTAAAGTGTTTTATGATAGTTCGGTGACCACAGTTTTTCTGGTTGCATCAATATTTATATAGGGGTGTTAGATCTCCAACAGACTACTATTCTCTTTTCCTTTTGTGTGAATGAGTATTACAACTGTAATTTTATAATGGCAGGATTTTTTGGAATATGAATAGATTTTAAGAGCTGGGTTGGAAGCAAAGGGTAGCTCCAGGTCAAGTAGAGCCAGTATAAAATATGTATTCCTCTAACTAGTTCTATTTTTATGGACACAATTGTGATGAATCAGAGCTAGGTTAATGTAAACTGATGCAAGTACGTTTACATCGGACTGCCTTTGGATCTAATATGAATCCTAAAAGTTCCAGTAACTAAAGGGTTTTAAGCACTTAACAGACACAGATGTGACAAAAAGTGACATCCATTCTGTTTTGCTCTGATTCAGCAGAGAATCTGTTCATGCTACACGCTGAACAGACTGGATGGCACCCATGTGAAAGGAGCCTTACTCACTAACTGATATTTAAAGACGAATCCAACTCACGTATGATTTATTGCACCCTCATCTTGTATATTCATGTGTTATCCATCCTTCCGTCATATTTCAGTGTGTGTGAATGAGGCAGCACTGGTTTACTAGAGAGTGTGTGAAGAGAACCAGTAAAGACAATTGCATTAATTGGGCTTTCTGCATAAATCCAAATGTTGTCTTTAATTATTATACCTGGAGAAACTTGCCTATGAATACTTGTTATTCTACCTTTAGGGCCTATGTCAATGGGCTTTGGGTTTGTGTCATTGGCATCAGTTTAACATTAGTTTGAAGATCTTCTAAGATCAATCAGAATTCATTGACAGGTGCATTTGACCTACACTTGAACTGATTCAAGTGAGTTATGTATTACTTTAGGCTTTACAGGAAAGTAAAATTAGTTTAGAACAAGCAAAAACCATTTGACACAGACCCCTAAGCTATGTCTTACTTTGTCCAAGCTTGACAGTTTAGCAAAACTGTCAGAGTGTCAGAGGTCATCTGAAGTTTGATAGTTGCTGTCCTGTCAACTGCCTGACTTTATGCCCTTTATATTCAAAAAGAAGACAGTGCTCCCAAATCATCTGAAAGACTAAATACTGTCAGACTTCAGGTGACCACTGATTAATTCAGCAATGGCAGGTCCCACATTTCTATTTTGACCGGCTCTTTTAAACATTTCCATGTCTGATTGGTGTATGCCTTTAAGGGAGGTAATATTATACAGTACAGAAGTATTTAGAAATTCAGACCATACTTTTATTTTACGTACAGAACTTCTCTCAAAGTCACATACATAATTTGTCAGAGATTTGTAAGAATACATTGTGGTTTCAAGATTACGCTAAAGCGTAATTGAAGATGTATTATGAAATATGACTTCATTTTATTGCCGCAATACCCGCAGACTGCTTAAAAAGTTAATCCCAAAGAGGCAATACCAAGCATTAGATGTGGAAATTCTATACTAATACTTTTTCTTCTAATGAACTATAAATCACTTTCAAGATCTTACATACACATGCATTAGCAGATCATTGCGGACTGGACTAATTCTCTAAGCGTGTCTGAATATATAGCAGCATGAAGACCTCTCTAAGAATATGTTAAGAAAAGTCAAATAAATTATATTTTACAGCATGAAAACACAGAAGTAGGGGATGGTACAATAAATATTAATAAGGAAAAAAATGTATCCAATCTTACATGGCAAAATGTCTTTCATGCAGAAATTAAAGCATTTCTGTTACATATACAAGTAGCTGAATTACACTATTTTAATTATTAGGTTTTATGTATCTGCTAAAGAAAGGTAAATTAGCATTGTTTAAAACTACTACTTAAGTGACTTCTTTGGGGAACTAAACACAAATAAGGACATTTCAGGCAATGTTCTACTGTATGTAAAATTGATATCAAAAATGTTTTAAAGAAGTTTTGTATGAATATCATTTTACCCATCAGGCCTATAAATAAACACTCTATCCCCTGGGTGCCTAAAGTCAGTATAAATCCTGGGTGAAATGCATTTAGTTATCCAAACCACTAAATAAAATAAACAACTGACATTTTTAGAAAATAAAGTAATTATTTTACCTTTTTTAATTTGTTGCTGCATCCCAGTGCTGCTGATCTCCAGCAGGCCCTTTGGCCCTTTGCCCATTTCTTTGCCCATTTCTCAGTGTTCCTCATAGTAATAACAATGGACCATGACTGTATAATGTATCTTATTATGAATCCCATGTGACACATTGACAATGAAGGTGCAGGTTGTAAGATGGGGACAGAAGTTGCCTGAGCAGGACCAAAACTTATTATTTTAATGAAAGCTGATGATATGAAAGTTGATGATTAATTCACCAAATGAAGGAATCACAAAAAATGGAGCTAGTTTACTAAATATGACACCAGAAGAATGCCATCTGCTTAGTAAACTATCTAACATGTCAACAGGATCTGCCATGTGGATGATCCTCTGCTCTAATGGTGTGGAGAATCCCTGCTCTTTACTGTTGAACTGTTGTGAGTAAAATGAGAGGGAGCAGATTTACCAACCCCCTAATAGTCCTACAAAGTAAATATAAGTGCACTACATATTGTATGCCGTCCTCATGCTTGGCAGAGGGCATTATTGAGGGTCACAGAGTCCTTATACCATTGTTGTTTGGGATTCTGGTACATGTTAAATTGCGCCACTGGACCCTAACATGTGGGCGTGGGTAACATGCAGCCATAGAGAACATAGCGTGAGTGACAGGCTTACTGAGATGTTTTACCCGCAAGCTATTAATCTCTCTAAACAACAGGCTTCCAAATGTGGTAGGCAAAGGGAGGTACATTATTAACCACTTCAGCCCTGGAAGGATTTACCCCCTTCCTGACCAAGCCATTTTTTGCAATACGGCACTGTTTCACTTTAACCGACAATTGCGCAGTCCTGCGATGTTGTACCCAAACAAAATGTACCGTATATACTCGAGTATAAGGCGAGATTTTCAGCCCTTTTTTTGGGGCTGAAAGTCCCCCCCTCGGCTTATACTCGAGTCATCGAAATTTTTACATTGTAAATATGACCTGTAAAGAAGTTGCGGCTGCAGCGTCCATCGTTCAAATTCCGCGGCGTCCATCATTCAAATTCCGCGGTCTCTTCCTGTTCCTTCCGTGATAGGCGAATCTCATCAGACACTCTCCGCCTATCACGAACGTTCTCTCATCCTCAGTTTTCCAGCAGACGTCTGTGATTGGTGGAACACCCAACACAGTGTCTGCTGGGAAAACTGAGGATGAGAGAATGATCGTGATAGGCGGAGAGTGTCTGCTGAGAATCGCCTATCAAGGAAGGAACAGGAAGAGACCGCGGAATTTGAACGATGGACGCCGCAGCCGCAACTTCTTTACAGGTAATATTTACAGTGTAAAATAGGGAACAGCGAGCTAGGGAACAGTGGGGCATCGGCTTATACTCGAGTCAGTAAGGTTTCCCAGTTTTTTTGGCAACATTAGGTACCTCGGCTTATACTCGAGTCGGCTTATACTCGAGTATATACGGTATGTCTTTTTTTCCCCACAAATAGAGTGTTCTTTTGGTGGTATTTGATCACCTCTGCAGTTTTTACTTTTTGCGTTATAAACAAAAGAAGAGTGACAATTTAGAAAAAAACACAATATTTTTTATTTTTTGCTATAATAAATTTCCCCAAATTAAAAAATAGATAAAAAAAATCTTCATCAGTTTAGGCAGCTATATATTCTTCTACATATTTTTGGTAAAAAAAAAAAACGCAATAAGCGTATATTGATTGGTTTGTGCAAAAGTTATAGTCTCTACAAAATAGGGGATATATTTATGGCATTTTTATCATTATTATTTTTTTAAGTAATGATTTTTTTTGCAAAATCTTTTTTATTGAGGTTTTCATTAGTACACAAAACTAGCCCATGCAGGGGCCAAACATTTGCCCACGCAGGGGCCGTTCCTCTGTTGCGACAACATACCACAACAGGGCACAACATACAACATAAACAAACCGACTTACACTATAACCCCAATTAGGGGAGAGGTTCAGTTCAGGAGAATCTGTGCTCAAATTGGTACTGACAGGATAATGCAACATGAGAATAATTGGGTCAATATATTAACAAATTAGAGATATATCGTTACTCTAGGAAGTGGTTACCGCATCAGTTGCTGTGGTATTATCATCTAGCCAGCAGGTCCACACCTTCTCAAATTTTTGTGGACAACCCCTGCCCGAGTAGTTAGCTTTATATAGGGGCAAACTAGCATTCACCAGGCCCTTCCAGAATCTGACAGAGGGGGGAGCCGATTGTTTACAGGTCATCGTGATGGCCTTACGAGCATAGTACAGTAACAGGGATATGAGTATTTTTCTGGCTCTGATCATTGACATTTGTTCCACCAGTCCCAGCAGACAATATTTAGGGTCATAAGGAACAGGAGTCTTAGTGACCTTAGCAATCAACTTGAGTAATTCTTTCCAATAGTGTTCTATTGCTGGGCAAACCCCCAAAAAATGGAAAAAGTCATCCGATTGATAGGTGCAATGCCAGCACGCCAGAGAATGCGCCGGCGACATCTGGTGCAGCCTCTTAGGCGTGTAGTGAGCTCTATGCACAATTTTGTATTGGACTATTTTGTCCCTTGCTGAGACCAGAGGGGAGAAGGAAAAGTCCCAAATCTCCCTCCAGTCGTCCTCATCCAGCTCCGGTATGTCCCCCACCCATTTCCAGAGGAGGGAGGACAGCCCGGGGCCGGCAGCAACCAGCAGGGACCCATAAAGCTGAGACGTGGGTTTCTCCATTTCTTTCACCCGAAGGGTGGATTCGAGCTCAGAGTATACCAATTCAACTGGTTGGCCTAAAAATTGACACCTGTAGGCATGAGCAATTTGAAAATACCTAAAATGGGCCCGTGCAGACATATTAAATTTGGTGCATAAAACGTGAAGGGGGTGATCTCTCTGTTGGTGATAACATGTTTAAGGGTCAATATTTTGTATTTGGCCCAGGACTGTGGGTCCGGTATGGTATTGAACTGTGATAGGTTAGGATTCAGCCACAGGGGGGTGTGAGGAGACCAAGAGTTCGGCTGGGGTGCCCTCAGCGCCTCACCCACCTTCCATGCCTGCAGAGTGGTAGGCGATCTGCGATTTTTAGTGGGACTGTGACATTGCGGTGGACAGATCAGACATTTTTGACACATTTTTGGGATCATTGACATTTATACAGCAATCAGTGCTATAAAAATGCACTTATTACTAGACATGTGCACACTGAAATATTTCGTTTCGGAATTTCGTTTTCGTCCGAAAAATAAATTTATTTAGTTACTCCTGAAATTAGTTTTTATTTATTTTGTTTTTCGTTAGAAATTGCATTAGTCACAAAATCTGAATTAATTAAGGTTGAATCTGTCATTGAAGGCTTATGGTGTCTGTCGAATGTTCAAAGAAGATTTGACGGAGCAGCGAAACTGTATGACGCTGCAATCATACATTTCCGGTCGAATGTTCCACCTACAAGCTATAGTACAATTCTAATGTTGTATGACTAGTAATAATTATATTTATTAATTACTATTACTAGTCAACCAACATTAGGATTCTTCTATAGCCTATGGGCGGATGCATTTGACCGGAAATGTACGATAGCAGCGTTGTACAGTTTAGCTGCACCGTCTAATCTTCTAACTTTCGACAGACACCATAAGCCTTCAATGACAGATTTGACGTTTGTATGTTTTTCAATGCTTTGTCGAATCTTCGTCGTTCATGTTGAATTGTCAAGTTAGTTCTAGCTATTTTACTGCTCCTCCTCTTTGGTTACAATCAGCCAATAACATTCATCATCATCATTATTTTTATTTTACTTCCCCCCACCCAATTCCAGCAGCGATCTTTTCTCTATATGTCGAATCTTTTCTCTCTATAATGTCGAATCTTTTCTCTCTATGTAGAATAATCTTGGACTAATAGAGTTAAGGTTAGGCACATTCGACCACAGGTTCGATAGACACAGATTGTTATTGTCAGCGTCACGTCGAATCTCCTATCTATATCGAAATGTTGTCACAACGAAAACGAAAATAACGTATTTGTTTATGTCGGATCTTTCAGTTTTCGGATTCTGTGCTTTCGTTTTCGTTTGTTAAAATGATAACGAAAATACCTGTAATTCGGACGAAAATGCATTCGGATGAAAACGAATGCACATGTCTACTTATTACTGTATAAATGTCACTGGCAGGGAAGGGGTTAACACTAGGGGGGCGATCAAGGGGTTAAATGTGTGTTCTAGCTGTGGGGAGAAGGGACTGACTTGGGGAGGAGACCGATCACTGTTCCTATATACTAGGAACTACAGATCAGTCTCCTCACCCCTGACAGAACAGGGATTTGTGTGTTTACACACACAAATCCTAGTTCTTACTCTGTCAGGAGCGATCGCGGGTGCCCGGCGGGCACGTGCATGGGCTCCTTAGGGACGTGGCGGGCACGCGCGCCCCAAATACATCTTAAAGCGCCTGTCATACAACTATAGCAATTTGCGCAGGAGTGCCATTCTGTCACCGTCAATTGACGGCGGGCAGTCGGCAAGTGGTTAAACGAGTCCCCACCTTCTGGTTTAATGAAAGACTAATATATTATGCATATGTAATATTTCATACTTTCTGTCAATTTTTTTTTATATACCGTATTTATCGGCGTATAACACACACTTTTTTCCCCTTAAAATCAGGGGAAAATCATGGGTGCATGTTATACGCCGATACTCACTGATCCTGGCTATCTCCGCTCACAGTCACGCCCAGTCCCGCCATTGGACCTGTGTTATGTCCATCATAGGGCGGGACTCGGCGTGACTGTGAGCAGAGCCGAGAAGAGCCGACTAGAGCCGAGTACACTCAGCTATGTGTATCTCGGCTCCACCCAGTCCCTGCATTCTCAGCGGCGTTCGCCCCGCTCCGCCCTGCGGCGATCTCGGCGGCGCCAATTTTGAATTTCGGACAAGGCTGCAATGAAAACTGGGGCAAGGCTGCACTGGACACTGGGGCAAGGCTGCAGTGGACACTGGGGCAAGGCTGCACTGGACACTGGGGCAAGGCTGCACTGGACACTGCTAGCAAGGCTGCACTGACAAGGCTGCACTGGACACTGGGGCAAGGCTGCACTGACAAGGCTGCAATGGACACTGGTAAGGCTGCATTTAAATGTAAGTTTTTTTTCCTTAAACTTCCCTCCTAAAAGTTTTTTTCCCTAAAATTCCCTCCTAAACTTGGGGCGCGTGTTATACGCCGATAAATACGGTATATAGATATATATTTATTTTATATATATATATATATATAGATATATATATATATATGTCTATATCTATATATAGATATAGATATATATCTATATATACACTATATTGTCAAAAGAATTGGGACACTTGCCTTTACACGCACATGAACTTTAATGGCATCCCAGTCTTAGTCTGTAGGGTCCAATATTGAGTTTGCCCACCCTTTGCAGCTATACCAGCTTTAACTCTTCTGGGAAGGCTGTCCACAAGGTTTAGGAAGGTGTCTATGGGAATTGTTTGACCATTCTTCCAGAAGCACATTTGTGAGGTCAGGCACTGATGTTGGACGAGAAGTCTCTGCTCAAAGCTGTTCTATCGGGTTGAGGTCAGGACTCTGTGCAGGCCAGCCAAGTTCCTCCACCCCAAACTCTCTCATCCATGTCTTTATGGACCTTGCTTTGTGCACTGGTGTGCAGTCCTGCCTCTCTTTTCACAAAGGATTTGAAACAGTTTTGTGCGCATCTCTGATGCATGTTGTCCTGGACAGCCTACTGCTATAATTTTGCAAACACCCTTTCATCATTGTATATACTAAATGCTGCACTAAAAATCAGTGCTCATATTTCATCTGGTAATCCAGCCAGGAAATCTGTTTTTCACAGCACAAACTCTCTATCAGAATGTATCAGTTTATATGGATGAGATAAGCCACTTAATACTGGCAGGGGTGATTATATTAGGCAGCTTTTATTTAATAATGCAAAAGCCTTTATGTTGAAAGGAAAACATTTTTTTTTGCTTTAACTGATTATAAAGTGTGAGCTGGAGATGACCAGGGGAAAAAAGCCAAAGAAAAAAAAAAACTGATGCAGCCATCACATCTAATGATTGGTGAGTTGCAATATAATACATTTTTGTGTTTTGGTTGGATACTGCTTTCACTACAAAGGTCTAAAGTGCATAACCCTTTAAAAACAGGACCAGGCTGTGTGCTTATTAATGGATCCAGCAAACCAGGAGAATATCAAACAATCAGGCTCAAGGAGACAAAGAGCCTCTCCGTAATACATTTATTAATCACACAAAATAAAAGTAATGCTCACATGAAAGTAACATGGAATTACTCAACATAGTTACAAGGCATAAGAAGGACTGGTGCTGCCTATATATACACTCCTGCAAATCATCGGCGGAAACCTGACCTCTTCTAGCACACATACGATGTACCTTCCTCACTCTAGGATCACTAGACACATTTCATCATCGTGCCCCTTATGACGTCAGCACTGACCTATTTTATCCCTCCTTTCTTCTTGCTCCCATTTTTATCCCTCTACCCTCTTAAGTTTTATCATAAACGTATTATTATTATACAGGATTTATATAGTGCTAACAGTTTGCACAGCGTTTTACAATGTGAGGGCAGACAGTACAGTTACAATACAATTCAATACAGGAGGAATCAGAGGGCCCTGCTCATTGGAGCTTACAATCCAAAAGGGACGGTTAAGTGATAAAAAAGATAATAACTGTGGGGGATGGGCTAATGAAGAAAATACAAGTACAGTAGTTAGTTGGAGGCAGAATAGGCTTCTCTGAGGTGAATTTTTTTTAGGTATCGCCCAAAAGTGGATAGTGTTGGAGATAGTCGGACAGATTGGGGTAGAGAATTCCAAAGAGTGGGAAAGGCTCAAGAGAAGTCTTGGTGACGAGCATAGGAGGAGGTGACAAGGGAATTAGAGAGTAGGAGGAATGAAGAGAACAATTTGGTTGGTATTTTGAGACTAGGTTAGTGATGTAGCTGGGAGCTTTTTAAGTTATTGTTAGCATTTTGAACAAATTTACAAAACTTATTTTGTTGGGTGAGGGGCAGCAGATGGAGGGATTGGCAGAGATGGTTAGCAGATACTGAGCAGTCTGTAAGGTGGAGGAGTCTGGCAGCAGCATTTATGATGGACTGAATAGGGTATAGCCTATTTAAATGTAAGTCAATGAGGAGGGAGTTACAGTAGTTGAGGCAAGAGATAACCAGGGAGTGAATTAGGAGCTTTGTTGTGTCATTGGTTAGGAAGGGGCATATTTTTGGGAGATGTTGCGGAGGTTGACACTGCATGCTTTGGAAAGTGATTGGATGTGGGGCTGAAAGGTGAGTTCAGAGTCCAGATTTACACCTAGCACCCTCGAATGCGGGGATGGGTTGATGGTTGTGCCATTGATCTTGACAGAAAAGTCAGCGGAAGGGGCAGGTGGGAGAGGAAATATTATGAGCCCAGTTTTGGACAAGTTGAGTTTGAGGAAGAGATGTGACATCCAGACTGATATGTTGGTTAGTAAAGTAGTAATGCGTGAGGAGATGATGTTGTGAGCTGATGTTGATGATGTTGTGAGGGTAGAGAAAACAATGTGGGTGTCATCAGCATAGAAATTATATTGAAAGCCATGGGAGGCTATCAGCTGACCCAGGGAGGAGGTGTAGATCAAGAATAGGAGAGGTCCTTGTTGCTATATGCACACTCATTGTCACCCTCACATGTGGCTGTATGTGTTCTTTGTTGTAATATCTAAGTCTCAAAAATGGCATGCTTTTCATTGTACTTTGATTTTTGGTTATAAATAAAACAATTCGAACCAGAGAATAGGAGAGAATAGGAGAGGTCCTTTGGGGACTCCAAGAAGAAAGGAAAAGGAGAAGAGGAAGTAGAATTGTAAGTGAACACTGAAGGTGCGGTGGGGTAGGTAGGATGAAAGCCAGTTAAGAGCACAACCATGAGACTAAAGGAGTAAAGGTTTTTGAGAAGGGGGGTTGACAACCATATCAAAGGCAGCTCAAAGGTCCAGAAGTAGGAGTACAGAATAGTGTTCATTGAGTTTTGCTGTTAGTAGATCATTAATGTGTTTTAGAAGAGCAGTTTCTGTGGAGTGTTGAGGGGAAATCCAGACTGAAAAGGATCAAGAAGGTTATTCTTAATGAGGTGGTCATTCAGTTGGTTTTGAGCCAGGCGTTCAAGGAGTTTGGAGGAAAAGGGTAGTAAAGAGATAGGGCGTAGTTTGTTAAAATTGGTGGGATCCAAAGAGGGCTTTTTAAATATGGGGGATAGGAGTGCATGTTTTAGAGAGTTGGGGAAGATGCCAGAAGAGAGGGAGAGATTGAAGATTTGGGTTAGAGAGTGTAGGATAGAGTCAGAGGGACACCACAGTGTTTGGGAGGGTCCAGGGGTCAGGTGGTCAGGTGGACATTAGAAATAAGTTTAGCAACCTCGTCTATAGTAGCAGGGTTAAATAAGGGAAGTGTTGATTGTACCTGTGGACAGGGTGGTGGGGATATATGGACATTGAGTGGTGGTGATATATGGAGAGTGGAGATTTCATCATTAATTAAATCAATTTTATTTTTAAAGTGATTGCCAATCTCCTGGGCAGTGAGAGAGTTAGTTGGTGGAAGCAGTGGAGTATGAAGTAGAGTTAAAGGTAGAGAGGAGTTGACGGGGACTGGATGAGAAGGTGTTAATGAGAGTGAAAAATAGGTCTGATTGGCAGTGTGGAGGCAATAAATGTATTTTTGAAAGGGCAGATTTATATTGATTGAAGTCTTTGTGGGATTAAGTCCTATGCCACAGATGCTTAAGAGTGCGGCTATGTTTTTTGAGTCATCTGTTTGCCAGGGTTCTAGGGGTCGGGCCTGATTCTGTGTGTGGTGAATGGGATGTGCTTGTTCAGGGTGAAGGACAGGGATCTATTGTAGACAGAGGAGGCTAGATTGGGGCAGGAGAGGGTTGAGATTTTGTCATAGAGGTGGTTAGTTGAAGAATACAGAAGAGAAGGGTTGACGTGATGAAGGTTTCCAAAGGTAATTGTAAGGTGTTTGGAGGGAAAGATGGTGGAAGACAGGGAGAGAGAGCGAAACTAATATAGTGGTGATCAGAGAGAGGAAAAAAAAATTTTGGAGGGGTTGCATGGAGAGCATAGGTAGAAGAATATATGGTCGAGGGTGTTTCCATCAGAGTGAGTAGAAGCATATACTCATTGCTTCTGGCCAAATGAGGACTTTAGACTAAGAAGTTTAGTATTAACAGGGATGTTTAAGTAGCCAAGAATGATTGTGGGGGTTTCTGAAGAGAAAAAGTAGGGTAGCCAATCAGAGAAATCATCAAGAAAAGTTGATACTGGTCAAGGGGGCAGGCAGACCATAGCAATTCTTAACTCAACTCCCTTGCATCCACTAGGTCTAGGAGAGTGAGTCCAGAGAACGCCACCATGGGATAGGGAAGCAAGAGAAGCAGTGTAGGATTCATGAAGCCAGGTTTCGGTGACAGCAAGTAGAATAAAGGAGTTAGTGACAACTAGGTCATGAACAGAGATCTGAGTTTGTTGCAGACAAAGTGGGCATTCCAGAGGGCACATGAGAAAGGGAGGCTGGTTTTTGGAAGAAGAGGAATGGAAACTAAATTGTGTGGATTGTGGCTGCTGGCAGAGGGTACTGGGTGATGGGTGAGTTAGGTACTGTTAAATGATGGAGGCCCAGGGTTTTGCAGATTTGTCTTCAGTGATTAGGAGAGGCAGAAGGGTGATGGAGGTAACATGAGTCTGCAATTTATATGAGGGAACATTCCTTAGCATCCTGGGGGTTTTATTAGCATGTGGGATTAGAATTAGGAGCAGTGGTGGCAGCTGGTGCTCAATCTTTTTAGGGGGGGCGGCAAAAAAAAAAACTTAAAGGTCCGCAGTCATCCCATTCATGGTCGCGGCTCCCCCGCCTTCTCCTCCTAGCTAATCCAGTCTTAAGATCCACCTCCTGTCCTGATTGGCCGGGAGGAGAAGCCAGAAGACAATAGCGAATATTGATTTGATAATGTTACAAGCCCAACCTTTTTGAAGCCAATTAATCATGTGCTTCCCAAAAAAAAAAAAACTCATAAAAAACCCATGAGTCCTGCGCCCCGCATGGAAATTAGGGGGTAGGCGCCCCCGCACCCCTTATAGACCGGCCATCGCTAATTAGAAGGAGGTGGTCAGTGCAGTAATAAGGGGAGGGCAGAAGTGAGGGTGATATATAGCCAAGAATGAAAAAGAGGTGAAATGAATAAACACGCTAACTCAAAAATCTTGTTTCAGAAGACAAGACTATTTTAGATTGAAAATACAGCAGTGTCTATTCTTTGGCATGAGAATTATAATTTCTAATGTCAGTAATATAGTGCCAAAATACATTCATCACCTTTCTATTAACACAATGGAGTTGATTTACTAAAGGCAAACAGACTGCTCACTTTGCAAAGGAATCAGAATTGGATGTTTGCATGCACATGACTGAATGATGGAAGCCAGCAAAGCTTCACCTCATTCACAAAGCTAAGGGAAAATTCCCTTGCAAAGTGAACACTCAATCGCAAAGTGAGCAGCCTATTTGCCTTTGGTAAATAAATCCCAATGTCTTAATATTGTCCATCAATC
Source organism: Rana muscosa (assembly GCA_029206835.1). Taxonomy (NCBI): domain Eukaryota; kingdom Metazoa; phylum Chordata; class Amphibia; order Anura; family Ranidae; genus Rana; species Rana muscosa. The sequence goes on along the minus strand of CM055116.1, from coordinate 1,074,847,306 downwards.
TCTTGGGATAGAGCACTTCTTGATGTACCAAATACTGCAGAATAGTCTGGAAATGTGTCATATGGCTTGTACTTTTGCATTTTCCCAACTCTAGTCCATTTGTCAGATTTAGTATAAAAAAATATGATCTGAATACTTATTAAAATAGAGTACCAAATAAAAAAAGGAACAGATTATTTATTAAAATAATGTACCAAATTAAATTATTATATGTTGTTATATATGAAGTAACCAATGTATACTAAAATTGCTAAATTTGGTTTTAACATCTAGGGTTTGTTAAACTTTAGTCATAGAGGGGCTAACAAACTCAGATCTAAAGAAACATTTTCAATTTCTTTTTATTGTTTAAAGGTTATATTTATGAATTTATACATTAAAATCAGTAGGCGCTATTATGTGTCAGAGCCCATCCCCACCATTTACAGCTATATGTTGAGTAGGAGAAGGGACATGTTTAGGTTCTTTACATGTGCGTATTGAAACATCAAAGATCCATTTACCATTTTTTCAAATAGATTTTTTTTCAGAAATTACATTGTGATGTGTTGTATTACCAGGTTAGATGTAATTAATGCTTTTCCACAGCTCTTAAAGCTCTTATAGCTAAAGATTATCCCGTAGCTGAATCTGTGTGAATGCCATAATTACAAGAGAAACCTAATATAAGTGTGTTGGAATATGCAGTTGTAGGTATTTAAGTGGCCTTCTGCCCTGTCATTATTCTAAACATAAATTAATGACTATTGCCCCTTTCAGAGAGTATGCAATATAAACGGAAGTTGGTATTCTATATTGCTTGCTCAGATGTAGTTGTACTAATTAATCAACAGAAGATAATTGGATACCATGAGTCATATTTAAAGATGACATGCATAGTTAAAATATGCCCATTATGTTCTTATTAGGAGCAGAAATCTAATACAAATTAAGGATAATATAATCACATCAGTCATCATAATTATAAATCAAACATCCATAATACCAAATGTATTAATTATTAAAAGTGATTTCTCTAAAAGCAAAAATAGAAATATATATACATATTTTTAATAATAATTAATTAAAGCAGTGAATGTTCTTTACCATAAGCCTACCACTAGTTTATTTAAGTCCCCAGAAAATGGGGGTATTTGTCCTTCCTTTTCTGAAATGAGGTGATTACAGCTGCAAGAATTTTAATCTGAACTAACTGCACATATACACTCACCAGCCACTTTATTAGGTATATCTTGCTAGTACGAGGTTGGAGACCCTTTTGCCTTCAGAAATGCCTTAATTCTTCATGGCATAGATTCAACAAGGTGTTGGAAACATCCCTCAGAGCTTTTGGTTCATATTGGCATGATAACATCACTCAGTTGCTGTAGATTTGTCCACCACATCCCTAAGGTGCTCTATTGGATTGAGATCTGGTGACTGTGGAGGCCATTGGAGTACAGGGAACTCATTGTCATGTTCTAAAAACCAGTTTGAGATGATATGAGCTTTGTGACATGGTGCATTATCCTGCTGGAAGTAGCCATAAGAAGATAATTACACTGTAGTCATAAAGGGATGGACATGGTCAGCAGCAATACTTAGGTAGACTGTGGCATTTAACCACTTCCCTACCCAGCCATAGTCAAATGACGTCCACAGATGGGATCTCCCATCCTGGGTGGACGTCATATGACGTCCTCGGCTTTGTAGGGGGATATCTGAATGATGCCTGCAGCTAGAGGCATCATTCAGATATCCTTTTGTTGTGCCGGCAATTCTGTGCACCATAAGAATGATCATAGCGGCAGTTCCACCGCTTGATCGTTCTTATAGGCGGCGGGAGGGGACAACCCCCCCAGCCCCCCCGCCGCCATCCGGTGCTTCTCCGGGCTCTCCCGTGCCATCGGGGACCCGGAGAGAATCGTCCGTCGCCGGTGGTGGGTCACGTGACGAGCATAGAGATGACTGGTGACCAGATGGTCACCAGTCATCTCTATGACCGTCGGAGGCCTGGGCGCGATGTGATGACGTCATTCCCGGGTCCTCAGATGTAAACAAAGCCGCCATTGCGGCTAGTAAGTATGAGATCAGCCTGGAGGAGAGATGTGGGGTCTTATTGACCCGGCATCTCTCAATAAAGAGGACCTGTCACACACATTCCTATTACAAGGGATGTTTACATTCCTTGTAATAGGAATAAAAGTGATCAAAAAAAAAAAGTTAAATAAGTGTAAAAATTTAAAAAAAATAAGTAAAATAAAAAAATAAATAATAAAAATAAAAAATTAAAACGCCCCTGTCCCCGGTAGCTCGCCATCAGAAGCGAACGCACAAGTAAGTCCCGCCCACATATGTAAACGCCGTTCAAACCACATATGTGAGGTATCGCCGCGTTAGTTAGAGCGCGTGCAACAATTATAGCACTATATCACTCTGTAACTCTAACGTGGTAACCTGTAAAAAAAATTAAAGCGTCACCTATGGAGATTTTTAAGTACCGAAGTTTGGCGCCATTCCATGAGTGTGCGCAATTTTAAAGCGTGACATGTTAGGTATCTATTTACTCGGCGTAACATCATCTTTCATATTTTCCCAAAAAATTGGGCTAACTTTACTGTTTTGTTATTTTTTAATTCATGAAACCATTTTTTTTCCCAAAAACAGGCATTTGAAAAATTATTGCGCAAATACCGTGCAAGAAAAAAAGTTGCAATGATGGTCATTTTATTCCCTAGGGTGTCTGCTAAAAAAACATATATAATTTTTGGGGGTTCTGAGTAATTTTTTTGCAAAAGAATGATGATTTGTACATGTAGGAGAGAAGTGCCAGAATAGGCCCGGTATTGAGGTGGTAAAAAAAGCCCGGGGTTGAAGTGGTTAAACATTGCTCAATTGGTACTAAGAGGCCCAAAGTGTGCCAAGAAAATATCTATATATGCAAGGCAGCATGGATCCATGCTTTCAGTATACTGCTGCTTCTTTTTTTTGTCCTGGTACAAGCTGAGGTGGGTTCTAGACCAGCCTGTATTGCTGAACTGCAGCTCAAGTTGCAACGAGTTTCCAGGGAGGGCAGGACCTGAATTTTGTATTTATAAAGAAGGGTTAATATATAGAAAGACTGCATGTCTCACACCAATGATGAGCTATTGAGGCTGATTTACTAAAGGAGTTAAGACTTACTATTCTCTTCAATTATCTAATCATGTGAACATGAAATATGTAAACAGGAAATTGTTTTTCGCATGACTGGCGATTTTAAGTAAATATTCACACAATTAATTGTGTGAAGATTCTCAACTACTTAGGTAAATTAGCCACATATTATAGAGCCCTTTATTCTAATTGAATACAGCTGCTTCAAGCAAAAAAGATGATTTGTTTATGGCTCCACCCAGCATCCTAAAACAATAAATAAATCCCTGATCCATTTTTTTTTTTTTTTTGGTGGAACAGTGACATGAAGTTACTTACCTTCATTGTGACAATTTAAGTTAACTATCTTTCTGGCAACTAACTCGTGATTCTGCCTGCCAAGCCCTCTGATCATCAAATTCCTTTGCTTCTTTACCTGGGCGCTAAGTTCAGCCCCTCTGTATAATCTTGCATATACAGTAATTTCATGCATGCATAGCTAATTCCAGCATGCTTGTGGCTTGTCTATGCTGCCATGGTAGTGTGGTTTGTGTTGCAGGGGCCAGTACAGTTCCTGGGAGATTGGTTGATATCAACCAAACAGTGAGAAGTTCTCATTTAGACATCTTAGTGAAGTCACCTCAGTAGTTCTGCGCATATAAAATAGAGAAAAATTATTTTTGCATTTTAATATACCGATTGATCAGCTGCTTTTTGTTGAAAACCAAGCAGAGTTTTTCTATAATTTCGAAGGTCATTAATTTTAAATATGTTTATTTTTTTCATAAAAATTTGAATTTTAAAATGGCTCCACCTTGCTAAAAATGAAAATATAAAATTATATGTAAATCTTGATGTCAGTGCATGATTTAATAGTCAATAAGTAATATTCTAGTACAGTTGTGCTTGGTTACTATAAATACGTGCTGTTTTTTTTTTTTACTTTTTATTTCAGTAAAACATGTTTAAACTGGTTCTTCATTAATACTGTAAGCCTGGGAAGAATCTCTGAAAAAATAACATATTTGTTTAATCAATATAAGGCCATTTTTACTGGCTTTACAGTACTTTAACTATCTTTAATCAAAGATTCTGTAGTCTATCTTTTTAAAACATTATAAATTATATAATGAAGAAAAAAAAGTTTTACGAATTTCTCAATCCTTTCAGAATCCTTCTAGCCTTGAAAAATTGCTTTAATCTGGCTCTGTCCAACCACTTTCTCACTTCATCTTCTAAATTGCATTCCAGTGAATCCAAATGTGATTGTAAATCTTTAGAGCTCTCAGCACAAAGAATGTACACTGTTGGATCCGAGTCCAGAAATAAACGTGTACGTTTTGTAGTACCTGTGCTTTTCGGCCAAGATCTAATGGGAAAAAAAAAGTTATTGTACCTGCCAGAGGTATCTTGCTTAAATTGTTATTCTTCCTGCTATCTCTATAAATCATTTGGTGACAGGATATGCCCAGATTTTAGAGAAAATGTGCGATTTTCCTGTACACTTGAAAGAAAGCCAAGGTGCCAGTTTTCAGCTTATGATTTGTCCTCACAGACTTTCTGTAATGTTGGTTGGAAAATAGAAGATGAAATGTCAGAAGGAAGGTCAGAGAAACACCCTGCCAAATCAGTAAAATATAGCTTTTCATATTCATATGACATGGAGTCTACAACACTTCTTGTTAAAACATACAACACCATCCAATCTTTTTTTTTTTCTTAGTTTGTATACTGTTTTAAGAGTTAGCACAGTAAAACCTTCTAAAAACAGAAGGTATTGACATTTCATATTTTATCACATATCAAAAAATAAGGGGATTATTCTTCATTACAAGACTGTGGAAAGAGCAATGCAAATCATTCCATTAGCCAAAGGCACATCCAGAATAGCTGGTGCCCTAATAATATGGAGTCATTTTTTCCAAACTGCATACAGTTGTTTCAGGCATTTTGGGCATCAATGATGCAGTGTATTGAAATCATAGTCCTCAAGGCTTGGAACCTGTTGGGAGGCTTTTTTATTCCTTTAGTTCCTTCTGATCATAACCTATATAGTTACACTGTCAAGCCTCGTACACACGAACGAGTTTCTCGGCAGGAAACGACAAGAAAACTGCCGAGATAGCTTTCTTGCCGAGAAATTTGTTCATGTGTATGGTTTCTCGTCAAGAAAACCGACAAGAATCTCGACGAGAAATATAGAGAACCTGCTCTCTATTTTCTCGTCAAGATTCTCGTCAGCCTGTTTCTCGACGAGAAAATTGTGTGTGTGTGTACACTTACCTGTCCTCCGGGAAGCCCGCGCATGCTCGAAATGACTTTGACGCATGCGCGGTAGCTTCCTAGGCATAGATAGGGTGTAGCAAGATGGCGGCGACGGCATCGAATGTGACGAGTGCACGCTCATCGTAGTCGATGACTTCACCGCGTTCGCTCCATTCAAAGAACCGCGGGTTCTTTGAAAGGAGCGTCTGTACACTCGGCCGGGACAAGTTTCTTGTCCAAGAATCTTGTCAAGAAAAACGACGTGTTTTTTCTTGACGAGCTTTTCGGCCGTGTGTACGAGGCTTCAAGAGTTGGAAATTTTTCCATATCTTATTGTTGTCTGAATGCATGTTGATGGTATTTTACTAAACACCCTGCATTGTCACTGGACATAAAATGAGGGGAAAACAGGGACACAGCAATAAAATCACATTTTTAGGAGATTGGGAAAGAGTTTGAAGGTCTGTTACTTTTGGACATAAAATGAGGGGAAAACAGGGACACAAAAATAAAAGCACATTTTTAAGAGAATGGGAAAGAGTTTGAGGCTCTGTTAGTTTTGCATTGCTGCCTGAATTTCTGTTGGGAATAAGTAAATGCACTGCTCACTTTGGGACAGAAACCAAGGGGTACATATATTCATCAGGGACACAGAGAGCAAAAAAAGCACTTCTAGCAGTGCCGGAAAGAGTTAGAATTTCTGCCAGATTTTTATTTCTATTTGAAGATCTGTTGGGGATATTTTCCAAATTTTCCCAGTGTGGTCACTGGAAGGGAAAGAGAGGTGAAAAACTATCTAATAGGGACACACCAATTGGTATTTAATAAGTAGAAAGCGAAAGAGTTACAACCTCTTTTCATTGTCCTAACTGAGTTGATCACTGGGACAAAATGGAAGGAGAAAATCTGCCAACAAGGGCATAGGCAGCAAGAAAAAAAAACAACAACATTTCTTTAGGAAGAGGAAGCTAGATCTTCAGTTTTTACAGCTCCACATGTCCCCTTATTGTTGCTAGAACTAAGGGGAAATCCCCAAAAATGTTTTTTGGACTTTAAAAAGTAAATAGCTATACCTGAGATTATAAAATAATCTAAATGGCCAGCCTTCAACCTTTAAAATTATAATTGTTCAAAACTATATGAGTTATAATCTTGTAAAATTGTACAAAAATTGCCAAAAAAGTATTAGTAAATAATAATAAATAGCTGCCAGCGCTCCAATACCCTCCCTGTTTCAAATGTGTATAGCAATCCATTTTCTCAATGGTGCAGCACTCCACCTATAAATAAATATTTTACCTATCTGTGGATCACATGTGCATCAAAAAAGATGAAACATGTAGGGGCGGGACCTGAAGGGTGATGCTGTGGACGGACTGGAGTTAATAGCGAGTGGTGTATGCTAGTTTATGCTAACAGAGCCTGCAGGACTGGTGGCATTTTCACACTACAGTAGACATGTAATACAAGGCTTTATTGTGATTGGTAAAATGTGAGTATTGTTACTAGCGTGTGATGAAATAAAAAGTGTTTTTAAAGATAAAGCACGATTGCACTTTTTCAATTTCTTGCATGGGTCTGAGGGAATGGGTTCACACTTGTGCGACATGACAGCCGTCCTTCTTTGGATCCGACTTTGCCCTGCGACATGAAGCCGACATATGTCCGACTTTCAATGAACGGGGATCCGACTTGGATCCCTGCCAATACCAGGCACTGTGTTTGGTATGAATCTTGAGGGGGAACTCCACACCAAATTTTAAATAAAAAACCGGCATGGGTTCCCCCTCCAAGAGCATACCAGGCCCTTGGGTCTGGTATTGATTTTAAGGTGACCCTCTAAGCCGAAAAAACAGTGTGGGGGTCCCCCCAAAATCCAAACCAGACCCTTATCCAAGCACGCAACCTGGCAGGCCGCAGGGGAAGAGGGGGGGACGAGAGAGCCATCCCCGCTCTCTCCTGAACCATACCAGGCCACATTGGTGCTTTGGGGCAGGGGGTGACATGCGCCCCCCCCACCCCAAAGCACCCTGCCCCCATGTTGATGAGGACAGGGCCTCTTCCCGACAACCCTGGCCGTTGGTTGTCGGGGTCTGCGGGCGGGGGCTTATAGGAATCCGGGAGCCCCCCTTTAATAAGGGGGCCCCCAGATCCCAGCCCCCACCCTATGTGAATGAGTATGGGGTACATCGTACCCCTACCCATTCACCTGGTGGAAAAAAATGGCAATAAAAAAACACACAGCTTTTTAAAGCAATTTATTGCACAGCTCCGGGGGTCTTCTTCCGACTTCGGGTGTCTCCGCGCTCTCTGGTTCTTCCTTCCTTCTGCCGGGCCTCCGCTATCTTCTTCCAGCTCTTTTGCTAGCGGAGAGGCCCGGTCTTCCCGTCGTCTCGTCCGGCTCTCCGTTGTTCTTCTGCCGGCCCCTCCACTATCTTCTTCCAGCTCTTTTGCTAGTGGAGGGGCCGGTCTTCCCGTCGCCGTCAGCGTCTTCTTCCCTCTTCTTCTCCTCGAAGTTGACACGTCGCTTCCTCCCGCTGTAATGCTGGCTGTTCGCTCATCAACGATTTATATAGGCTTCTCATGACGTCACAGTCACATGCTCCCATGACGTCACAGTCACATGCTCCGGGGCCACCCGGAGCATGTGACTGTGACGTCATGAGAAGCCTATATAAATCATTGATGAGCGAACAGCCAGCATTACAGCGGGAGGAAGCAATGAGTCAACATCGAGGAGGAGAAGAGGGAAGAAGACGCCGACGGCGACGGGAAGACCGGCCCCTCCACTAGCAAAAGAGCTGGAAGAAGATAGTGGAGGGGCCGGCAGAAGGACAACGGAGAGCCGGACGAGACGAAGGGAAGACCGGGCCTCTCCGCTAGCAAAAGAGCTGGAAGAAGATAGCGGAGGCCCGGCGGAAGGAAGGAAGAACCGGAGAGCGCGGAGACGACACCAGAGACCCCGGAAGTCGGAAGAGACCCCCGGAGTTGGAAGAAGACCCCCGGAGCTGTGCAATAAATTACTTTAAAAACCTCTGTGTGTTTTTTTTTATTGCCCTTTTTTTTCCACCAGGTGAATGGGTAGGGGTACGATGTACCCCATACTCATTCACATAGGGTGGGGGGCCAGCATCTGGGGGCCCCCTTATTAAAGGGGGATCCTGGATTCCGATAAGCCCCCCCCCGCCCGCAGACCCCGACAACCAAGGGCCAGGGTTGTCGGAAAGAAGCCCTGTCCTCATCAACATGGGGGCAGGGTGCTTTGGGGAGGGGGGGCCGCAGGTCGCCCCCCTTCCCCAAAGCACCAAACCCCCCATGTTGAGGGCATGTGGCCTGGTATGGTTCAGGAGGGAGGGGGGGCGCTCTCTCATCCCCCCCTCTTCCCCTGCGGCCTGCCAGGTTGCGTGCTCAGATAAGGGTCTGGTTTGGATTCTGGGGGGACCCCCACGCCGTTTTTTTGGCGTAGGGGTTCCCCTTAAAATCCATACCAGACCCAAGGGCCTGGTATGCCCCTGGAGGGGGAACCCATGCCGGTTTTTTATTTAAAATTTGGCCTGGAGTTCCCACTCAGGATTCATACCAAACACACTGCCTGGTATTGGGGGGGATCCAAGTCGGATCCCCGTTCATTGAAAGTCAGACATATGTCGGCTTCATGTCGCAGGGCAAAGTCGGATCCAAAGTAGGACGGCTGTCGTGTCGCACAAGTGTGAACCCGGCCTGAAGCTGGAAACTGGATGCCTCTAATCAGTGGGAGAAATGATACATATGTGGAAGTAAAGCCTATGGAGTAAATGAATTATCAAAGGCTATATATTCACATAGCTAAGGTGAGGGCACATCTGGTGAAGGTGGCACAGATTGTAAGAGATTAAGGCATGGTTATGAGCAGTTGGAAATTGAAGATTTTTTCTGCATTTAAAAGATCATCACACTTTACAGCAACAAAAAACTTTTTGGTTATGTGATTTTACATTTGATTAATGTGTTTTTAAAGGGATGGCACAAATACTGCTGGACTTTATATTGCACATGCATGTTTTGTTTTAAAAAAAACAATCTTAGTTTGATGCACATGCGATCAACAGATAGGTGAAATATTTATTTATAGGAGGAGCACTGCACCATTGAGAAAATTAATTGTTCAAAACTACTTGTGAAATATTTATATATTCCTCTTTTCCTCTTTTATTACTTTGCTAGAGCCTTTAGCAAGAGTGTCAAAAAATGAACGGTCCCCTGAAATCTGACAGATTCTGATTATCACCTGTGTGACTTTTCACCCCCCTCCCCTAAAAAAAGGGGAGGGGGAATCAGAATCTGTGAAATTTCAGGGGACCTCTGATCCCCTGACACTCTAACTAAAGGCTCAGGCAAAGTAATAAAATAATAATAAAAGAGGAAAAGAGGAATATATAAAAAATATCCTTTAAAGGATGTCTAACTGTCATGAACATGTAGAATAATAAAAAATACAACAAAAATGTGTCAACACTCCTCATTTTTCATGTATACTCTAAGCGACCATGCCTGAATAAGAGTAAAAATATTCCATTATACAATTGGAACATTCCATATTTTGCTTCGTGTTGTGCTATGAAGCTGCTATAAATCAGCATGACATGCTTTAATGTGTTTATCATGTAGATAGAACGTACTTTCCTGAGGAGTTGAAGTCCTAGAACTCACTTTCATAAAGGCCCTAAATTATGTATGTAAGCTTGGGCACACTGAGGTGTGTGGCCCTAGAGGATTCCAGTGATGTTAAATGCCTCGGCTTTGAAGCTAAAACAGAGCATGCACCACAAGCATTTTATCAACACTACTTCCAAACAACTCCCCCACCACAACCATAATGGCAAAATTCTGCAAAAATAAAAGTAACTGTAGCAGGGAAAAAAAATACTGCTGGGGGTGACTTCACACTTCTTCCAACAAGATTCCTGGTAATGCTGAGTAACCCAAATCTCTCAAGATGATGTGAAAAATTCAGTATACTGCACAACATATGTGTTTTAAAGATTCTTTATATATGTTTCACTGTAAAATCATTAAACATTCCTCTACCTTAGCCAACATAATTTGGCTTCCAGATAAAATTGGAGTCCAGTCAGGAAAAGTAATCGCAATGTGTTTTGTGGGTCTCTACCCCCACTTCTTCAGGTTCAGTGAATCTATAAATAACAGTCAAAGTACATATCAACAAATTTTATAACTGAATACATAAACAATTTTTATATACTTCTGATATGTTTATCCAGAGCTGAAATCATGGGCCTGGGGACCACACTCCGCACCAAACCTACCCCTGGGAGAAGGACAGGCTGAAAAAAAAGGAAAATTATATATATATATATATATATATATATATATATAAAACTGTTTGAAGTAGAGGAAAGCCGCACCCAGTCTTCAATTAGTGCAATGTGATCTGGTCATCCCACTGACCAAATATAAGAAAAAGATATGTGTTTGATCTGAAGAAGGGCGTAAGTTGTGAGCCCGAAACTTAATGAACTTACACATCATGTAATGTTTGTTTGAACTTTGGTCCAATAAAGAAATTTTAAGTGCAGCGATCCTCTGGGCTTTATATATATATATATATATATATATATATATATATATATATATATATATATATACATATATATATAAAATGTAAAAGTTTCTGTAATATATCAAATGGGATAATAGCACAGGTCCAATATCACCTACCAGGTAAAAAAAACAATATGGGAGCTTGGCAATGTAATGGCCCACTTTCCTACTGGTGCCTCCAAAATAGCGGGGTGCCTTGCACTTGCCCTTTACCTACAATGTCAAAAGAGAAGACACCTATGATGGTCCAATACATACATCAGGTATCTTCTATAATGCTGTTAACATATTCAGTGTATTCATGTGGACTTGCCACTAGGGATCCCAATAAAATGGTGCAACATAATTGTGGTATTAGACAGAGTATTTTACAGAGGCTAAATAGGCTCTTTGCAACCAATAGAGTGTGACTAGATGTCCATATTCTCACAATGCTCAATCTAGGATCTTAGAGAATAAATGAATAGGCAAATCTATCTTTACCCAGTCTTCCTCCCGGGTCCGCGTACTCCGGCTGTGTGAATGGCTGGAGCCGTGATGACGTCACTCCCATGTCATTTACGGCACAGGATACTGGAGGAACGGTGCATGTTTAGGAGGTATTTACAGTACCTATAGATAAGCCTATATAAAAGGCTATATGGTAATAAGGCTTACCTATAGGTACAAGTTCCAGATGTAGGTTTTTCAACAACTTTAACTGTAAATGCTTTTCTTGGGATGGATGGACAGACAGAAGAATGCGTTATATTTTGATCAGTCTAAATACTGTATTTATTGGCGTATAACACTCACTTTTTTACCCTGAAAATAGAGCGTAAACTGTGCCTGCGTGTTATACGCAGGGGGCTGTGGAAAGTTTTTTTCCTGGAACTTCCCTCTTAAACTTAGGGTGCGTGTTATACGCCTGTGCATGTTATACGCCGATAAATGTGGTAAATACATTGATAAACACGTATACTGTATGTTCTTAATTTAGATACAGAGCAGAGATAAGACTGTTTATCCAGATGAAGCAGAGCCCCCTGTAACATGCATAGGAAAAAAGTATAAAAAATCGTTTCCTGCCATTTGTCTATGATTGTAAAAAATTATATAGTATAGTATATGTAGCGGGATCTCTTTTACGACCCCAGGACTACGTTACCCAGAACCCCATTCAGCCCCAGGGCGGAGGTTCCACCGCAAAGACTCATGGGAGGGGTTACTTAAGGGAGAGGCGAGGCGGAGCTCGCTCTCTTGGGACACGGCGCGTCAAGCGGCAAGTCACCCTGTGCGGATCGGCTGTGGAGCAAGGCCTGAAGCCTGAGGCCTTGCTTGAAGTCTGAAGAGCCTTCCACCATACTGCGGAGCCTGGGTGGATCCTGACCCGTCGTGATAGGACGTGAGTTGGATCGAGGACTCGATCGGAGCAGACGCTGTGTGCGACACACAGGAGGTGGAAGTCCCAGGCTGGGATCGCGCCTGGAGTGGTGAGCGGGCACCTGCCCATATCAATAGACTGAGTTGTGTTCAGGCCTGTAGACTGCCTAGGCCCATTGTTCGCTCACCAGTGTTCTTGGGGAGTCCGGTAGCTGGGACAGAGTTGAAGTACCTACCCCTTCCCCGTGTTGCCCTGTTATTTCAAGTTAACACCCAATGTGGATTACAAATGGTTATCTCTTTAAGTGCACCAACGAAAGCTGGCCGGTGAAGAAACCTTCCTTCCTTAGGGGAAAGAGACTCAGTTCCATCCCATGTCAGGCCTGACTTAGGTGGGGAATTTAGAAAGTTTGTGTTACTACGCCATAGGCGAGCGCACGCCATAATAGCTCCACGTGGTGGATACTGCGCGGCGCCATATTATTGTGCTGCATCTAGTACACTGATTGATGCAGGGCTCTGCAGGCCCATATATACATGTTGCATGTTATACCTTGAATCCTTCATTACCAGTAAAGCTGATATATATTTTATATTCTTGCTTCAGCGTGTTGTCTGACTGTTTAGAGATTGTTAAGTATAATACACCTGAGAGTGATAGGAGTTTAACCCTAGACTGACTGTGCCAGAGTGGGTCGAGTAAGATTGCCGGGGGTTGGCGGTGCTGCGTTCAGGGCCCAAAATCAAATCAGCGGCTCTCTTAACTGGGGGTAGCGCTATACGTGGGGGCTCGTCCGGGATCCTGTTGCAGCAAATAGCAGCCAAAAAGTACCAGCATTGACCCACTAGAAGTAGTGAAGTGGTGCGCAGCAGTCAACACAGATCCAAATGGGGCAGTGATCATAGAACTCCCAGGGATATGGCAAGAAGATGCAGTGAAACAGTTGGTGATGTCACTGTCCCCACAACAGAAGGCATGGATAGTGGATGTCAGATCAGAACCTCCTTTGACATATGTACTGATAAAATGGAAGGATGGAGTCCCAGAAGACTTCAAGCAGCCAAGCATAGAAACGGTAGATAAACAAACTTATAAGCTAATACACGCTCCACCCAACTTAAAAGATGTAAAGAAAGAAGAGAGTCCCGGGTCACCACAGGGCACCCTCAGCACAGAATTATGCGCGGCTCTAGGAGAAATCATAGCGCAATGCAAGAAAGACCCGGCGGATTATCAAATATCGGGATACCGGAAACTCAGAATGTTTTCAGGAAGGAAACCTGTACCTTCAGGCGAAGAAGGATTTGAGGAGTGGTTAGACGGCGCAACTCAGGCTCTGGAGGAGTGGGAAGTCCCAGACCACAGGAAGAAGCAGAGAATTGCTGAGAGCTTGAAGGGGCCTGCTTTAGAGGCCGTACGCAACCTCAAGATGAGTAAGACAGACTGTACTGCGCAGGACTATCTAGACATTCTGCAGAATGTGTTCGGGGGAACAGAGAAGATTACTGAACTTACCTACCAACTGGAGCATTGCTATCAAAAGGCAGGGGAGAAGCTATCAGAGTTCATGATGAGCCTAGATAAAATACTGCACAAGATGATCCTAAAGAAGGGGATTGACCCGAAGAAGGTGGATGAGGCCCGGGTCCAACAGGTGATGAGAGGATCTCAACCCCTGGATCCCATCGCACTGGCGCTACGTACAAGACAGGATGGGAAGAGCCTGGAGTACCCTGACTTGATCCGAGTAGTCAGAGAAGAAGAAGCTATGCTGGAGGAGAAAAAGAGGAGCCAACCAGTTGAGACGGTGAACCCTCCTCCGGTGATGGTCAGGACGGCCATGACCTTAGAAAGAGATGCAGAGGTGGATACCTTGAAGTCGCAGATGTCCCAAGTGCTGGGAATGTTGACCTCCTTGATGGAAAAGGAGTCAAGGGTACCAGAGAGGGAAAGTCCGAGGAAGGAACTGTTCCCGAATACCTCGGCACCCGCATCCCTGGAGAATTGGGGAAATGTGATCTGTTTCAATTGTGGGGGAGCTGGCCATCTGGCCAAAGTATGTGCCAGCCCCAAGAAGAAGAGCCTGAAAAACCGCAAGCCGCCGGAAAACTTCAACGGGCCCCGGTGAAGGAGTCAACCGGGTGCCCATCATCATCAAGGAACTCCATACTGAATAAGAAGCATATGAGAGAAGGGACCAGGACCCCACAGAAGAAATCAAGGGTTCCTCAGATGGAACGTACTCCAAAGAAACACAATAAAACCCCCCAGGAGACTAACCTACCCACAAATGGGGAAGAGTGCGGAAGACACTGTATTCACTGCCAGAAGGAGTATGGAAGACCCTGACCCTCCCACTGTTCATTTGGTGGGAGGCAACCCCAGCTCACTCTCTGGCACAGTTAGACAGGATGCTGTTGTTAATGTGTCCTGTGGGCAGAGGAGTTTACCGCCTCGTTTCTGGTGGAAATTTCCTCTGCCGACATCATATGGAGAATTGATGGATGTCGTTAAATGTGTAGCCTAAAGTTATGTTATCTTTGGGGACCTAAGAGTTCAAGTGGGGGGAGTGTGTAGCGGGGTCTCTTTTACGACCCCAGGACTACGTTACCCAGAACCCCATTCGGCCCCAGGGCGGAGGTTCCACCGCAAAGACTCATGGGAGGGGTTACTTAAGGGAGAGGCGAGGCGGAGCTCGCTCTCTTGGGACACGGCGCGTCAAGCGGCAAGTCATCCTGTGCGGATTGGCTGTGGAGCAAGGTCTGAAGCCTGAGGCCTTGCTTGAAGTCCGAAGAGCCTTCCACCATACTGCGGAGCCTGGGTGGATCCTGACCCGTCGTGATAGGACGTGAGTTGGATCGAGGACTCGATCGGAGCAGACACTGTGTGCGACACACAGGAGGTGAAAGTCCCAGGCTGGGATCGCGCCTGGAGTGGTGAGCGGGCACCTACCCATATCAATAGACTGAGTTGTGTTCAGGCCTGTAGACTGCCTAGGCCCGTTGTTCGCTCACCAGTGTTCTTGGGGAGTCCGGTAGCTGGGACAGAGTTGAAGTACCTACCCCTTCCCCGTGTTGCCCTGTTATTTCAAGTTAACACCCAATGTGGATTACAAATGGTTATCTCTTTAAGTGCACCAACGAAAGCTGGCCGGTGAAGAAACCTTCTTTCCTTAGGGGAAAGAGACTCAGTTCCATCCCATGTCAGGCCTGACTTAGGTGGGGAATTTAGAAAGTTTGTGTTACTATGCCATAGGCGAGCGCACGCCATAATAGCTCCGCGTGGTGGATACTGCGCGGCGCCATATTATTGTGCTGCATCTAGTACACTGATTGATGCAGGGCTCTGCAGGCCCATATATACATGTTGCATGTTATACCTTGAATCCTTCATTACCAGTAAAGCTGATATATATTTTATATTCTTGCTTCAGCGTGTTGTCTGACTGTTTAGAGATTGTTAAGTATAATACACCTGAGAGTGATAGGAGTTTAACCCTAGACTAACTGTGCCAGAGTGGGTCGAGTAAGATTGCCGGGGGTTGGCGGTGCTGCGTTCAGGGCCCGAAATCAAATCAGCGGCTCTCTTAACTGGGGGTAGCGCTACATATTAATAGTATAAATCATGTTTTAAGGCATGCAATGGTATGTAAAACGTCACACAAAAATCAAGGAACAAATTAGTGTGTTTACCGATTTTATATTCATATAGCAGTTTTGAAATATATATGACGTAAAGCAACAATGTAATTTTAATGAACTGTTTGCTATATTTTAGAGGTTTCCCTAGAGGTACTTTTTATGGCTTAATAACCATGTACAGTATGCATGTTCCAGATACAACACTCTTTAGGTCACCTCTCTGGGTAGTAGGAGATTTATTTTACAGTTTCTATTTAAACTCAGAATCTCAACCAAGAAATTATTTTATCCTTAAAAACTTTTTTTTTTCATAAAACTTTGCAGACCAGGATAGTATAAAACTTTGCAATCCAGAAAAGGCTTACCTAGAATTTTATGTCTTATTTTAGGTTTATTAAATTCATCATTTTCATGACGATGACATAAAATTGGTTATAAAAAAAACTGAATAACTCAGAGGATGGTGTTGCATAAAACCTGGAGTTTCAAGTCATGGCATTTGGTTTATAGCGTTCAGTTGTAAAATACAGCCTCTTTTTAACAAGGTATTTTATGTTCTAGGGAAATACAGAGAGATTAAAAAGTGTAACTGACTGATGCACAGCTACTATTGCATATACTATTTGCATAGGAAAAAAACTTCAAGATATGTTTTACTGTTTGAAGGTCATTATCCTGCTTAGTGGATAAGCAAGTCCTTTACAAATGAGGCAAAAAATCCTAAAATATAGTATAAAAGCTAATTTATTGAAGATTAATTACTAAATCAAATTAAAACTATTTGGTGTTAATAATATCTGTTTTAATCAATCTTTGAAAGTTATTACAATTTTTGATTATATCCTGTCATTTTACACATCACTAAAGCTACCACCATCCTCTGATATTCTTGAAACCTTTTGAAATTATTTTGAGAACATCTAGTGAAAGAAAACAGTTACCATGTGATCCCACGAAAGAAACAGCCAACCTGACTGCTTCATTTTACTATTGCTTTATACATCAAAATATATTCCTTATACATCCGAGATGAGGAGGATGCACATGCCGGTGCTGACATTTTATTCAATGGACACGGTCTGGCTGTTTTTAGGTATCATATCTGGTTACATGGCTGGATAAATTTATACCACCCTGGATGTGGTGGTGTCTGAATCTGGGAGATCCCCAGAGTGTCGTCTTTTGGCTTTTGTAATTGTGATTCCTGACAGTATACTCAAGACAAAATTGTGCACCCTTCTCCCCCTTTTCTTGAAATATATGGTTGGAGGAAATATCCTTCTCTTCTGATACCTTATTACTGGGGTCCCTATGTGTACCTACCAACAACCTATTACCACCTGCTCCTTGTTGGTGTATGCCCTCCTTTCAAGTGAACTTCAGTTGGGAGAGGCCTGAATTAAATTCTGAATTCCCTGGTATTCTCCTGGGGAAGTGGGCACGTCCCATGAAATGCATCAAGGCTGATGGGAACCTCTTATATGTGATGCGTGTTACATATCATGTTACAATACAGTTGGAAATCTTTAGTGTAAACACGTTAAAGTGGATGTAAACCCTAATGCCGCGTACAGACGATCGGACATTCCGACAACAAAACCGTGGATTTATTTCCAACGGATGTTGGCTCAAACTTGTCTTGCTTACACACGGTCACACAAATGTTGTCGGAAATTCCAAACGTCAAGAACGCGGTGATTACGATTACGTTTAATAGCCAGTGCGGCTCTTCTGCTTGATTCCGAGCATGCGTGGAATTTTGTGCATCAGAATTGTGTACACACGGTCGGAATTTCCGACAACAAGTTTTGTTGTCGTAAAATTTGAGAACCAGCGCTCAAATTTTTGTTGTCGGAAATTCCGACAGAAAATGTCCGATGAGGCCTACACGCGGAATTTTCTACCAAAAGCTCCCATCGAACATTTGTTGTCGGAAGTTTTGAGCGTCTGTATGCGGCATAACTGATTCATTTAATTTGTTAAAGCACTGTGTATAATAAACTATTTATTTTAATTTTTTTCATAAAATGTTTATTTTTTATTTATTTTTTATCATGTTTCTAAGGCTTGTTGTCACATCCAGCCTTTTCACCTATTTTCTCTCTACATGTATGCACCCCAGCATTTGATGAATATTTGGGAGATAGTTTTCTCCCCAAAATAGGAAGTGCCTGAGCAAAGACCTTCATGACGGGATCACCATATATTAATTTAATAAAAGCTGCACATTTAAAATGAATGAAAATATCTTTTGAAGGTTTGTTAAACTCCCTGGTATAAAAATAAATAAATATCAATGCCCCCATCCCCCCTTCTTTCCCAGCTAAATCAGAAAACAATACCTGCTGCCCTAGGGGATTCTCTAATCCCTTCAAGCCACTCTGTTTTTTGTTTACCAGTCTTCATCTGTTCTCCCAAAGCTGCTTTTCCTGCCAATCTCCAACAAGTCTATTCACTGTCCCTCTGGGTGATGTCAACCAATGATGGCCACTACAGGACCAATACAGGTCCTCCACTGTATGTGCTCACATTCCAGCACTGGAGAGTAGAAGAATGGAGATTTGAATGATTCAGTTTATTTTTTCTTGAATTTATTATTTATTATTTTTTGCATTTTAACAATCTGTGCTAGGTTCTAAGGACAAGCTTGGTTTAGTCACTAATTCTTTGAATCTACTATATATTCTTGACTAGTGCAAAGTAATTTCATATTTCCTAAACACTGTTTACAGATGTGTACATTTTTGTGACATGCTCTTAAAGCTGACCTTATACCTTATAGAACAGGTATTCTAGATTATCTTTGAAGGTATTTAACCCCTAAACGTTTTATTGGTAAAAAGTGGCAATTTATGCAGTTTTTCATGCTGTCATCATAGTAATATCATATTGTCATATCTGAAATCAATTTGGCATTTTGAGCTTGCAAAGAAGTAAAAAAACTCTGGGAGATATAACCGTATTTATCAGTGCATAACATGCACTTTTTCCCCCTGAAAATAGGGAGCAAATCACGGGTGAGTGTTATACGCCGATATGTTACCTCAGAGGGGGGGGGGGGACGAGCGCCACCGGAATTCACCTGAGCCGTAATCTCCTGTTTAGTTTGCTCTCACTCGACCCTCACTCAGCAGTCACACACAGCCCTGCCTCCGTGACCAGCATTGGACCAGTGTTCTTTCTTTTATAAGAGCTGGTCCAATGACGGTGTCAGGGAAGACAGGTTCTCAATGTAAGCGCCAAGCGCTTGCTTATGCGCACTAGCGCATTAGCGCATCCCCACATGCATGCGCACTAACCCCTTTTAGGCGCACGTCTGTCACTAATGCTGACGCCAGGGGGGCTATTTAAACAAGGCTCCTACAGAGGTTCATTGCTGTTTGGTCTGCAGCTTCTGTGTTTTTTCCTGTTTCCTGTATGACCTCTGATCCTGATCCAGCTTGTTGTTACCTGTGACCGTTTGCTGCCTGTCCTGACCTGGCTTTCCTTTAGACTCTGGTCCTGCCTGCTGATTCTGTCTGCTGATCTTCTGGTACTACTTGGCTTGTGACCTGACCTTCCTTCTGCCTACCGTCTGAAGCGATACCTTCAGTTAAGAGGGCCGCAGATTTGGTTTGGGCCCTGAAGACAGCTTTGCCAACCCCCGGCAATTTACTCGACCCCCTTCTGGCACAGTTAGTCTAGGGTAATATATATATATATATATATATATATATATATATATATATATATATATTGTGACAGCAGGAAGGTAAAGTCACCTGGTTGCATCCAGGGGGGTAGATATATTTCTCCCAGATTCAGGCTTTATGCCGACTTATACAACTAGGGAGTTGATGAAGCCCAGCTGAGGCTAGTGGGCTCATGAATGACTCATACCTCTAGGGAGAGTGTGGGGCGTCGTACAGACAGAGAGTTGATGAGACCAGCTGAAGCCTGTCAGTTCGTTTAAGGCCTCTATAAAAACTCCCAGCTTCATTAGATGTTAGCTCATGCCTGGAACCAGACCTGTGTGGACTGTCTAGGGAGAGTGAACCCCTGTGCGGTGAGGCAAAGCCTGTGTGGCTATTTGTTTGGACTTTTACTAAACCAGGGACTTAGGGACTAGGACAGCACCAGGCTGATCCCAGTTGTTAGTTTAGGAAACCTGCATGTTTAGTCAGAGGTCAAACTGACCAGGATTTATTTTGTTTGTTTCTTTTTGGCTTTGCTGTGTTTTTGTCACTGTACATAGAGAAATAAACCGCACCTTTTGATTTTGAAAACCACAACCTCCGTCTGCTGGCCCTGTTTTTGTGTGGGGAGCCCAACCAGGGGGTCACACACACCCGCTACCGAGTTAACCCCCCCTCACAGTTGGTGGAGAATGCGGGCAGTTTTTTTTAAGCCAGCATGGAGGAGATACTGAAACAGCTGGCTCTAGCAAATGCCAATCAACAGCAGACAAATGCAGGTTTGCAAAGGAGCCTTGCAGCCCAGCAGCAAGCTCATCAACAAGCCCAGCAGCAATCTGAGGCCCGCTTCATAGACCTGTTACAGAAGCAAGAGCAGAGACTACAACAAATGGAAGCAGTAATGCAGCAACGTCCGCAGACCAGTGAGGAAAGCCGTCCCACTAATACCGCGTCCTTTGGGGTGAGTCGTTTATTGACAAAAATGACTGGAGAGGATGATCCAGAGGTATTTTTGACCACATTTGAAAGGACTGCTGAAAGAGAAAAGTGGCCTGAGGAGCAGTGGGCTGGACTGGTGGCTCCTCTGTTAACTGGTGAATCGCAGAAGGCTTACTATGACCTAGAGCCTGACCAAGCAAAAGACTATGTGATGCTAAAAGCTGAAATATTGGCAAGGCTGGGTGTCACCCTGGCTGTCCGGGCTCAGCGTGTGCATAACTGGACTTTCCAGCTTGGAAAACCCCCCAGGTCTCAAATGTATGATCTCATTCACCTGAGCAGGAAGTGGCTACAGCCAGAGACTTTGTCCGCACCGGAGATTGTGGAACGTGTTGTGATGGATCGTTTCTTGAGAGCTCTTCCTACTGCCATCCAAAAGTGGGTAAGCCATGGAGACCCAGAGACGGCCGATGGTCTTGTGGATCGTGTGGAGAAATACTTGGCTACAGAGAACCTGACGGCCTCTTCCAGAGACACTCGGACTTTCCACCCTAAGACCAGACCATCCCCAGGGGCGGATAAGATGATTCCAAGGGGTAAGGGTGGAGAGAGTGAGAGGGTGGGAGCTCTACCCCAAGTTTGGCGAGAACAGCCTGGGAAATCAGCGGCTCAAGAGGCCGCAAGAAGGATCGTTTGCTACCGCTGCCGGCAAGCGGGACATATTGCAGCAAATTGCCCGGTTGTGGAGGAACCCATGCAATGTGACTTTCTGATGGACAGACGTCAGTCGCTGTGTGCGACAGTCGCATGCACTGCCATTCGGGGAACTGAGAAACATTTATGCAAAATGTGTATTAATGGTAGAAATGTTGTGGTATTACTGGATTCAGGTAGCCTTGTGACCCTGATAAAGGCTGAATTAGTTAAAACAGAGGTCTCTGGGAATAGCAAGGTAGCTGTTATTTGTGTGCATGGGGACACCCGAGAGTATCCAGTGACTACAGTGTGTTTCGAGACCCCCAAAGGTACCCTCTCTCATCCAGTGGGGTTAGTATCTCAATTACCGCATGATGCCATTGTGGGAAGGGATTTTCCGAAGTTCTGGGAACTGTGGGATGATCCTGAGCGCCCCACTGGTGCCCCTATGTACCAGGAATGTGATAGCCAGAACTCCTCTGAGAGTGGTGAGGACTCTCCAGAATTTCCCTTGTCAGTATTGGCAGGGGAGACTCAAGAAACTGGAGAGGAGCCCACCTCCTCAGACGAAAACCTACCGTCTGTGGAGTTTTCTGATCTGGAGGTTCACAGGGAAAATTTTGCCACAGAACAGTTAAAAGACCCCGCCCTAATAAAGGCACGGGAAAACGTAGTGGAAATAGATGGCGAGTTAGTGAACCCAGATAATACCTGCACTTACCCATACTTCAGCGTAGAGAAGGACCTACTGTATCGGGTGGCAAAAAGGGCAGAAGAAACCGTTGAGCAGCTGGTGGTGCCCAAACCTTACAGGAAGTTGGTGTTGGAGTTGGCCCATGGGCACATTCTTGGAGGTCATCTGGGGACAGAGAAAACCCGAGAGAGGGTATTACAGAGATTCTATTGGCCTGGGGTGATGAAGGACATAGAAAATTATTGTTCCTCCTGCCCTGTGTGTCAGAGGTCGGCCCCGATGCCACATTTCCGTAGCCCGCTGGTCCCTCTACCCATCATTGAGGTCCCGTTTGAGAGAATCGCAATGGATTTGGTAGGTCCTATAATCAAGTCCGCTAGGGGGCACCAGTACATATTGGTTATAATGGACTATGCCACCCGTTATCCAGAAGCGATCCCTCTCAGAAATACCTCGGCCAAAACCATAGCCAAAGAGCTATCTCTTGTTTTTAGCCGGGTGGGTATTTGTAAAGAACTGCTTACGGACCAAGGTACACCCTTTATGTCCCGGGTTATGAAAGAGCTGTGTAAATTGTTCAAAGTGACGCAATTGCGTACATCTGTGTATCACCCCCAAACCGATGGGCTGGTTGAAAGATTCAACAAAACCCTAAAACAAATGTTGAAGAAAGTGGTGGATAGAGATGGAAAGGATTGGGACTGTCTACTTCCTTATTTGATGTTTGCTATTAGGGAGGTGCCCCAATCCTCTACGGGATTCTCCCCCTTTGAGTTACTGTATGGGAGACACCCAAGAGGGCTGTTGGATATTGCCAAGGAAACTTGGGAAAGTGAGAGTTCTCCCCACAGGAGTGTGATTGAGCATGTCGCCCTGATGCAAGATCGAATTGCACAGGTAATGCCCATCGTGAAGGAACATTTGGCCCAAGCGCAGTTGGCACAGCAGAGAGTGTACAACCGTGGAGCAAAGACCCGTACCTTTTCCCCGGGGGATAGGATATTGGTACTTGTCCCTACGGTTGAAAGTAAATTCCTTGCCAAATGGCAAGGCCCCTACGAGATAATGGAAAAAGTGAGCGAAGTGAATTACAAGGTCAGACAACCAGGAAGGCGAAAGCCCGAACAGATATATCACGTTAATCTGTTGAAAGCCTGGAGGGATAGAGAGTCCCTAGTCGCAGAAACTTGGTCACCAGCTCAAACTGGTTGCGTGATTCCGGAGGTTGGAATAGCAGCCACCTTGTCACAACCCCAACAACGGGAGGTTAAGGAGTTTGTGCTTCGCAACAAGGAGGTGTTCTCTGAGCTGCCGGGACAAACATCTGGGGTAGAGCATGATATTATTACCCCGCCCGGTGAAAGGGTGAAGTTAAAACCCTATCGGATCCCAGAGGCCCGACGGGAGGCAATACGGGAGGAAGTACAGAAAATGCTGAACTTAGGGGTGATAGAGGAGTCCCAAAGTGATTGGTCTAGTCCCATTGTGTTGGTGCCTAAACCGGATGGGAGCTGGCGATTTTGTAACGATTTTCGTCAGTTGAACAAAGTTACAAAATTTGACACCTACCCCATGCCACGTATAGATGAGTTGATCGACCGGCTGGGAACAGCCCGATACATGACGACTCTTGACCTCACAAAAGGGTATTGGCAAATTCCCCTGGCCAAGTCGGCCAAAGAGAAAACCGCATTTGTAACCCCAGACGGGGCGTTCCAATATAAGAGAATGCCGTTCGGGTTACAGAATGCGCCGGCCACATTCCAGCGGAAAATGGACCAGATGCTGAGGCCCCATCGGAAGTATGCTGCGGCTTACCTGGATGACGTAATTGTCCATAGCACAGATTGGGCCTCACATCTGCCAAAAGTGCAAGCAGTCCTGGACTCTGTTCGGGAAGCGGGGTTTACGGCTAACCCCAAGAAGTGTACCATTGGGCAGGAGGAGGCCAAATATCTTGGGTACACCATTGGCAGGGGAGTAATAAAACCCCAACTCAACAAAGTCGAGGCCATCCAGAGTTGGCCACGTCCCAACAGCAAGAAGCAGGTACGAGCCTTTCTGGGAATCGCGGGTTATTATCGGCGCTTCATTCCCCACTTTGCTTCTAAGGCTGTGCCCCTAACCAACCTGACGAAAGGGAAAGGGTCGGTCATGATTAAATGGACCCCCGAGGCTGAGGCAGCATTCCAATTCTTGAAACAAGCCTTATGTAGCCAGCCAGTGTTGTACTCACCCGACTTCTCTAAAGACTTTGTCGTACAAAGTGATGCGTCAGATGTGGGGTTAGGAGCAGTATTGTCCCAGGTCTGGAACGGGGAAGAGCACCCAGTCATTTACCTCAGCAGGAAGTTGAAGTCCCATGAGGTAAATTACGCCACGGTTGAAAAGGAGTGTTTAGCGGTGAAGTGGGCTCTAGATTCCCTTCGGTACTACCTGCTAGGTAGGCACTTTGACATGGTTACGGATCACGCTCCGTTAAAGTGGATGGCTCAAAACAAGGAAACAAATAGAAGAGTGAATAGGTGGTTCCTGGCCCTCCAGGAATTCAACTTCACAGTAAAGCATCGCCCTGGCGTTCAAATGGGGAATGTGGATGCTTTGTCTCGAGTACATGAATGCCTGATTGCTGGTGTTCCAACCCCGAGGTTAAAACAAGAGGGGGGGGTATGTGACAGCAGGAAGGTAAAGTCACCTGGTTGCATCCAGGGGGGTAGATATATTTCTCCCAGATTCAGGCTTTATGCCGACTTATACAACTAGGGAGTTGATGAAGCCCAGCTGAGGCTAGTGGGCTCATGAATGACTCATACCTCTAGGGAGAGTGTGGGGCGTCGTACAGACAGAGAGTTGATGAGACCAGCTGAAGCCTGTCAGTTCGTTTAAGGCCTCTATAAAAACTCCCAGCTTCATTAGATGTTAGCTCATGCCTGGAACCAGACCTGTGTGGACTGTCTAGGGAGAGTGAACCCCTGTGCGGTGAGGCAAAGCCTGTGTGGCTATTTGTTTGGACTTTTACTAAACCAGGGACTTAGGGACTAGGACAGCACCAGGCTGATCCCAGTTGTTAGTTTAGGAAACCTGCATGTTTAGTCAGAGGTCAAACTGACCAGGATTTATTTTGTTTGTATCTTTTTGGCTTTGCTGTGTTTTTGTCACTGTACATAGAGAAATAAACCGCACCTTTTGATTTTGAAAACCACAACCTCCGTCTGCTGGCCCTGTTTTTGTGTGGGGAGCCCAACCAGGGGGTCACACACACCCGCTACCGAGTTAACCCCCCCTCACAATATATATATCTTATGCTCTATGATTAGATTCAGACACCAATGCAGTGATAGAAGAATAACGAGTTTACTTCTACCGGCAATAAAATCAACAGTTATACCAAATCACAGGAATATATCTGCAGAGCCCTGCAGCAATAAACACACTATAACAGTCAGATATGGCGCACACGCGCCATGTGTAACAGTACTACACTATGCGCCCTATGGCGCAGCAACTAAATAAACTATCTAGATGGCCAGGCCTGACCATATAACTCAGTCTCTAGGGGGGGTAAAATTCTTTGCATGCAAGTTTTTAAAACGGTGGTGCACATTTCAGGAACACATTTGTAATCCAGGGGGGGGGTAAAAATGCCACCACAGTACACTCCACTAGAGATCCGTTTGACTCAGTTCTGCTATGGATCTCCAGTGGGGAAAAAGAACTGAAATAGGAACTGGTGGGCCACGGCAGTCTGTAGGCCTAACAATGGTATACAGTATTTGTGGATTGAGCATGTGCTCGCTCACCCCTCCGGACGTGATCCCAGTCCGGGAACTTCCACCTGCTGTGTCTCCACACACCGCCTCTGCAGCGGTCGGGTCTCCAGCTCAGCAGCGGTTGAAGAAACCGAGTCAGATGCCACCCAGGCTCGAGATGGGGTGGAAGGCTCTTTGGTAACTGCGCAAGGCCCCAGGCTTCAGGCCTTGCACAGCAGCAGGTCCGCACAGGAGGATCTCTCCACTGAAGTCTCGTGTCCCAAAGAGGCAGAGCCTAGCCTCGCCTCCTCCTTATAAAGCTCCACCCATGAGTCTCTGTGGTGACAACATTGCACCCTGGGTGCCAAACGGGGTTCTGGGGTCCCGGGGTAGCGTAGTCTCTCTCCTCTGCTTTCACTTCCAGTAAAGTCTCTTCTCTACTCCCTCCCGACTCACCTCTCACCCGGAAAGTCCTGTCTCTCTGTATTAAAGGGATATACCCCGCTACACACTCCCCCCACTTAAACTCTTTGGTCCCCAAAGATAATTCTAGCATACATTGCGTACAACCCTAGACAACATTGCGTAAGATGTTGGCATAGGGAATTCCCACCAAAACCCAGGGGTTGAATTCCCTTGCCCACAGGTCTCACTAGCATGAGTGGCCTGCCTAACTGTGCCAGAGAGTGAGTTGGGGTTGCCCTCCACCAAATGAACAGTGGAGGGATCCGGATTCTCTGCACTCCTCCTGGCAGTAGCCACAGAATCTTCTGAGCTCTTCCCCATTTGTGGGTAGGTCAGCTTCTTTGGAGGCCTTATGACTCTTCGAGCCCTTTGCTCTCTTGGGGTTTCTGGCTCTGGCGCCACAGGCTCTTCTTCCGTAGCAGGTTTGGGCAACACGGCGGGCTCTGGAATATCGGCTTCAGGAGCCGAAGGATACACAAAGTCTCTAGGGTTCTCTTCTGAGTAAGTGTCACCTGCATTTTCCCAGTAATCTGATGAAGGACTAGATGGGATGAACTCGGGGGCTTCTGCATTCAGTTCTCCATCTAAAGTGCCTCCAGGGGTTGGCAGATCTATAGCAGAAGTCCCTGGGGTTGGGGAAGGCCACAGCCAGTCAAGTTCTCTTCCTTCATCTCCACTAAGTTCAGAGGCCTCTCCCTCTCCAGCCCGAGAGGTCTGGGACCGAGTGTTTGGCCTGGGAGTATCCAAAATAGAGACTGGTTCAGGGGAGTCCCTCACTGGAGGTATCCTGACTGCTTCAGCAAGTGGGAGCAGGTGGTTTCGATGCCACGTCTTCAGTGGTCCTACCTTCCCTTCTGGCTTCAACTTGTAGACAGGTAGGCCTGGCAACTTCTTACAAATGACATAGGGTTCAGGTCTCCATCTGTCGGCAAGTTTGTGTTTTCCAGGGACCCCCAGATTGCGTAACAGTACCCGGTCCCCGGGGCTGCAGGTCTTGCACCTGGACCTTCAGGTCGAAGTTTCTTTTGTTTCGAGCTCCCCTTTGATCCGAAGCCACTTGAGCTTGTTCATAGGCTACTTTCAGGCTGTGTCTAAGCCTGTCCACATATCCTTTGTGGGAGGTGGCTGAGGAATGGTCTAAAGAGGTGCCAAAGGCCAGGTCCACGGGTAACCTTCCTTCTCTCCCAAACATGAGTTGATATGGGGAGTAGCCTGTAGCATCACTGGTGGTGCAGTTGTAAGCGTGTACTATAGCTGCTATGTGTTTGCTCCAATGTTGTTTCTTCTCACTATCCAGAGTTCCCAACATATTGAGCAGGGTTCGATTAAACCTCTCCGGCTGAGCATCTCCCTGTGGGTGGTAAGGTGTGGTTCGGGTTTTCTTGATTCCTAAAGAATCCAGGAGTTTCCGGATCAGCCGACTCTCAAAGTCCCTTCCTTGATCTGAATGGATTCGCTGTGGCAGCCCATAATGGACAAAATACTTCTCCATAAGTACCTTGGCTACTGTGGAAGCCTTCTGGTCTTTGGTTGGGAAAGCTTGGGCATACCGGGTGAAATGATCGGTTATCACCAGAACATTTCCTAGTCCACTCAGGTCGGGTTCGAGGCAGAGAAAATCAATGCATACCAGATCCATTGGGCCTTGACTTTGTAGATGGCCCATTGGGGCAGCTTGATGGGGTAAAGTCTTCCTCTGGATGCAGCGTGCACATGAATGGCAGTACTCTTCCACTTCTGCCCTCATGCAGGGCCAATAGAACCGACTTCTGACGAGTTGAAAGGTCCTTTCCGCCCCTAGGTGACCGTGATTGTCATGTAGGGCAATCAGAACAGTCTCTCGATGTTTTTCCGGAAGGAACAATTGCCATTTATCTTCCAGGTCATCAGAGGGGCCCCTTCGGTAGACCACTCCCTGATGCATCTGCAACTTGTCCCACTCTTTCCTCAACAGGCGAGCTTCCTTTGAGGAGTGGCGCAGGAGTCTATTTGGATCCTGATTCTCCAGGGCTTCCAGAACCAATTTCCCCATGGGGTCTTCTAATTGGTCGCATCTCAGTTCCTTCTTGGACAGTTTTGGCAGATGGTCTTCCTCCAGCTGGGTTACTCCACAGTATTGTTTGGGGACTCCTACCATGGTAACCCCTATCTCTTCCGTCCTTGAGCCTCCTCTGGCTTGCAATTCAGCCCCTTGACAAAGGGCCCACACCCCGTCAGGTGCCACTTGAGTCCAGTCTTCTGTGTCACTGGTGGGGCCATGAGATCTCCTGGACAGAGCGTCTGCGTCTCGATTTCCAGCCCCTGGCCTGTACTTTAGGCTGAAATTTAATCCAGACAGTGCAGCCAGCCATCTGTGTCCAGTGGTGTCCAGCTTTGCCGTGGTGAAAAGGTAGGTGAGGGGGTTGTTGTCGGTCTTCACAGTGAACTCCGCCCCATACAGGTAGTCTTTGAGCTTGTCTACTACCGCCCACTTAAGGGCCAGGAACTCCAGCTTGTGAGTGGGGTAGTTCTTCTCAGAGGGGGTCAGGCTCCTGCTCACGTAGGCAACAGGCCGCAGTTGTCCTTCGTGTTCTTGGTAAAGTACTCCTCCCAGACCGTCATGACTAGCATCTACATGTAGTTCATAGGGTTTGGTTGGGTCTGCGTAAGCCAAGACTGGGGCAGTGGTTAGGCTCTTCTTCAACGCCTGGAAGGCCTCTTCACACTTCTGGTTCCACTGGTCTCTGACTGACTCTCCCGGCTTCCTGGGCCCTGAGTCGTCCTCTTCCCCCTCGGTCTTGAGTAGTTCATTCAGTGGTCTGGCAATTTGGGCGAATCCTTCCACAAACCTCCTGTAATAGTAGCAGAACCCCAAGAAGGATCTGAGTTCTGTTACTGTGGTGGGTCGTGGCCAGGAGGTAACTGCCTCCAATTTCTCAGGGTCTGTGGTCACCCCTTCTTCAGACACTATGTGTCCCAGATAGTTCACAGAAGACTGGTAGAACCGACACTTCTCAGGCGAAAGCTTGAGTCCCTCCTCACTGAGTCTTCTCAACACTTTTTCCAGCCTCTCTTTGTGTTCTTCCAAGGTTCTCCCAAAGACAATGACATCGTCCAGGTATACAAGGACTTCAATAAGGTTCATGTCTCCTACAGTCTTCTCCATGAGATGTTGGAAGGTAGCAGGAGCTCCAGACAGTCCCTGAGGCATTTGATCAAACTCGAAGAACCCCACTGGGGTTATGAAGGCTGTCTTTTCCCTGCCTTCCGGATGCATAGGGATCTGGTAGTATCCACTCTTGAGATCCGTAACGCTGAACCACTTGGCTCCAGACAGACTCTGTAAAGCATCCTCTATCCTCGGAGTGGTGTACTGGTCGGGGATGGTTCTCCTGTTGAGAGTCCTGTAGTCAATACATAGCCTCAGCGACCCATTCTTCTTCCGGACCACCACTATCGGGGAGGCATAGGGGCTTCTAGACTCTCGGATCACACCAGTCCTCTTGAGTTCTGCGAGTGGCTCCCTTAGATCCTCCAGATCTGCTAGTGGGACCCGCCTGACTCTCTCTCTGAAGGGCCTGTCTTCTTGGAGGCAGATTCGATGGGTGGCACTCCTTGCACACCCCACATCGAACTCATCTTTGGAGAATATCTTCTCCCATCTGGTCAACTGGGACTTGGCTCTCTCCTTCCAAGCCCGGGGTAGATTTGGGTTCTCCATAGAGAGCTTCTCCCAAACATCTCCTCCTTCACCCGTCCTCTTGACTTCTGACAGGGCAACCGGGGCAGCAGGGCTCACCTGGCCCAGCAGCATTCTGGTGGGGATCTCCATGGGGCCACCTGTAGTGTTTCTGACACTCACCGGGACTCTACAATGGGCCTTCTTCAGGGCCTTCAGCGGAACCACTTCTGGGATCACTTCCAAACCCGAGTGTTCTTCCCTTGGGTCGGACTCCAGCATGACAAAGGGTCCAGGTTGTTCCCAAGTAAGCTTCACAGTGGCTCTGAGACAGGTTACTTCACCGGGCTGCAACACTACCCCTTTTCTTCCAAGTCTCCATACCTTCCCTATCCCCTCTTCAGGGGTCTTCTGCTCTAGGACCAGCCGTTGGTAGGCGGTCTTCAGCATGGGATGGATCTTGGTGGCTGCTTGCCCCTTGTCTTTCACTAGAGGGGTCAGGAGTCTTCGGACCAGGTCCGTGTTTGTCCCTGTTATAAGGGAACTCTTGTTGGCTCCAGGCAGCCGAGGGCACACAACTGCCAGGGTGTCAAACACTTCGGCCTTCCCAGCCACGGATGGGTCAAAGGTCATCTTAATGGGCAAATAGCCATCATAGGGGAAGCTCTGGGTTCCGATTCCCCATATTTCCAGTTCCTCTATCTTCTGGATGGGCAGATGACTCAAGTGCTTATCGTAGAAATCCCGGTATAATAGGGTCACTTGTGCCCCAGTATCCAAGATGGCTCTGGTGTAGACTCCCTCCACTTGAATGGGCACTATAGGAGATGGGCCTACCAGCTTCTCCGGATATGGCCTGGCAGGGGTCGCCTTCTTCTGGTCCTTTCCCTTCGGACTCTCTCTCGTCCAACTCCCTTTGGACTTTAGTCTTTCTTGAGCCTGGAATGCATTGATTTCCCTCCTTTTAATGGGTGTACAGACCCGCTGAGGGATGTTGTGCTTCTTCGGAGGGGTTTCTCCCGCCGGCTTGTGATTATTTACTTTCCTTTTCTTGGGACTGGCACATGTTTTTGCGATATGGCCAATCCCTTCGCAGTTAGAACAGATCGCATCCCGCCAATCTTGAAGGGAAGCTGGCACTGAGGTATCTGGGAACAACTCCTTCTTCGGCCCCCCTCCTTTTGGGGTCCTTGAGTCCTTTGTCATTAAAGAGGTCAGTATCTCCAATACCTGAGCCATCTGTGACTTCAGGGTATCCACTTCCGAGTCTCTTTCAGGGGTCATGGCTGATCTGACCATTACAGGTATAGAAGATGTGTGTGTCTTAAACGCTTGCCTATCTTTCTGTAGAGCCTCCTCATCTCTGATGATTTTTAACAGCTCAAGGTAGGTCAGTGGCATACCTCCTCCAGACGTTTTCAGGTGAAGCCAGACTGGATCCGAGCGCAACACTCCCTTCAGGACTTGCTTCATTCTTGCCGCATCTGTATCTTCGGGCATCATTCCCTTCTTTAATACAATCTTGCACAGCAACCTGTTCAGTCTTCTAACGTACTCTGACAATTTATCTCCCGGTTGCTGGAAAGTGTGTTCGAATTGGTATACTAATTCTGTCACCTTTTCCAACGGACCAAACTCTTCTTGCAACATAGCTAAGCAGTCTTGAGCCGTGCAGTCTGTATTTCCAAACCGGAAACTTTTCACCGCTTCTGCTACTGCGCCTTTAAGGCTTTCTATCACTCGTTGCCTCTTCTGCGCTTCAGGCACCTCCCATGCCTCCACTGCTTGTAATGCCTGTTCCACCCAAGTATCGAAGTCTTCCTCCCCTGCAGGGACAGGGAGCTTCCCTGAAAATATTCCTAGCTTCCGGTAACTAGCCTCTATGTGTACCGTGGTGGTGTTCTGACACTTCGCGAGCAGATCCCCTAAGGCATTTAAAAGTTCTGGTCCTATGACAGTAATGGGTGTCACTGGAGGTGTCATCCCTTTCTCTTTTTGTGGTACATGGGATGTCCCTGGCGGTGACCCCGGTGGAAATGGTGGGGGTGACTTCTTCTGCGCTTTCATTGCGTGCGCCAAACCATAAGTTTTGTTATCTGGCGTCTGCATACTTTGGCCTCTAACGTTCTCTGGTATTTCCTCCCACCATTCTATCAGCGCATACTGAAATGAGGTGTCTGGTTCTGATTTTATGTCCATCACCCACGGTACAAGATCTGGGGATAGCGGCATTACAAGTCGCTCCACTGTCTCTATTGACCATTCCTCTTCTGGGAGGCTGATGACCACTGACTTGTCTGGCTCTGTCTCGGCTGCTTCGCACCATACTTTAACCTCTAGCGGGTCCATGCCGGTACTTTGGGCGTGTTCACCTGCTGTATCAGGATCCCGGACGAGAACCCCCACGTGAAGCGATACCTTCAGTTAAGAGGGCCGCAGATTTGGTTTGGGCCCTGAAGACAGCTCCGCCAACCCCCGGCAATTTACTCGACCCCCTTCTGGCACAGTTAGTCTAGGGTAATATATATATATATATATATATATATATATATATATATATATATATATATATATATCTTATGCTCTATGATTAGATTCAGACACCAATGCAGTGATAGAAGAATAACGAGTTTACTTCTACTGGCAATAAAATCAACAGTTATACCAAATCACAGGAATATATCTGCAGAGCCCTGCAGCAATAAACACACTATAACAGTCAGATATGGCGCACACGCGCCACGTGTAACAGTACTACACTATGCGCCCTATGGCGCAGCAACTAAATAAACTATCTAGATGGCCAGGCCTGACCATATAACTCAGTCTCTAGGGGGGTAAAATTCTTTGCATGCAAGTCTTTAAAACGGTGGTGCACATTTCAGGAACACATTTGTAATCCAAGGGGGGGGGTAAAAATGCCAACACAGTACACTCCACTAGAGATCCGTTTGACTCAGTTCTGCTATGGATCTCCAGTGGGGAAAAAGAACTGAAATAGGAACTGGTGGGCCACGGCAGTCTGTAGGCCTAACAATGGTATACAGTATTTGTGGATTGAGCATGTGCTCGCTCACCCCTCCGGACATGATCCCAGTCCGGGAACTTCCACCTGCTGTGTCTCCACACACCGCCTCTGCAGCGGTCGGGTCTCCGGCTCAGCAGCGGTTGAAGAAACCGAGTCAGATGCCACCCAGGCTCGAGATGGGGTGGAAGGCTCTTTGGTAACTGCGCAAGGCCCCAGGCTTCAGGCTTTGCACAGCAGCAGGTCCGCACAGGAGGATCCCTCCACTGAAGTCTCGTGTCCCAAAGAGGCCGAGCCTAGCCTCGCCTCCTCCTTATAAAGCTCCACCCATGAGTCTCTGCGGTGACAACATTGCACCCTGGGTGCCAAACGGGGTTCTGGGTAACGTAGTCTCTCTCCTCTGCTTTCACTTCCAGTAAAGTCTCTTCTCTACTCCCTCCCGACTCACCTCTCACCCGGAAAGTCCTGTCTCTCTGTATTAAAGTGGAATACCCCGCAAAACGTCTATGCCTGATCTGCCCAATTGTTACCGACCAAGCCTGTCTGACCCTGCATCTTGCTCATCCAGCCTGCTACAGCTCCCAGCCCTGCAAGCCTGCATCTGGTACTGCTCTGTGTTGTTCATCCCAAGCCTGCCACCAGTCAAGCATTGTGTCAGATCATCTACTACCTGCCTGCTGACCACTGCTACTACATGGACTACTGAACTGTTTACAGGCACTCCTACCCCACCGTGCTCCTGTGGCTGCTGTACCACTGTCAGCGGTTCGTGAGTCGGAGTTGTACGAGAGGCCTTCCTGTGCACGTTAGGCTCACATCCCAGGTACGCAAAAGTACCAAACAGCCATGTCTGGGCCTGCAAGAAGACCCAGTCCAATGGATGAAATATGTCAGCACCTTGCTGCTCTCACGCAAGCGGTTAAGTCGCTGCAGGCAGGATATGTGCGTCTGGACGAGCGGGTACAGTCCCTGTCCACATCAGCAACTACAGCTCCTGCATCTGATCCTGTTCCACCACCTAAACCGGGGCTTCAGCCAGCCATACAGTAATGATGTTACCCCCTGAACCCTGATTACCTGCTCCTGAGAGGTTTTCCAGTGATAGGAGTAAATTTAGAGAATTCCGCAATGCCTGTCAGCTCTACTTTACTCTCCAGCCACTGACTTTTTCCCTGGAAACCACCAAGGTGGGATTCATTATTTCACTCCTCCAAGGGGAACTGCACTCTTGGGCCCACCGGTTGTTAGAATAAAACAACTAAACACCATGCAGATGTTCTTTGACGCCATGGCACTGATTTATGATGACCAACAACGTACCATCACTGCTGAAGCTGCTCTACATGCACTCCAGCAAGGCTGCAAAACGGCCGAGGACTATGTCACTGACTTCAGGCACTGGAGTGTAGACACCAGCTGGAATGATTCAGCCCTGCGTAATCAATTTAATTTGGGTCTCTAGGAAAGCATGAAAGACAAGCTCTCTGGAAGCCCTCATCATTTTGTCCATTCAGATTGACTGCTGCCTACGAGAATGCAGGTCTGAAAGAACCACACAGCAGTTCTGTCCAACCTGGATGTTACCTAAGATCCCTGCTCCTCCTAACCTCCTCCTCCGCTTTTCCCGCTCCAAAGGTGCCTGAACCCATGAAATTGGGCCTGATTTGTTCTTCATTGATTTTAGGAAGAACGCTAATGCAGACGAGTAAATAATCTCTGCCTGTACTGTGGAGAAGCCGGTCACTTTGTACGTACCTGTCCTGCCAAGCTGCGTAAGTGTCTTTCCCTTTCTTCACTCAACCAGTCACCCCTACCTGCCTTGTCTACCAGCTCAGCTCATATAGTTCTGCCTGTTTCTGTAAGAAAACCTTTGGCTTCCGTCCGGTGTGCACTCATGCGCATGTGCGCGGACACAGGCGTCTGCAGATGCCTAGGCATGACAATGCGCATGCGCGTTCGCAACGGACTGCGTGCACTCGCAGGAACGCGCCCCTAGCGCCAATTGGCACCAGGCAGCCTATTTAAGGAAGTGCCCTGACCCCAGACCGTTGCTGACTGGTCTTCAGCTGTTCCCTTGCTACCCAGTATCCTGCTTAATCTGTCCGATACCCATTGCTGAACCTGGCTTGCCTTGACCTTGTCTCTGGACTCTGCCTCTGTGTTGACTACCTGCTACTGAACCTGGCTTTCCTTGAGACCCTGCTTCTGCCTGCTGCCTTGTACCCTTCTGCCCGCCTGCTACTGAACCAGGCTATCCTTGAGAACCTGCTTCTGCCTGCTGCCTTGTACCCTGCTGCCTGCCTGCTACTGAACCCGGCTATCCTTGAGACCCTGCTTCTGCCTGCTGCCTTGTACCCTGCTGCCCGCCTGACTCTGCTCCAGCTTCCTGCTTGGCTTCCTACTACCACCCGAGTGTCTGCGGCTACAGTCTTGCGACCTGCTGCAACTTCTTGCTATAAGCCTGCCAGGGAGTCTATATCATCTGACGTTCCAGTGCCACTGTTCAAAGGAAGTGCCTCTTCTACCCCAGCTGATGCTTGATGCACGGCTGCCTTCCCACACCTGATGGTTCTCCTGCTCTCCAGAAGTCACATCCTCTGCTACAAGTTTCCGGGTCTACAACTGCTGGCATTCGTGTTCTTCCTGTCCCTCAGTTCCCTCTGTTCCACTCCCAGCGGGGCCAGGACTGGAGATACAAGAGAGGCCAACCTCGTCATTTCATTCTCCCTTCAGGTACGTGACAGTTTCCTTCCAGCTGCTGGGAACAACCGTATCAGTGACCGCTATTATTGATTCGGGAGCGTTTAGCTGTGTCATCAATCAGTCCTTCGCAGCTTAGCAACACATTACTCTACAAACCAGAGAACAGGGACTCACTGTATTCCTGGCCGATGGGTCTCACATTAAATCTAGACTGGTAACCAAAGAGACCCCACTGACACTGACCATCTCTTCCACCAAATATCGAGAGCTGCTGCATTTGGACGCAATCTCTTCGCCCCTATTTCCCGTCATCCTGGGCCTACCCTGGCTGCAGGCCTACAACCACAGATAGACTGGGAATCCGGAAGTGTCAAGTTCCTGTCACCTTATTGCCAGAAACACTGTTTAGAAACTTCGCCACCAACACCTGCTACCTTACTGTGTATGGATGCAGACTCCGAGTTATTTCAAGTCGCTCCGTATTCTTACTACGAATAACTGGACATTTTCAGCAAACGAGAAACAGACACCCTTACTCCACACAGACCTTATGACTGTCCCATCGAGCTCCTTCCCGGGGCCGAGATACCCTTTGGGGAAATTTTTTCTTTTATCTGAATGGGAATCGGGGGGTTTTGAAGGACTATATTGATAAAAACCTGCAGAAGGGATTCATTCTTCCCTCAACCTCCCTGGCCGGTGCTGGTATATTTTTCATAGAAATGTAAGATCATTCCCTGAGACCATGTGTGGACTATTGTGACCTAAATAAAGTAACAGTGAAGAATCGCTATCTCCTTCGTCTCGTCCCTGAACTGTTCCAAAGACTCAAATCAGCAAGCATCTTCACCAAGCTGGATTTAAGAGGGGCCTATAACCTGTTTCGTATACGAGAAGGGGATGAATGGAAAACTGTGTTCCGTACTCAATTTGGTCATTTTGAGTATCTAGTCATGCCCTTTGGCCTTTGTAATGCCCCAGCCACCTTCCAGTATTTCATTAATTACATTTTCAAAGATTTTCTGGATATTTTTGTGGTTGTTTGCCTTGACGACATCTTGATATTCTGCGTGTTACTGGAGGTGCACCAAGGGCATGTTAAACGCATATTGTGCCACCTCCACAAACATGAACTGTATGCCAAAGCCGAGACTTTGAGCAACAGAGCATCCAGTACTTAGGGGTGATCATTTCGACCACAGGGATCAAGATGGACTCACAGAAAGTCCCAGCGATGCTAGATTGGCCAGCCCCCACAGACAAGAAGGTAATACAACTCTTCGTGGGCTTTGCAAACTTTTATCGCAAATTTATCAAGAACTTTTAGGCTATCATTCACCCCATTACACAGATGAGCAAGAAAGGTATCCGCTTCTGTTGGACTTCTGAGGCACAAGCCGCTTTTGAAACATTAAAGGGACGGTTTACTATTGCTCCTGTCTTAAGTCACCCAGACACTACCTTGCCCTATATTGTAGAAGTGGATGCTTCAGAAAGTGCAGTTGGGGCCATTCTGTCACAACGTCAGGGCCTCAAAGAAATGACCCATCCAGTGGCATTCTTTTCACGAAAACTCACTTCAGCTGAAAGAAACTATGATGTAAGGGATCGAGAACTTTTGCCGATCAAAGCTGCGTTGGAGGAATGGAGGTACTTGCTGGAGGGAGCGGCTCATCCAATTCTGATCTACAAAGATCATAAGAATCTTGAATATCTGCGATCCGCAAAACGCCTCAAACCACGCGAGGCTCACTGGGCACTTTTCTTCTCGAGATTCTCATATCATATTACATACATGCCCGGATCAAAGAACGCCAAGCCTGATGCGTTGTCACGCATGTTTGAAAATCCAAAGGACATCCTCATTCCAGACACCATTTTACCATCCGGAAATTTCCTACTATTGCACACTGACCTTTTGTCTCAGTTAAGTATAACGGAGGTTTGGGACTTTAAGTGAGACTGTAGACATGTTGTAGGTAAAAAAGATACATGTTTATTCAGAATAAACGCATGACACATCTCCAAACAGAAATCACATGGAAGGAAAAACATTCTGGTTGATGTGATTCCCTATAGTTACACACACTTAAGTATGGGTATGCACAATATAAGCAACAAGGTACATCAGTGTGTGACCAGGCGCCACATAGTGACCCGTATGGATAATGGAATACATTCAGTGAATTACATATGTACAGATATCACATGGCAACAAGCACTAAAAACATGTAAAAATTTGCATATAAAACCAGTAAAAGCATAAGTAAATGATTGTGTTGTCAACTGAGTTGATGCGTTTTCTGATGCCCGACGTGTTTCGTGTATAAGTTACACTCTTCAGGGGCTAGTGCTCAGGACATCTAAAAGATATATGGTAAATAGTGATGAGCCGAACACCCCCGGGTTCGGTTCGCACCAGAATCCGCAAACGGACCGAAAGTTCGTACGAACATTAGAACCCTATTAAATACAATGGATGCGAACGTTCGAATTCTAAAGTGCTAATTATAACGACTATTATGCATGTTATTGTCCTAAAAAGGGTTTGGGAACCCGGGTTCTGCACCAGGGGACATGTATCAATGCAAAAAGAAGTTTTAAAAACGGTCGTTTTTCGGGAGCAGTCATTTTAATGATGCATAAAGTGAAAAAAAAAAAGTCAAATATTCCTTTAAATATCGTACCTGGGGGGTGTCTAAAGTATGCCTGTGAAGTGCCACGTGTTTCCCGTGTTTAGAACTGTCCCTGCACAAAATGACACTTCTAAAGGAAAAAAAAGCCATTTAAAACTGCTTGCGGCTTTAATGTAATGTCTGGTCCCGGTAATATGGATGAAAATCTTTAAGAAAAATGGCATAGCTACCCCATGACCCCCCCCCCCTACCCCAGCCCATTACCAGCCCCTTTGGGTCTTGTATGGATATTAAGGGGAACCCCGCACATAAAATAAAAAAGGCCCTATATACTCTGAACAGCCGTATACAGGCGGTGCATACAAGACAGGGACTGTAGGTTTGTTCTTATGTAGAATCTGTTTGTAATTTTGAACAGGTACATTGTTTAAGTGTAGCTCCAGCCCAAAAATCTATTTTTAAACTTTTTGGAAAACATAGGTAAGGGTTATCACCCCTGTAACATTTGTTTTGCTGTCTGTGCCCCTGTTCAGAACATTTCACCTCACTTTCCGTCCCAATGACAACTGTTTTTGAAATGTGGTGTTTTTCTTGAAACAAGGATTGCTGATAAAGCATCAGTACAGAGGAGACACCTTTCTCCCATATTAATTCTTACAGGAGAGAATTTTCCTTCCAAGGGGTAGATTTCCTCTCACTTCCTGTTGTCTTCTTGCGTTTGCAAGTAGGAGTCGTTTGTAAGTTGGATGTTTGAAAGTAGGGACCTGCCGTATATACTCTGCAGAAATAGGCCCCTTAGTTGTTGGTGTTGGCACAACACTGTAAGCACTCACAGTTACTCTTGGTTGGTGCTGGAACGCCCTGCTGTCAACTATTATATCAGGAATTTTAATTACATATAATTGTTGAACAGTGGTAGTAAAAATTGGGCCTTTGATGGTGGTGCTGGTGCCACAACACTGTAAGCCCTGACAGTTACTCTTGGTGGGTGCAGCAATGGGCCCTGCTGTGAATTATTAGATCAAGAATTGTAATTGCATGCCCCTGTTGAACAGGGGCTGAAAAATTGGGCCTTTCGTGGTGGTGGTGGTGGTGGTGGTGGTGTTGCCACAACACTGTAAGCCCTCAGAGTTACTCTTGGTGGGTGCAGGAATGGGCCCTGCTGTGAATTATTAGATCAAGAATTGTAATTACATGCCCCTTTTGAACAGGGGCTGAAAAATTGGGCCTTTCGTGGTGGTGGTGGTGGTGGCGTTGCCACAACACTGTAAGCCCTCAGAGTTACTCTTGGTGGGTGCAGCAATGGGCCCTGCTGTGAATTATTAGATCAAGAATTGTAATTACATGCCCCTGTTGAACAGGGGCTGAAAAATTGGGCCTTAGGCACTGGTGGCACAACACTACAACCCCTCACAGATACTGTACTTGGAGCACAGCAATGAGCCCTGTTGCAAAGTATTGCTTCAAAAATTGTAATGACACGCCCCTGTTAAACAGGGGCTGAAAAATTGGGCCTTAGGCACTGGTGGCACAACACTCCAACCCCTCACAGATACTGTACTTGGAGCACAGCAATGAGCCCTATGGCAAATTATTGCTAAAAAAATTGTAATTACACGCCCCTGTAAAACAGGGGCTGAAAAATTGGGCCTTAGCCACTGGTGGCGGCACCCATAAACAAAAATGATCTTCCAAGCTATCATCATCAATCGTATCATTGAGGACTCGGAGGAGGAGGATAGCCAGTCAACATAACAGCACAGGCACTCAGCATCAGTCTTGAAGGGATGTGACATGTTAAAATCAATTAGTCTGTTATATCAGCATCAGGTGTGTGGTAGCTGGTGGTGATCCAAGACTGGTTCATCTTGATGAAAGTCAGTCGATCAACCGAGTCGGTGGACAGGCGCACCCTGTGATCCGTGACAAATCCTCCAGCAGCACTGAATGTGCGTTCCGAAAGAACGCTGGATGCAGGACAGGCCAGTAGCTCAATTGCATACTGTGCAAGCTCTGGCCAGTGATCCATCCTCAAGACCCAGTAAGCCAGAGGATTTTCGGTGGGGAAGGTGTCCAAGTCTGACCTTGCCCCTAGATATTCCTGCACCATGTTTATCAGACGCTGGCGATGGTTGCTGGAACCGATCATACTTTGGGGCTGCGGACTAAAGAATTGTCTGAACGCATCGGTCAGACGGCCACCTTCCCCACCGCTCCTTCTTTGACTGGCCGAAGCCTCAGCAACTCGTTGTCCAGGACCAGGAGTTTGTAACCTCCCAGTCTCTGGGAACGCGTTGCACAGACCTTTCTGCAAGGCCTCCCGGAGTTGTCTCATCCTCTGCTCCCTCTGCGATGGTAACATAAGGTCCGCAACCTTACCCTTGTACCGTGGATCAAGGAGAGTGGCCAGCCAGTAATGGTCCCTCTCCTTGATCCGAAGAATACGAGGATCCTTCCGCAGACTTTGCAGGATCAGGGAGGCCATGCAGCGTAGGTTTGCTGAGGCATTCGGTCCGGAGTCCTCTGGGTCACTAAGGACGACATGATCCGCAGCCACCTCCTCCCAGCCACGTACAAGTCCACTGGTTTCTTGGGACTGTAAATCATCCCTAAAAGACTGCTGCTGATGATGCTGAGTGCCAGCCTCCACCTCCATGCTGACACAATCCTCCTCCTCCTCCTCCTCCTCTTCCTGTGCGATGGGTGGGACAGAAGGAACACTGTCTGGGTAAAGGGGGCCTTGAGAGGCAAGGAAGTCCTCCTCTTCCTGCCTCTGTTTTGCCTCAAGTGCCCTGTCCATTATTCCACGCAGCGTGTGCTCCAACAGGTGGACAAGAGGTACAGTGTCACTGATGCATGCACTGTCACTGCTCATCATCCTCGTGGCCTCCTCAAATGGTGCCAGGACAGTGCATGCATCCCTGATCATGCCCCACTGGCGTGGAGAAAAAAAACCAAGCTCCCCTGACCCTGTCCTAGTGCCGTAGTCGCACAGGTACTCATTGATGGCCCTCTGCTGCGTGTGCAGCCGCTGCAGCATGGCCAACATTGAGTTCCACCTGGTGGGCATGTCACATATAAGGCGGTTCTTGGGCAGGTTCAACTCCTTTTGCAGCTCAGCCAGGCGAGCACTGGCATTATAAGATCTGCGGAAATGCACACAGACTTTCCTGGCCTGCCTCAGGACATCCTGTAAGCCCGGGTACCTGCCCAAGAACCGCTGCACCACCAGGTTAAGGACGTGAGCCACACAGGGCACATGGGTCAGTTGTCCCTGTCGGAGGGCGGAGAGGAGGTTGGT
Organism: Rana muscosa; assembly: GCA_029206835.1. Classification (NCBI taxonomy): domain Eukaryota; kingdom Metazoa; phylum Chordata; class Amphibia; order Anura; family Ranidae; genus Rana; species Rana muscosa. Next base: position 1,074,805,782 of record CM055116.1, on the reverse strand, counting down.
GCCATTGTCGCAAACCACCATTCCTGGCTTAAGCTGGCATGGCGTCAACCACCTCTCGGCCTGGCCCTGCAGAGCAGACAGGACCTCTGCCCCAGTGTGGCTTCTGTCCCCCAAACACACCAGCGCAAGCACGGCATGGCATCTTTTTGCCTGCGTACTTGCGTAGCCCCTTGAACGGCTACGGAGCACCGCTGGTTCAGAGGACAAACCACAGGAAGAGGCCATGGAGGAAGAAGAAGAGGAGGGGGTGGAGGAGAGAGGTGTGTCACAACCAGTAGTAGCATTTTGGAGGCGTGGCGGTGGAACAACCTCCAACACTACTGCACCTTGTCCTGCATCCTTCCCAGCTGCCAAAAGAGTGACCCAATGGGCCGTGAAAGAAAGGTAACGTCCCTGTCCATGCCTGCTGGACCATGAGTCAGCGGTAATATGCACCTTACCGCTGACCGCCCTGTCCAGCGAGGCCAAGACATTGCCTTCCACATGCCGGTAGAGAGCCGGAATAGCCTTCCGTGAGAAAAAGTGGCGTTTGGGAACCTGCCACTGAGGAACCGCACATTGCACAAACTCACGGAAGGGGGCCGAGTCTACCAACTGAAAAGGCAGCAGTTGAAGCGCTAGCAATTTAGCCAAGCTAGCATTCAACCGCTGGGCATGTGGAAGGCTGGGAGTGAACTTCTTTCGACGGTCCAGCAGCTGGGGCAGGGAAATTTGCCTGCTAGAATCGGACGTCGGTGTACTGCTAGCAGAGTGGCCGCAACTACTTGGCTGTGACACACCTAATTCTACACCTTCATTCCTCTCAGTGCATGTTTCAGAGAGGACTGAAGTTATAGTGGGGTTGGAGATCCCAGCTGATGCGGTGCAAGGAGAGGTCCGCTTTGTTCTTTGGTGTGGGTCTTTGAGGTAGGCTTGCCAATGAGCTGCATGGCAGGTCAACATATGTCTGGTCAGGCATGTGGTACCCAAGCGGCTGATGTTTTGGCCACGCGATATACGCTTGAGACATATGTTGCAAACAGCAGCTGTGCGATCTGATGCACTAGCCTCAAAAAAGGCCCACACCAAAGAACTTTTTGAATGACGGGCAGAGGCAGCGCCCTGCACAGGCGGAGCTCTGCGGTGTGATTCCGTCGGTGTACTGCCCTTACGCTGGCCACCAAAGGGCATCCTGCCTCGTTGGAGATGTGCCTCCTCCTCATCCTCCTCCTCCTCCTCTCTCCTATTAGGCACCCACGTGGAGTCAGTGACCTCATCATCCCCTCCCTCCTCATCACTGGAGCCAATCTGGCAGTATGCTGCAGCTGCTGGAACATGACTGCCAGATTGGTGTCCTTCTTGAGCATCCCCTCTGTCTGCTCTCACGCTACTGCCTTCCTGTAGCTGGGTTTCATCATCAGACCCTTCGAAACGCTGGGCATCCTCCTGGAGCATGTACCCAACACTGTGCTCAAACAATTCGGGGGACTCCTCAGGAGGAGGACATGGTGGGTCTAGGGAAGGAGTGACTGATGATGAGTCTGACATTGATACCAGGGAAGAGGACGCTTTGGCAGCTGCTTTGCCAGTACCCTGAGCCTGGGTGAGAGAGGATGAGGAGGAGGAGGAGGGCTTGGTCATCCACTCTACCAAGTCTTCGGCATGATGTGGCTCAACATGTCCAGCTGCCGAAAAGAAGGACAAGCGTGTCCCATGGCCATGTGCTGATGACAATGCACCGCGTCCACGACCAGCACTGTTCCCCCCAGACACAGAGCCTGCTTGCCCTCTTTTATTGCCTCCTGACTGTCTGCCTCTCCTTGTTTGCCTTCCAGACATTCTAATAGATGGCCTGCAGGGAGATGGGAAAAAAGCAATAAGGGCTACCTTCAGGTGTCCTTCTCTGTCCCTTTACTTAAGGATTTCTAAATATGGTTGAGGATGATTGCTTTCGCACAGAATAGCACAACGACAATTTCCCTGACTGTCCAAAAAACAAGGATTTCAAAGATGGTTGATGAGGAATGCTTTAGCACACTATAGCACAAGGAGAATTTCCCTCACTGTCCTTCCCTGTCCCTAGAAACAAGGATTATCACAGTGAAAGAAACTGACACTCTTCCTACCTATAGTTTTCTGTCCCTAGAAAAAATGTTTTTTTAAAGATGGTTGATGATCAATGCTTTAGCACACTATAGCTCAAGGAGAATTTCCCTCACTGTCCTTCCCTGTCCCTAGAAACAAGGATTATCACAGTGAAAGAAACTGACACTCTTCCTACCTATAGTTTTCTGTCCCTAGAAAAAATGTTTTTTTAAAGATGGTTGATGATCAATGCTTTAGCACACTATAGCACAAGGAGAATTTCCCTCACTGTCCTTCCCTGTCCCTAGAAACAAGGATTATCACAGTGAAAGAAACTGACACTCTTCCTACCTATAGTTTTCTGTCCCTAGAAAAAATGTTTTTTTAAAGATGGTTGATGATCAATGCTTCAGCACACTATAGCACAAGGAGAATTTCCCTCACTGTCCTTCCCTGTCCCTAGAAACAAGGATTATCACAGTGAAAGAAACTGACACTCTTCCTACCTATAGTTTTCTGTCCCTAGAAAAAATGTTTTTTTAAAGATGGTTGATGATCAATGCTTTAGCACACTATAGCACAAGGAGAATTTCCCTCACTGTCCTTCCCTGTCCCTAGAAACAAGGATTATCACAGTGAAAGAAACTAACACTCTTCCTACCTATAGTTTTCTGTCCCTAGAAAAAATGTTTTTTTAAAGACGGTTGATGATCAATGCTTTAGCACACTATAGCACAAGGAGAATTTCCCTCACTGTCCTTCCCTGTCCCTAGAAACAAGGATTATCACAGTGAAAGAAACTGACACTCTTCCTACCTATAGTTTTCTGTCCCTAGAAAAAATGTTTTTTTAAAGACGGTTTATGATCAATGCTTTAGCACACTATAGCACAAGGAGAATTTCTCTCACTGTCCTTCCCTGTCCCTAGAAACAAGGATTATCACAGTGAAAGAAACTGACACTCTTCCTACCTATAGTTTTCTGTCCCTAGAAAAAATGTTTTTTTAAAGACGGTTGATGATCAATGCTTTAGCACACTATAGCACAAGGAGAATTTACCTCACTGTCCTTCCCTGTCCCTAGAAACAAGGATTATCACAGTGAAAGAAACTGACACTCTTCCTACCTATAGTTTTCTGTCCCTAGAAAAAATGTTTTTTTAAAGACGGTTGATGATCAATGCTTTAGCACACTATAGCACAAGGAGAATTTCCCTCACTGTCCTTCCCTGTCCCTAGAAACAAGGATTATCACAGTGAAAGAAACTGACACTCTTCCTACCTATAGTTTTCTGTCCCTAGAAAAAATGTTTTTTTAAAGACGGTTGATGATCAATGCTTTAGCACACTATAGCACAAGGAGAATTTCCCTCACTGTCCTTCCCTGTCCCTAGAAACAAGGATTATCACAGTGAAAGAAACTGACACTCTTCCTACCTATAGTTTTCTGTCCCTAGAAAAAATGTTTTTTTAAAGATGGTTGATGATCAATGCTTTAGCACACTATAGCACAAGGAGAATTTCCCTCACTGTCCTTCCCTGTCCCTAGAAACAAGGATTATCACAGTGAAAGAAACTGACACTCTTCCTACCTATAGTTTTCTGTCCCTAGAAAAAATGTTTTTTTAAAGATGGTTGATGATCAATGCTTTAGCACACTATAGCACAAGGAGAATTTCCCTCACTGTCCTTCCCTGTCCCTAGAAACAAGGATTATCACAGTGAAAGAAACTAACACTCTTCCTACCTATAGTTTTCTGTCCCTAGAAAAAATGTTTTTTTAAAGACGGTTGATGATCAATGCTTTAGCACACTATAGCACAAGGAGAATTTCCCTCACTGTCCTTCCCTGTCCCTAGAAACAAGGATTATCACAGTGAAAGAAACTGACACTCTTCCTACCTATAGTTTTCTGTCCCTAGAAAAAATGTTTTTTTAAAGACGGTTGATGATCAATGCTTTAGCATACTATAGCACAAGGAGAATTTCCCTCACTGTCCTTCCCTGTCCCTAGAAACAAGGATTATCACAGTGAAAGAAACTGACACTCTTCCTACCTATAGTTTTCTGTCCCTAGAAAAAATGTTTTTTTAAAGATGGTTGATGATCAATGCTTTAGCACACTATAGCACAAGGAAAATTTCCCTCACTGTCCTTCCCTGTCCCTAGAAACAAGGATTATCACAGTGAAAGAAACTGACACTCTTCCTACCTATAGTTTTCTGTCCCTAGAAAAAATGTTTTTTAAAGATGGTTGATGATCAATGCTTTAGCACACTATAGCACAAGGAGAATTTCCCTCACTGTCCTTCCCTGTCCCTAGAAACAAGGATTATCACAGTGAAAGAAACTAACACTCTTCCTACCTATAGTTTTCTGTCCCTAGAAAAAATGTTTTTTTAAAGACGGTTGATGATCAATGCTTTAGCACACTATAGCACAAGGAGAATTTCCCTCACTGTCCTTCCCTGTCCCTAGAAACAAGGATTATCACAGTGAAAGAAACTGACACTCTTCCTACCTATAGTTTTCTGTCCCTAGAAAAAATGTTTTTTTAAAGACGGTTGAAGATCAATGCTTTAGCACACTATAGCACAAGGAGAATTTCCCTCACTGTCCTTCCCTGTCCCTAGAAACAAGGATTATCACAGTGAAAGAAACTGACACTCTTCCTACCTATAGTTTTCTGTCCCTAGAAAAAATGTTTTTTTAACCACTTCCCTACCCAGCCATAGACAAATGACGTCCACAGATGGGATCTCCCATCCTGGGTGGACGTCATATGACGTCCTCGGCTTTGTAGGGGGATATCTGAATGATGCCTGCAGCTAGAGGCATCATTCAGATATCCTTTTGAAGTGCCGGCGATTCTGTGCACCATAAGAACGATCATAGCGGCGGTTCCGCCGCTTGATCGTTCTTATAGGCGGCGGGAGGGGACACCCCCCCCTCCCGCCGCCATCCTGTGCTTCTCCGGGCTCCCCCGTGCGATCGGGGACCCGGAGCGAATCTTCCGGCATCGTTGGTGGAGTCACGTGATGAGCATAGAGATGACTGGTGACCAGATGGTCACCAGTCATCTCTATGATCGTCGGAGGCCCGGGCGTGATGTGATGACGTCACGCCCGGGTCTCAAATGTAAACAAAGCCGCCGTTGCGGCTGTAAGTATGAAATCAGTGAAACATTTTTCACTGATCTCATGCTTTCCAGCCTGGAGGAGAGATGTGGGGTCTTATTGACCCCGCATCTCTCAATAAAGAGAACCTGTCACACACATTCCTATTACAAGGGATGTTTACATTCCTTGTAATAGGAATAAAAGTGATCAAAAAAAAAAAAAAGTAAAATCATTGTAAAAAAATAAATAAATAAGTAAAATAAATAAATAAATAATAATAAAAAATAAATAAAACGCCCCTGTCCCCGGTAGCTCGCGATCAGAAGCGAATGCACACGTAAGTCGCCCACATATGTAAACGCCGTTCAAACCACGCATGTGAGGTATCGCCGCGTGCGTTAGAGCGCGTGCAACAATTCTAGCACTAGACCTCCTCTGTAATTCTAACCTGGTAACCTGTAAAAAAAATTAAAGCGTTGCCTATGGAGATTTTTAAGTACCGAAGTTTGGCGCCATTCCATGAGTGTGCGCAATTTTAAAGCGTGACATGTTAGGTATCTATTTACTCGGTGTAACATTATCTTTCATATGTTCCCAAAAAATTGGGCTAACTTTACTGTTTTGTTATTTTTTAATTCATGAAACCATTTTTTTAAAAAAAAAAGGCGTTTGAAAAATTATTGCGCAAATATTGTGCAAGAAAAAATGTTGCAATGACCGTCATTTTATTCCCTAGGGTGTCTGCTAAAAAAACATATATAATGTTTGGGGGTTCTGAGTAATTTTCTAGCAAAAGAATGATGATTTGTACATGTAGGAGAGAAGTGCCAAAATAGGCCCGGTATTGAATAGGTACAAAAAGCCCTGTATTGAAGTGGTTAAAGACGGTTGATGATCAATGCTTTAGCACACTATAGCACAAGGAGAATTTCCCTCACTGTCCTTCCCTGTCCATAGAAACAAGGATTATCACAGTGAAAGAAACTGACACTCTTCCTACCTATAGTTTTCTGTCCCTAGAAAAAATGTTTTTTTAAAGATGGTTGATGATCAATGCTTTAGCACACTATAGCACAAGGAGAATTTCCCTCACTGTCCTTCCCTGTCCCTAGAAACAAGGATTATCACAGTGAAAGAAACTAACACTCTTCCTACCTATAGTTTTCTGTCCCTAGAATTTTTTTTTTTTAAAGACGGTTGATGATCAATGCTTTAGCACACTATAGCACAAGGAGAATTTCCCTCACTGTCCTTCCCTGTCCCTAGAAACAAGGATTATCACAGTGAAAGAAACTGACACTCTTCCTACCTATAGTTTTCTGTCCCTAGAAAAAATGTTTTTTTAAAGACGGTTGATGATCAATGCTTTAGCACACTATAGCACAAGGAGAATTTCCCTCACTGTCCTTCCCTGTCCCTAGAAACAAGGATTATCACAGTGAAAGAAACTGACACTCTTCCTACCTATAGTTTTCTGTCCCTAGAAAAAATGTTTTTTTAAAGACGGTTGATAATCAATGCTTTAGCACACTATAGCACAAGGAGAATTTCCCTCACTGTCCTTCCCTGTCCCTAGAAACAAGGATTATCACAGTGAAAGAAACTGACACTCTTCCTACCTATAGTTTTCTGTCCCTAGAAAAAATGTTTTTTTTTTAAAGATGGTTGATGATCAATGCTTTAGCACACTATAGCACAAGGAGAATTCCCCTCACTGTCCTTCCCTGTCCCTAGAAACAAGGATTATCACAGTGAAAGAAACTGACACTTTTCCTACCTATAGTTTTCTGTCCCTAGAAAAAATGTTTTTTTAAAGACGGTTGATGATCAATGCTTTAGCACACTATAGCACAAGGAGAATTTCCCTCACTGTCCTTCCCTGTCCCTAGAAACAAGGATTATCACAGTGAAAGAAACTGACACTCTTCCTACCTATAGTTTTCTGTCCCTAGAAAAAATGTTTTTTAAAGATGGTTGATGATCAATGCTTTAGCACACTATAGCACAAGTAGAATTTCCCTCACTGTCCTTCCCTGTCCCTAGAAACAAGGATTATCACAGTGAAAGAAACTAACACTCTTCCTACCTATAGTTTTCTGTCCCTAGAAAAAATGTTTTTTTAAAGACGGTTGATGATCAATGCTTTAGCACACTATAGCACAAGGAGAATTTCCCTCACTGTCCTTCCCTGTCCCTAGAAACAAGGATTATCACAGTGAAAGAAACTGACACTCTTCCTACCTATAGTTTTCTGTCCCTAGAAAAAATGTTTTTTTAAAGACGGTTGAAGATCAATGCTTTAGCACACTATAGCACAAGGAGAATTTCCCTCACTGTCCTTCCCTGTCCCTAGAAACAAGGATTATCACAGTGAAAGAAACTGACACTCTTCCTACCTATAGTTTTCTGTCCCTAGAAAAAATGTTTTTTTAACCACTTCCCTACCCAGCCATAGACAAATGACGTCCACAGATGGGATCTCCCATCCTGGGTGGACGTCATATGACGTCCTCGGCTTTGTAGGGGGATATCTGAATGATGCCTGCAGCTAGAGGCATCATTCAGATATCCTTTTGAAGTGCCGGCGATTCTGTGCACCATAAGAACGATCATAGCGGCGGTTCCGCCGCTTGATCGTTCTTATAGGCGGCGGGAGGGGACACCCCCCCCTCCCGCCGCCATCCTGTGCTTCTCCGGGCTCCCCCGTGCGATCGGGGACCCGGAGCGAATCTTCCGGCATCGTTGGTGGAGTCACGTGATGAGCATAGAGATGACTGGTGACCAGATGGTCACCAGTCATCTCTATGATCGTCGGAGGCCCGGGCGTGATGTGATGACGTCACGCCCGGGTCTCAAATGTAAACAAAGCCGCCGTTGCGGCTGTAAGTATGAAATCAGTGAAACATTTTTCACTGATCTCATGCTTTCCAGCCTGGAGGAGAGATGTGGGGTCTTATTGACCCCGCATCTCTCAATAAAGAGAACCTGTCACACACATTCCTATTACAAGGGATGTTTACATTCCTTGTAATAGGAATAAAAGTGATCAAAAAAAAAAAAAAGTAAAATCATTGTAAAAAAATAAATAAATAAGTAAAATAAATAAATAAATAATAATAAAAAATAAATAAAACGCCCCTGTCCCCGGTAGCTCGCGATCAGAAGCGAATGCACACGTAAGTCGCCCACATATGTAAACGCCGTTCAAACCACGCATGTGAGGTATCGCCGCGTGCGTTAGAGCGCGTGCAACAATTCTAGCACTAGACCTCCTCTGTAATTCTAACCTGGTAACCTGTAAAAAAAATTAAAGCGTTGCCTATGGAGATTTTTAAGTACCGAAGTTTGGCGCCATTCCATGAGTGTGCGCAATTTTAAAGCGTGACATGTTAGGTATCTATTTACTCGGTGTAACATTATCTTTCATATGTTCCCAAAAAATTGGGCTAACTTTACTGTTTTGTTATTTTTTAATTCATGAAACCATTTTTTTTAAAAAAAAAGGCGTTTGAAAAATTATTGCGCAAATATTGTGCAAGAAAAAATGTTGCAATGACCGTCATTTTATTCCCTAGGGTGTCTGCTAAAAAAACATATATAATGTTTGGGGGTTCTGAGTAATTTTCTAGCAAAAGAATGATGATTTGTACATGTAGGAGAGAAGTGCCAAAATAGGCCCGGTATTGAATAGGTACAAAAAGCCCTGTATTGAAGTGGTTAAAGACGGTTGATGATCAATGCTTTAGCACACTATAGCACAAGGAGAATTTCCCTCACTGTCCTTCCCTGTCCATAGAAACAAGGATTATCACAGTGAAAGAAACTGACACTCTTCCTACCTATAGTTTTCTGTCCCTAGAAAAAATGTTTTTTTAAAGATGGTTGATGATCAATGCTTTAGCACACTATAGCACAAGGAGAATTTCCCTCACTGTCCTTCCCTGTCCCTAGAAACAAGGATTATCACAGTGAAAGAAACTAACACTCTTCCTACCTATAGTTTTCTGTCCCTAGAATTTTTTTTTTTTAAAGACGGTTGATGATCAATGCTTTAGCACACTATAGCACAAGGAGAATTTCCCTCACTGTCCTTCCCTGTCCCTAGAAACAAGGATTATCACAGTGAAAGAAACTGACACTCTTCCTACCTATAGTTTTCTGTCCCTAGAAAAAATGTTTTTTTAAAGACGGTTGATGATCAATGCTTTAGCACACTATAGCACAAGGAGAATTTCCCTCACTGTCCTTCCCTGTCCCTAGAAACAAGGATTATCACAGTGAAAGAAACTGACACTCTTCCTACCTATAGTTTTCTGTCCCTAGAAAAAATGTTTTTTTAAAGACGGTTGATAATCAATGCTTTAGCACACTATAGCACAAGGAGAATTTCCCTCACTGTCCTTCCCTGTCCCTAGAAACAAGGATTATCACAGTGAAAGAAACTGACACTCTTCCTACCTATAGTTTTCTGTCCCTAGAAAAAATGTTTTTTTAAAGATGGTTGATGATCAATGCTTTAGCACACTATAGCACAAGGAGAATTTCCCTCACTGTCCTTCCCTGTCCCTAGAAACAAGGATTATCACAGTGAAAGAAACTGACACTCTTCCTACCTATAGTTTTCTGTCCCTAGAAAAAATGTTTTTTTTTAAAGATGGTTGATGATCAATGCTTTAGCACACTATAGCACAAGGAGAATTTCCCTCACTGTCCTTCCCTGTCCCTAGAAACAAGGATTATCACAGTGAAAGAAACTAACACTCTTCCTACCTATAGTTTTCTGTCCCTAGAAAAAATGTTTTTTTAAAGACGGTTGATGATCAATGCTTTAGCACACTATAGCACAAGGAGAATTCCCCTCACTGTCCTTCCCTGTCCCTAGAAACAAGGATTATCACAGTGAAAGAAACTGACACTTTTCCTACCTATAGTTTTCTGTCCCTAGAAAAAATGTTTTTTTAAAGACGGTTGATGATCAATGCTTTAGCACACTATAGCACAAGGAGAATTTCCCTCACTGTCCTTCCCTGTCCCTAGAAACAAGGATTATCACAGTGAAAGAAACTGACACTCTTCCTACCTATAGTTTTCTGTCCCTAGAAAAAATGTTTTTTAAAGATGGTTGATGATCAATGCTTTAGCACACTATAGCACAAGTAGAATTTCCCTCACTGTCCTTCCCTGTCCCTAGAAACAAGGATTATCACAGTGAAAGAAACTAACACTCTTCCTACCTATAGTTTTCTGTCCCTAGAAAAAATGTTTTTTTAAAGACGGTTGATGATCAATGCTTTAGCACACTATAGCACAAGGAGAATTTCCCTCACTGTCCTTCCCTGTCCCTAGAAACAAGGATTATCACAGTGAAAGAAACTGACACTCTTCCTACCTATAGTTTTCTGTCCCTAGAAAAAATGTTTTTTTAAAGACGGTTGAAGATCAATGCTTTAGCACACTATAGCACAAGGAGAATTTCCCTCACTGTCCTTCCCTGTCCCTAGAAACAAGGATTATCACAGTGAAAGAAACTGACACTCTTCCTACCTATAGTTTTCTGTCCCTAGAAAAAATGTTTTTTTAACCACTTCCCTACCCAGCCATAGACAAATGACGTCCACAGATGGGATCTCCCATCCTGGGTGGACGTCATATGACGTCCTCGGCTTTGTAGGGGGATATCTGAATGATGCCTGCAGCTAGAGGCATCATTCAGATATCCTTTTGAAGTGCCGGCGATTCTGTGCACCATAAGAACGATCATAGCGGCGGTTCCGCCGCTTGATCGTTCTTATAGGCGGCGGGAGGGGACACCCCCCCCTCCCGCCGCCATCCTGTGCTTCTCCGGGCTCCCCCGTGCGATCGGGGACCCGGAGCGAATCTTCCGGCATCGTTGGTGGAGTCACGTGATGAGCATAGAGATGACTGGTGACCAGATGGTCACCAGTCATCTCTATGATCGTCGGAGGCCCGGGCGTGATGTGATGACGTCACGCCCGGGTCTCAAATGTAAACAAAGCCGCCGTTGCGGCTGTAAGTATGAAATCAGTGAAACATTTTTCACTGATCTCATGCTTTCCAGCCTGGAGGAGAGATGTGGGGTCTTATTGACCCCGCATCTCTCAATAAAGAGAACCTGTCACACACATTCCTATTACAAGGGATGTTTACATTCCTTGTAATAGGAATAAAAGTGATCAAAAAAAAAAAAAAGTAAAATCATTGTAAAAAAATAAATAAATAAGTAAAATAAATAAATAAATAATAATAAAAAATAAATAAAACGCCCCTGTCCCCGGTAGCTCGCGATCAGAAGCGAATGCACACGTAAGTCGCCCACATATGTAAACGCCGTTCAAACCACGCATGTGAGGTATCGCCGCGTGCGTTAGAGCGCGTGCAACAATTCTAGCACTAGACCTCCTCTGTAATTCTAACCTGGTAACCTGTAAAAAAAATTAAAGCGTTGCCTATGGAGATTTTTAAGTACCGAAGTTTGGCGCCATTCCATGAGTGTGCGCAATTTTAAAGCGTGACATGTTAGGTATCTATTTACTCGGTGTAACATTATCTTTCATATGTTCCCAAAAAATTGGGCTAACTTTACTGTTTTGTTATTTTTTAATTCATGAAACCATTTTTTTTTTAAAAAAAGGCGTTTGAAAAATTATTGCGCAAATATTGTGCAAGAAAAAATGTTGCAATGACCGTCATTTTATTCCCTAGGGTGTCTGCTAAAAAAACATATATAATGTTTGGGGGTTCTGAGTAATTTTCTAGCAAAAGAATGATGATTTGTACATGTAGGAGAGAAGTGCCAAAATAGGCCCGGTATTGAATAGGTACAAAAAGCCCTGTATTGAAGTGGTTAAAGACGGTTGATGATCAATGCTTTAGCACACTATAGCACAAGGAGAATTTCCCTCACTGTCCTTCCCTGTCCATAGAAACAAGGATTATCACAGTGAAAGAAACTGACACTCTTCCTACCTATAGTTTTCTGTCCCTAGAAAAAATGTTTTTTTAAAGATGGTTGATGATCAATGCTTTAGCACACTATAGCACAAGGAGAATTTCCCTCACTGTCCTTCCCTGTCCCTAGAAACAAGGATTATCACAGTGAAAGAAACTAACACTCTTCCTACCTATAGTTTTCTGTCCCTAGAATTTTTTTTTTTTAAAGACGGTTGATGATCAATGCTTTAGCACACTATAGCACAAGGAGAATTTCCCTCACTGTCCTTCCCTGTCCCTAGAAACAAGGATTATCACAGTGAAAGAAACTGACACTCTTCCTACCTATAGTTTTCTGTCCCTAGAAAAAATGTTTTTTTAAAGACGGTTGATGATCAATGCTTTAGCACACTATAGCACAAGGAGAATTTCCCTCACTGTCCTTCCCTGTCCCTAGAAACAAGGATTATCACAGTGAAAGAAACTGACACTCTTCCTACCTATAGTTTTCTGTCCCTAGAAAAAATGTTTTTTTAAAGACGGTTGATAATCAATGCTTTAGCACACTATAGCACAAGGAGAATTTCCCTCACTGTCCTTCCCTGTCCCTAGAAACAAGGATTATCACAGTGAAAGAAACTGACACTCTTCCTACCTATAGTTTTCTGTCCCTAGAAAAAATGTTTTTTTTTAAAGATGGTTGATGATCAATGCTTTAGCACACTATAGCACAAGGAGAATTTCCCTCACTGTCCTTCCCTGTCCCTAGAAACAAGGATTATCACAGTGAAAGAAACTAACACTCTTCCTACCTATAGTTTTCTGTCCCTAGAAAAAATGTTTTTTTAAAGACGGTTGATGATCAATGCTTTAGCACACTATAGCACAAGGAGAATTCCCCTCACTGTCCTTCCCTGTCCCTAGAAACAAGGATTATCACAGTGAAAGAAACTGACACTTTTCCTACCTATAGTTTTCTGTCCCTAGAAAAAATGTTTTTTTAAAGACGGTTGATGATCAATGCTTTAGCACACTATAGCACAAGGAGAATTTCCCTCACTGTCCTTCCCTGTCCCTAGAAACAAGGATTATCACAGTGAAAGAAACTGACACTCTTCCTACCTATAGTTTTCTGTCCCTAGAAAAAAAGTTTTTTTAAAGATGGTTGATGATCAATGCTTTAGCACACTATAGCACAAGGAGAATTTCCCTCACTGTCCTTCCCTGTCCCTAGAAACAAGGATTATCACAGTGAAAGAAACTGACACTCTTCCTACCTATAGTTTTCTGTCCCTAGAAAAAATGTTTTTTTAAAGATGGTTGATGATCAATGCTTTAGCACACTATAGCACAAGGAGAATTTCCCTCACTGTCCTTCCCTGTCCCTAGAAACAAGGATTATCACAGTGAAAGAAACTAACACTCTTCCTACCTATAGTTTTCTGTCCCTAGAAAAAATGTTTTTTTAAAGACGGTTGATGATCAATGCTTTAGCACACTATAGCACAAGGAGAATTTCCCTCACTGTCCTTCCCTGTCCCTAGAAACAAGGATTATCACAGTGAAAGAAACTGACACTCTTCCTACCTATAGTTTTCTGTCCCTAGAAAAAATGTTTTTTTAAAGACGGTTGATGATCAATGCTTTAGCACACTATAGCACAAGGAGAATTTCCCTCACTGTCCTTCCCTGTCCCTAGAAACAAGGATTATCACAGTGAAAGAAACTGACACTCTTCCTACCTATAGTTTTCTGTCCCTAGAAAAAATGTTTTTTTAAAGATGGTTGATGATCAATGCTTTAGCACACTATAGCACAAGGAGAATTTCCCTCACTGTCCTTCCCTGTCCCTAGAAACAAGGATTATCACAGTAAAACACACTGACACTCTCCCTACCTATAGTTTTCTGTCCCTAGAAAAAATGATTTTTTAAAGACGGTTGATGATCACTGCTTTAGTACACTATAGCACAAGGAGAATTTCCCTCACTGTCCTTCCCTGTCCCTAGAAACAAGGATTATCACAGTGAAAGAAACTGACACTCTTCCTACCTATAGTTTTCTGTCCCTAGAAAAAATGTTTTTTTAAAGATGGTTGATGATCAATGCTTTAGCACACTATAGCACAAGGAGAATTTCCCTCACTGTCCTTCCCTGTCCCTAGAAACAAGGATTATCACAGTGAAAGAAACTGACACTCTTCCTACCTATAATTTTCTGTCCCTAGAAAAAATGTTTTTTTAAAGATGGTTGATGATCAATGCTTTAGCACACTATAGCACAAGGAGAATTTCCCTCACTGTCCTTCCCTGTCCCTAGAAACAAGGATTAGCACAGTAAAAAACACTGACACTCTCCCTACCTATAGTTTTCTGTCCCTAGAAAAAATGTTTTTTTAAAGATGGTTGATGATCAATGCTTTAGCACACTATAGCACAAGGAGAATTTCCCTCACTGTCCTTCCCTGTCCCTAGAAACAAGGATTATCACAGTAAAACATACTGACACTCTCCCTACCTATAGTTTTCTGTCCCTAGAAAAAATGATTTTTTAAAGATGGTTGATGATCAATGCTTTAGCACACTATAGCACAAGGAGAATTTCCCTCACTGTCCTTCCCTGTCCCTAGAAACAAGGATTCGCACAGTAAAACACACTGACACTCTCCCTACCTATCCTTCTCTTTCCCTAAACTAAAGGAATCCAGGTTAAGCAAGAAAAAAAATGTCACTGTCCCTGCCTATGCTTCTCTTTCCCTGCTCCGGAACACACTACACTAGGCCGCCGTGCTGGCGGCCTTTTATAGTGTGGGACGTGTACTAAACACCCTCAGCAATAATTGGCCACAGGCATCCTGCCTGTGGCCAATCATTGCTCTCCTCGCTGCCGGCGCTGTGATTGGCCAAGCATGCGGGGTCACAGTGCATGCTTGGCCAATCACAGCGCCTGGATGACACTGCGATGGCGTAGTGCATTGTGGGCCGTTCGCGTCACTCGAATTAGGCGCGAACGCCCCAAATCGTTCGATCTTCGTCGAACGATCGAACAGCCGATGTTCGAGTCGAACGTATGTTCGACTCGAACACCGAGCTCATCCCTAATGGTAAAGTGTAAATTGCTAAATCTGGTTGCTGGTCAAAGGAAATAAATGATGGAACACAAGAGCCCATCTGGAGTACTTACATGGAGTATGGTGCAATGGTATGGTGCAATGGTACAATGGGTATGGAGCAAATGGAGCCCTGACCAAAGATAGGTCCATCATGGGAGCTGAGGTGATGTATAGCCACACTCAGGTGGGGTGCACTAGCGCAGCCCTCCCAAAAAGTACTGGAACATGCAGTGTTGATGTTCATAATAAAAATGTTGAACCAAAGGTGGCTGCCAAAGGCAATCTAAAAAATAACACAAAATAAAAATGTCAAAACATGTTCATGCCCGGTGGGGGAAGGACCACAATGGGGAAATAAAAGGTAAAATGACCTGATATTCAAATCCCAGGGGTCCCAAAAATGCGGGGACCGATCCATAAACCATGGTGCAGTATGGCGTCTCAGGATAATGGTGAAACTGTGTTTGGGGAGGGTTCATATAAGAACACTCCACACAGGTGCAGGCTAATGATCACCAACATTGTGCAGGCAATTGAGAACACTCCATACAGGTACAGGCTAATAATCACCAGTGTCATGCAGGCAAAGCGTAAGCCAGGTGGAACCCCTAACGTGGGCAGGGGAATGCCCACGGAGGAGCTCATGTCTCCAAGCTACGCCGGCTGAGATGGATAAACGCACACCCAGCGTCATGACGCTAACGTGTGATGTCCCACGTTGGGTGGGACACATGACGCCGATGCGCTGTGTGCCCGGACCCCACAATCACACAACCCACCGCCCAATGGGCGGGGGGAAGGGGGACAGCGATACGGATGCGCAGAGCGCATCGCAGCTCCCAATTGACAGACATAAAGAAAGCCAGGGACATACATAAGACCAAACCCAAATCCCAGAACCATGGTGAAGCGCATATATACTGCCCATTCTCATAGGCATGAAGGGACCACGTCCTGAGAGAGCACAGTTACAGTAACAGCAAGCTTCTACAGAAACACCCAGTCCTCCTGGGGTCACACTACAGGTAAAGAATGAACTATTATGGAGGGTAAGCAGATTTTTGTAGGTTTGAGCAATCTTCTTGGGGGTTTGTCATGGCCACCCTTTGGCAGGCCATTTGGGGGTTCATAAGACTGTCAAACTTGTACAATGCTCATTTTGGAAGCCGGGATTGGAGAAAGACTGCAGAGCCTATGTGAATGCATGCACCCCCTGCATCCGGAGTAAAAGTACCCGTAACAAAGCTTGGGGATTACTCTGACCTATGCCTATACCTAACAGACAGTGGAAGATGATTTCTATGGTTGAACTTCCACCATCTGAAGAATGTACCGCTATCTTTGTAGTACTGGATCGCTTATCAAAGATGGCTCGTTTCATTCCTCTAAAAAGTACACCATCGGTTGCAGAAACTGCTCGAGTTTTCATAAAATAATTTGTCAGACTCCATGGAGTCCCTGCAAACATTGTGTCTGATCGCAGTGTCCAGTTCACGCCCAGATTTTGGAAAGCCTTTTGCAAGGCCTTATAGATTGAACTCTCATTCTCTTCTGCTTACCATCCCCAAACTAATGGGCAGACAGAACGGATCAGACTCTAGAACAATACATCCGTTGTTTTACTTCTTTTCTCCAGGATGTCTGGGTATCATTATTACCCCTGGCATAATTTGCTTAAAAAAATGCCAACCAAGCAATCTCCGTTCTTTGCCAATTACAGGTTCCATCCCACCTTCTTACCTAACCTTGTCACAGAATCTTCCATTCCAGCTGTCTAGACTGTTTCTCTCACAATAATATGTTGTTGCAGGAACCCATTGCGAAAGCGCAGGAGGACAGCAAGAAATCATTTGAAAAGAAGTGGAGAACAAGTATGGCTTTCCACAACAAATTTGAAGAAGACATGTCCTTCAAAGAAGCTGGCACCAAGGTTAGTAGGACCATTTACGGTAAGGAGAAAAATTAATGATGTTTCTTTTGAATTAACCTTACCTGAGTATTTTAAAATCCACCCAGTGTTTCATGTATCCTTACTAAAGCCTGTTGTGCCAGATCCATTTTCGGAACATAGACCTGGTCCTCCAGCACCTATTATTATTTTCAAGGTCAAGGCTATGTTAAACTGCAGGAAAAGAAGGGGTCAGACACAATATTCAATTAAGTGGAAGGGTTATGGTCCAGAAGAGAATTCCTGGGAACCTGCACAAAATGTATATGCAACAGACCTGATCAATGCCTTCTTCCGCAGGAACCTGCAAAAGAGGAACTAGTTGGGCACCCGGAGGTTGCCTAAAGGAAGGGGGCAATGTCAGGGAAGACAGGTTCTCCATGTAAGCGCCCGACACATGTACATGCACACTAGCGCATTCGCTTATCATCGCACATGCATGAGCACTAGCACTTCTAGGTGCACGACTGTCACTAATGCTGACGCAAGGCGGAGTATTTAAACAAGGCTCCTACAGAGGTTCACTGCTGTTTGGTCTGCAGGTTCTGTGTTGTTTCCTGTTTTCTATGTGACCTCTGATCCTGATCCAGCTGGTCGATACCTGTGATTGTTTGCTGCCTGTCTTGACCCTGCTTGCCTTTAGACTGATCTTGCCTGCTGATTCTGTCTGCTGATCTCCCGAGACTATTCGGCTTGTGACCTGACCTTCCTTCTGCCTACCGTCTATGCCTGATCTGTCCAATTGTTACAGACCTGGCCTGTCTGACCCTGCATCTCGCACATCCAGCCTGCTACAGCTCCCAGCCCGGCAAGCCTGCATATGGTACTGCTTTGTGTTGTTCATCCCAAGCCTGGCACCAGTCAAGCATCATGTCAGCTCATCTACTACCTGCCTGCTGACTCCCGCTACTACACGGACCACTGAACTGTTAACAGGCACTCCTACCCCACCGTGTTCATGTGGCTGCTAAACCTCTTTTAGCAGTCCACGAGCCAGAGTTGTACGAGAGGCCTTCCTCTGCACATCAGGCTCACGTCCCAGGTACGTAACAGCCGGTGGTGGAGGCAGGACTTGTGTGACTGTGAGAGCCGAGTAAACAGGAGATGACGGCTTAGTGATTTTGGCACTGATCAGGCTGCATTGGTGGGAGATGGTGAGGCTTCAGATGGGCATTGATTAGGCTGCATTGGGGCTGCAGATGGGCATTGATCAGGCTGCATTGAGGCTGCAGATGGGCATTGATCAGGCTGCATTGAGGCTGTGAATAGGCATTGATCAGGCTGCATTGATGGGAGATGGTGAGACTGCAGATGGGCATTGATAAGGCTGCATTAATGGGCACTAGGAATGAGCCGAACACCCCCCCCCCATTCGGTTCGCACCAGAACCTTTGTCCGGACCGAACGTTCGCACGAACTTTAGAACCCTATTAAATACAATGGACGCGAACGTTTGAAATCTAAAGTGCTAATTATAACGCCTAATATGCATGTTATTGTCCTAAAAAGGGTTTGGGGACCCGGGTCCTGCCCGAGGGGACATGTATCAATGTAAAAATAATCTTTTAAAACGGTCGTTTTTTCGGGAGAAGTGATTTTAATGATGCATAAAGTGAAAAAAAAGTGAAATATTCCTTTAAATATCGTACCTGGGGGGTGTCTAAAGTATGCCGGTGAAGTGGCACGTGTTTCCCTTGTTTAGAACTGTCCCTGCACAAAATGACATTTCCAAAGGAAAAAAAGCTGGTCCTGGCAATATGGCAATATGCATGAAAATCATTGAGAAAAATGGCATGGCTACCCCATCACCCCCCCCCCCCCCCCACCATACCCCAGCCCATTACCAGCCCCTTTGGGTCTTGTATGAATATTAACGGGAACCCCGCACCCAAAAAAAAAAAGGCCCTATATACTCTGAACAGCAGTATACAGGCGGTGCAAAAAAGACACAGACTGTAGGTTTGTTCTTCAGTACAATCTGTTTGTAATTTGGAACAGGTAAATTTTTTAAGTGTAGCTCCAGCCAAAAAATCTATTTTTAAACTTTTTGGAGAACATAGGGAAGGGTTATCATCCCTGTAACATTTGTTTTGCTGTCTGTGCACCTGTTCAGAACATTTCACCTCACTTTCCGTCCCAATGACAAATGTTTTTGGAAAAGTGGGGTTTTTATTGAAACAAGGATTGGTGATAAAGCATCAGTGGAGAGGAGACACCTTTTTCACATATTAACTCTTACAGGAGAGAATTTGCCTTCCTAGAGGTAGATTTCCTCTCACTTCCTGTTGTCTCCTTCCGTTTGCAAGTAGGAGTCGTTTGTAAGTTGGATGTTTGAAAGTAGGGGCCTGCCATATATAGTCTGCAGAAATTTGCCCCTCAGGTGTTGGTGTTGCCACAACACTGTAAGCCCTCACAGTTACTCTTGGTGGGCGCTGGAACTCCCTGCTGTCAACTATTATATCAGGAATTGTATTTACATGCCACTGTTGAACAGTGGTAGGAAAAATTGGGCCTTTGGTGGTGGTGCTGGTGCCACAACACTGTAAGCCCTCACAGTTACTCTTGGTGGGTGCAGGAATGGGCCCTGTTGTGAATTATTAGATCAAGAATTGTAATTGCATGCCCCTGTTGAACAGGGGCTGAAAAATTGGGCCTTAGGCACTGGTGCTGGTGCCACAACACTGCAACCCCTCACAGATAGTGTACTTAGAGCACAGCAATGAGCCCTGTTGCAAAGTATTGCATCAAAAATGTAGGCTTTAGGTGAATGCTATGCAAAGCACACAGTAGTACACTAAGTGAAACACTGACTGTCTGCAGCTAGCACAATCACCGGCCTGCCTGTCTGTCACAGTATAGAGAATAACTGTATCCAGGTGAGCTTTAGGTGATCGCTATGCAAAGGACACAGTAGTACTCTAAGGCCCCTTTCACACTGGGCCGGTATGCAGGCGCTATTGTGCTAAAAATAGCGCCTGCAAACTGAGCCTAAACAGTGGCTGCTGTCTCTCCAATGTGAAAGCCTGAGGGCTTTCAGACTGGAGCGGTGCGCTAACAGGACGTGAAAAAAAGTCCTGCTAGCCGCATCTTTGGAGCGGTGAGAGGAGCGGTGTGTTTACCGCTCCTACACTGCTCCTTCCCATTGAAAGCAATGGGAAACCGCGGTAATACCGCCGGCAATGTGCCTCTACAGAGGCGCATTGCCGGCGGTATTAACCCTTTTTCGGCCGCTAGCGGGGGTTAAAACCGCACCGCTAGCGGCCGAATACCTCCGCAATTCCGAGGGTATAGCGCCGCTAAAAATAGCGGCGCTATACCGCCACCGCACCCACCGCCCCAGTGTGAAACCAGCCTAATGCCCCATACACACGATCGTTTTTCTTGCCATTTTTTTTCTTGCCGTTTTTCACGTCGTTTTTTTTCATGTTTCATCTCAAGCCTGTCTTGCGTACACACGATCATTTTAAAAAACGATCAAGCAAAGCGCAGTGACGTACAACACGTACGACGGCACTATAAAGGGGAAGTTCTGTTCGAATGGCGCCACCCTTCATGTTAGTAAAGTTTGTTGAGCGACGATTCGCTCTTTTCAGTCTCGTGCTTTTCAGTCCGTGACTGCGTGACGAATGTGCTATCTCCATTACGAACGCTAGTTTTACCAGAACAAGCGCTCCTGTCTCATACTTGATTCTGAGCATGCGCATTTTTTTTCACGTCGTTAAAGCATACACACTATCGTTTTTCACGTCGTTAAAAAAAACGACATGAAAAACGACGTGAAAAAAGAGAGCATGTTCGAAATTTTTAATGCCCGTTTTTCATGTCGTTAAAAATGCTCTGGAGCCTACACACGATCATTTTTAATGGCCATTTTTTTTAATGGCATTTTTAACGGCATGAAAAACGATCGTGTGTATGGGGCATAAGTGAAACACTGAGGCTGGTTTCACACTGGGGTGGTGGGTGCGGTGGTGGTATATTTTAGCAGCACTATACCGTCGGAATTGCGGAGGTATTTGGCCGCTAGCGGCCGAAAAAGAGTTAATACCGCCGGCAATGCGCCTCTGTAGAGGTGCATTGCCGGCGGTATTACCGCGGTTTCCCATTGATTTCAGTGGGAAGGAGCGGTGTAGGAGCGGTAAACACACCGCTCCTCTCACCGTTCCAAAGATGCGGCTAGCAGGACTTTTTTTCACGTCCTGTTAGCGCACCGCTCCAGTGTGAAAGCCCTCAGGCTTTCACATTGGAGAGACAGCAGCCACTGTTTAGGCTTGGTTTGCGGGCGCTATTTTTAGCATAATAGCGCCTGCAAACCGCCCCAGTGTGAAAGGGGCCTGACTGTCTGCAGCTAGCACAGTCACCTGCCTGCCTGTCACAGTATAGAGACTAACAGGAATGGATCTATCTAAACTCAATACAGTGTATAAATATATATACAACACCTAGGATGCATATATATCCTCTACACTGTAACAGCAGCTAACTGACTCGCCTGCCTGCTCTATCTAACTCAATATAAATGACACTGTCTATCTCTCTGAAACTGCCTCTTTCACAAACCCCAACACACTACACAAGGCCGACTTCCAGGCGGCCTTATATAGTGTGGGGCGTGTACTAAACCCCCTGAGCCATAATTGGCCAAAGCCACCCTGGTTTTGGCCAATTACGG
This sequence comes from Rana muscosa, assembly GCA_029206835.1. Classification (NCBI taxonomy): domain Eukaryota; kingdom Metazoa; phylum Chordata; class Amphibia; order Anura; family Ranidae; genus Rana; species Rana muscosa. Next base: position 1,074,783,917 of record CM055116.1, on the reverse strand, counting down.
CTCTCCGTTTTTTCCGCGCTGTGATTGGCCAAGCATGCGGGTCATAGTGCATGCTTGGCCAATCATCTGCCAGCAATGCACTGCGATGCTGCAGTGAATTATGGGCCGTGTCGCGCAACACAAATTTAGCGCGAACGGACCATAAAGTTTGTTCTTCGTCGAACGATTCAACGGCCGATGTTCGAGTCGAACGTGTGTTCGATGCGAACACGAAGCTCATCCCTAATGGGCACTGACCCTTATTTTGCTTCAAGGTTATTTATTTTAAAAATATGTTTTTTTTCCTGAAACGTCCCTCTTAAAATGAAGGTGCGTGTTATATGCCTGTGCGTGTTATACGCCAATAAATTTGGTCACTAGATTTTATTTATATTATTATTTTTAATCTGAGGGTATGTGCTTTATTACTCTACCTGCAAGCAAAGTAAGCCTTGTCCCTATGAATTCTGGAAATATTAGATGTTGCAGAACCTTCATATAATGCTCTCTGTGTTCGAAGAACATAGTTGCTTTGTATGTGGTATTACATGTGACTATAGTACATTATACTTTTGATTTATTCTGGTTTATATGCTAGGGAGTAAAGACTGTTTTCTTTGTAAAATGTAATTTCACTGAGATTAGCAAATAAGGTGAAGTTGTGTTTACTTCAAACAACCAATCACATGCTAGAAAAAAGTTAAATGTTAAAAAGAAATTCCTTGCACATGAACAAATATATTAAAATTAAACACAGGTGTATTGTATTTACTAACATTTAGCTTGCAAAGTTAATATTAAAATAAAACAGCCTCTATACATAAAACCACTAACATTGCGTTAAACAGAATAGGTAATCAGTCAAATGATCAGATAGGGAAAGAAGCCGTGTACACACGATCGTTTTTACCGATGAAAACAGTCCGATGGACTTTTTTCATCGGACAAACCGATCGTGTATGGGCCCCATCGGTCTTTTTTCCATCGGTGTTAAAAAATAGTAGTAAACTGTAGTAGTAAATTGTAGTTTACTAAACAGGTTCAAAGTAAATAGCAATCATGCAAAACAGGTTAAGGGTGGCAAACAGCATACAGTTCTTATACTGCAGGATAATGCAAAGCAGATTTTTAAAGCTGCACAAACATTGACTCTACACAATGATGTAGGGGAACATGTGGCTGCATATTATAGTCTCTATAAGATTCTATAACAACACATAGAGCCATCAACTGGCCTGATTGTGTGTTTTTCCAGGACTGGTGACTCCACACTTACATGCCCCACCAAATCCAGCATAGATATCACATCTCCAACTATTCCCTTTGGAACCCTCACCCCTTCTCTCGTACTGTGTCTCCTCCACTAAGGTCCTGTGAAAAGGTTGTTTGTCAGATCCTCCAGAGGCAATATATAAAGAAGGCACTGACAAATCAGTGAAGAATGTTGTCAACATGGGGGCAGCAGTCAATCCTGCAACATGTTGATTCCCCAGGGATGTACGCATGGATCCTGTTTGTGGATTTCAGCTTGATTTGGCTATCACTCCAGATACCTCCACTCCAAACGTATTTAGCTCACTGTATCCAACTCTACCTGCCAGTGGATTACCAATTTTCTGACAGATATAAAACAGCAGGTGAGGCTGGGGAACATCAAATCCAGCATCCAGACAGACAGTACAGGTGCTCCCCGAGGATGTGTGCTCTCCCCACTCTTCTCCCACTATCTCAATGACTGCACCTCATCTGTCAAAGTGTTAAAATATGCAAATGACACAGCCGTCATTGGTCTCATTGGCAATGGCAACGAGTCAGCATACAGGCATGAAGTAGAACTGCTAGCTATGTGGTGCAATTTTAACAGCCCGCAGCTTAGCATACTTAAAACCATGGAGATAATAGTGGATTACAGGAGAAGCTCCCCCATACTTCTCATCTTGCTCAACAATACTGTGTATATAGCAGAGACTTTTAGATTTCTGGGATCTATAATTTCATTAATTTTCATTTATGAACACCTGAATTCTCGCATAATTACCATTCTGCCCTGTCTGTACTATTTAAATTTTCAGATGTTTACAGATCTTACAGTGAGACATTGTTTGTATAGTATTAGTATATGTAGCGGGTGGTTGCTACAGGTTACTACATCCACACATTTCACCCTGCTGCCAGACATCCATTAGACACACTCCTTTAGTCAATGAACAGCCTTTTGCTTGTTTTTGTTATTTTATTAGGGGATTGAACTTGGTTGGGAAAGGGTTACGGGATGCCCATAGAAACAAATGAATAGTTGAAATGTTATAGCAATAGATGCGTTACACTTCTTTGGATAGGATTAGAGATGAGCTTCGAGTTCGAGTCGAACTCATGTTCGACTCGAACATTGCCCGTTCGGCGAACAATTTGCGGTGTTCGCGGCAAATTCGAAAAGCCACGGAACACCCTGTAACAGTCGATGGGAGAAATCTAAAGTGCTAATTTTAAAGGCTGATATGCAAGTTGTCATAAAAAGTGTTTGGGGACCAGGATCCTGCCCCAGGGGACATGTATCAATGCAAAAAAAAGTTTTAAAAAAGGAAGTTTTTTCGGGAGCAGTGATTTTAATAATGCTTAAAGTGAAACAATAAAAGTGAAATATTCCTTAAAATTTTGTACCTGGGGGGTGTATATAGTATGCCTGTAAAGCAGCGCTTGTTTCCCATGCTTAGAACAGTCTCTGCACAAAATGTCATTTCTGAGGGAAAAAAAGTAATTTAAAAGTACTCGCGGCTGTAATGAATTGCCGGTCCCGGCAATACAGAGAAAAATCATTGAAAGTCATTAATAAAAAGAAAAAAAAAATGTATGGGGGTCCCCCCAAATTCAATTACTAGGCCCTTCAGGTCTGGTATGGATATTAAGGGGAACCCTGCGGCAAATTAAAAAAAAAATGGCGTGGGGGTTCCCCCCAAATATCCATAACAGACCCTTCAGGTCTGATATGGATTTTAAGGGGAACTCCGCGCCAAATAAAAAAAAACGGCGTGGGGTTCCCCCCCAAAAATCCATACCAGAACCTTATCCGAGCACGCAACCTGGCAGGCCGCAGGAAAAGAGGGGGGGACGAGAGAGCGCCCCCCCTCCTGAACCGTACCAGGTCACATACCCTCAACATGGGGAGGATGTCCCCATGTTGATGGGGACAAGGGCCTCATCCCCACAACCCTTGCCCGGTGGTTGTGGGGGTCTGCGGGCAGGGGGCTTATCGGAATCTGGAATACCCCCCTATGTGAATTGGTAACGAGGTACATTGTACCCCTACCGTTTCACAAAGAAAGTGTAAAATAATAAAAAAAAACACACAGACACAGTTGGGATAAGTCCTTTATTAAAAATAAAAAAAGAATAAGAAAAAAAGACTCCAGTGGTGGTAATCCACTCTCGATCTCCACTCCAGCGATGTTGTATCCTGCGATGGATGATCTCTCTAGGCTCCAGCGACGATGTCCAGCGACGAGGAACAGCACACGATCCTCTCTTCACCGGAGAGGAGACACCCCGGGAATGACGCCGCCGAAGCCTGACAGGTCTTATGTATCCGAGGATGGGGCCACCCATCACATGACCCCGTCCCCCCTCTGATGCAAGGGGAAATCCAGGCTTTCCGAGTGACGTGCGGGTGACCCTGCCCCCCTCTGATGCAACACAGGTTTCCCGTTGCATCAGAGGGGGGTGGGGTCACCCGTCACATCACTGGGGAAGCCCGTGTTTCCCCTTGCGTCAGAGGGGGGCGGGATCACGTGACGGGTGGCCCCACCCTCAGCTCCATAAGAGCTGTCACTGGCTGAATCCGCGTTATTCCCGGGGTGTCTCCGCTCCGGTGAAGAGAGGATCGTGTGCTGTTCTTCGTCGCTGGACATCGTCGCTGGAGCCTGGAGAGATTATCCATTGTAGGATACCGACATCGCTGGAGTGGAGATCGAGAGTGGATCACCACCGCTGGAGTCTTTTATTTTGTATTCTTTTTTTTTTTTTAATAAAGGACTTATCCCAACTGTGTCTGTGTGTTTTTTACAATTTTTTACACTTTATTTGTGAAATGGTAGGGTACAATGTACCCGTTACCAATTTACATAGGGGGCGGGATCTGGGGGTCCCCCACAGACCCCCACAACCACCAGGCAAGGGTTGTGAGGATGAGGCCCTTATCCCCATCAACATGGGGACATCCTGCTTGGGGTGGGGGGGGCGCAGGTCGCCCCCCTGCCCCAAAGCACCAAAACCCCCCATGTTGAGGGCATGTGGCCTGATACGGTTCAGGAGGAGGGGGCGCTCTCTCATCCCCCCTCTTTTCTTGCGGCCTGCCAGGTTGCGTGCTCGGATAAGGGTCTGGTATGGATTTTTGGGGGGAACCCCACGCCATTTTTTTTTTAAATATGTTGCAGAGTTTCCCTTAAAATCCATACCAGACCTGAAGGGTCTGGTATGGATATTTGGGGGAAACTGCATGCCATTTTTTTTTTCATTTGGCGCAGGGTTCCCCTTATTATCCATACCAGGCCTGAAGGGCCTGGTAATTGAACTTGGGGGGACCCCCACGCATTTTTTTTTTATCAATGACTTTTCTCTGTATTGCCGGGAGCCGACAATTCATTATAGCCGCGAGTGCTTTTAAATTACTTTTTTTCCTTCAGAAATGACACTTTGTGCAGGGACAGTTCTAAGCAAGGGAAACAAGCGCTGTTTTACAGGCATACTATAAACCCCACCCACCCCCCCCCCCCCCCCGTTACGAAATTTAAAGGAATATTTCACTTTTATTGTTTCACTTTAAGCATTATTAAAATCACTGCTCCCGAGAAAACTGATGTTTTTAAAACTTTTTTTTGCATTGATACATGTCCCCTGGGGCAGGACCCGGGTCCCCAAACACTTTTTATGACAATAACTTGCATATGAGCCTTTAAAATGAGCTCTTTTGATTTTTCATGTTCGTGTCCCCTAGACTTTAACGGGGTACGGATGTTCAAACAAATTTATTGCCTGTTCGCATGTTCTGGTGCAATCCAAACTGAGGGGTGTTCGGCTTATTCCTAGATAGGATATAGAAATGAGTGCGTCACACTCTTGAGATAGGACAAGATGGCTGACACTAAACTTGACAGACTTTTACCTCAGAACAACTCCTCCTGTCACAGTCTTACTATTCCTGTGACGCCATCAGATATGACTAGGCCTCACTCTGAATAAGTCCCAGTTTTAGTAAAAGATGAAATCGTTGAATCCATGGGGCCTGCAGTACCCCCTCATAGCAGCAACTGGTTACTTTAGTAGTTTTAATGGTGGTGGACTACTGATCCCAGCGGTCAAACTTGTAAATCCTGCCCTCATGGCTGCATCAATTTGACACAAATTCCACAGTCTCTCACTCTGGCTCTGCACCCAGCCCCCCTGGCATGACTCTTCCAGATCTCCGCTGTGTTTTCACTCACCGACACCTGCCCTGGATCCGTGCCTGAAGGACTTACTCCAGACCGTGCAGACCAACTGTCTCTCCTAGCTCCTGTTCAAGGTCACCTCTCTATGACTGTGTAAGGAGAGGCTCCCTCCCAGATCCCGAGCTTATCTTCCAGATTTACACCCCCCCTAGATGGGGGTGCTTCTCCTGCACGACAGTCTTTCAGTTCACCCAATTGACAACTCCTCCCCCAGCAGGCTGACTATGGGTATATGTATGAGGCCTGCCGCTTGCCAATCCTAGATGGGGATTGGTTTAGAGCTCCTCACATGTACCCCATGTCACTACAGCACTCAGCCATGCCCCTTTTCTAGAACATTCTCCACTGAAAACAGGGGAGGCACCCAAGAGCTGAAGTACATGTCAGTCACCTACTGCTACACTAAACCACTCCCCTGCCCCCACTCACCTACTGCTACACTAAACCACTCCCCTGCCCCCAAAAAGAAAAAGGCCTAGCTGGCAGCATAGGACTGCTTAAATTTACCTGCACTGGAAGCTAAAACAAAACCCTACACTTGGATTATCTATGGTTTAGATTGTTCATCATTACACCCCTTGTCCCCTTTAGATGGTCACACCTTGAGATACACACTTGCAATCCATGCCCATGGAGGCCCTCCCCTTCTGGGTATCTCAACTTCTGCCACGGTTTTCCAGCCTGCATGGAGGGGTTCATCCACCCCAGCTCCCGGGAGCTGTTGTTTTTCTGGCCGGTCCCACCCCCTACGCCTTTACCCACCATCATGGGCATACCTGTAAGTAACCCGGGGAATTGTTACTGCTCCATCTCTATCTCCTGCCCCACAGTGATCTTATACACTATACAATTTTTACTTTATATTTTATTGTCTTGTCATTTATAGACCTCCACCTCATACCTGCTCCTGAAGAGCGGCAGTAGCCACGAAACGCGTCGAGCCAATAAGATGCCCCCATCTAGACATACTGCTACTGCACCACCTATTACTTCATATACCGATTGGTATTCACCAATCAACTACGGTTACTATGGAGATAAATTTTAAAGAAACTGGTTATGTATAATTTTCATACAATGTACCAATATGCTCACTGTGAGCTAATTAGATCCTTTATTTAATTTTTTATTTTTTTTAATATGTTAATACCAATATTATCTACCAGTCTCTATACCTAGTGGACTGAGCCAGCATACTTAATCTCCATATTATTTACCATGGAGACACGCTTCATTGAATTGGGCCCCCCCTTCCCCTCTATGTTGTTACTGTTTCATATGTGAACCAATATGTTATTACATCTTATTACCATTGATTGTTATAATTTATATACCATTCAACTGTGGACTAGTATAATAACTATGCTATGTCATTATTGTTTTTATGATTTTATACGCGATTAAAATATCGACTGCCAATTGTTATGCAATGCTCTCATGTAATGTCTCTGGTTCTATCAAACTGGATACCTGCCCTATTCAATTGATCCGTGTTATCTCCTGGGATGCATGCTTCAATCAAAAGTCCCACTTTTGCTTATCTGCTTCTCTTTTTCCATTATCGGGATGGAGGTGTTCATCCAGGCCGCACGCCTCAATTAAAAGTCCCAACCTTTAGTTTTTCATGCTCAAAACCCTACACTTAGCACATACCTAAAGTTAGAGGGTGCAACACATATGTATATATTAAGATAAATGGTTTTGTGGTCTGACTATGGGTAGACACCTAATTTGACGCACCTCATCCCAAATTTTTGACAAAATGTGAGAGAAAGAGTGGACGGGACTATAGCGGTGCTATTAACATATCACTGAACACAGTGGAAGACTCAATTACCATATAGTAAAAAATATATCTTTTTATTAACAGTTCGTACAAAATTTTATAAAAATATAAATGATATCACAAAATTCACAATAGGGCACATTGAAAAAATAGTGGTTATAATGGTGTTTAACTGAGAAAATCATACACAGTCCCAACATGTTTCGCCCATCTGGGCTTCGTCAGGGGAAGTATGTCTCAGATACCCGAATAGATGAATAACTAGTAAATAAACAGAAGAAAAACAAAAAATTACCATTTAAACAGTTATTTCTGGGAACATTGGAGATCGGTCTGTAATCAGGTCCACAATTGACATGATGTTGGTAACTTACCACCAAGAGCCCTAGATGGAATTTAGGGGTGAATGTTAGTACCCCTTATTACTCACCCCCCACCCCCCTCTCAAAGCAAAAAAACACACTGTGAAAAGATCATTAATACAGATTTAGTTTAAAAATGTAAACACGCTACCCATGCTCTTTTTTAACCACTTCCATACAGGGCACTTATACAACTTCCTGCCCAGACCAATTTTCAGCTTTCTGCGCTATTGCATTTTAAATGACAATAATTTTTTCCCCACAAATAGAGCTTTCTTTTGGTGGTATTTGATCACCTCTGCGATTTTTATTTTCTGCTAAAAAAAAATAAAAAAGACCGAAAATGTTGAAAAATTTTTTTTTTTTGGTTCAGTTACAAAACTTTGTAAATAAGTAAGTTTTCTCCTTCACTGATGGGCACTGATGGGCTGCACTGACGGGCACTGATAAGGCGGCACTGATGGGCACCAATGAGGCGGCACTGATGGGCACCGATGAGGTGACACTAATGGGCACCGATAGGCGGCACGGATGGCCACCGATAGGCGGCACGGATGGGCACTGATAGGCGGCAAGGATGGGCACTGGTAGGCAGCACGGATGGGCACTGATAGGTGGCACGGATCGGCACAGATAGGCGGCATGGATGGGCACAGATAGGCGGCATGGATGGGCATAGATAGGCGGCATGGATGGGCACGGATAGGCGGCACGGATAGGCGACACGGATGGGCACTGATAGGCGGCATGGATGGGCACTGATAGGTGGCATGGATGGGCATGTATGGGCACTGATAGGTGGCATGGATGGGCACTGATAGGTGGCACTGTACTGTAATGTGTTGTACTAATGGATGCCAATCAGTGACAAACAATAATGCCTGCCAATCAGTGGTGCCCATTGTGGGTACTGATTGGCATCCATTGTGGGCACTGATTGGCATCCATTAGGCATTTCTAATTGGCATCCCTGGTGGTCTAGGGTGGCATACCTTATGGTGGGCATCCCTGGTGGTCTGGTGGCATCCCTGGTGGTCCAGTGTGGGCATCCTCGGGGGGGCTGCGCTGATAATCGATCAGCACAAACCCCCCCCTGTCAGAGGAGCAGCCGATCGGCTCTCCTCTACTCGCGTCTGACAGACGCGAGTGAGGAAAAGCCGATCACCGGCTTTTCCTGTTTACATTGTGATCAGCCGTGATTGGACACGGCTGATCACGTGGTAAAGAATCTCCGTCGGAGACTCTTTACCTAGATCGGTGTTGCGGGGTGTTAGACTGACATCCCGAAACAACGATCGCCGCGATGCGCACCCCTCGGGGGCGCGCAGCGGCTCAATATCCTGAAGACGTCATATGATGCCCAGTCAGGTTATTGAAACCACTTTGCCGCCGTCGTTTTGCAATAGGGCGGGTGGCAAGTGGTTAACAAAAACTTGCAAATTAGCCTTGAGAAAGGACATACAACTAGCAAGATTCAGTTTCCACCTACTTCAGTACAAAAAATAAATAAATAACAAAGTGTTTTGAAGGTACTAATACGTTTTGTTGAAAAATTATCAACATTTATTGTATAACAACTTGTTAAAACCATAAAAGACAGTCCTTTGATCGTTTATATGTTTTTTTTTTGTGCAAATGTCTGGTAGGATGTGGTACCCTGTCTAAATATTAAAGGGCCTCTTATGAGGCCGTCCTCCTGCAAAAAAAATAAAAATAATTATTTGCACATACTTCAGTAGGGTTTGGGGCTATGTTCAGGGTTTGTAGACTTCCCTCTGTGTTTGGCAAAACTCCAGCGAACCATACTTTGTTTTATTTATCTCTAGCACTAAATAACCTGTCTCTTTATGTTGCCCATTCCTGATGGAACAGAATAAACACAGATAACACCACTACTCATGGTTGCTCCAAGACAAGACAAGAAATATACACTGTTATCCATACCCACCACAACCTGAAGCTGCTATCTTAGCTAGTCCCTGTCACCATTACTTTCTAGCTGCAAAAGTCAACAAACCGTCAAACTTTAATGGGCATACCCCTACAGAAAAATCCCTTAATATGCCTAATATCTGTTTTTGTAGAGATGTAGTATTTTTGCTAAATTTTGTTTTTTGTAATATTTTATTCTGTAGGGAACAGCGGGCTTCAGCCAACCTTGTCTATGTGTGTCACTTAGTGTTCTCTAAACATGGATTGTCTCACAGTCACTTGCTTCAGAAGAGTGTGAGATTGAGGTGGCATTCGGTTCTGATTCTAGATGCATAGAACTACGGCTCCTTTATGTCTCCCACTTGAAGCTCATTATCCCAGAAATGACACCTTACTTTCAGGTTTGAACAAACTTGGGTTCAAACCAAACCCAAGTCAGAACCCAACCTAATCACTGCTTCCTATTCTTCATGCACTAGTGCAATAAATCTGTTCAAGTTAAGCTCTAAAATAACTGACACCCATTACTTCCTCCATCCTCAGAAAAGAAGCACCCCCTGCGATGGATGTGCCTGGGATTTTATTGTGCTACAATAGATTTGCCGATGCTCGTGCCAGACGTTTGTCTACTTAGAAAGTCTTGCAATTTGGTGGAGCTGGTGTGCATACTGTATTTCATTACTCAGAGTGTCCTCCCCTCATCTTCTCTCCTCTTAGGGAAGATCTTGGGTTTGGTTTTGAACCTGAATGTTAGCTGTTATTGTTGGGTCAATGAGCTGTGGGCAGGAAATTCCCTACCCTGCAGCTGCATGCATAACAGCGTGGCAAGGATGATTGTGATGTCATTGACCTAATATGGTCACATGGCCATATTAACGGACTTAAATATACAAAAAGGTGTAGCGCTGGATGAGCAAAACTGTGTATGGCTATACAGTGAAAAAAATATAAGAAAAAGTATCAAAAACATGAGTGAATACTACAAATAAACAATTTAAAGTTCATGTGTGTCAGTGAAAAATATATGAAATCTTCTCCTCTATTTAAAGATGATAAGAGTCCTACAGAGTGCAGGTATCCAATGAAAATCATAGGCAAAATGCTCCAACACTTAGTAAAGATCCCGCCACCAAGGTGAAGAATGAAGGCTTACCAGACAGCCTGCGACCACCCTTCTCAGGGGGGTCAAAACAGGCTCAGTAGAGTGATGTTTTACTCCATGGAAGGCAGGATGATTCTGCAGGAACGCTTCATCCACAATGGGAGAGTCTCCAGAGACGTTGATTGAACACCTGGCCAAAACTGGGAGTAAACCATATATAACCATTATTGGTTTTTTGATATATTTAATTTGCAGCTGGTGTATCCGTCATGGATATTTTTGATTATAGATCACAGGTGGTTATTAACACTGCAGGTGTTTTTGATGGTAATGATGATTCCAGAGATGATCTAGCAGGTTGTTTTCTTAGATTAAAGAATCTCACCATCACTGAGGTTCATGCTAGGTGGGATGTTGCTTATTTAGAGGAGTATGTGAAGGCAGACATGGTCCCTAGGAGCCTCAGGTGGGATGTAAATCCCCAGAAAGATGATAATGAGTTGGCCGAGTGGTTCAAATACTTCAATGAGGCAGGTGTCAACTTTTTGAAGTTTCTTATAGCAAAAAAGAAGCGCAAGTTGGCAACTTTGGACTGCGAGATCAACATCATTAAAAATAAATTAATCCCTTTTAAAGCAGAACAGGATTATTTGCATAGATCTGAGGCTCTTAAAGCAGTATTAATTAGAGAAGAATCTGAACAAAAATCTAAGAAAAAGAAAAAGTATAACAGAGATGTAAAAGACTACAGGGAGAATATAGTTTTTAGATCGCAGGTTATACCACCTCCTGACCCACCAGTGGGGCACAGTGCAACTGGCTCTCAACCAATTGGTGTTGTTCAAAGGAGTGGTATACTAAGAAACGAACAAGGTGCATTTTCTAGTGTTTCTCAGATGCCTCGTCCCTCCCCGGATCCACGGAGAGGGAGAAATAATCCACAACAATATTACCAACAAGGAAGAGGTAGGGGTAGTAGAAGGAACCCTTCCCCTTATCCCAATCATCATTCCCCTCCACCTTGGCGTCACCGGGATGCATATCCCAATCAACAGAACTATGGAAACCACCAATCCCCTCGTGCTGATAATGGAAGTCGTAATGCTTTAAGCACTAGGAACAGATTTGCTCCACTCACTAGTGATGAGGGGGTATCTGGCTTGGGTGTTAACCAAGGAGCTTCCTGTTCCTCCCAAAGTCAACAACCGGAGGGTCGCTCAGGTTGGGATTTTCAGCAGGCCGGCAGGAACAGGAACAAAAGAAATGGGGACGCAAGAGAGGGTGCAGAGGGGGGAGGAAACTTCACTCCAAAGAGAAGGAAATACTAGACTGTGCTGGGATTATCAATCTCAGCACAAAGGAACTATCCAAGGAGGAATTAATTACTTTGAATAAAGGGCTAAAGTTTGCCCCTCCACGGAACCTCAACAAGTTCCAAACTTTCATAGATATACAAAAATATACCAGAAAGTTAAATATTAAACGATACATCATGAGCAACCCCACTATGCAACCAGTCAGGGAGGCCTCTGTTATTTTGCATTCAGGGATGTCAAACGCATCCCTCTTCAATCCCCCTATTCACCAGGCACTGAACTTGACTGTATTTTGAGATCTGGTGTTAGGGGATTTGAATAATCTAAATGTAAAACCGGTACGAATCCAACATGATCTCAAATTGGGTATGGAGTCCCTATGTAATAGGAGGGATGTGGTCGTGCGACCAGCTGATAAAGGGGGTGCCATTGTTGTTCTGGACAAGGACTCCTACTTTGAGGAGATGTCCAGGATAGTGATGGACCCTCTGACATACTCAAGTTTACCCATGGATCCCACTATACAATATAAGAAGTAGTTGAGAGCTCTAGTTGATAAGGGACATGATATGGGTATTTTAAACCCAAAAGAAAGGGAACATTTGGTGCCCTTGGCGCCTAGATTGCCAGTGATGTACATATTGCCTAAAATCCACAAAACTTTGATTAATCCTCCGGGTAGGCCCATCATCAGTGGTATAGACTCTATTACTTCACGTATTGGCAAGTATATTGATTATTACTTGCAACCACTGGTGATGGGCACCCCGTCCTTTCTCAAGGACACCAAGCACGTGATTAACCTGCTTGGTGAGATTGAGTGGAAGGCCTCCTACTTGCTCATTACGGCAGATGTCACATCCCTCTATACAGCTATTTCTCATAATCTAGGTCATGAGGCAGTGCAACATTTTCTTTATCGCGACTCTGGCATTTCTGTCACGCAGTGCAACTTCGTGATGGAACTGCTGGACTTTGCGATGAAGCATAATCATTTCTGGCATAGTGGTACTCACTATCTCCAGATTAGGGGTGTGGCCATGGGGGCCAAGTTTGCCCCCAGTATGGCCAACCTCTTTATGGCAAAGTGGGAAGAGGACGTGGTACTTTGTGATAGGTCACCTAATCTTATTTTTTGGAAAAGATTTATTGATGACATCCTTTTTGTCTGGGATGGTGACACTGAATCAGTCAATTCCTATCTGTCTTTCTTAAATAGTAATGACAGGGGAATTATTCTTAGTTATGAGATTAGTCCCATTCAGATTCATTTTTTGGATCTCAATATTTCAATAGAGGATAATAGGATTGTCACGTCCACCTTTTTTAAACCGACGGACAGGAACGGTTATATACCACTGGACTCTTGTCATCATAGTTCCTGGCTGTCGGCGGTTCCAAAGGGTCAGTTTTTGCGCTTAAAGCGCAACTGTACCGATGTGGAGCAATATCATAAGGAGGCACAAATCCTTAGATCTAGATTCATAGTCAAAGGTTATGATATTGCTAAACTGGATTCTATCATTGCTGAGGTTGGTCTCAGAGATAGACAGACTCTTCTGTGTGACAGACCCCCAGAGGTGGAAAACAGGGAGGATTTTGGCCTAGCCTTTCTGACCACATATTCAAGTCAACACTGGGCCATTAAAAGAATCATTAAAAAACATTGGTCGGTGTTAAAGAATGACCGAGTGTTGGGGCCTCTGTTGTCCAACAGCCCAAGAGTGCTCTTCAGGGGTGCTTCCAACCTCAGACATTCAATAGCACCAAACGTACCTGATCCCCCAACTCGTCCGACTTTTTTTGGGGGATCTGAAGGGATTCTATCCCTGTAGGAGATGTAAAGTTTGTAGGGTCAATGCTCTCCAGGGTAGAAGAATTACTGATTTCACTTCATCTGGAACAGGAGTGACATATCCCATTAGGTCCCTTATAACCTGCACTACTAAATGCGTGGTGTACCTCTTGCGGTGCCCATGCGGGTTGGAATATGTCGGACGGACTATTAGGAAACTCAGTATAAGATTGGGGGAGCACATTACCAACATAAAAAATGGTTTTGACAAACATAATGTGTCAAAACATTATGATCTTGTACACAATAGAAACCCAAAAGGTACTATCTTTATTGGTCTGGAAAAATATGTGCCCCATTGGAGAGTAGGGATGAGCTTCGTGTTCGAGTCGAACATACATTCGACTCGAACATCGGCTGATCGATCGTTCGACGAAGATCGAACGATTTGGGCCGTTCGCGCCAAATTCGAGTGACGCGAACGGCCCACAATGCACTACGCCATCGCAGTGTCATCCAGGCGCTGTGATTGGCCAAGCATGCACTGTGACCCCGCATGCTTGGCCAATCACAGCGCCGGCAGCGAGGAGAGCAATGATTGGCCACAGGCAGGATGCCTGTGGCCAATTATTGCTGAGGGTGTTTAGTACACGCCCCACACTATAAAAGGCCGCCAGCACGGCGGCCTAGTGTAGTGTGTTCCGGAGCAGGGAAAGACAAGCATAGGCAGGGACAGTGACATTTATTTCTTTCTTGCTTAACCTGGATTCCTTTAGTTTAGGGAAAGAGAAGGATAGGTAGGGAGAGTGTCAGTGTGTTTTACTGTGCGAGTCCTTGTTTCTAGGGACAAAGAAGGAAAGTGAGGGGATTTCTCCTTGTGCTATAGTGTGCTTTAAAAAAACATTTTTTCTAGGGACAGAAAACTGTAGGTAGGGAGAGTGTCAGTTTCTTTCACTGTGCCAGTCCTTGTTTCTAGGGACAAAGAAGGAAAGTGAGGGGATTTCTCCTTGTGCTATAGTGTGCTTTAAAAAAACATTTTTTCTAGGGACAGAAAACTGTAGGTAGGGAGAGTGTCAGTTTCTTTCACTGTGCCAGTCCTTGTTTCTAGGGACAAAGAAGGAAAGTGAGGGGATTTCTCCTTGTGCTATAGTGTGCTTTAAAAAAACATTTTTTCAAGGGACAGAAAACTGTAGGTAGGGAGAGTGTCAGTTTCTTTCACTGTGCCAGTCCTTGTTTCTAGGGACAAAGAAGGAAAGTGAGGGGATTTCTCCTTGTGCTATAGTGTGCTTTAAAAAAACATTTTTTCTAGGGACAGAAAACTGTAGGTAGGGAGAGTGTCAGTTTCTTTCACTGTGCCAGTCCTTGTTTCTAGGGACAAAGAAGGAAAGTGAGGGGATTTCTCCTTGTGCTATAGTGTGCTTTAAAAAAACATTTTTTCTAGGGACAGAAAACTGTAGGTAGGGAGAGTGTCAGTTTCTTTCACTGTGCCAGTCCTTGTTTCTAGGGACAAAGAAGGAAAGTGAGGGGATTTCTCCTTGTGCTATAGTGTGCTTTAAAAAAACATTTTTTCTAGGGACAGAAAACTGTAGGTAGGGAGAGTGTCAGTTTCTTTCACTGTGCCAGTCCTTGTTTCTAGGGACAAAGAAGGAAAGTAAGGGGAATTCTCCTTGTGCTATAGTGTGCCAAAGCATTCCTCATCAACCATCTTTGAAATCCTTGTTTTTTGGACAGTCAGGGAAATTGTCGTTGTGCTATTCTGTGCAAAAGCAATAATCCTCAACCATATTTAGAAATCCTTAAGTAAAGGGACAGAGAAGGACACCTGAAGGTAGCCCTTATTGCTTTTTTCCCATCTCCCTGCAGGCCATCTATTAGAATGTCTGGAAGGCAAACAAGGAGAGGCAGACAGTCAGGAGGCAATAAAAGAGGGCAAGCAGGCTCTGTGTCTGGGGGCAACAGTGCTGGTCGTGGACGTGGTGCATTGTCATCAGCACATGGCCATGGGACACGCTTGTCCTTCTTTTCGGCAGCTGGACACGTTGAGCCACATCATGCCGAAGACTTGGTAGAGTGGATGACCAAGCCCTCCTCCTCCTCCTCATCCTCTCTCACCCAGGCTCAGGGTACTGGCAAAGCAGCTGCCAAAGCGTCCTCTTCCCTGGTATCAATGTCAGACTCATCATCAGTCACTCCTTCCCTAGACCCGCCATGTCCTCCTCCTGAGGAGTCCCCCGAACTGTTTGAGCACAGTGTTGGGTACATGCTCCAGGAGGATGCCCAGCATTTCGAAGGGTCTGATGATGAAACCCAGCTACAGGAAGGCAGTAGCGTGAGAGCAGACAGAGGGGATGCTCAAGAAGGACACCAATCTGGCAGTCATGTTCCAGCAGCTGCAGCATACTGCCAGATTGGCTCCAGTGATGAGGAGGGAGGGGATGATGAGGTCACTGACTCCACGTGGGTGCCTAATAGGAGAGAGGAGGAGGAGGAGGATGAGGAGGAGGCACATCTCCAACGAGGCAGGATGCCCTTTGGTGGCCAGCGTAAGGGCAGTACACCGACGGAATCACACCGCAGAGCTCCGCCTGTGCAGGGCGCTGCCTCTGCCCGTCATTCAAAAAGTTCCTTGGTGTGGGCCTTTTTTGAGGCTAGTGCATCAGATCGCACAGCTGCTGTTTGCAACATATGTCTCAAGCGTATATCGCGTGGCCAAAACATCAGCCGCTTGGGTACCACATGCCTGACCAGACATATGTTGACCTGCCATGCAGCTCGTTGGCAAGCCTACCTCAAAGACCCACACCAAAGAACAAAGCGGACCTCTCCTTGCACCGCATCAGCTGGGATCTCCAACCCCACTATAACTTCAGTCCTCTCTGAAACATGCACTGAGAGGAATGAAGGTGTAGAATTAGGTGTGTCACAGCCAAGTACTTGCGGCCACTCTGCTAGCAGTACACCGACGTCCGATTCTAGCAGGCAAATTTCCCTGCCCCAGCTGCTGGACCGTCGAAAGAAGTTCACTCCCAGCCATCCACATGCCCAGCGGTTGAATGCTAGCTTGGCTAAATTGCTAGCGCTTCAACTGCTGCCTTTTCAGTTGGTAGACTCGGCCCCCTTCCGTGAGTTTGTGCAATGTGCGGTTCCTCAGTGGCAGGTTCCCAAACGCCACTTTTTCTCACGGAAGGCTATTCCGGCTCTCTACCGGCATGTGGAAGGCAATGTCTTGGCCTCGCTGGACAGGGCGGTCAGCGGTAAGGTGCATATTACCGCTGACTCATGGTCCAGCAGGCATGGACAGGGACGTTACCTTTCTTTCACGGCCCATTGGGTCACTCTTTTGGCAGCTGGGAAGGATGCAGGACAAGGTGCAGTAGTGTTGGAGGTTGTTCCACCGCCACGCCTCCAAAATGCTACTACTGGTTGTGACACACCTCTCTCCTCCACCCCCTCCTCTTCTTCTTCCTCCATGGCCTCTTCCTGTGGTTTGTCCTATGAACCAGCGGTGCTCCGTAGCCGTTCACGGGGCTACGCAAGTACGCAGGCAAAAAGATGCCATGCCGTGCTTGCGCTGGTGTGTTTGGGGGACAGAAGCCACACTGGGGCAGAGGTCCTGTCTGCTCTGCAGGGCCAGGCCGAGAGGTGGTTGACGCCACGCCAGCTTAAGCCAGGAATGGTGGTTTGCGACAATGGCACCAACCTCCTCTCCGCCCTCCGACAGGGACAACTGACCCATGTGCCCTGTGTGGCTCACGTCCTTAACCTGGTGGTGCAGCGGTTCTTGGGCAGGTACCCGGGCTTACAGGATGTCCTGAGGCAGGCCAGGAAAGTCTGTGTGCATTTCTGCAGATCTTATAATGCCAGTGCTCGCCTGGCTGAGCTGCAAAAGGAGTTGAACCTGCCCAAGAACCGCCTTATATGTGACATGCCCACCAGGTGGAACTCAACGTTGGCCATGCTGCAGCGGCTGCACACGCAGCAGAGGGCCATCAATGAGTACCTGTGCGACTACGGCACCAGGACAGGGTCAGGGGAGCTTGGTTTTTTTTCTCCACGCCAGTGGAGCATGATCAGGGATGCATGCACTGTCCTGGCACCATTTGAGGAGGCCACGAGGATGGTGAGCAGTGACAGTGCATGCATCAGTGACACTGTACCTCTTGTCCACCTGTTGGAGCACACGCTGCGTGGAATAATGGACAGGGCACTTGAGGCAGAACAGAGGCAGGAAGAGGAGGACTTCCTTGCCTCTCAAGGCCCCCTTTACCCAGACAGTGTTCCTTCTGCCCCACCCATCGCACAGGAAGAGGAGGAGGAGGAGGAGGAGGATTGTGTCAGCATGGAGGTGGAGGCTGGCACTCAGCATCATCAGCAGCAGTCTTTTAGGGATGATTTACAGTCCCAAGAAACCAGTGGACTTGTACGTGGCTGGGAGGAGGTGGCTGCGGATCATGTCGTCCTTAGTGACCCAGAGGACTCCGGAGCGAATGCCTCAGCAAACCTACGCTGCATGGCCTCCCTGATCCTGCAAAGTCTGCGGAAGGATCCTCGTATTCTTCGGATCAAGGAGAGGGACCATTACTGGCTGGCCACTCTCCTTGATCCACGGTACAAGGGTAAGGTTGCGGACCTTATGTTACCTTCGCAGAGGGAGCAGAGGATGAGACAACTCCGGGAGGCCTTGCAGAAAGGTCTGTGCAACGCGTTCCCAGAGACTGGGAGGTTACAAACTCCTGGTCCTGGACAACGAGTTGCTGAGGCTTCGGCCAGTCAAAGAAGGAGCGGTGGGGAAGGTGGCCGTCTGACCGATGCGTTCAGACAATTATTTAGTCCGCAGCCCCAAAGTATGATCGGTTCCAGCAACCATCGCCAGCGTCTGATAAACATGGTGCAGGAATATCTAGGGGCAAGGTCAGACTTGGACACCTTCCCCACCGAAAATCCTCTGGCTTACTGGGTCTTGAGGATGGATCACTGGCCAGAGCTTGCACAGTATGCAATTGAGCTACTGGCCTGTCCTGCATCCAGCGTTCTTTCGGAACGCACATTCAGTGCTGCTGGAGGATTTGTCACGGATCACAGGGTGCGCCTGTCCACCGACTCGGTTGATCGACTGACTTTCATCAAGATGAACCAGTCTTGGATCACCACCAGCTACCACACACCTGATGCTGATATAACAGACTAATTGATTTTAACATGTCACATCCCTTCAAGACTGATGCTGATGCTGAGTGCCTGTGCTGTTATGTTGACTGGCTATCCTCCTCCTTCGAGTCCTCAATGATACGATTGATGATGATAGCTTGGAAGATCATTTTTGTTTATGGGTGCCGCCACCAGTGGCTAAGGCCCAATTTTTCAGCCCCTGTTTTACAGGGGCGTGTAATTACAATTTTTTTAGCAATAATTTGCCATAGGGCTCATTGCTGTGCTCCAAGTACAGTATCTGTGAGGGGTTGGAGTGTTGTGGCACCAGTGCCTAAGGCCCAATTTTTCAGCCCCTGTTTAAAAGGGGCGTGTCATTACAATTTTTGAAGCAATACTTTGCAACAGGGCTCATTGCTGTGCTCCAAGTACAGTATCTGTGAGGGGTTGTAGTGTTGTGCCACCAGTGCCTAAGGCCCAATTTTTCAGCCCCTGTTTAACAGGGGCGTGTCATTACAATTTTTGAAGCAATACTTTGCAACAGGGCTCATTGCTGTGCTCCAAGTACAGTATCTGTGAGGGGTTGTAGTGTTGTGCCACCAGTGCCTAAGACCCAATTTTTCAGCCCCTGTTTAACAGGGGCGTGTCATTACAATTTTTGAAGCAATACTTTGCAACAGGGCTCATTGCTGTGCTCCAAGTACAGTATCTGTGAGGGGTTGTAGTGTTGTGCCACCAGTGCCTAAGGCCCAATTTTTCAGCCCCTGTTCAAAAGGGGCATGTAATTACAATTCTTGATCTAATAATTCACAGCAGGGCCCATTCCTGCACCCACCAAGAGTAACTCTGAGGGCTTACAGTGTTGTGGCAACACCACCACCACCACCACCACCACGAAAGGCCCAATTTTTCAGCCCCTGTTCAACAGGGGCATGCAATTACAATTCTTGATCTAATAATTCACAGCAGGGCCCATTGCTGCACCCACCAAGAGTAACTGTCAGGGCTTACAGTGTTGTGGCACCAGCACCACCATCAAAGGCCCAATTTTTACTACCACTGTTCAACAATTATATGTAATTAAAATTCCTGATATAATAGTTGACAGCAGGGCGTTCCAGCACCAACCAAGAGTAACTGTGAGTGCTTACAGTGTTGTGCCAACACCAACAACTAAGGGGCCTATTTCTGCAGAGTATATACGGCAGGTCCCTACTTTCAAACATCCAACTTACAAACGACTCCTACTTGCAAACGCAAGAAGACAACAGGAAGTGAGAGGAAATCTACCACTAGGAAGGAAAATTCTCTCCTGTAAGAATAAATATGGGAGAAAGGTGTCTCCTCTGTACTGATGCTTTATCAGCAATCCTTGTTTCAAGAAAAACACCACATTTCAAAAACAGTTGTCATTGGGACGAAAAGTGAGGTGAAATGTTCTGAACAGGGGCACAGACAGCAAAACAAATGTTACAGGGGTGATAACCCTTACCTATGTTTTCCAAAAAGTTTAAAAATAGATTTTTGGGCTGGAGCTACACTTCAACAATGTACCTGTTCAAAATTACAAACACATTCTACATAAGAACAAACCTACAGTCCCTGTCTTGTATGCACCGCCTGTATACGGCTGTTCAGAGTATATAGGGCCTTTTTTATTTTATGTGCGGGGTTCCCCTTAATATCCATACAAGACCCAAAGGGGCTGGTAATGGGCTGGGGTAGGGGGGGGGGTCATGGGGTAGCTATGCCATTTTTCTTAAAGATTTTCATCCATATTACCGGGACCAGACATTACATTAAAGCCGCAAGCAGTTTTAAATGGCTTTTTTTTCCTTTAGAAGTGTCATTTTGTGCAGGGACAGTTCTAAACACGGGAAACACGTGGCACTTCACAGGCATACTTTAGACACCCCCCAGGTACGATATTTAAAGGAATATTTGACTTTTTTTTTTTCACTTTATGCATCATTAAAATGACTGCTCCCGAAAAACGACCGTTTTTAAAACTTCTTTTTGCATTGATACATGTCCCCTGGTGCAGAACCCGGGTTCCCAAACCCTTTTTAGGACAATAACATGCATAATAGTTGTTATAATTAGCACTTTAGAATTCGAACGTTCGCATCCATTGTATTTAATAGGGTTCTAATGTTCGTACGAACTTTCGGTCCGTTCGCGGGTTCTGGTGCGAACCGAACCCGGGGGTGTTCGGCTCATCACTATTGGAGAGGTGGAAATGGTAGAAGAAGCATATCCAGATCTGAAACCAGCTGGATACATAAATTAGGCTGTCACACACC
Source organism: Rana muscosa (assembly GCA_029206835.1). Classification (NCBI taxonomy): domain Eukaryota; kingdom Metazoa; phylum Chordata; class Amphibia; order Anura; family Ranidae; genus Rana; species Rana muscosa. The sequence goes on along the minus strand of CM055116.1, from coordinate 1,074,762,711 downwards.
GGGAGGCCTTAATGTGGAATGGGACATAAATTGCTTCATTAATAATGGGTGATTTATTATTTTGATGTCCCTTCCAATAATCTTTATCCATTTTTCACTTTCTTACCTTTTGTGTATTTTCGATCTGGGCTTTAGTTTATGGATAACATTTCTGAATTTTGAACAATTAGTATATGTAATAGAGAGTTTTTTATTGATTTTATATATATATATATATGTGTGTAATGTATATTAATCTGTTATAATTGGGACTTTACAAATCCCTCTTTTTGTAAACAGTTACATCATGACCCACAAGATGGCGTTGTGTGGAATAGATTCAAATAGGTGCAATATCCGGAGGTTCCACCGGGTGTCAGGATGTGATTGTTATCTATGTATAGACCTCTGCATTGAGAATTCAATGCACAGGTCCACTCTATTTGCTCCGTCTGTTAATCTGAGGCCTAACCAATGAGATAACCCTTTGTGGGCCCTTTGGCTATAAATAGCGTGTGCGCGCTTGCGTGGGCGTGCCCCTGATGACGTCAGATTTGACGAAACGACGTAGGCTGACACGTGAACGTATTGCGCACGCGCGAGCGGTCGTTTGATTGACAGAATACGGAGCTTTTTATTCCTTGCAAGGAGTTTTTTAACCAGCATTTTAATATCTCAGGACTTGTTACTTTGAGGTTCTGTATCGCATACTTTGTGAAAATAAACCCCTTTTTTATGGATGAACGCTACACTATGGAAAGTTTTTCTTTCTCTTTTGGATTTTATCCTACTTACTGAGGAACATCCACTCTGATCTGCCAAGAGTGTGTCTACTCCCAGTTTTGGCCAGGTGTTCAATCAACGTCTCTGGAGACTCTCCCATTGTGGATGAAGCGTTCCTGCAGAATCATCCTGCCTTCCATGGAGTAAAACATCACTCTACTGAGCCTGTTTTGACCCCCCTGAGAAGGGTGGTCGCAGGCTGTCTGGTAAGCCTTCATTCTTCACCTTGGTGGCGGGATCTTTACTAAGTGTTGGAGCATTTTGCCTATGATTTTCATCGGATACCTGCACTCTGTAGAACTCTTATCATCTTTAAATAGAGAAGATTTCATATATTTTTCACTGACACACATGAACTTTAAATTGTTTATTTGTAGTATTCACTCATGTTTTTGATACTTTTTCTTATATTTTTTTCACTGTATAGCCATACACAGTTTTGCTCATCCAGCGCTACACCTTTTTGTATATTTATATTCGTTGTACCTTATATCAAGGTTTTTTTTGGTGTTTAGCAGCAGGTTTTCCTTTATGGATTTATTCATTTATTGCACTTTAATAATTTGCACCTAGCGCAAATTTTTATTTTATAACCATATTAACTGACTAGCATTCAGCTAATATGGCCATGTGCCTACTGTATATCAGGTCAGTGATGTCAAAAGCACCACCACTCCTTTATGTACATCATTTCCCAGCTCGTTATTCTAGAAATTACACCTCATTTTTTGGTTCGAACCAACTTGGGCTGGTGAGCATGCTGTATTTCATTACATGCTCTTATCTAGTGCTTGACTGAATTCTCAGCATCCTGAACAGCTTAAGTAGTTCCAGGGTACACAAATCTATAAAATATGCTAGTTGGCAAAATTTCATAAATATTATATCTAATATATAATGACTGAAAAATATTATTCTGGGAAAACCACATAATAAAAGATAACTCAAGTCTGCAGGCATGTTTGCACTTTCTGAAAAGTCATTCTGTTTATCTTGAACTATATTTCAAATGCATAGAATGCTCTAGGTGTTGTTCAGAAATCTTTCTGAGTTTCAGAGCAAAGTAAAATTATTACAACAAGGAACACTAAGAAGAATTGGGAAGACCAAGAGGGCAGCAGAATGATGAGATAGACAGGAAGCAGTATAAGAAGAAACAATATGGGTCATGAACAGGGTTAGGTTCCCATCTAAAACAACATTCCTTTGCTAGGATCATCTCTTTACACATACCATCTTTTTGTTTTGCTGGTCCTAACCTGGCACATTAACACATGTAAATTAACTTATGTGATGATGCACTTTTAATAATGATGGGAAAATTGTTTGGTCACTAACAATGTAGATAAATAATGCCGATTTGCGGCTTTTGCCCTTAGGTGCAGATCTACTGAGCATACTGTCCTGGTTAGGATGTGAGGATGTGAGTAAAGACTGTAGCTAGAAGGTCCTTCAAGTTCACAGAAAACTGGAGCAGCAAAGGTTTTCCCGGAACACAGATTTGGGTAGCTTAGCAAAGGGCAGAATGAATTGAAAAGCAGACTCCCTTGGCTGGTAAGCTTTTTCTCTGGTATGCATTTTAGGGTTCCATTTTTTATTGTAATTGATATATTATACCAAAGTGTATATTTGGATTTGGAGATAAGTAGCAATAGAAGTAAAGCTTTCATTTTCTAGAGAACTATGCATGAGAATGAAATTTTCTTGTAAACTAATTTTAATAAAACAGCACCATAATAACATGTTTATCTTTTAAAAGTGGAAGAAGAAAAAACACTATTAAAGAGGACCTGCGGCCCATACTAGTATTTGAAAGTAAAAGATAAATCCTGTATTGATGTTTTATGCCACAGCTCCAGTTTTACTTGAAATCCTTCATTCCTCTTTTTAATAATACTACCCTGTGTTGTGATGTTACTATTCTCCCAACTTGACTTTACTTAGTGCTTATAAAAGAATATTGCAAGTCCATAATTCATGAGCTGCTGCTATTATAGTCCTCTAATCATGATAGTTGACAGGAAATATATTTGTATGTTTTCAAAATGAGAATGTAGATATAGTAATGAATATTTAAGGCACTTAAAGTTTTACTGTTGGGAATTTTGTTATTGAGTTTGGAATGATCACTTAATAGATACCTGAAGCAGTAAGAAAAGTATTCAAACTGAACTATAAAAAGAACACAAAAGAAAAGGCAGACAAACATTACCAGACATAAAAGCTTTTATATATAGGCATAAAAAGCCCTCCATAAATGGTTTGTAGACCTGAAGACAATTTGTTCTTCTGAAATAAAAAAAAAGAGAATAATAGATACAATTTTGAGATGCTTTTTCCTGGTTAATTTTTAGTATATGACATAACACTTTTCTCTCCTCAAGTTGTTATTATACGCTTTGGCTTTTCTCTTTTTGTGTTTTTGTTGTCAGTTATATCAAAATATGTATTTGAAAAAAAAAAAACATTTTCTAAAAGTTTGTTTTACCCAAGGCACCTACAGTCAGTATGAAAAGGATAAGATGGAATTCCTGTTCAAGGCTATGTTAATATTTCTAGCTTATGTGTAGAGTGACACAAGAGCAGATTAAAATTTACCTTCAATATAACCTTTTCTCTTTCACATTGCCAGGATTTTATTTTCTTCCTAACAGTGTTGTGAAGTTTTTTATAATAAAAATGGCTTTAAGTGAGCAAATAGTCCATGTTATTCGATAAAACTAAGTGCAGTAACGCATACCAAGCAGTCAGCTAGATAAATATTTATTGTAGTCAGCTCTCTAAAGTAAATAGATCTGATCTGGTTGCTGTGCTTTATTCCTTGCTTTTTGGGCTGCCTTCTAAAATAAGGCCATACATATTAGTGATACTCAATTGGTGTCTTATGTTTGCTACATATGTTGTATGCATTGCTGCGTGACATGGTTTTGTGGATATATGTGATATAACTGGCATGCCTTTTTATTATCAAACCCATGCAATGCATGTTGGAGTGGCAGGGCTAATTATTATTATACAGGGTTTATATAGCACCAACAGTTTGCGCAGCACTTTACAACATGGGGACAAACAGTACAGTTACAATATAATTCAATACAGGAGGGATCAGAGGGCCCTGCTCATTAGAACTAAAGCCCTGTACACACGATCGGATTTCCTATGGATTTTAAACCAATGGATTTTTCCATCGGAAATCCGATGAAGCTGACTTCCATCAGTCTTGCCTACACACCGTCAGTCAAAAAAACAATCGTCCCAAACGCCGTGACGTAAAACACTCCGACGAGCCAATAAAAATTAAGTTCTATGCTTCTGAGCATGCGTCGACTTGATTCTGAGCATGCGTGGGTTTTTTATCCGAAGGAGTTCCCCACAGACGATAGTAATTTGCTATTGTTTTTTCTTCCATCGGAAAAATTTAAAACATGTTCTATTTTTTAACACAGATGGAAAAAAGACCGATGGGGCCCATACACGATCGGTTTACATTACATGTATTTAAAGTTTTTTGTTTAAAGTGATATTAAAGTCTTGTTTTTTTATGTTTAAACATAACATACGTGTTATACTTACCTGCTCTGTGCAGTGGTTCTGCAAAGGACAGCCAAGATCCTCCTCTTCTCGGGTCCCTCACCGGTGCTGCTGCCCCCTTTCTACTGCCCAGTGCCCCCACAGTATGCAGCTTCCTATGAGGGCACCGGAGCCGAGCCGCTGCTCTGTGTGTCCATTCAGACACAGAGCTGTGGTTCAGCCTCACCCCATCTCTCTCTCCTCATTGGCTCACTGACTTTTTTTTATTTTTTTATAATAAGCTTTATTGGATTTTTCAAAACATAACAATATAATGTATGAGGGGACAAGTGAGTAGGGTCATTGTCTCTCACAACTCGATAAGTTCAACAAGACATCATAGAAATACCCTGTTGTACAGGAAGAACAGCATATTGTAACATGTAGAGACAATCAGAGGGGGTGATTTGAGGACAACGTGAAAGCTCCATTGTTCCACCCAATTGCTAAGCGGACCAGATGCGGAACATGAGAAGGGGCGGGTCTATTCATGTATTACACAGTGAAGGAATTTCCCATCAGGTCCGCCCCCTCGTAGAGCGGACCTGATGGGGAACTTCCTTCACTGTGTAATACATGAATAGACCCGCCCCTTCTCGCGTTCCGCATCTAGTCCGCTGAGCGGACCTGATGGGGAACTTTATACATTTAAAACACTGCGGAGGAAGTTCCCCATCAGGTCCGCTCAGACACAACCAATGACGGACAGCGCTGGACATCGGGATCGCCGCAAGACACTGGATTTCATCGCTGGAATGTTTTTTTTATTATTATTTTTTATTTTTTAATAAAGGACTTTTCCAAGGTGTTTGTGTGTTTTTAATTACATTTTTTTACACTTTCTTTTCGAAATGGTAGGGGTACAATGTACCCCTTACCAATTCACATGGGGGGGGGGGGCGGAATCTGGGGGTCCCCTTTGGTAAAGGGGTCTTCCAGATTCCGATAAGCCCCCTGCCCGCAGACCCCCACAACCACCAGGCAAGGGTTGTGGGGATGAGGCCCTTGTCCCCATCAACATGGGGACATCCTCCCCATGTTGAGGGCATGTGGCCTGGTACGGTTCAGGAGGGAGGGGGGACGCTCTCTCGTCCCCCCCTCTTCCCCTGCGGCCGGCCAGGTTGCGTGCTCGGATAAGGTTCTGGTATGGATTTTTGGGGGGACTCCACGCCATTTTTTTTTTAATCTGGGGTGGAGTTCCCCTTAAAATCCATACCAAATCTGAAGGGCCTGGTATGGATATTTAGGAGGAACCGCACGCCATTTTTTTTTTAATTTGCGGAGGGGTTCCCCTTAATATCCATTCCAGACCTGAAGGGCCTGGTAATTGCATTTGGGGGAACCCCCACGCTTTTTTTTTTTATAAATGACTTGTCTATGTATTGATGAAAGCCGACAATTCATTAATAGCCGCGAGTGAGTTTTAAATGACTTTTTTTCCTTCAAAAATTACACTTTGTGCAGTGACAGTTCTAAACACGGGAAACATGCGCGACTTTACATGCATATCATACACACACCCCAGGTACGAAATTTAAAGGAAAATTTCAATTTTTTTTTTCATTTTAAGCATTATTAAAATCACTGCTCCCGTAAAAACGTCTATTTTTTAAACTTTTTTTTGCATTGATACATGTCCCATGGGGCAGGACCCGGGTCCCCAAACACTTTTTAGGACAATAAATTGCATATTAGCCTTTATAATTAGCACTTTAGATTTCTAACGTTCGAGTCCATTGTATTTAATAGGGTTCTAAAGTTCACGCGAACATTCTGTCTGTTCGCAGGTTCTGGTGCTAACCGAACAGGGGGGTGTTCGGCTCATCCCTGTTCCTTATACACCACTGCCCCTACAGGTTAAAAACGACATTGTTCAATATGGCGTATATTTGGTTGCTAAGACAACCTTTCAAAAAAAGTTACCTAGTGATAAGATACACACCCACTTTTGGAGTGAGATAAAAGTAGCAGCTGAGATAGCAGGAGAGGACTGGAGGACCTTGAGACCTGGGGACCTGGAAAAGAGAGGATCTCTGAGGGAACAGGTCGCTCTACAGATGGAGATCTCTCACTCGAGCTCTGGGGAACAAACATGTAGCAATGGTGAAAGAAGTCCCTCTTGGGACTTCGCTTCTCAAACAGACAGAACTCTCAGTTATTGGTAACGTATAAATCTTTTATCCTACATGCAATAGATGGTTTGAACAGATACCAAATGCGGCCACTCTATTATGTTAGTAAGCGTTAATTGAATCTGGGAGATTTTACAACTGCAGTATAGAATCTGACGGAGGCAATTAAAGAAGAAACATATATAAATACATATTTATATATATCACAGTATTATTGTGAACCTTAGTGAATGGCCTGATGTTGGGATCTGTTTAAACAAGTGATGCATTAGAGATAGCTTTGTGTTTAAATAGACATTCTTGGCTAAATTACCAAGAATTGTCCACAGGACAACATTTTGTCTGTATGTTCAAGAAGTGTAATTAGGAGATCTGTTTGTCTTGAGAAAGATAACATAATGTAAACAAGTTGGTTTGTCTAAAGCCGTGAAGTCACGGAAGGTTACATTTCAAGAGCTACCAAGTTTTAAATGTACAAGTATCATTTAAGTATTGCACTGCGAATATACCTTGTCATTAGGGATGAGCTTCGAGTTCGAGTCGAACTCATGTTCGACTCGAACATTGCCTGTTCGCCCGTTCGCCGAACAGCGAACAAATTGGGGTGTTCGCGGCAAATTCGAAAAATCTATGGGAGAAATCTAAAGTGCTAATTATAAAGGCTTATATGCAAGTTATTGTCCTAAAAAGTGTTTGGGGACCTGGGTCCTGTCCCAGGGGACATGTATCAATGCAAAAAGAAGTTTTAAAAACGGCCGTTTTTTCGGGAGCAGTGATTTTAATAATGCTTAAAATGAAAAAATAAAAGTGAAATATTCCTTTAAATTTCGTACCTGGGGGGTGTGTATGATATGCATGTGAAGTGGCGCATGTTTCCCGTGCTTAGAACTGTCCCTGCAAAAAGTGTCATTTTTGAAAGAAAAAAATGCATTTAAAACTGACTCGCGGCTATTAATGAATTGTCGGCTCCCGGCAATACATACAAAAGTCATTGAGAAAAAAAAAAAAAAAAAAGCGTGGGGGTTCCCCAGAATTCAATTACCAGGCCCTTCAGGTCTGGAATGGATATTAAGGGGAACCCCGCCGCAAATAAAAAAAAAATTGACGTGGGGTTCCCCCAAATATCCATTCCAGGCCCTTCAGATCTGGCATGGATTTTAAGGGGAACTCCACCCCAAATTAAAAAAAAAATAGCGTGGAGTCCCCCTAAAAATCCATACCAGACCCCTTATCCGAGCACGCAACCTGGCCGGCCGCAGGGGAAAAGGGGGGGACGAGAGAGCGGCCCCCCCTCCCTCCTGAACCGTACCAAGCCACATGCCCTCAACATGGGGAGGATGTCCCCATGTTGATGGGGACAAGGGCCTCATCCCCACAACCCTTGCCCGGTGGTTGTGGGGGTCTGCGGGCGGGGGGCTTATCGGAATCTGGAAGACCCCTTTAACAAAGGGGACCCCCAGATCCCGGCCCCCCCCATGTGAATTGGTAAGGGGTACATTGTACCCCTACCATTTCACGAAGAAAGCGTAAAAAAATGTTTAAAAAAACACACAAACACCTTGAAAAAGTCCTTTATTTAAAAAAAAAAAAAAAAAACCATTCCAGCGCTGAAATCCAGTGTCCCGCGGCGATCCCGATGTCCAGCGCTGTCCGTCATTGGTTGTGCCTGAGCGGACCTGATGGGGAACTCCCTCTCAGTATTTTAAATGTATAGACCCGCCCCTTCTAAAGTTCCCCATCAGGTCCGCTCAGCGGACCAGATGCGGAACATGAGAAGGGGCGGGTCTATACATGTATTACCAAAGTGAGAGAAGTTCCCCATCAGGTCCGCCCCCTCGGTATGTCAGACCCGCCTACGTCATTGGCTTGAGCGGGGAACTTCCTTCACTATGTAAATTTAAATTACACAGTGAAGGAAGTTCCCCGCTCAAGCCAATGACGTAGGCGGGTCTGACATACCGAGGGGGCGGACCTGATGGGGAACTGCTCTCACTTTGGTAATACATGTATAGACCCGCCCCTTCTCATGTTCCGCATCTCGTCCGCTGAGCGGACCTGATGGGGAACTTTAGAAGGGGCGGGTCTATACATTTAAAATACTGAGAGGGAGTTCCCCATCAGGTCCGCTCAGGCACAACCAATGACGGACAGCGCTGTACATCGGGATCGCCGCGGGACACTGGATTTCACCGCTGGAATGTTTTTTTTTTTTTTTTTTTAATAAAGGACTTTTTCAAGGTGTTTGTGTGTTTTTTTAAACATTTTTTTACGCTTTCTTCGTGAAATGGTAGGGGTACAATGTACCCCTTACCAATTCACATGGGGGGGGGCCGGGATCTGGGGGTCCTCTTTGTTAAAGGGGTCTTCCAGATTCCGATAAGCCCCCCGCCCGCAGACCCCCACAACCACCGGTCAAGGGTTGTGGGGATGAGGCCCTTGTCCCCATCAACATGGGGACATCCTCCCCATGTTGAGGGCATGTGGCTTGGTACGGTTCAGGAGGGAGGGGGGGCCGCTCTCTCGTCCCCCCCTTTTCCCCTGCGGCCGGCCAGGTTGCATGCTCGGATAAGGGGTCTGGTATGGATTTTTAGGGGGACTCCACGCCATTTTTTTTTTAATTTGGGGTGGAGTTCCCCTTAAAATCCATGCCAGATCTGAAGGGCCTGGAATGGATATTTGGGGGAACCCCACGTCAATTTTTTTTTATTTGCGGCGGGGTTCCCCTTAATATCCATTCCAGACCTGAAGGGCCTGGTAATTGAATTCTGGGGAACCCCCACGCTTTTTTTTTTTTTTTTCTCAATGACTTTTGTATGTATTGCCGGGAGCCGACAATTCATTAATAGCCGCGAGTCAGTTTTAAATGCATTTTTTTCTTTCAAAAATGACATTTTTTGCAGGGACAGTTCTAAGCACGGGAAACATGCGCCACTTTACATGCAAATCATACACACCCCCCAGGTACGAAATTTAAAGGAATATTTCACTTTTATTTTTTCATTTTAAGCATTATTAAAATCACTGCTCCCGAAAAAACGGCCGTTTTTAAAACTTCTTTTTGCATTGATACATGTCCCCTGGGGCAGGACCCAGGTCCCCAAACACTTTTTAGGACAATAACTTGCATATTAGCCTTTATAATTAACACTTTAGATTTCGAACGTTCGAGTCCATTGTATTTAATAGGGTTCTAAAGTTTACACGAACATTTTGTCTGTTCGCAGGTTCTGGTGCGAACCGAACAGGGGGGTGTTCGGCTCATCCCTGCTTGTCATATAGAGCTGGCATAGAAATGTATGTAAATATTATCTGAACCTTAATCATCATTTATCTCTGATTGTAGAAGTATATCCATTCATTTGTTTTATCACGACTTATACCTGATATTAATTTGCACTGTACTTTAGTTAATAAATATATATAATATTTTAAGCAATATTCATTTGTGTTACTTGTCTTCAAACTAGCACGGATATAAGAACTTAGAATTTCTTGTTTAATATTGTAGGAAATGGGGAATCTCCAAAATTAAGATTTACCTATTTCCATAAGTACAATAATATTTTTATATTTCAGTATAAACATTCTGACATACTTGTAGGCACTATGCTGAGATGCATCAATGTTTCTGACAATACTCTGAACAGTAGGGTTATGCACAACGTAAAAATTTGTTTAGTTTCGGTTAGTTTCTTTTCGGTCCTGTTGATTCGTAATCGTTCGTAATTTTGCTAGCCGGGATTTTTCGTGTTCGGACTAATTCGTATTTTCGAAAGCGAAATTTTTCGTTGAATCGGAATGATTCGTATTACTGAAAGCCTTATATTTAGTTGATTTATAATTCATACTTTCGGTAGAGTACATTGTTTTTCATTGATTCTGGACACAACTTTCGTAACTTTTTTGGGGTTTGTTGATTCGTAATTTTCCGTGTCTCTCTCACAATGACGCTGCCCTATTATGCCTAATGTGTTTCAAATGGATTTGTACTTTTCATACATACATAGCGGTTATTTGTAACGATTCGTAATCTCGTATTTTACTTTCGTTTTTGTACATGCGCCTATAGCCTCCGCCCCTGTACACCAATTCGCACTTTCGGTAGAGTACATTGTTTTTCGTTGATTCTGGAAACAACTCCTACTTTCGTAACTTTTTTTGGGTTCGTTGATTCGTAATTTTCCGTGTCTCTCTCACAACGACGCTGCCCTATTATGCCAAATGTGCTTCGATTGGATTTGTACTTTTCTAACTAAATAGCGGTTATTTGTAACGATTCGAAATCTCGTATTTTACTTTCGTTTTTGACATGCGGCTATAGCATTAGCCTCCGCCCCCCCTGTACACCATTTTGAGAGGGAGTTCAGCACGGTGAGGGAGAAGCAGAGAGCAGAGCAGATTGTTATTGTGCTTCGAATGGATTCGTACATTCGTAACTTTTTTTGGTCGTTGATTCGAAAATGTACATGTCTGACAGTGGCGCTGCGTGCTTCGAATGGATTCGTACTTTTCTAATACATCGCAGTTATTCGTAACTATTCTAAATCTCGATTTTTTACTTTCGTTTTTGACATGTGCCTAATGCCTAGTCTCCGCCCCTGTATGTCATTTTGAGAGGTTGTATAGTGGTGAAGTGAGGGAGGAGCAGAGAGCAGAGCAGAGAGTGTTATTGTGTTAGATGTGTGATTGTTTTTGTTTGTTTTGGTGAATTAGAATGTCTGGGAGTGAGAATGGACGTGTGAGTCTTGTGAGTGAGAATGTTGGTGTTGGTATGAGAGTTGTTGGTGAGAGTGGAGGGGAGCAGAGAAGTGGAGGGGAGCAGAGAAGTGGAGGAGGGGACTCAGGGGAGAGGACGAGTGTAGTTGAGGAGAGGCATGGGGGGGGAGAGGAGGAGTGTAGGGGAGGGGAGGTGTGGAGGGGACTCAGGGAAGAGGAGGAGTGTAGTGGAGGAGAGGCACGGAGGGGAGAGGAGTGTAGTGGAGGAGAGGCATGGAGGGGAGAGGAGGAGTGTAGGGGAGGAGGGGCGTGGAGGGAAGGGGAGGAGTGGAGGGGACTCAGGGAAGAGGAGGAGTGTAGTGGAGGAGAGGCATGGAGGGGAGAGGAGTGTAGTGGAGGAGAGGCATGGAGGGGAGAGGAGGAGTGTAGGGGAGGAGGGGCGTGGAGGGAAGGGGAGGAGTGGAGGGGACTCAGGGAAGAGGAGGAGTGTAGTGGAGGAGAGGCATGGAGGGGAGAGGAGGAGTGTAGGGGAGGAGGGGCGTGGAGGGAAGGGGAGGAGTGGAGGGGACTCAGGGAAGAGGAGAAGTGTAGTGGAGGAGAGGCATGGAGGGGAGAGGAGTGTAGTGGAGTAGAGGCATGGAGGGGAGAGGAGTGTAGGGGAGGAGGGGTGTGGAGGGGAGCGGAGGCGTGGAGGGGAGAGGAGTGGAGGTGAGAGGACGATCAGTGGGGGGTTGAGGAGAGAAGAAGAGGCATGGAGGGGAGAGGAGGGAAGAGGAGGTGTAGAGGGGAGAGTAGAGAAGAGTAAGCGTGGAGGGAAGAGGAGGCTTGGAGGAGAGGAGAGGCGTGAAGGGGAGAGTAAGAGTGGAGGTGAACGGAGGCGTGGAGTGGAGCCAAGGCATGAAAGAGAGCATGCCCATGGAGGTGGAGTGGAGCGGGAACATGGCAAAAAAAAGAGGCAAGTGTCCACCCCTACATCAGAAGAGAATTCTGACGCCGACCTGCAGCAGAACCAGCGAAACAAGAGACAGAAAACATCAAGGGGGCCCGTATTTACCCCAGAGGAGAATTCTGCATTGGTTGCTGCAGTGAACATAGAAAAAGTGAGACTCTTCAGCCTAAATGTCTCAACCTCTGCGAAGAGAGCAGCCTGGGAACGATTCCGGGACTCAGTGAATGCAGTCTCCAAGGTTCGCAGGGCCACCGATGGTGTCAGGCACAGGTGAGTATTCAAATATTATATCACTCTTAGAACACACCACATATATGTGAAAAATACACAGTATAGTAGTTAGTCAATAGTCAATAAACTTATTTGAACGTAACACAAATATTTATTTGCCACAGAAAAGTAACATGTAAAATAAAAATAATATTGTTGTAACGTGTATTAACTATACTGCATCTTTTTTTCATTTGCAGGTTTTATGATTGCCGGGCATCAGTTCATAAAAAGATAGAGAAGCATCTTCTGGCCCAGTTTACTGGAGGAAAGGCTGTGGTCTTCAGACAGTGGGAGGCAGAGCTGAGAGATGGCCTGCTTGCAGATGAGGATGTCCCTGTAGTCAGCAGAAAGGGTCAAGCCGAGCATCAGAGAGCTGATGAGTAAAATAAAATATATCATTATATATTGCAGTTATATGGTTGTTTCCAGCTCACTATTTTTTTTTATGACTACGCATGTGAGACTTACGTTTTGCTTTACATTCATGTTTTCCAGATCGAGCAACGTCATCTGTGGAGGGAACAGCTCCAAGTTCGTGCCCTCAAGATTCTGGCAGTGGTGGTGGTGAGTAGTACCTACCTAACATAAACACAAAGCAAACATAATAATAAACATAGTAACAAACATCTATTTAACATTTAAAGCAGACATCACTAAATGGCGGACTGTGGGCTAAATGCTTACGAGACACTGTGCCATCCAGACCGCCACAGTCCAGCCATTTATGTGCCGTTCTGCACACAGAGCCGGAGACACATCAGATCTGAATATTGGGCAAGAACGGAGCTTCTGAAGATAACTTTCCAAGTTAACCAGCAGGTGATTGGTTGCTAGGCAGCCCTAGCAACCAATCACCTGCTGGTTAACTTCAGCACCTCCCGCTCCTGCCCACTATTCAGTGCTGCTGTGTCTCCCATTGTGTCTCCAGCTCTGTGAGCTCAAATAATGCAAGGGGCAGAGCTGTGGAGGCTGTATTCTGACGGGGGCAGAGCTGGGAGGTTAAGATGGGAAACTGGCAGAGATGCAGGGTGCTGTGTAATGTGAAGGGGCCCAGAGATGCAGGGTGCTGTGTAATGTGAAGGGGCCCAGAGATGCAGGGTGCTGTGTAATGTGAAGGGGGCCAGAGATGCAGGGTGCTGTGTAATGTGAAGGGGGCCAGAGATGCAGGGTGCTGTGTAATGTGAAGGGGGCCAGAGTTGCAGGGGGCTGTGATGTGAAGGAGGGCAGTGGACAAAGCTGTGGGGCGGTGCTGTGAAGGTGGCAGAGAAGATTAAGATACCATTGTGAACAGAGGTTCAGAACACTACTGTAAACTGTGATGTGAAGGGGGATTGTGATATGCCAGGGGACTAAGCAAACTGATGTAAGAATGGGATGGAGAAATAAGAGAGGAGGGGCTGTCAAAGCACAAACCATTTAGCAATGATTTGTCCTCTTACCTGGGACTTGCTAGGATCCTTTTTTGTTATGAAGTCAGATTTACGACATCTGGCTTCTGCTGTGCTGCCGAAGCCGGGTGACAATCCTCTGCCGTCCATTCTCTGGCTGAGAGATTAGCTGATTGTACTCGGCCAATAAATGGCACACTGTGCAAGGAAAAAAAATAAAAATAAAGCTCAAATAAGTCCTGTAGCATACCACTTCCCGCAAAACAATGTATCTGTCCAGTTCTTTGAGGAAGTGGTTGTACCGGGGTGATAAGCAGCTGCAGCCGTCACCCCGGTACCGCTTTTTAGATCTGGTGGTCGGCTTTGTTATGATAACATTTGATGCGGCTCAGAAGCTGCTCAGCTGTAATCATAAGGAGTGGGAGGGGACACGACAAGCCCCCCGCCTACCGCCTTACACCGCTTCGCCCGGGTCTCCAGTCCGGAGCGACCAGAGTTGCAAACAAAGCCGGAATCGGCTTCAATCGAGTCTCCAATGTAGTAACTCAGAAGTTACGTACTCTTTTACTTGGCTGCCAATGGCGCCGATATGAAAAAATCCACAGTATTCAAATATGCGGATTTTTGCTTTTTGAATACTTGTACATGCAAAGGAGGGATTTGGGGATTGGGATTTTTTTTAAAGTAAAACTTGAAAAAATAAACAAAAAAGAACAAAAAAAAATATTTGAAAGTGCCCCGCATGCTCGCTTACCAAAGAAAACACATATGTGGCGCCCGCAAATGTAAATGGTGTTCAAATCACACGTGAGGTATCGCCGCAATCCTCACATCGAGAGAAATAATTATAGCAAAAGATCTCCTCTGTAACTCTAAACTGGTAATCGTAAAACAAAAATTACATGCTCATCTATAGTGATTTTTAAGTACCGTAGTTTCTCGCCATTCCAAGAGCGTTTGCAATTTTAAACCATAACATGTTCGATATCTATTTACTTGGAGTAACATTGTCTATCGCAATATCCCCAAAAATTGGGCTAAATAAATTTAATGTAAATTTATTTGTTTAATTCAGTAAATTTTTCCCCAAAAATTGCTTTTGAAAGGCCGCTGTGCAAATACATATTATATATATATATATATATATATATATATATATATATATATATATATAATGTTTGTGGTTCTCAGTAATTTTCTAGCAAAAAATAATGATTTTAAATTGCAAACAATAACTGTCAGAAATAGGCTTGATCCAGAAGTGGTTACCTTAACTCTTTTATTCTATCTTTAACAGAAAGCCTGAGCCATATCCCGGACCCTCCAGCGTCAGCTTCTGTCAGGAAGCAGCGGCCCATTACTCCTCAATGTAAGTAGAATACGCAAGCTGCCAATATAAAGAAACAGGACACAAGGCACCATCATCATCCACACTTTACAAACAGGCATTATAAAACACAAAAAAAGCTATTTAACAACCATCCATTTTTAAGTTCATACACACACACACACACCTCAAACTAGGGGTCGAGCGATTATTGGTGGCCACTTTTTTGTAATAATCGTTATCGTTGACAAACTTACCAATTGAATATAGTGCTTCGAGGTGTTGTACTGGGGTGATGCTTGCAGCGGAAGACATCACCTGGTACCGTTTTTTAACAACCAATGTGGCGAAGCAGCCGCTTGTCTGTTATTACAAACAGCCGGAGGGGATGTCCTCCCCAGAAGTGCAGTCGCTGTAAATCTGAGGAGAAACTCTGAAATGAGGGGAAGCTCTGCTGATTTTATCATCCAATCATGTACAAGCAAACATTCAGTTTTTTTATTTTCCTTGCATGTCCCCCTCAGATCTACAGCGACTGCACTTCCAAGTGCACTTGTAGTGGAAAGTGTATTTTCCTTTAGTAAATAGACCCCACTGTTTGTATTGTAACCTATGATTGTTTATTCTATTACATTCTTTTTTTTCTATTACAAGGGATGTTTACATTCCTTGTAATAGGAATATATGTGACACAAAATGTATTTATTTTTTAAAGGACAGTGTCCTATAAAAAATAAAAAGTTAAATAAATATTTTTATTCAAATCTCTAGAAATCTATTTCTTTGAATGCTATCATCAACATTGGCTATCTCGTCTATTTCAGATCAACAAGACCAGTCAGAGGGGAGAGCGCAGTGCAGCTCGCCTCGCTCACCTGTCCTTATTTGCGAGGGCATTGAGCTCCAGAATGAGCCAGAGCTGACCCCTGTGATTACCGATACTCCGGACTTCTCCCCATGGCCAGAGGAGGAGGTCACGGGCCATGTTTCCCGCATCCTGCCACCATCTGATGCTGCCCCTGGTGTGCCTCTACAGGAGCAGCCACAGCTGATGCCTCCTCCTACCCAGATGGCACTGGCACCTACTGCTGTACCGCCTGGACCAGCAACTGTCCATGATGCAGAGCATCAGAGGGTCGTCACAGGACTTCAGAGGCAGGCAAGTGACAATAGAAGGATGTCATGGCGGGACATCAGGAGATTAACCCAGATCATTGAACTTGTAGCCAGGCAACAGACTGACAATATGGAGCGTATGTTGGCCCGGGTAAACCAACAGCATAACCAGGCAATGGAGCATTTAAGACTGTCTTTGATGGAAGCAATTTCCAGGCACAATGCTCCATTGCCTGGGAGCTCGTCTGGTAGTAGTACTCAGAGCAGCAGAGAACCCTCTTCTTAGGAAATCTGAGGGCTAGTTCTTCCTCTGCTCCAGGACCCAAGGCAGCTCAGCTCACCTTTTTGTTATTAATAGTTGTATATATTGTGACAGCAGGAAGGTAAAGTCACCTGGTTGCATCCAGGGGGGTAGATATATTTCGCCCAGATTCAGGCTTTACGCCGACTTATACAACTAGGTGGAGAGTTGTATAAGCCCAGCTGAGGCTAGTGGGCTCATGGATGACTCATACCTCTAGGGAGAGTGTGGGGCGTCGTGCAGACAGGGAGTTGATGAGACCAGCTGAAGCTTGTCAGCTCATTTAGGCCTCTATAAGAACTCCCAGATTCATTAGGTGTTTGCTCATGCCTGGACCCAGACCTGTGTGGACTGTCTAGGGAGAGTGAACCCCTGTGCGGTGAGACAAAGCCTGTGTGGCTATTTGCTTGGACATTTAAAACCAGGGACTTAGGGACTAGGACAGCACTAGGCTGATCCCAGTTGTTAGTTAGGAAACCTGTATGTTTATGTTTCTTTTGGCTTTGCTGTGTTTTGTCACTGTAAATAGAAAATAAACCGCACCTTTTTTTTGATTTTGAAAACCACAACCTCCGTTTGCTGGGCCTGTTTTTGTGTGGGGAGCCCATCCCGGGGGGTCACACACACCCGCTGCCGAGCTAACCCCCTCACAGTTGGTGGAGAACCAGTGGCAGTTTTTTTTTAAGCCAGCATGGAGGAGATACTGAAGCAGCTGGCTCTAGCAAATGCCAATCAACAGCAGACAAATGCAGGTTTGCAAAAGAGCCTTGCAGCTCATCAACAGAGCCTTGCAGCTCAACAACAGAACTTCGCAGCCCAGCAGCAAGCTCATCAACAGAGCCTTGCAGCCCAGCAGCAAGCTCACCAACAGAGTCTGGAAGCTCAGCAACAAGCCCAGCAGCAATCTGAGGCCCGCTTCATAGACCTGTTACAGAAGCAAGAGCAGAGACTACAACAAATGGAAGCAGTAATGCAGCAACGTCCGCAGACCAGTGAGGAAAGCCGTCCCACTAATACCGAGTCCTTTGGGGTGAGTCGTTTATTGACAAAAATGACTGGAGAGGATGATCCAGAGGTATTTTTGACCACATTTGAAAGGACTGCTGAAAGAGAAAAGTGGCCTGAGGAGCAGTGGGCTGGACTGGTGGCTCCTCTGTTAACTGGTGAATCGCAGAAGGCTTACTATGACCTAGAGCCTGACCAAGCAAAAGACTATGTGATGCTAAAAGCTGAAATATTGGCAAGGCTGGGTGTCACCCAGGCTGTCCGGGCTCAGCGTGTGCATAACTGGACTTTCCAGCTTGGAAAACCCCCCAGGTCTCAAATGTATGATCTCATTCACCTGAGCAGAAAGTGGCTACAGCCAGAGACTTTGTCCGCACCAAAGATTGTGGAACGTGTTGTAATGGATCGGTTTTTGAGAGCTCTTCCTACTGCCATCCAAAAGTGGGTAAGCCATGGAGACCCAGAGACGGCCGATGGTCTTGTGGATCGTGTGGAGAAATACTTGGCTACAGAGAACCTGACGGCCTCTTCCAGAGACACTCGGACTTTCCACCCTAAGACCAGACCATCCCCAGGGGCGGATAAGAGGATTCCAAGGAGTGAGGGTGGAGAGAGTGAGAGGGTGGGAGCTCTACCCCAAGTTTGGCGAGAACAGCCTGGGAAATCAGTGGCTCAAGAGGCGGCAAGAAGGATCGTTTGCTACCGCTGCCGGCAAGCGGGACATATTGCAGCCAATTGCCCGGTTGTGGAGGAACCCATGCAGTGTGACTTTCTGACGGGCAGACGTCAGTCGCTGTGTGCGACAGTCGCATGCACTGCCATTCGAGGAACTGAGAAACATTTATGCAAAATGTGTGTTAATGGTAGAAATGTTGTGGTATTGCTGGATTCAGGTAGCCTTGTGACCCTGATAAAGGCTGAGTTAGTTAAAACAGAGGTCTCTGGGAATAGCAAGGTAGCTGTTATTTGTGTGCATGGGGACACCCGAGAGTATCCAGTGACTACAGTGTGTTTCGAGACCCCCAAAGGTACCCTCTCTCATCCAGTGGGCTTAGTATCTCAGTTACCGCATGACGCCATTGTGGGAAGGGATTTTCCGAAGTTCTGGGAACTGTGGGATGATCCTGAGCCCCCCACTGGTGCCCCTATGTACCAGGAATGTGATAGCCAGAACTCCCCTGAGAGTGGTGAGGACTCTCCGGAATTTCCCTTATCAGTATTGGCAGGGGAGACTCAAGAAACTGGAGAGGAGCCCACCTCCTCAGACGAAAACCTACCGTCTGTGGAGTTTTCTGATCTTGAGGTTCACAGGGAAAACTTTGCCACAGAACAGTTGAAAGACCCCGCCCTAATAAAGGCACGGGAAAACGTAGTGAAAATAGATGGCGAGTTAGTGAACCCAGATAATACCTGCACTTACCCATACTTCAGCGTAGAGAAGGACCTACTGTATCGGGTGGCAAAAAGGGCAGAAGAAACCGTTGAGCAGCTTGTGGTGCCCAAACCTTACAGGAAGTTGGTGTTGGAGTTGGCCCATGGGCACATTCTTGGAGGTCATCTGGGGACAGAGAAAACCCGAGAGAGGGTATTACAGAGATTCTATTGGCCGGGGGTGATGAAGGACATAGAAAATTATTGTTCCTCCTGCCCTGTGTGTCAGAGGTCGGCCCCGATGCCACATTTCCGTAGCCCGCTGGTCCCTCTACCCATCATTGAGGTCCCGTTTGAGAGGATCGCCATGGATTTGGTAGGTCCTATAATCAAGTCCGCTAGGGGGCACCAGTACATATTAGTTATAATGGACTATGCCACCCGTTATCCAGAAGCGATCCCTCTCCGAAATACCTCGGCCAAAACCATAGCCAAAGAGCTATCTCTTGTGTTTAGCCGGGTGGGTATTTGTAAAGAACTGCTTACGGACCAAGGTACACCCTTTATGTCCCGGGTTATGAAGGAGCTGTGTAAATTGTTCAAAGTGACGCAATTACGTACATCTGTGTATCACCCCCAAACCGATGGGCTGGTTGAAAGATTCAACAAAACCCTAAAACAAATGTTGAAGAAAGTGGTGGATAGAGATGGAAAGGATTGGGACTGTCTACTTCCTTATCTGATGTTTGCTATTAGGGAGGTGCCCCAATCCTCTACGGGATTCTCCCCCTTTGAGTTACTGTATGGGAGACACCCAAGAGGGCTGTTGGATATTGCCAAGGAAACTTGGGAAAGTGAGAGTTCTCCCCACAGGAGTGTGATTGAGCATGTCGCCCTGATGCAAGACCGAATTGCACAGGTAATGCCCATCGTGAAGGAACATTTGGCCCAAGCGCAGTTAGCACAGCAGAGAGTGTACAACCGTGGAGCCAAGATCCGTACCTTTTCCCCGGGGGATAGGATACTGGTACTTGTCCCTACGGTTGAAAGTAAATTCCTTGCCAAATGGCAAGGCCCCTACGAGATAATGGGAAAAGTGAGCGAAGTGAATTACAAGGTCAGACAACCAGGAAGGCGAAAGCCCGAACAGATCTATCACGTTAATCTGTTGAAAGCCTGGAGGGATAGAGAGTCCCTAGTCGCAGACACTTGGTCACCAGCTCAAACTGGTTGCGTGATTCCTGAGGTTGGAATAGCAGCCACCTTGTCACAACCCCAACAACAGGAGGTTAAGGAGTTTGTGCTTCGCAACAAGGAGGTATTCTCTGAGCTGCCGGGACAAACATCTGGGGTAGAGCATGACATCATTACCCCGCCCGGTGAAAGGGTGAAGTTAAAACCCTATCGGATCCCAGAGGCCCGACGGGAGGCAATACGGGAGGAAGTACAGAAAATGCTGAACTTAGGGGTGATAGAGGAGTCCCAAAGTGATTGGTCTAGTCCCATTGTGTTGGTGCCTAAACCGGATGGGAGCTGGCGATTTTGTAACGATTTTCAGCAGTTGAGCAAAGTTACAAAATTTGACACCTACACCATGCCACGTATAGATGAGTTGATCGACCGGCTGGGAACAGCCCGATACATGACGACTCTTGATCTCACAAAAGGGTATTGGCAAATCCCCCTGGCCAAATTGGCCAAAGAGAAAACCGCATTTGTAACCCCAGACGGGGCGTTCCAATATAAAAGAATGCCGTTCGGGTTACAGAATGCGCCGGCCACATTCCAGCGGAAAATGGACCAGATGCTGAGGTCCCATCGGAAGTATGCTGCGGCTTACCTGGATGACGTAATTGTCCATAGCACAGATTGGGCCTCACATCTGCCAAAAGTGCAAGCAGTCCTGGACTCTGTTCGGGAAGCGGGGTTTACGGCTAACCCCAAGAAGTGTACCATTGGGCAGGAGGAGGCCAAATATCTTGGGTACACCATTGGGAGGGGAGTAATAAAACCCCAACTCAACAAAGTCAAGGCCATCCAGAGTTGGCCACGTCCCAACAGCAAGAAGCAGGTACGAGCCTTTCTGGGAATCGCTGGGTATTATCGGCGATTCATTCCCCACTTTGCTTCTAAGGCTGTGCCCCTAACCAACCTAACGAAGGGGAAAGGGTCGGTCATGATTAAATGGACCCCCGAGGCTGAGGCAGCATTCCAATTCTTGAAACAAGCCTTATGTAGCCAGCCAGTGTTGTACTCACCCGACTTCTCTAAAGACTTTGTCGTACAAAGTGATGCGTCAGATGTGGGGTTAGGAGCAGTATTGTCCCAGGTCTGGAACGGGGAAGAGCACCCAGTCATTTACCTCAGCAGGAAGTTGAAGTCCCATGAGGTAAATTACGCCACCGTTGAAAAGGAGTGTTTAGCGGTGAAGTGGGCTCTAGATTCCCTTCGGTACTACCTGCTAGGTAGGCACTTTGACTTGGTTACGGATCACGCTCCGTTAAAATGGATGGCTCAAAACAAGGAAACAAATAGAAGAGTGAATAGGTGGTTCCTGGCCCTCCAGGAATTCAACTTCACAGTAAAGCATCGCCCTGGCGTTCAAATGAGGAATGTGGATGCTTTGTCTCGAGTACATGAATGCCTGATTGCTGGTGTTCCAACCCCGAGGTTAAAACAAGAGGGGGGGGGTATGTGACAGCAGGAAGGTAAAGTCACCTGGTTGCATCCAGGGGGGTAGATATATTTCGCCCAGATTCAGGCTTTACGCCGACTTATACAACTAGGTGGAGAGTTGTATAAGCCCAGCTGAGGCTAGTGGGCTCATGGATGACTCATACCTCTAGGGAGAGTGTGGGGCGTCGTGCAGACAGGGAGTTGATGAGACCAGCTGAAGCTTGTCAGCTCATTTAGGCCTCTATAAGAACTCCCAGATTCATTAGGTGTTTGCTCATGCCTGGACCCAGACCTGTGTGGACTGTCTAGGGAGAGTGAACCCCTGTGCGGTGAGACAAAGCCTGTGTGGCTATTTGCTTGGACATTTAAAACCAGGGACTTAGGGACTAGGACAGCACTAGGCTGATCCCAGTTGTTAGTTAGGAAACCTGTATGTTTATGTTTCTTTTGGCTTTGCTGTGTTTTGTCACTGTAAATAGAAAATAAACCGCACCTTTTTTTTGATTTTGAAAACCACAACCTCCGTTTGCTGGGCCTGTTTTTGTGTGGGGAGCCCATCCCGGGGGGTCACACACACCCGCTGCCGAGCTAACCCCCTCACAATATGTATACGTGTTAACATACATGTTTTTTTTCTACGTTTGTTTGTGCAAATAAATAAATGCAAATAATTTTTGCCTAATAAAAGCATACTTTAGTGCTTATATATTGATGATTATTATGTGACATTGTACACTTTATTACATATCTGGTTGCTTAATATAAAAAAATCACATGCTATCACACATGGTAATCAACTTAAACAGTTAAAAGAACTTCCTTGCCAGTTGTCACCAACAACTTCATTTAGGTTTAGCTAGGTATTATACTGCCTCGCTGACCTTAGTATTCTCTTTCTTTTTTCGCATCATTATATGTTGTAGTTCAAAGTTGCAGTAACAGAAATGGAAATAGTATTAGTCGAGTCGTGATGAAGATGGCTAATACTATTTCCATTTCTGTTACTGCAACTTTGAACTAGTCTACAACATATAATGATCTGGAAAAGTGTATAAGTGTTCTATACAGCTGTCCTGATTTTATGTTTGAAAGGAACATGCATCATTTGAGATTCCCTCTACGTATGGATACGTCTGATACCGGTATTGAATGGATACGAGTAATCTTTTATCTGTACTCGTCAATACCAAATACCATTACCTGCGTCCAGGTGCCGCGAGGGAGCTTGGCGCCAGCTTCCCTGCCAACCAAGAATCCGGGAGGCCTGGCTTCCTGATAAGCTGTGAAGCCGGCGTCACGCTCTCTAACAGCACCTGGATGCACCTGAAAGGTCTTTGGTATTGACGACAAGTACAGATAAAAAATTACTCGTATCCAATACTGCTATCGTGCATCCCTACAGTACATACAAGTTTGCCGTTATTCATACATCCTAAAAGATGTGTATGGTTAATACATACCTGTGAAGTCTTCGACTTGTATGTGTCTGTCATGAAGAAGCCTCATCCACTCATTCCAGTGGTACTTTCACTAAATTGGCAAATAAAACAAGAGTTACATAAATGAATGGAAATCAATGATGGGCAGGAGAGCAGGTACTCACCTTCTGACTCACGGCAACACAATTACAGTCTTTCCTTCCTTGTCGTGGGTGATGACTTTCCATAGTGCCAACTTACATGTGCCATGTTGCCAACACTGTGGCCTGGAGATTACATGAATATCTTGGTGGACTGGATATATTAGCATTAGCAGCAAAATCTCCTTGCCATGATGTAGGTGCCATCAGAGGGTGGAAAGAAAAAACATTTTGGTGGTGGGAGTATAGGAGAATCGGAGTACCATTGTAGGCCTTCATTTTCCTGTGTCTGTATGTATATTAGCAGCAGACTCAGTATCACCACTATTTCCACCACCAGTACTACAAGTATAAGCAAGCAAGCAGCCTGGTTGGCAAGCTGCATAACTAAACGAAAACAACAACAGTAGGGATGAGCTCGGTGTTCGAGTCGAACATACGTTTGACTCGAACATCGGCTGTTCGATCGTTCGACGAAGATCGAACGATTTGGGCCGTTCGCGCCTAATTCGAGTGACGCGAACGGCCCACAATGCACTACGCCATCGCAGTGTCATCCAGGCGCTGTGATTGGACAAGCATGCACTGTGACCCCGCATGCTTGGCCAATCACAGCGCCGGCAGCGAGGAGAGCAATGATTGGCCACAGGCAGGATGCCTGTGGCCAATTATTGCTGAGGGTGTTTAGTACACGCCCCACACTATAAAAGGCCGCCAGCACGGCGGCCTAGTGTAGTGTGTTCCGGAGCAGGGAAAGAGAAGCATAGGCAGGGACAGTGACATTTTTTTTTCTTGCTTAACCTGGATTCCTTTAGTTTAGGGAAAGAGAAGGATAGGTAGGGAGAGTGTCAGTGTGTTTTACTGTGCTAATCCTTGTTTCTAGGGACAGGGAAGGACAGTGAGGGAAATTCTCCTTGTGCTATACTGTGCTAAAGCATTGATCATCAACCATCTTTAAAAAAACATTTTTTCTAGGGACAGAAAACTATAGGTAGGGAGAGTGTCAGTGTGTTTTACTGTGCTAATCCTTGTTTCTAGGGACAGGGAAGGACAGTGAGGGAAATTCTCCTTGTGCTATAGTGTGCTAAAGCATTGATCATCAACCATCTTTAAAAAAACATTTTTTCTAGGGACAGAAAACTATAGGTAGGGAGAGTGTCAGTGTGTTTTACTGTGCTAATCCTTGTTTCTAGGGACAGGGAAGGACAGTGAGGGAAATTCTCCTTGTGCTATAGTGTGCTAAAGCATTGATCATCAACCATCTTTAAAAAAACATTTTTTCTAGGGACAGAAAACTATAGGTAGGGAGAGTGTCAGTGTGTTTTACTGTGCTAATCCTTGTTTCTAGGGACAGGGAAGGACAGTGAGGGAAATTCTCATTGTGCTATAGTGTGCTAAAGCATTGATCATCAACCATCTTTAAAAAAACATTTTTTCTAGGGACAGAAAACTATAGGTAGGGAGAGTGTCAGTTTCTTTCACTGTGCTAATCCTTGTTTCTAGGGACAGGGAAGGACAGTGAGGGAAATTCTCCTTGTGCTATACTGTGCTAAAGCATTGATCATCAACCATCTTTAAAAAAACATTTTTTCTAGGGACAGAAAACTATAGGTAGGGAGAGTGTCAGTGTGTTTTACTGTGCTAATCCTTGTTTCTAGGGACAGGGAAGGACAGTGAGGGAAATTCTCCTTGTGCTATAGTGTGCTAAAGCATTGATCATCAACCATCTTTAAAAAAACATTTTTTCTAGGGACAGAAAACTATAGGTAGGGAGAGTGTCAGTGTGTTTTACTGTGCTAATCCTTGTTTCTAGGGACAGGGAAGGACAGTGAGGGAAATTCTCCTTGTGCTATAGTGTGCTAAAGCATTGATCATCAACCATCTTTAAAAAAACATTTTTTCTAGGGACAGAAAACTATAGGTAGGGAGAGTGTCAGTTTCTTTCACTGTGCTAATCCTTGTTTCTAGGGACAGGGAAGGACAGTGAGGGAAATTCTCCTTGTGCTATACTGTGCTAAAGCATTGATCATCAACCATCTTTAAAAAAACATTTTTTCTAGGGACAGAAAACTATAGGTAGGGAGAGTGTCAGTTTCTTTCACTGTGCTAATCCTTGTTTCTAGGGACAGGGAAGGACAGTGAGGGAAATTCTCCTTGTGCTATACTGTGCTAAAGCATTGATCATCAACCATCTTTAAAAAAACATTTTTTCTAGGGACAGAAAACTATAGGTAGGGAGAGTGTCAGTGTGTTTTACTGTGCTAATCCTTGTTTCTAGGGACAGGGAAGGACAGTGAGGGAAATTCTCCTTGTGCTATAGTGTGCTAAAGCATTGATCATCAACCATCTTTAAAAAAACATTTTTTCTAGGGACAGAAAACTATAGGTAGGGAGAGTGTCAGTGTGTTTTACTGTGCTAATCCTTGTTTCTAGGGACAGGGAAGGACAGTGAGGGAAATTCTCCTTGTGCTATAGTGTGCTAAAGCATTGATCATCAACCATCTTTAAAAAAACATTTTTTCTAGGGACAGAAAACTATAGGTAGAGAGAGTGTCAGTTTCTTTCACTGTGCTAATCCTTGTTTCTAGGGACAGGGAAGGACAGTGAGGGAAATTCTCCTTGTGCTATACTGTGCTAAAGCATTGATCATCAACCATCTTTAAAAAAACATTTTTTCTAGGGACAGAAAACTATAGGTAGGGAGAGTGTCATTTTCTTTCACTGTGCTAATCCTTGTTTCTAGGGACAGGGAAGGACAGTGAGGGAAATTCTCCTTGTGCTATACTGTGCTAAAGCATTCCTCATCAACCATCTTTGAAATCCTTGTTTTTTGGACAGTCAGGGAAATTGTCGTTGTGCTATTCTGTGCGAAAGCAATCATCCTCAACCATATTTAGAAATCCTTAAGTAAAGGGACAGAGAAGGACACCTGAAGGTAGCCCTTATTGCTTTTTTCCCATCTCCCTGCAGGCCATCTATTAGAATGTCTGGAAGGCAAACAAGGAGAGGCAGACAGTCAGGAGGCAATAAAAGAGGGCAAGCAGGCTCTGTGTCTGGGGGCAACAGTGCTGGTCGTGGACGCGGTGCATTGTCATCAGCACATGGCCATGGGACACACTTGTCCTTCTTTTGGCAGCTGGACATGTTGAGCCACATCATGCCGAAGACTTGGTAGAGTGGATGACCAAGCCCTCCTCCTCCTCCTCATCCTCTCTCACCCAGGCTCAGGGTACTGGCATAGCAGCTGCCAAAGCGTCCTCTTCCCTGGTATCAATGTCAGACTCATCATCAGTCACTCCTTCCCTAGACCCACCATGTCCTCCTCCTGAGGAGTCCCCCGAACTGTTTGAGCACAGTGTTGGGTACATGCTCCAGGAGGATGCCCAGCGTTTCGAAGGGTCTGATGATGAAACCCAGCTACAGGAAGGCAGTAGCGTGAGAGCAGACAGAGGGGATGCTCAAGAAGGACACCAATCTGGCAGTCATGTTCCAGCAGCTGCAGCATACTGCCAGATTGGCTCCAGTGATGAGGAAGGAGGGGATGATGAGGTCACTGACTCCACGTGGGTGCCTAATAGGAGAGAGGAGGAGGAGGAGGATGAGGAGGAGGCACATCTCCAACGAGGCAGGATGCCCTTTGGTGGCCAGCGTAAGGGCAGTACACCGACGGAATCACACCGCAGAGCTCTGCCTGTGCAGGGCGCTGCCTCTGCCCGTCATTCAAAAAGTTCTTTGGTGTGGGCCTTTTTTGAGGCTAGTGCATCAGATCGCACAGCTGCTGTTTGCAACATATGTCTCAAGCGTATATCGCGTGGCCAAAACATCAGCCGCTTGGGTACCACATGCCTGACCAGACATATGTTGACCTGCCATGCAGCTCGTTGGCAAGCCTACCTCAAAGACCCACACCAAAGAACAAAGCGGACCTCTCCTTGCACCGCATCAGCTGGGATCTCCAACCCCACTATAACTTCAGTCCTCTCTGAAACATGCACTGAGAGGAATGAAGGTGTAGAATTAGGTGTGTCACAGCCAAGTACTTGCGGCCACTCTGCTAGCAGTACACCGACGTCCGATTCTAGCAGGCAAATTTCCCTGCCCCAGCTGCTGGACCGTCGAAAGAAGTTCACTCCCAGCCATCCACATGCCCAGCGGTTGAATGCTAGCTTGGCTAAATTGCTAGCGCTTCAACTGCTGCCTTTTCAGTTGGTAGACTCGGCCCCCTTCCGTGAGTTTGTGCAATGTGCGGTTCCTCAGTGGCAGGTTCCCAAACGCCACTTTTTCTCACGGAAGGCTATTCCGGCTCTCTACCGGCATGTGGAAGGCAATGTCTTGGCCTCGCTGGACAGGGCGGTCAGCGGTAAGGTGCATATTACCGCTGACTCATGGTCCAGCAGGCATGGACAGGGACGTTACCTTTCTTTCACGGCCCATTGGGTCACTCTTTTGGCAGCTGGGAAGGATGCAGGACAAGGTGCAGTAGTGTTGGAGGTTGTTCCACCGCCACGCCTCCAAAATGCTACTACTGGTTGTGACACACCTCTCTCCTCCACCCCCTCCTCTTCTTCTTCCTCCATGGCCTCTTCCTGTGCTTTGTCCTCTGAACCAGTGGTGCTCCGTAGCCGTTCAAGGGGCTACGCAAGTACGCAGGCAAAAAGATGCCATGCCGTGCTTGCGCTGGTGTGTTTGGGGGACAGAAGCCACACTGGGGCAGAGGTCCTGTCTGCTCTGCAGGGCAAGGCCGAGAGGTGGTTGACGCCACACCAGCTTAAGCCAGGAATGGTGGTTTGCGACAATGGCACCAACCTCCTCTCCGCCCTCCGACAGGGACAACTGACCCATGTGCCCTGTGTGGCTCACGTCCTTAACCTGGTGGTGCAGCGGTTCTTGGGCAGGTACCCGGGCTTACAGGATGTCCTGAGGCAGGCCAGGAAAGTCTGTGTGCATTTCCGCAGATCTTATAATGCCAGTGCTCGCCTGGCTGAGCTGCAAAAGGAGTTGAACCTGCCCAAGAACCGCCTTATATGTGACATGCCCACCAGGTGGAACTCAACGTTGGCCATGCTGCAGCGGCTGCACACGCAGCAGAGGGCCATCAATGAGTACCTGTGCAACTACGGCACCAGGACAGGGTCAGGGGAGCTTGGTTTTTTTTCTCCACGCCAGTGGGGCATGATCAGGGATGCATGCACTGTCCTGGCACCATTTGAGGAGGCCACAAGGATGGTGAGCAGTGACAGTGCATGCATCAGTGACACTGTACCTCTTGTCCACCTGTTGGAGCACACGCTGCGTGGAATAATGGACAGGGCACTTGAGGCAGAACAGAGGCAGGAAGAGGAGGACTTCCTTGCCTCTCAAGGCCCCCTTTACCCAGACAGTGTTCCTTCTGTCCCACCCATCGCACAGGAAGAGGAGGAGGAGGAGGAGGAGGATTGTGTCAGCATGGAGGCTGGCACTCAGCATCATCAGCAGCAGTCTTTTAGGGATGATTTACAGTCCCAAGAAACCAGTGGACTTGTACGTGGCTGGGAGGAGGTGGCTGCGGATCATGTCGTCCTTAGTGACCCAGAGGACTCCGGACCGAATGCCTCAGCAAACCTACGCTGCATGGCCTCCCTGATCCTGCAAAGTCTGCGGAAGGATCCTCGTATTCTTCGGATCAAGGAGAGGGACCATTACTGGCTGGCCACTCTCCTTGATCCACGGTACAAGGGTAAGGTTGCGGACCTTATGTTACCATCGCAGAGGGAGCAGAGGATGAGACAACTCCGGGAGGCCTTGCAGAAAGGTCTGTGCAACGCGTTCTCAGAGACTGGGAGGTTACAAACTCCTGGTCCTGGACAACGAGTTGCTGAGGCTTCGGCCAGTCAAAGAAGGAGCGGTGGGGAAGGTGGCCGTCTGACCGATGCGTTCAGACAATTCTTTAGTCCGCAGCCCCAAAGTATGATCGGTTCCAGCAACCATCGCCAGCGTCTGATAAACATGGTGCAGGAATATCTAGGGGCAAGGTCAGACTTGGACACCTTCCCCACCGAAAATCCTCTGGCTTACTGGGTCTTGAGGATGGATCACTGGCCAGAGCTTGCACAGTATGCAATTGAGCTACTGGCCTGTCCTGCATCCAGCGTTCTTTCGGAACGCACATTCAGTGCTGCTGGAGGATTTGTCACGGATCACAGGGTGCGCCTGTCCACCGACTCGGTTGATCGACTGACTTTCATCAAGATGAACCAGTCTTGGATCACCACCAGCTACCACACACCTGATGCTGATATAACAGACTAATTGATTTTAACATGTCACATCCCTTCAAGACTGATGCTGATGCTGAGTGCCTGTGCTGTTATGATGACTGGCTATCCTCCTCCTCCGAGTCCTCAATGATACGATTGATGATGATAGCTTGGAAGATCATTTTTGTTTATGGGTGCCGCCACCAGTGGCTAAGGCCCAATTTTTCAGCCCCTGTTTAACAGGGGCGTGTAATTACAATTTTTGAAGCAATACTTTGCAACAGGGCTCATTGCTGTGCTCCAAGTACAGTATCTGTGAGGGGTTGGAGTGTTGTGCCACCAGTGCCTAAGGCCCAATTTTTCAGCCCCTGTTTAACAGGGGCATGTCATTACAATTTTTGAAGCAATACTTTGCAACAGGGCTCATTGCTGTGCTCCAAGTACAGTATCTGTGAGGGGTTGTAGTGTTGTGCCACCAGTGCCTAAGGCCCAATTTTTCAGCCCCTGTTCAACAGGGGCATGTAATTACAATTCTTGATCTAATAATTCACAGCAGGGCCCATTCCTGCACCCACCAAGAGTAACTCTGAGGGCTTACAGTGTTGTGGCAACACCACCACCACCACCACCACCACGAAAGGCCCAATTTTTCAGCCCCTGTTCAACAGGGGCATGCAATTACAATTCTTGATCTAATAATTCACAGCAGGGCCCATTGCTGCACCCACCAAGAGTAACTGTCAGGGCTTACAGTGTTGTGGCACCAGCACCACCATCAAAGGCCCAATTTTTACTACCACTGTTCAACAATTATATGTAATTACAATTCCTGATATAATAGTTGACAGCAGGGCGTTCCAGCACCAACCAAGAGTAACTGTGAGTGCTTACAGTGTTGTGCCAACACCAACAACTAAGGGGCCTATTTCTGCAGAGTATATACGGCAGGTCCCTACTTTCAAACATCCAACTTACAAACGACTCCTACTTGCAAACGCAAGAAGACAACAGGAAGTGAGAGGAAATCTACCCCTAGGAAGGAAAATTCTCTCCTGTAAGAATTAATATGGGAGAAAGGTGTCTCCTCTGTACTGATGCTTTATCAGCAATCCTTGTTTCAAGAAAAACACCACATTTCAAAAACAGTTGTCATTGGGACGGAAAGTGAGGTGAAATGTTCTGAACAGGGGCACAGACAGCAAAACAAATGTTACAGGGGTGATAACCCTTACCTATGTTTTCCAAAAAGTTTAAAAATAGATTTTTGGGCTGGAGCTACACTTAAACAATGTACCTGTTCAAAATTACAAACACATTCTACATAAGAACAAACCTACAGTCCCTGTCTTGTATGCACCGCCTGTATACGGCTGTTCAGAGTATATAGGGCCTTTTTTATTTTGTGTGCGGTGTTCCCCTTAATATCCATACAAGACCCAAAGGGGCTGGTAATGGGCTGGGGTAGGGGGGGGGGGGTCATGGGGTAGCTATGCCATTTTTCTTAAAGATTTTCATCCATATTACCGGGACCAGACATTACATTAACCACTTCAGCCCTGGAAGAATTTACCCCCTTCCTGACCAGAGCACTTTTTGCGATGCAGCACTGCGTCGCTTTAACTGACAATTGCGCGGTCGTGCGACGTTGAACCTAACCAAAATTGACGTCCTTTTTCCCCCACAAATAGAGCTTTCTTTTGGTGGTATTTGATCACCTCTGCGGTTTTTATTTTTTGTGCTATAAACAAAAGAAGAGCGACATATTTGAAAAAAATGCAATATTTTTTACTTTTTGATTTAATAAATATCACAATTTTTTTTTTTTTAAACAATTTTTTTTCTAAGTTTAGACCGATACGTATTCTACATATTTTTGGTAAATTTTTTTTGCAATAAGCGTATATTGATTGGTTTGCGCAAAAGTTATAGCGTCTACATAATAGGGGATAGATTTATGGCATTTTTATTTTTTTTATTTTTTTTACTAGTAATAGCGGCGATCTGCGATTTTTATTGTGACCGTGACATTGCGGCAGACACATCGGACACTATTGGCGCGTTTTTGGGACCATTCACATTTATACAGCGATTAGTGCTATAAAACTGCACTAATTACTGTGTAAATGTGACTGGCAGGGAAAGGGTTAACACTAGGGGGCGATCAAGGGGTTAATATGTTCCCTATTGAGTGATTGTAACTGTAGGGGGAGGGGACTCACAAGGGGAGGAGACCGATCTGTGTTCCTCTGTACTGGGAACACATATCGGTCTCCTCACCTCTGACAGGAGGTGGATCTGTGTGTTTACACACACAGATCCACACTTCTGCCGTGATCGTGGGCAATCGCGGGTGCCCAGCGGACATCGCGACCGCCGGGCACACTCACCGGGTCACAAGCGTTGCCGCGGGTGCGCGCGCACGCCCCATAGACGGCCGGGAAAAAAGGACGTCATATGACGTCCGCCCGGAGGGAGGGAGGGTTCCTGCCGGCGTCATATGTCTATGACCCGGTAGGAAGTGGTTAAAGCCGCAAGCAGTTTTAAATGGCTTTTTTTTCCTTTAGAAGTGTCATTTTGTGCAGGGACAGTTCTAAACACGGGAAACACGTGGCACTTCACAGGCATACTTTAGACACCCCCCAGGTACGATATTTAAAGGAATATTTGACTTTTTTTTTTTCACTTTATGCATCATTAAAATGACTGCTCCCGAAAAACGACCGTTTTTAAAACTTCTTTTTGCATTGATACATGTCCCCTGGTGCAGAACCCGGGTTCCCAAACCCTTTTTAGGACAATAACATGCATAATAGTCGTTATAATTAGCACTTTAGAATTCGAACGTTCGCATCCATTGTATTTAATAGGGTTCTAATGTTCGTACGAACTTTAGGTCCGTTCGCGGGTTCTGGTGCGAACCGAACCCAAGGGTGTTCGGCTCATCACTAAACAACAGATTTAACTTATAAAATACAAATAATGGTTTAACTAAGTAACTACTAACTAGGAGAAAATCCAATGGTATTATATTATGTTTAAAGTGTACTGTTTAAATTATGAAAATGACTGGAATAATTTTATAACATTATTTCTTATAAGTACATAAATACAGCGGCTTGAGACAGTTTTGACACCTGTCCAGGTAGTGAAACCCTGACAGGAGGCAATCCTCCAAGGTGCTGTTTGCACTCATGCGTGGTCTGTGCTTTCCTGATATATTGCATGACCATGTGCGCAGTCGCACTGACAAACGGTTTGCCTTTCACCTTCATG
The DNA here is from genome assembly GCA_029206835.1 of Rana muscosa. NCBI lineage: Eukaryota > Metazoa > Chordata > Amphibia > Anura > Ranidae > Rana > Rana muscosa. Next base: position 1,074,730,037 of record CM055116.1, on the reverse strand, counting down.
GCGCTGCTTGCTTATACCGAACTTAAAGGGACTGCGTTTGTATTCCAGTGTCCTAGGTATTCGAGATTTGAGAAGAAGGCAGGTGGAATGGGAATAGCAGAACTATTGCAGCAGGAAGGTTTCACAAACTGAATGGTTTAAAGTTTTAATTGAAATGTACAAATGATACAGCTGTCCCGTTTATTTATTATGCTAGTACTAAATGACACAGTTGTCTCAAAAGGACAACTATTTAAGTTATAATACCAGATCAGTAGCTAAAACCTTGGGCAGTAAAATAGCAGGGCAGGAGTTATGAGGTGGGACTTAGTAGGGGATCATTCCATGCCAAATCATCACAAACCAAATGGAACTTTGTTTTCAACCTGACCATCTCAGATGTTCATTAAATTTGATAGGATGGTATAGGGTCAGACATGGAGTAACTACCATATCTGACATTTAAGCCCTCACGGAAATGGTCAGGATGGGACATGTGATGATTTCTGGCATGGAATGAGGGCCTTAGGGGAGACCTGGGACTGGGTCAGGTGGAGATTTGGAGATTATGTTATCATCATGGATGAGTATTATTTTTTTATGCAGCATCAAAGTCAAGAGCAGGGTAACCAAGCTTTGGCATGTTGATTTTTAAAAAAGCCATTTGCTCTAAGAGCTGGGGGAGCAATTGTGAGCGCTGAGGGCATAATATATTTCCTGTTACAGAAAACACCCGCTCACTCTGGACCGTGGTTGAGGGACAGGAAAGAAGCTCCTGGGCTACCGAGGACAAAGCAGGCCACACATCCTTCTTCTCATCCCAAAAACTCAAGGGATCTGTACTGGGGGGCAAAGGAGGTTCCGCTAGGTAAGCCCTAACTATGTCACCAGCATTTTTTGCTTTTCTAGGGGGCTGTTCAGTGGGTCCCACCAAACTGTCAAGTGCCTCAGCCCAAAAAGCTGATGCTCTGGTGGAGTGAGCACCGGCAGCAGTGCTGCTAGTACCAGCTAACAGAGTATCATCAGACATCTCCAGCTCCTCTTCTTCTCCCTCCTCTAAATGTACTCCCATTTGCCTTTCCCTCTCACGTACCCTCTCTATTAATCTATCCCTCCAGGTGGTGAGAGTATTTTTGCGGAGTGCTATCTTGCCTTTGAATCTGGGGTCACAAATTGTGGCTAACATGAACTCGGTGCGAGAGTCGATGAGCTCTTTTATGCGCGAACTGAGTTGCTCCTTCAGCCTCCTCAGAAGGGCATTAACTTCAGCAAGTATATTGCCACCAGGCAATCGTTCCCTATTGGAAAGGAACAAATCTATTTTATTTGTAAGGTGTGCAAAGAGGGGAACCACTTGTGCCAGGCTAGCACTCTCTTGGCTTAAATTGTCAGTGACATCCTCAAAAGGCCTGAGCACTGTGACAACTTGGTCAATCATGACCCAGTCCTCCCTGCCTAGTGGTCTGGCAATACCAATAAAATGTTCACATGCCATTGCGTGAATTGCCCTCTGTTGCTCAAGGATACGCTCTAGCATATGTAAAGTTGAGTTCCACCTTGTTCCCACATCCTGTTTAAGGCAGTGCTCCACGAGGCCTGCCTTTCTCTGTTCCTGCCTGAGAAGGTGGCTATCCTTCACACTACGGTGGAAGTCACCAGCAATTTTGCGGCACGACTCTAAAAGTGCTGCTAACCTTCCACTGTTAGTGTTATCATCGAGAGCAGACCTAACAACTAGATGAAGGATGTGTGCACAGCAGCGCACACCAACAAATCTTCCATCACGGATAGCCTTTGTCATGTTCGCTCCACCACCACTGACAACAAATCCCATTTTGACATTAGTGCCTGCCTGTTCCCCTAGCCACCTCCCTATCATTTTCTGAAGTGCATTTAAAATATTCTGTGATGTGTGCTGCTGATCCATCACCTCAGCATGGAGGAGGAAGGAGTGCAATCCTGTCTTGTGCACTGTGGCAGCGGCCACAGCACTTGAGGTTTTTCTTGACCTTGCACTAGTAGCACTAGTAGCACTCCATAAATCAGTTGTAAAGTGAACTGATTGGCCAGCAGCCTTCCCCAGCAAATCCTTCAAAACCCCAACACATGACCGGTACAGAGAGGGCACTACAGTTCTACTGAATGTGGTGCGTGAAGGGACCTGGTATTGTGGTGCCACAGCCTGCATCAGCTGCTTGAAGGGCTCCCCTTCCACAAAACTTAAAGAAGCCCCCCCAACAGCTATAAGTTGTCCAATGAGGCGCGTAAGTTTACGGGACTGCTGTTTTGACATACCCCGGTAATGTACCCCTCCAAATTGTTCAATAGTGGGCTGTATGGATTTATTTAGCATTTTACGACCTGCAGCTCCAGAAGTGGCTGTGACTTTGACACTGCTGCTGGTAATAGTGGTGGTAGATGGGGGAGCCACACCCATTTCTTCCCTCAGCACCACTGGCCTATGGTGGCTAAGCATGTGTTGCTTCATCCCAGCGTTCGTGAGATGACCCAACATTCTCCCACGGCTGACTTCTCTGCTGCATATTTTACATGTAGCTGTGCGGCCATCACCAACTGTCACGAAATGTTGCCAAATTTTAGAACGACGGGTGCTGCCACTGTGTGGTGAAGATTTTTTAGAGAGAGTTTCCTCTTCAGCCGCAGATGCTAGAGCAAGTTGCTTAATTTTGGTTGTAGCCTGGCCTATGCACTCTGATATGCTGCAGTGTTTTTGTGATAAAATGGGAGGTGGCCTCATGTCAGGGATAGTGAAGGAGGTTACTTGATTAACAGTTGTGCTGGCGGCTCTAATGTTTATAGGAGACTCAACCAGAACAGGAGAGGCAGGTGCCACTGGTGCCGTTCTTTCAGGGGAATACAACAGTAGGGAATCAAATTTAATATTGGAAGGAGAATATTCTGTCTCATAAACATTTGGTTCCTGATCGAGATTAAAAGGTAAGGTATAATCTGAATCTTCCATGTTTGCGAAGGAGGATTTAGCACCATCAGATGTTGGGGGGTCCTGCTGAATTACCTTTTCTCTCGGATGGCTAAAGGGAAATGTGACAAAAAAATCTCCGTCATTACTTCTATGACCTGCAGATGTAATTTTTTCAGTGGTGATGGTGGTGCCAATGGGAGTAGCAATAGTGGTGGTGGTGGAACTATGAGCGCACAAAATGTCTTGCTCATATTCTAATATTTCACTTTTAGGCTGCTTAAATGGATGCGCAGAATCAAAAGCCTGTGTAGGTGGTAGTGTCAGGCCTTTCCTGTAAAAAATACTTGGTGTCACCACATTTCTCAAAGTGCCCATAGCAGAGGTGGTGGTGACACAACTGGCACTAGTAGTTATTGTGCAGGTTGTTCTTGGGGGAAGATCCTGAAAAAGGCGACGACATGCAATAGATGCCGACTGCTTCCTGGTCTCAGAGCAGGACCTCTCAGCCCTGCTAGTAGGGGATTTTTAACCAACAGTTTCCCTCTCTGACCTTTTCTGTTTGGAAGGTGGCCTTAGCATAGCACTACTACTGATAGTCAAAGTATCAGAGCTAGGCCTTTTGCAGCTAGATCTGCCTGAACGCTTTGACTGAGGCACTGAAACAGGACAGGCAAGCTGCTTCTGCTGCTTCATTTGCCTCCCCTTTGAAAAGTCACTCCTTTTAGACTTAACACGACTACTGGAACGTGTAGTACTGGTGGTGGAAGTATGACTGTCTGGGCCTGGCAATACAGATGCTGACATACATGACACAGACAATGGTGGTACAAACTCACAGGTGCTGGTAGTGGTTGTTGTTGCTGTGTCACTGCTGCTGCTGGTACCAGGAGGAGGAACCTCATGTTGAGAGCTTGAATCCATATTTACAAAAAAATTTACTAGGCTGGACTCTCTTCTGCTACTTCTCAAATATTGTCTCCCCTCCTCTGCTCAAACTCCCTTTCTCACTCAGTTACCACTGGTGGAATGCACAATGCAGTGACCTTTTGCCCTTAATCCAACCTCCAGCACAAAATAAATCAACTGATTGGCCTGTAAATTACTCCATGCTAGTAATCCAGCCCCCAAGGAAACAACTGATTGGCTAAAAAAACTGTAATTCTCTAATATCCGGAATAACGAATGCATTTGCATTGAAATTCGTCTGAATTTTGCAACTTTCGGACATTTGAATGCATTTGAATTTCGGTTCAAAGCAATTACGAATAAAACCGAATCCAACAAAAATTATCTCAAATAACGAATGGCTTTGGTGTAATTTGTTGATGCTTTAACACGGCCTAATGCAACACCAATTTGACTCTTGGTTTTGTATAACGAATGATTTCATTTCACTATTCGTTAAATTTAGCGGACAATCATTCTGATGAATCAATTTCTTTCCAATTGTTAGTAGCTCACTAGGGAGTAAAACTAATCAATTCGAATATAATTAAATTATTTGTTATGCGATTACGATCACAAGTCGACTTGCATTAGGCCGCGTTAACGCAATAACGAATTATGCCGAAAGCATTCGCTATTTTATGATAATTTTAGTTTGGATTCGGTTTTATTCGTAATTGCTTTGTTCGGAAATTCGAATGCTTCCGAATGTCAAAAAGTTGCTAAATTCGGACGAAACGAATTGCACAAGCCTACTGAACAGCAGTATACAGGCAGTGCAAACAAGACAGGGACTGTAGGTTTGTTCTTAAGTAGAATCTGTTTGTAATTTGGAACAGGTACATTTTTTAAGTGTAGCTCCAGACCAAAAATCTATTTTTAAGCTTTTGAAAAACATAGGGAAGGGTTATCACCCCTGTAACATTTGTTTTGCTGTCTGTGCAGTGTGCACCTGTTCAGAATATTTCACCTCACTTTCTGTCCCAATGACAAATGTTTTTTGAAAATTTGGGGTTTTTATTGAAACAAGGATTGGTGATAAAGCATCAGTGGAGAGGAGACACTTTTTTCCCATATTAACACTTACAGGAGAGAATTTCCCTTCCTAGGGGTAGATTTCCTCTCACTTCCTGTTGTCTCCTTCCGTTTGCAAGTAGGAGTCGTTTGTAAGTTGGATGTTTTAAAGTAGGGGCCTGCCGTATATACTCTGCAGAAACTTTGCCCTTAGGTGTTGCCACAACACTGTAAGCTCTCACGGGTACTCTTGGTGGGCACTGGAACGCCCTGCTGTGAACTATTATATCAAGAATTGTAATTACATGCCATTGTTGAACAGTGGTAGGAAAAATTGGGCCTTTGGTGGTGGTGCTGGTGCCACAACACTGTAAGTCCTCACAGTTCCTCTTGGCGGGTGCAGGAATGGGCCCAGCTGTGAAATATTAGATCAAGAATTGGAATTACATGCCCCTGTTGAACAGGGGCAGAAAAATTGGGCCTTTTGGTGGTGGTGGTGGTGTTGCCACAACACTGTAAGCCCTCACAGTTACTCTTGGTGGGCACAGGAATGGGCCCTGCTGTGAATTATTAGATCAAGAATTGTAATTACATGCCCCTTTTAAACAGGGGCATAAAAATTGGGCCTTAGGCACTGGTGCCACAACACTGCAACCCCTCACAGATACTGTACTTGGAGCGCAGCAATGAGCCCTGCTGCAAAGTATTGCTTCAAAAATTGTAATTACATGCCCCTGTTAAACAGGGGCTGAAAAATTGGGCCTTAGGCACTGGTGCTGGTGCCACAACACTGCAACCCCTCACAGATACTGTAGTTGGAGCGCAGCAATGACCCCTGCTGCAAAATATTGCATCAAAAATTGTAATTACACTTACCTGTTAAACAGGGGCTGAAAAATTGGGCCTTAGGCACTGGTGGTGGTGCCCAGAACCAAAAATGTTCTTGCAAGCTATCAACATGATCATTGAGGAGGAAAAGGATAGTCACTCAGCATAACAGGATAGTCACTCAGCATCAGCATAGGCAGTCTTGAAGGGATCTGACATTTAAAAAAAAAAGATTTTGGTTACATCAGCATCAGGTGCTTGGTGGTGATCCAAGACTGATTAATTTTTATGAAAGTTAGTCGATCGACCAAGTCGGTGGACAGGCGCACCCTGTGATCGGTTACAAAGCCTCCAGCAGCACTGAATGTGCCTTCTGAAAGAACACTGGATGCAGGACAGGCCAGTAGCTCAATTGCATACTGTGCAAGCTCTGGCCAGCGATGCATCCTCAAGACCCAGTAACCCAGAGGATTTTCGGTGGGAAAGGTGTCCAAGTCTGATCTTGCCCCTAGGTATTCCTGCACCATGTAAACCAGACGCTGGCGATGGTTGCTGGAACCGATCATACCTTGGGGCTGCATACAAAAAAATTGTCTTAACGCATCGGTCAGACGGCCACCTTCTCCACCGCTCTTTCTGTGACTGACCGAAGCCTCAGCAACACGTTGTCCAGGACCAGGAATTTGTAACCTCCTAGTCTCTGGGAACGTGTTGCACAGACCTTTCTGCAAGGCCTCCCGAAGATGCTTCATCCTCTGCTCCCTCTGCGACGGCAAGATAAGGTCCGCAACCTTACCCTTGTAACGTGGATCAAGGAGGGTTGCCAGCCAGTAATGATCCCTCTCCTTGATCGCACGAATACGAGGATTCCTCCGCAGGCTTTGCAGGATCAGGGAGGCCATGCAGCGTAGGTTTGCTGAGGCATTTGTTCCGGAGTCCTCTGTGTCACTCAGGACGTCATGATCCGCAGCCACCTCCTCCCAGCCACGTACAAGTCCATGGGTGTCTTGGGACTGTAATTGATCCCTTGAAGACTGATGCTGATTCTGAGTGCTAGGCTCCACCTCCATGCTGACACAATCCTCCTCCTCCTCCTCTTTTTGAGTGATAGCCGGGCCAGCAGGAACACTGTCTGGATAAAGGGGGCCTTGAGAGGTAAGGAAGTCCTCCTGCCTCTGTTCTGCCTCAAGTGCCCTGTCCATTATTCCATGCAGTGTGTGCTCCAACAGGTGGACAAGAGGGACAGTGTCACTGATGCATGCACTGTCACTGCTCACCATCCTCGTGGCCTCCTGAAATGGTGCCAGGACAGTGCATGCATCCCTGATCATGGCCCACTGGCGTAGGGAAAAAAATCCAAGCTCCCCTGACCCTGTCCTGGTGCCATATTGCAACAGATACTCATTGATGGCCCTCTGCTGCGTGTGCAGCCGCTGCAGCATGGCCAGCATAGAGTTCCACCTGGTGGGCATGTCACAGATTAGGCGGTTCTTGGGCAGGTTGGATTCCTTTTGCAGGTCAGCCAGCTGAGCACTGGCATTATATGACCGGCGGAAATGCCCACAGATATTCCTGGCCTGCTTCAGGACCTCCTGTAAGCCCCTGTACCTGCCCAAGAACCGCTGCACCACCAAGTTAAGGACGTGAGCCAAACAGGGCACATGGGTCAGTTGTCCCTGTCGGAGGGCGGAGAGGAGGTTGGTGCCATTGTCGCAAACCACCTTTCCTGGCTTAAGCTGGCATGGCATCAACCACCACTGAGCCTGCCCCTGCAGAGCTGACAGAATCTCTGCCCCAGTGTGGCTCCTGCCCCCCAAGCACACCAGCTCAAGCACTGCACGGCATCTTTTTGCCTGCGTACTTGCGTAGCCCATTGAACGCCTACGGAGCACCGCTGGTTCCGAGGACAAAGCACAGGTAGAGGCCATGGAGGAAGAAGAAGATGAGGGGGTGGAGGAGAGAGGTGTGTCAGAATCACCAGTAGTAACATTTTGGAGGCGTGATGGCGGAACAACCTCCAACACTACTGCACCTTGTCTTGCATCCTTCCCAGCTGCCAGCAGAGTGACCCAATGCGCCGTGAAAGATAGGTAACATCCCTGTCCATGCCTGCTGAGCCATGAGTCAGTGGTAATATGCCAAGACATTGCCTTCCACATGCCCGTAGAGAGCCAGAATCGCCCTCTGTGAGAAAAAGTGGCGTTTGGGAACCTGCCACTGAGGAACCGCACATTCTACAAACTCACGGAAGGGGGCAGAGTCTACCAACTGAAAAGACAGCAGTTGAAGTGCTAGCAATTTAGCCAAGCTAGCATTCAACCGCTGGGCATGTGGATGGCTGGGAGCGAACTTATTTCGGCAGTGCAGCAGCTGAGGCAGGGAAATTTGCCTGGTACAATCTGACGTCGGTGTACCAATAGCAGATTGCCCGCAGGTACTTGGCTGTGACACACCTAATTCTACACCTTCATTCCTCTCAGTGCAGGTTTCAGAGAGGACTGAAGGTATAGTGGGGTTGGAGATCCCAGCTGATGAGGAGCAAGGAGAGGTCCGCTTTGTTCTTTGCTGTGGGTCTTTTAGGTAGGCTTGCCAACGAACGGCATGGCAGGTCGACATATGTCTGGTCAATCACGTGGTGCCCAAGTGGCTGATGTTTTGGCCATGCGAGATACGCCTGAGACATATGTTGCAAATGGCAATGGTGCGATCTGCTGCACACGTCTGAAAAAAGGCCCACACCAAAGAACTTTTGGAATAATGCGCAGAGACAGCAGTGCCCTGCACATGCAGAGCTCTGCGGTGTGATGCAGTCGGTGTGCTGCCCTTAAGCTGGTCCCTGGAGGGCATTCTGCCTTGTTGGAGATGTGCCTCTTCCTCCTCCTCTCTCCTATCAGGCACCCACGTGGAGTCAGTGACCTCATCATCCCCTCCCTCCTCATCACTGGAGCAAATCTGGCAGTATGCTGCAGCTGGGGGAACATAACTGCCAGATAGCTGTCCTTGTTGGGCACCCCCTCTCTCTGGGCTCACGTTACTACCCCCTCTCTCTGGGCTCACGTTACTGCCTTCCTCTAGCTGGGTTCCATCATCGGAGCCTTCAAAACGCTGGGCATCCTCCTGGAGCATGTACCCAACACTGTGGTCAAACAGTTCAGGGGACCCCTCAGGAGGACATGGTGGGGCTAGGGAAGGAGTGACTGATGCCATTGAGCCGAGGGAAGAGGCCGCTTTGGCATTTGGTTTGCCAGACAATGTACCCATAGCTTGGGTGAGAGAGGATGAGGAGGAGGAGGACGGCTTGGTCATCCACTCTACCAAGTCTTGGGCATGTTGCGGCTCAACATGGCCAGCTGCCGAAAAGAAGGAAAAGCGTGTCCCATGCCCACGTACTGATGAGGATGCACCGTGTCCACGACCAGCACTGTTGCCTCTAGATACAGAGCCTGCTTGCCCTCTTTTATTGCCTCGTGACTGTCTGTCTCTCCTTGTTTGCCTTCCAGACATACTAATGGCCTGCAGTGAGATGTAGCTGCACAAAGGTGGGATGTATATATATATATATATATATATATATATATATACTCATAATGCAGCTATCAGAATCAGCTGCCTGTCGTAGTATTAGTATGGGAAAAGCAGCAATTGTCTTCAGTTAGTTTTAGGTGAAAATTGTGCAGAGGCCACAGTACACTAACTGAAAATACTTGCAGCTCTCTGACTGTGGTTTTATTATGAGAACACCACTATTAGTCACTAACTGTATTCAGGTAAGCTTTAGGTGAACGCTATGCAAAGCACACAGGACACTAAGTGAAACACTGACTGCAGATAGCACAATCACCTGCCTGCCTGTCACAGTATAGAGAATAAAAGGAACGGATCTAGCTAAACTGAATACAGTGTATAAATATATATACAACACCTAGGATGCATATATATCCTCTACACACTGTAACTGCAGCTAACTGACTCACCTGCCTGCTCTATCTAACTCAATATAAATTACACTGTCTCTCTGTAAGCTCTCTCTTTAACCAACACCGCAATACACTACACAAGGCCACCACGGAGGCGGCCTTATATAGTGTCGGGTGTGTAGTAAACCCCCTTAGCCATAATTGGCCAAAGCCACCCTGGCTTTGGCCAATTACGGCTCTCTGTTCAGACGGCGCTGTGATTGGCCAAGCATGCGAGTCATAGTGCATGCTTGGCCAATCATCAGCCAGCAATGCACTGCGATGCCACAGTGAATTATGGGCCGTGACGCGCCACTCGAATTTGGCGCGAACGGCCCATAATGTTCGCAATTCGACGAACAACCGAACAGGCGATGTTCGAGTCGAACATGGGTTCAACTCAAACTCGAAGCTCATCCCTAATAGAGACCTACCCAAAAAGACTTGCAACTGTATTTGCAGCGAAAGGTGGTTCTAAAAAGTATTGACTCAGAGGGGATGAATACAAATGCACGCCACACTTTTCCCATATTTATTTGTAAAATATTTTGAAAACCATGCATCATCTTCCTTCCACTTCACAATTTTGTACCACTTTGTGTTGGTCTATCACATAAAGTCCCAATAAAATACATTTACGTTTTTGGTTGTAACATGACTTAATGTGGAAACTCTTAACCACTTGCCGACTGCCGCACGAACATTTACATTGACAGAATGGCACGGACAGGCAAATGGGCATACAGGTACATCCTTTTAAATTTGCCGCCCCTACTGCGAGCTCCGTGAGCGTGCCCGCGGGACCCACGGACTCGATGTCCGCCGGTGTCCCACGATAATGTCACAGAGCTGAAGAACGGGGAGATGTCAGTGTAAACACAACATCTCCCCGTTCTTCCTAGTGACATGTCACTGATCGTATGCTCCCTCTCATCGGGAGCAGCGATCAGTGAAGTGTCACTCGTAGCCATGCCCCCTAACAGTTAGAGTCACTCCCTAGGACACACTTAACCACTTCCTAGCCCCCTAGTGGTTAACCCCCTCACTGCCAGTCACATTTACACAGTAATTAGTGCATTTTTATAGCAATAATCTCTGTATAAATGTAAATGGTCCCAAAATAGCGCCAAAAGTGTCCGATGTGTTCGCCATAATGTCGCAGTAACGATAAAAAAATGGCTGATCGCCGCCATTACTAGTAAAAAAATAATTATTAATAAAAATGCCATAAAACTGTCCCCTATTTTGTAGACGCTATAACTTTTATGCAAACCAATCAATAAATGCTTATTGCAATCTTTTACCAAAAATATGTAGAAGAATACGTATCGGCCTAAACTGAGGAAAAAAAAATTATATGTTTTTTGGGGATATTTATTACAGTAAAAAATATTGCATTTTTTTCAAAATTGTCACTTTATTTTTGTTTATAGCGCAAAAAATCAAAACCACAGAGGTGATCAAATACCCCCAAAAGAAAGCTATATTTGTGGAAAAAAAGTACCTCAATTTTGTTTGGGAGCCAAGTCGCACGACCGCGCTATTGTCAGTTAAATCGACCCAGTGGCGAATCGCAAAAAGTGCTCTGGTCTTTGGCCAGCCAAATGGTCCGGGGCTGAAGTGGTTAAGGGGTATTAATACTTTTTCAAGGCACTGTACGTAGAGAATGATAATAGTGTCCAGGGAGATCAAAGCGTGACAATATTTGGGAGACCTGAAAGGGTGATCCAGTGGACAAGTCAATAGTTGACCAAACCTTAGGAGCCCATGGAAAGCCTACACAGCATATCCAGCGTACTGTTTGACTTGGGGGAAGGCAGGGTTCCCACGAATCAGGAGATAGAGGGATACCCAGGGGAATAGGTTTAGTTTGCGTCTCATTTTTCGCTAGGCCACCAGCGCGTCCCATATTAATAGGTTTTGTTTGAGATCTGGGGGGGGGAGGGAGCTTAGATTGCAGTGTAGTAGAGCAGGTAGGCTGTATGGGCTTGTCATTTGGGACTTTAGTTCCTGGTTAGAGTACTTTGAACTTTGTGATAACCAATCTAAATAAACAATAAACATGATAGGTTGTATACCCTTATATTGGGGAGATAAGCTCCCCCTCGCTCCTAGGCAGGAAGAGCTTGAACAGCAAAAATGCGGGTCGGCGTCTGTGCCAAAGAAAACTTGACAAGGCCCTTTGTAGTTGTCACCTATCAGGTGTGAAGTCGAGGTGCTGAGAGGGCTCCCCTTGCGGCTAAGTGCAGTGCACCTCTGGAAGTGGTACAGGGAGTGGAGTGCCCAAAGCAGCACGGTTTACCAGTTGCTGTGGTTTGATGTGCCAATCACCGGAAGGTTGATGGAACAAGCAAGATGCACTGTAAGGCAGGTGTACTAGCGGAGTACCAGGTGAACTTGGCAGATGGACAATCCGGAAACAGAACCAGGAGCCAAGCTGGGGGTCATGCACGGCAAATCAGTCAATGTGAGATTCAGGTAGCAGGACTGGAACAAGCCAGGGTCGTACATGGTGAGACAGGTTGCAGCAGAGTCTGTGAGCCAAGCCAAGGTCAAACACAGTAGAGCAGACAAGAGCAGGGTCAGTAGTACAAGCCAGAGGTCAAACCAGGAGATCAGGATAACAGGTTAAGCATGCCGAGTCAGTAACGGGAAGTCAAAGATCAGTAAACACAGGAGCACAGGAACACAGGGGAGCTGATGATAATCCAGCAATGCACAGGTCTCAGCAGCAGGTTTACTGCATATAGGCCAGGAGGCACCATTGCGTATCTGCGTCCGCACGTTAGCACAGTCGCGCATCTGCGTATGCCAATACGCAAGGGAGCGTGCCTGATCAGGTCATGATGGGTGTTGGTAAGATTGCCAGTGCTTTGGCCATTTCCCTGACAGTAGTCTTTGCACATCTGTGCTTTAGGAGGGGGATTGTTTGGAGGGGGTTAGAGAAGTCTGGCAAAACTGACCATTTTGAAAAGTTGACACCTGCCAAGGAGCAAGAGTGGGAGGTTCATCCACGTCTCCAGGTCACCTATAATTTTATTTATTACCAGGGGGAAGTTATGGTGGTAGAGAGAGGAAGGCAGTTTACCAATCTTTACACCCAAGTATGTAATGTGGTTCTTGGCAACCGTGAAGATTGAGGCGTTTGTCCATGAGGGGATCCTAGTGTGATAGAGGGGGAGAATCTCACTTTTAGAGAAATGAATACGTAGGCCTGAGCAAGCTTGAAAGTATGTGAAGATTTCTTGGATGTGGGGCATATCTGATCTGGGGTTGAAAGTGAAAATGGGGACATCATCCGCAAACAAAGCTAGACAGAGTTCTTGGCGGTCTATGCATATACCATGGAGGTTGTATTAAAAAAGCAAGTACCTAGATAGGGGTTCCAAGGCCAGATTGAACTGGAGCGGGGAAAGGGGGCAGCCTTGTCTGGTCCCTTTGTGGAGCTTGACACTGTCTGATATGTGTCCTGCTGCCACAATGTTGGCTGTGGGGGCTGAATACATAGTGGAGACCAGATGCAAAAAGGGACCAGAAAAGCCAAAGTTCTCATTTGCCAAGATGCGAGGAGGCTGACAGGAAACATCTGAAGGAGATCGTGGCTGCAATGGACACAGTGAGTGGAGAATAGAATAGAATCCTCACTGTGTCCTAATATACAGTATATCTCACAGCACAGCGGCCGGGCTATCATCAGCCTTACAATATTCATCACAGGCAGCACATTAAACAGGGGCTCTATCATGGCTCTATGTCACATGGCTGCTGAGGGTGCTGACTTTGCTATGGCTGTGCTGTGTTAGTCTGTTACATACAGTACAGCCATAAGTTAAAAAGTCAGCAAACAGCCATGTGACATAGAGCCATGATAGAGCACCTGTTTAATGTGCTGCCTGTGATGATTATTGTAATGCTGATCATAAGACATTGAGATACTACTTTACACTTCAGTTGGGGAGCAGTAAAAGTGCAGTGGAGCTGCATTTTTACCACCCTCTAACCAATCCCCTTTAACTGCTTCCCATCCAGCAACATACTAGTACGTCGCTGAATGGGAAGTGTGATATCTTGGTCATCACTGCAGCAATGATTGAGATTTCATTTTTTAGCCCCAGCAATGTACACAAGCCATTAACAGCTTGAACAAGTATCTGATCAAACCGATCTTGGTTTGATCAGATGCTTTGGCGGCCAGAGGACAGATATGGGCTCTAAAAGACCCCAGTTCTCTCCATAAAGAGGACCTGTCATGGCTCTTGCTATCACAATGAATGTTATTCATCCCTTGTGAAAGCAAAAAAAGAAAAGAAAAAAAGGTAAAAATACAGTGTACATTTTTTACATTTTTAATAAAATAAAATGAAAAATAAATTTAAACTGCCCCTGCTCTTTCGTGCTCATGCACAATTGCGAACTCACACCTTGGCTCCGCACGAGTGTGTAAACAGCAACAAACCTGCATTTTGTTTTGAGACTGGGTCAGGGGCGGGGACAGGGCTCAGGTCAATGGCATGGCTGAAGGGGGCCCCGTCAGGTAGGCTGTACGGGGCCCCATAATTTCCAACAGCGGCCCTGAGTGAGATCATGCCAATGTCGCTGTCGGGGTTGGCCCTAGCATGTTCAAGGGCTGTAATGACCTTGCGAATGTTGGACGACACTGAGCACCCTTAGATGAATCCTGCCTGTGAAGGATGAATAAGGGAGGGATTTATTTTGGCTAATCTGCTGGCTATGAGTTTCAAGAGGATTTTGGAGTCTGGGTTAAGGAGGGATATAGCTTGGCTCAAGAGGATCTTTACCTTTTTGTCAATTAATTTGATGTAAGCCTGGTATCCAGATGGTAGGTATTCATGCCCCGCTAGAATTCCCTGATAGACCTTAACTAAAGCTGGGAATGGCTACATCCGAAAATATTTTATAAAATTCAGGGGTATAACCGTCTGGGTCTGGCGCTTTCCCATTGGCCAGGGTGGATATAGCTTTATACACCTCCTGATCAATGACCGGAGCGTTAAGCTGTCTGAGGCATCTATCTGAGGGAGGTTGACTCGATCTAGAAAGCCCTGAGCTGTGGACAAGTCTGTTGGGTCCTCACCATACATTTTGGGATGGTATTGCTTTAAGATTGCGTTGACCACTTTTGCAGCTGAGACAAGGGTACCTTGGGTGTCTTTGAGGGCAGATATATGTGGGGGGTATGAGCGCCCTTGCACAGCTTAGCAAGCAATTTCTCCTGGTTTGTTACTAAATTTGTGGTATTTCAGTTTGAGGTGAGATTGGTGGATGAGTTCTTGTGTGTAAACCCACAGGTCAAATTTATGTTTGGCTTGCCGCCAGAATTTTTAGTGCATGGGGGAATTGTCATGCATCAACTGTGATTGAGCAGAGCGTAATCAATTGTTTTTGTACTTAGCCATGAAGGTCATAATCCTACCATGCAGCACAGCTTTACCCGCCTCCCAGACTAAGTTGGCGTCATCGCTATGTATAGAGTTCGTAGCTTCATATTCTGCCCAGGTCTCTTGGAGTACCCTGCGGAGATCTTGGTTATGAGCGAGGGAAAGCACCATGTCCTCAAAGCAGTAACTGGGGCAAACTTATGTATGTAGACGGTCTGAGATTGTGATCTCATGGATGTGTGATTCGGATGTGTGTGAAAGGAGTGCGGTGTTACACAGTAAATAGTTAATTTTTAACAGAGTGTGGTGGAGAATAAAAGATGTAATTCCTGCCTTCCGGGTGAGCTCGTTTCCAGATATCAATAAGCAGGAGAGCTTCCGCAAAGGTTGAAAGAAGGGAACCCGGGGAATGGGAAGGAGGGGGATGTGTGTTTACCCGGTGACTTGTCTTCCATAGCATTCATGATTACATTAAAATCTCCCCCCACCATGAGAGGGAGAGTTAGGTAGGAGGACAGATGTGAGGATGTTGTTTGAAAGAAGGATTTGGTGGGAGAGTTGGGGGCATATACGTTGGTAATGGCTAAATCCCTGTTGGAAATGCATACATGTAAGGTTAGGAGGTGACCTTTGTTGTCCTGATTAACTGAGACTATCTCGCAGGTAAGATTTTTGTCAATGAGGATCAGTACGCCTGCCTTGAGGGGAAGAGTTGGGTGGGAAAAAGGGATTTTTGTAACAGCTTACCTGTAAAATCCTTTTCTTGGAGTACATCACGGGACACAGAGCGACTTAGTCATTACTAATGGGTTATATAGTCAAGAAAAGGCAGGTGATCCATTGAGACCCATAAATGCCATACCCATGCCTCCATCCCTGGTACATTGAAAATGAAAAGAGAAAATGGGCTGTGGGACTTTAAATGAGGCATGGATGGGCGTAGGAAAAAGTCTAGGATATCAAGAATGAGTAGACATCACTGTCCCGTTGGGGAATAGTCTGTAGCCATATATACATGCTGCATAGTCAGTCTAAAGAATGGAGATCAAGGCATGGATATAAATATAAAAATGTATTGTATCATGGTAAAAGTACACATGGATCATGCAAACAAAGGCATAGTATAAATAGGGGTTATCACAAAAACATGATCAAAATTCACTGTTGAGACATGGCTGAAGCAAGTAATGACAGTTAAATGGACATACAGAAACAGTGAAAATGATTATCCGGTAGATTCATAGTTGGGCAAGCTTTACTTGACATGCCAGAGCATGGACTCATGGATGGGCATGGGGAAAAGGGTCTAAGATATCAAAAATTGGTAAACATCACTGTCCCGTTGGGGAGTGGTCTGTAGCCAGGTATACATGCTGCATAGTCAGTCTAAAGAATGGAAATCTGTATCATGGTAAAAGTACACATAGATCATGCAAACAAAGGCATAATGTAAATAGAAGTTATCACATAGACATAATCACAATTCATTGTTGAGACATGGCTGGAGCAAGTAGTGACAGTTAAATGGACATACAGAAACAGTGAAATTAATTATCCAATTGAAATGTCAAGAATACACTTTGTAGATTCGTAGTTGGGCAGGCTTTACTTGGCATCCCTGAGCATGGACTCGACGCGTTTCTTGGCGTTTAAAGCCAGTCATCAGGAGTGGGGTGCATGTCATTTGACTACAAGGGGAGATGGATAGACAGATCAAATAAAGTCTTGAAAAAATTATGTCATATTTGAAACAGAATAAGGTAGTCTGATACGTTACCAATGGCAAAACCCGGAATGGGGTTGTCCCAAGCATTTGAAATATGGCGTAGAATGGTGGTCCTGGATACAGTGTCTCACCCGGGGCTGAGGCGGGGAAGGCCCCCCAATAAACACTTCAACGGCCACTCGATCAAGAGGAGAGTCAAAGAGAAGATGGCATGGGACATCCATCAAGGAGAAACCCGGACAGCCACGGCACAGCACCAAACTGACGGAGAGGCACAGACAGGGTGCAAGGGCAGAATGCTGGTGAAGGGATGGAGAAATGAAAATGAGCGATGAGTGAAAAAGAAGGTTGAATGGTTTGAGAACCAAAATTAGAATGTGATAGGGGGAAGGGAGGGGAAGGAAAAACAAAAAACAAAAAGGGAGCAAAGGAAGAGGGGAGTGAATATGTAAATGATGTGCTGGTGGATGCCTAATGGGAATAATGTGTAATGGGTGCTGGGAGAAATTGAACAAAAAAGGGGGTTAATGATATAACATGACTGAAAGGGTTAACAGCCAAAGTTGGCAAATCAACTGAGTGTTGGTGTAAATAAATCTGGTTTGAAAAAAAGCCAAACCAGATCCCCAAAAATGCTAAATAGCGATGAAATTAAATGTGTGTTTGAAGCAGTGTGAGCAGAGTGCAAGGCAAAATGTAAAAAAGCAGGTAAAAAGAGTATATATGTAAAGAATACTATGTGAATCCTGAAATAAGGATTGGAAATTACCTTGAAGTGTAGAGAAAGAGAGAAACTGGAACCTCTCATCAGATGGATGTCTGTGAAGTGAAGCTCCCCAGGTGGCTACCGGATAAATGTCCACAGTAAGGGGCGTATCTCCGCCAGCATCATGTGACGCATGAGCCAGGTGTGGGGATGGAAAGAGCCACGCCTGAGATGCAAATGATCTCGGAGGGGTCCCTCCCATCCCCCTGGGTCATGCGAGATGGAAAAAACTATGATGAAAACGCAGGCGTCCCAATGGGTGCCGTGCGTGCAACATACTGACATGATGCCGATGCGCCAAGGATAATGCCCCGCCCCCCCGCCAAGGAAGGCAGGTGGGGAGGGGGAACTGGGCGCATCGCAACCCCGGGCGGAAGAGACCAAAGAACAGGGACCCACCAATGCTTGGGTTGGGTGAGCCATGGGGATGGATACATCATTGAAAATCACGATTAGGACTGTTGTAATCAAAACAGGGGGATAAACAATAATGGCCTGTTGTCAAATGAAGTCTGGGGAAGGATATCAATGGTCAAAGTTGGGTAAAAAGGATGCCAACATATAAGTAGTCTCAGAGAATTAATCACTGAGCAAATAAGAAAAGGAAATAGGGCTCAATAGGTCACCAAAGGGGAATGGGTGTCTTCCACCCGGTAATTTGTCAAGAAAAGGCAGGTGATCCATTGAGACCCATAAATGCCATACCCATGCCTCCATCCCTGGTACATTGAAAATGAAAAGAGAAAATGGGCTGTGGGACTTTAAATGAGGCATGGATGGGCGTAGGAAAAAGTCTAGGATATCAAGAATGAGTAGACATCACTGTCCCGTTGGGGAATAGTCTGTAGCCATATATACATGCTGCATAGTCAGTCTAAAGAATGGAGATCAAGGCATGGATATAAATATAAAAATGTATTGTATCATGGTAAAAGTACACATGGATCATGCAAACAAAGGCATAGTATAAATAGGGGTTATCACAAAAACATGATCAAAATTCACTGTTGAGACATGGCTGAAGCAAGTAATGACAGTTAAATGGACATACAGAAACAGTGAAAATGATTATCCGGTAGATTCATAGTTGGGCAAGCTTTACTTGACATGCCAGAGCATGGACTCATGGATGGGCATGGGGAAAAGGGTCTAAGATATCAAAAATTGGTAAACATCACTGTCCCGTTGGGGAGTGGTCTGTAGCCAGGTATACATGCTGCATAGTCAGTCTAAAGAATGGAAATCTGTATCATGGTAAAAGTACACATAGATCATGCAAACAAAGGCATAATGTAAATAGAAGTTATCACATAGACATAATCACAATTCATTGTTGAGACATGGCTGGAGCAAGTAGTGACAGTTAAATGGACATACAGAAACAGTGAAATTAATTATCCAATTGAAATGTCAAGAATACACTTTGTAGATTCGTAGTTGGGCAGGCTTTACTTGGCATCCCTGAGCATGGACTCGACGCGTTTCTTGGCGTTTAAAGCCAGTCATCAGGAGTGGGGTGCATGTCATTTGACTACAAGGGGAGATGGATAGACAGATCAAATAAAGTCTTGAAAAAATTATGTCATATTTGAAACAGAATAAGGTAGTCTGATACGTTACCAATGGCAAAACCCGGAATGGGGTTGTCCCAAGCATTTGAAATATGGCGTAGAATGGTGGTCCTGGATACAGTGTCTCACCCGGGGCTGAGGCGGGGAAGGCCCCCCAATAAACACTTCAACGGCCACTCGATCAAGAGGAGAGTCAAAGAGAAGATGGCATGGGACATCCATCAAGGAGAAACCCGGACAGCCACGGCACAGCACCAAACTGACGGAGAGGCACAGACAGGGTGCAAGGGCAGAATGCTGGTGAAGGGATGGAGAAATGAAAATGAGCGATGAGTGAAAAAGAAGGTTGAATGGTTTGAGAACCAAAATTAGAATGTGATAGGGGGAAGGGAGGGGAAGGAAAAACAAAAAACAAAAACAAAAAGGGAGCAAAGGAAGAGGGGAGTGAATATGTAAATGATGTGCTGGTGGATGCCTAATGGGAATAATGTGTAATGGGTGCTGGGAGAAATTGAACAAAAAAGGGGGTTAATGATATAACATGACTGAAAGGGTTAACAGCCAAAGTTGGCAAATCAACTGAGTGTTGGTGTAAATAAATCTGGTTTGAAAAAAAGCCAAACCAGATCCCCAAAAATGCTAAATAGCGATGAAATTAAATGTGTGTTTGAAGCAGTGTGAGCAGAGTGCAAGGCAAAATGTAATGGGTTATATAGTTTACCTTCAGGTGCTGGCACTGGCAACTTCCAAACCGGAAGTACCCGCCCCTATATAAGCCCCTCCCATCCGGGAGCACCTCAGTTTTGTAGCAAAGCAATAAGTGTCCCAAAAAGAGGGGTGGGAGCTCTGTGTCCCGTGATGTACTCCAAGAAAAGGATTTTACAGGTAAGCTGTTACAAAAATCCCTTTTTCTTTTTCGTACATCACGGGACACAGAGCGACTTAGTCATTACTAATGGGACGTCCCAAAGCAATGCCAAATGAGGGGAGGGATATACTATACATAAGCTGGGCGCCATCAGGCATGAGGCTCTTTTGCGGCCTGCAACACACTGCGCCCAAAGGCGACATCCTCCTGACTTCTGACGTCTACCTGGTAGAATCTAGTAAACGTGTGTACTAAGGACCATGTTGTGGCCTTACAGACTTGAGCCAGGGAGGCTTGGTGATGCACTGCCCATGAAGTTCCAACTGCTCTTGTGGAGTGCGCCCTAACTTTGAACGGAGGCGGTCTCCTTTTCAAGCCATAGGCTTGTATTATGACCTGTCGAATCCACTTGGCTAAAGTAGATTTTTGATGCTGCCTGACCCTTTCTGGGGCCTTCCGGCAGAACAAACAAAGTATCCGTTCTACGAATCTGAGCAGTGGCTTTAAGATAAGCTTTAACTGCTCTTACTACATCCAAAGAATGCAATAACTTTTCCTCTACCGAACTAGGTTTGGGGAAAAAGGAAGGAAGAACCACATCTTGGTTCAAATGGAACCTCGATACCACCTTAGGAAGAAGGCTGGATGAGGACGTAATACTACTCTGTCCTTATGGACAACCAGATATGGCTCCTTACAGGACAAGGCGGCTAATTCCGATACTCTTTTAGCCGAACAAATGGCTACTAAGAAAATCAATTTCCTGGTGAAAAGAACCAAGGAAATGTGCCGCAATGGTTCAAATGGTTGTTTCTGTAGAACCGACAGAACCAGGTTTAAGTCCCATGGACATATGGGAATACTAACCGGAGGGCTAATACGCATCACTCCTTCTATGAAAGCTTTGACTAATGAATGCAAAGCCAAGGGCCTTTGAAAAAATATTGACAAGGCCGTCTGACCCTTGATAGTACTCAAGGCAAGCTTCCTATGTACAGCCCACTGTTGAAGTCCAGAATCCTACCTATTACGTACTTACGTGGATGCCATTTCTTGTCCTCACACCACGTGATGTACGCCTTCTAGATCCTCTAATGGATCTGCCTGGATACCGGCTTCCTGGCATTGATCATGGTAGATACCACAGAATTAGAGAGCCCTCTCTTTTTTAGAATGTGGGCTTCAATAGCCAGGCCGTCAAACCTAGGGCTGGTAAGGAAGGGTGGTATATCGGTCCTTGAGAAAGCAGGTCCGGACGATGTGGGAGGGTCCAAGGACTTCCCACTGACATTTTTACAATCTCCGCGTACCATGCCCTTCGGGGCCACGCTGGAGCCACCAGAATCACTGGTTTCTTTTCTACCCTGATTCTGCGGATTAATCGCGGTGGGAATGCATATATCAGCTTGAACTGATCCCAAGGGAACACGAGGGCATCCGAACCGCAAGCTAGGGGATCCTTTGTGCGAGACACAAATCTGTCCACCTTTGCGTTGAATCTGGATGCTAGCAGATCTACATCCGGTGTTCCCCACCGCTGGCATATTGCCTGGAAAACCTCGGGGTGAAGAGACCATTCCCCCGGGCATAATTGCTGGCGACTTAAAAAGTCCGCTCTCCAATTTTCCACTCCTGGGGTGAAAACCGCGGATATGGCTGTGACATATCTTTCTGCCCATTCCAGGATGCAATTCGCTTCCCTCTGGGCTGCACGACTCCTGGTGCCACCCTGGTGATTGATATATGCCACTGCTGTGGCATTGTCTGATTGAATTCTGACAGGTGACCCTTGGAGTTTGGATGTCCATGCTACTAGGGCATACCGGGCTGCTCGTATCTCTAAGAGATTGGTGGGCAGGGCCTTCTCTGCTTCTGACCACTTGCCCTGGAGAGACCATTGCTCCAGTACTGCCCCCCCCCAGCCTATGAGGCTGGCATCTGTAGTGACCACCTTCCAAGAAACCGGACTGAAGGGTTTCCCTTTTTCCAGATTCTGGGGCACCAACCACCAATGGAGGCTCTTGCGAACGGAAGGGGACAGGGACATTGGTAAGTCTAAAGCCTGAACTTTTTTGTTCCAGGCTGACAGTATGGCCCTCTGCAAGTTCCTTGATTGGAATTGACCGTAGGGTACTGCTTCGAATGAAGCCACCATTTTTCCCAGCAGCCTCATACACAGGCGTATGGATGGTTTTCTTTTTTGTACCCACTAAGTGGGTCAAATCTTTCAAAGACGACACCTTCTCTGGAGGTAAGAAAATCTTTC
This sequence comes from Rana muscosa, assembly GCA_029206835.1. Lineage (NCBI taxonomy): Eukaryota > Metazoa > Chordata > Amphibia > Anura > Ranidae > Rana > Rana muscosa. The sequence continues at coordinate 1,074,707,775 of CM055116.1, read as the reverse complement.
TCTGATTTGAATCCAGTCTTAGCCCCCAAGTATTCCAGACTTTTGACTGGTTTTAGGGCTGACTTGTCTCGGTTGATAATGCCAACCGTGAGATTCCAGATACTTGATTATCTTGTGAACGACCACTTCTAGTTTTTTTCACTGAGTGGTCTATCAGCAACAAGTCGTCTAGATATGCCATTATCGTTACACATTGTGTTCCTAGTTTGGCCAATCGTAGGGCCAGAATTTTTGTGAACACTCGTGGTGCTGTGGCCAGACCGAAAGGTAAGGCTCTGAACTGAAAATGGTGCCCTTCTACTGCAAAGCGTAGAAATTTCTGGTGGGCCGGACAGATGGGAATATGCAAATAAGCATCCCTTATGTCGATCGAGGCTAACCATTCCTGCCCTTGTAGGGCGGTGGCCACCGATCGGATCAACTCCATCCGAAAAAGTCCTGATATGTAGGAACTTGTTTAGCCCTTTTATATTTAATATGGGCCTCACGTCCCCATTTGGTTTGGGGACTGTGACAAGGTTCGAGTAAAACCCGAACCCGCTTTCTTCCAAGGGAACCTTCATGATTACCCTTGGAGCAATAGTTGTTCTAGTGCCAGAAGGAGGGATCCACTCTTCTGGGGATCGCTTGGCACGTTTGACCTTATAAAATGGGCAGGAGGAATGTCTTTTAACTCCAGCCTGTATCCCAGACTTACTGCAGAGATCACCCATCTTTGATGGTGTCCCGCCAGGTCTCTGTGAACAACTGAAGTCTTCCCCTCACCCGATTGAGTGGGGGTAACCCTTCATGACTTGGGAGGAGGTTTTGTACCTCTCTTGACCCAGGGTTTCTTGTTACCCTGTGATTGTCCCTGATTTCTGCCCCCTGGATTTGACCGCAGAGGCCGTCGGAACTGTTTCACAGCCGATGTGCCAGGGACTGGAGAAGTAGGCCTCTTAAAAGAAGGACTTCTACCCTTATTCTTAACCGGCAAGAGTGTACTTTTACCGGCAGAAGTTTTCTGGATATATTTGTCCAGATCTTCTCCAGATAAGCGTTCTCCATGAAATGGGAAGCTAATCAGCAATTTCTTACAGGGAGCTTCAGCAGACCAGTTTTTGAGCCATAGAAGCCTACACATATGTCTACAGACAGCGTAAAGCGGGATGCCTGTTGGATTGTATCCTTTATGGCGTCCACCGCAACACAAGGCTCTAGGTAGGTCAGCTAGGGCAAGAGCCTGCTGATCTGGTAAGTCCCTTAAGACTTGTTTCAACTGATCTTTCATTGCTTGGCAAACTCCAATCGCTGCTACTGCAGGTTGTGTCACCATGCTTGCTGTAGAGAAAGCAGATTTTAGTAAAGACTCCAATTTTTTATCTATTGGGTCTTTGAACAATTGGAACATTATCTACTGGACATGTCAGTGATTTATTTACACAAGAGATGGCTGTGTCCACTGTAGGGACCCTCCATTTTTTTATGAACTTATCCTCCATGGGATAGATCACTGGAAATCTCTTGGGGGGAGTAAATATTTTATCAGGATGCTCCCAATCCTGGTAAATAAGCCCTTCCAATAAAGGGTGGATTGGGAAGGAACAGACAGCCTGGGGAGCTTTCAGCGACCCCAGCGAGGAAACCGTAGTGGTTGATGGTTCCGCCAGAGGCATTTTAAATGCTGATCGGACCATGTTAGTCAGAGACTGAACCCATAATCTTTCAGCCTGAGATGCTGAGAAAGGTTCTTCCACTGTTGATTCCTCTATAACTGAATCAACCTCATCCTGATCCCCTTCAGGTAGGTCGATCTCTGTGTGGGGCTGTTCCTCCACTAACAGGCACTCTGAAGGAGGAGACGGAGATCGGACGCGCTTTCCCTGTGACAGGGAAGCAGCGATCAATGCTGTTAATCTCTCTTCCAATCCTCCCAGAGTTGAGGATAAAACCTCCTCTGTTATATATATACAGGAGCAGGTGGACTGGGGACAGCCGCAGCACCAGGCACTCCTGCGGGGTTCCTACGGCTACTGACCTCTGAATTTTCAGGGGAGATTGGTGCAGTACAAGCATGCCCAATATCCTCAGAGCCCGATGGAGACCCCTTTGGCTTCCTGGAAGACTTATTTCCGGAGCGTCTGGACGACATATCCTTTAAGCACAAAGCTGAGGTATTCCCGTCGTCATACACCAATTTTGCTGGTAATAGTCTAACACAGTTGCTGCTATATACCAGCTGGTGTCCACTAAAGTGCCTTTCTATGGGGATGCCTGCATCAACCGCCTCTGTGTGCCACCGTTTTGTTGCTAGCTCTGTTTGCATCCAGCTGACACTTGTACTGTGTCTTTTATACATGCTGGGACGCCTGCACATGCGCAGAAGCGCCGCGGCGCGCATCGAGCGTCATCCACCCACCCCGCCCCTTTTTTTTTCATAGGAGGCGCGTGCATGGCACCCTTTTTTGAAACCAAGCAGGGACTAGGAGCCAGGGCCCTTTTTGCCGGAGGGCCTGTGCGGTGGATGCGCGCAGCAACAGGGCAGAGGAACTGGATTCCCACAGAGAAACTTACCAACTGCCTGGATCTTTTGACTTGAGAAAACCAAAGATCCACATGACAAGAAAAATGGACCACAGCGGCCTCTAGTGGTTTAACACAGGTACCGCGGTCCTTTTTTTTTTTTTTTTCTTGACTACTATTAAAATTTTACATTTTCCAGTAGTTATAGGCATACACAGATATTAGCGGGAATACCGTTAGGTAACAGACAGAAAGACAAATTAGGCTTGGGGGTCCCCCAATAGAACCAAGTTCCTGGGGGCCCCCACTTACCTGTTCCCCGCCGCAGGACTCTGTTTGGTCCACAGAAGCCCAAACTTCACCTATCACGGCAGGCATTGTAATTAAACCTTCAGGGACCGGGTTCCCAAGGATTCCACTCCCCTGGACCTGTATAGCACCCTGCACAGAAAACATCTTGGTCGTGGGTATGACCAGAGCTCTGGATCCCAGGGTCCAGCCCTCCTAAGAGAGGCATTACAGGCAAAACCTTGCTCTTCTGTTGCAAGGCCCGGGTACCGACCGTTTAACTATGAAGCTTTTTTGGTGGGATCCGGAACAGCTTACTAAGGCCCGTAAAAGAACCTGTACGCAAGCCCAGGAAAACACATGTTACTCTTTGGCCAACACCTTAGACACTGGCAAAAAACTGAGGTGCTCCCGGATGGGAGGGGCTTATATAGGGGAGGGTACTTCCGGTTTGGAAGTTGCCAGTGCCAGCACCTGAAGGTAAACTATATAACCCATTAGTAATGACTAAGTCGCTCTGTGTCCCGTGATGTACGAAAAAGAAATAGGATGGGACGATCTCTAACAAGGGTAAAGGATGAGGGGAAAAGATGGGAAAGGCGTTAGAGGGGAAGAAAAATAAGCCTCTCTGAGGCAGAAAAACACAAAAGAAAGGGAAGTCAATTTAACTCACAACAGTAGAAGCCTGGACTTCACTTTCTTCCACACGTAGATTTCCATTTGTATAGCAGCACAACCAGAGAGGGGGATGGTAATCATTGACCAAAGGTCGCAGCTGACAGAAAACAGAAATGTAGGTGTTCTAGGAGACAAGAGGTAACCCTCGAATCTGCTTCTCTGGTAAATCTGAAAGTACACACCAGATAGATATCCCACAAATAACAAAAACAGGTATCAACGGAATATAACAAGGAACATGGTAATAAAACAGAAAACAATGACTCTTGGAACATAGAGAGGGTCACTGTGAAGTAACAGAGGGTTTAGCAATGTCCGTGTTAGAGGGGGTTTTGGCAGCCTAGGGTCATCAGAATAGCGAAGCCTCTTCATTGGGTCTGTGCGCGGGCTACGCTGATCCCTGGGGCCAGTGGGGGGCTGGCTACCATTGGAGAGATCTCCAGTGGGATATGTAAATTGGTTTGGATGTAAGAAGCTGCTTCCTCATGGTGGGAGAAGAATTGTGTCTCCCTGATTGATCAGTGAGCTGTAGGATAGCGGGATAGGCCAGTGTAAATTTTACTCCCTTTAGGTGGAGAGCCTAGCAAATTGGCTGGAAAGTCTTCTGTTTGCGGGACACCTCTTGTGAATAGTCAGCAAAGAGCATCAGCTTGTGGGCATCCAGTTGGAAGGTACGAGCGTCCCGGAAGGATTTTAGTATGGCTACCCTGTCTGAATAATTTAAATAGCGGACAATGATGGGGCGTGGGGAGTGCCGTTCATTAGAAGGAGCCCCCATACGATTAGCTATTTCTACATTGCACGGAGACGGGGTCCCCAGGGCTTCAGGGATGCGGGTGGTGCACAAGTCCACTAAGGTGCTGGAATTGTAAGTTTCAGGGAGGCCAATGATTCGAAGGTTGTTCCTGCGGGAACGATTCTCTAAGTCATCTAGTTTGTCTAGTATATACTGTTGGGTCTGGGAAGCTTGGTGTGCTGCTGCCTGAGAACTTTGATAACGCCTCTGATAACCTGCTAACCTTTTTGCATGGTCTCTCAGCCCCTTGCACAGCTGGTCAATGCCTGCTGCAACTGCTTTATCCACAGCTGTGGTCAGGGTGGGTGATAGCGGGGCAGCTACTGCCTGGGCTATCTTACCGTATTTGTCCTCTGAAAGCTAGGGAGCCAGGTGGCATGTTGAACTGAGATGCCTGTTGTAGCCGAGATCGCGCCATCGGCCATCTTGGGCGGCTGTGACTCTGTTGACGGCGGGTTGGGAAGAGTGCCTGGAACTGGACTTGGGCCACCATGGATGGTAGCGGTCCATCCCCACTGTTCCAGGGGTGCAAGGGAGGCAGGTGAGGGACTAATCCGCTGCAACCTTGTGTGGGTTGTGTAGACTCTTTGGGGTTATTTTTCTAAAACTGGAGAGCACAAAATCTGGTGCAGCTGTACATAGTAGCCAATCAGCTTCTAAGTTCAGCTTGTTTAATTACACTTTGACAAAAACAAAAAAAAATGGAAGCTGATTGGTTTCTATACAGAGCTTCGCCAGATTTTGCACTCTTCAGTTTCAGTAAATCAACCCCTTTGTACCAAAGTCTTGCAGACATGTGCATGCTCCAGCATCAGTTGAATATTACAATTTTGCTGTAGTCACTACCACAGAAGTTTCCAGTTCAATGTGCGCTGGTGTGGCTGCTTAAAGTCCAACTCAAAAGTGTGCAGGAATGAGTGACAATGATGCAGCTAAACTGGGTAAGGGTTTTTAACCTAGGATGGGAAGTGTATGTAGACACAACTTGCTGGTATAATTCCATTGAAAACGGAATATAAAGGATTACACTTTTTAACATTACAGGAACATGTTATGTATACAGTATGAATATATAGCATCAAATGATAGAGCTGTAAAGGACACCGCCACTAGCGTTCTTCTTTTTAAGGGCCTTTTCTTGCCCAATTACCTGTAGATATTTTATTAAAGGAGAAATATGGGATGGGTTAAATAACTAGTACATATCACATTAGTCACATATCAGCTAGTCTTTTTTTCCTACCTCTTTTAGTTTTTACAGCAGGTGCACATGAACTTTCCTTCAGCTGGCAAAAACGGTCCATTTTCAGTTTGAAAAGTTCTCAGGGGGTGTAAACATCTCCACCAACACACCCCCTGCCTCTGTCCCCCCTCCCCTAAGAGACGTGGCTGTGCTGTGAATGAGCACTTTGGTCACATGGTTCCATAGTAATAGGAACTCACATAGGAAATAGAAGCTGACTGCTTGGCCAGATTGTAAACACTGTGCCTCTAATCTACTGCTGAGAACATGAGATAAAAGTTTCACAGACTTCTCAGGAATCTTGAGAGCTCCCTCCTTCCCCCCTCCCGCCCCTCCTTCCTTCTGTGGACACTCGTTGCTCTGCTGCTCTTATCCTATCACTTCACACACACACACATGCACTCAGAGCTCTTCCTCCTCACATACACAGTGTACACAGAGATACAGATTAGACCTGCTCATTGCTTACACAGGCAATTCCTTGATATGCACACTGTTTATTTGCATGGAAACAAAAATCAGCACATCCCTGTTGACAGGACAGAGCTCTGCATTCTTTACATTCACAGAGCTCTGCCTTGTCACCCTTTTTGCCGATCAGTGGGTGCCAGAGGTCAATAATTGGCCCAGGACATTCTGATCAGCTGGCGAGGTGGCAACGCACATGCGTGGCCCCCACCTGGAAATGCTGGATCGTGTATCTAGTACGTGATCCAGCATAGGAAAGCCGCTTTGTTGCCGTACTCCTGCATGAGACAGTCACAAAGCAGTTAGGGCACTTTCATGCTGAGCCGCGCCGGGCACTAGCGGTAAAGCGCAGCTATTTTTAGCCCCTATTTTTTTACCGTTGTTTTAGCAGCACTTTTCGGACGCTAGCGGGGCACTTTTAACCCCCGCTAGTGGCCGAAAAGGGGTAAAAAGTGCCCGCAAAGCACCACTGCAGCGGCGCTGCCCATTGATTTTCATTTGAGAAGATTTTGGAAGCTGCTTGCAGGACTTTTTTTTTACATCCTGCCATGCACCGCTCCAGTGTGAAAGCACTCAGGCTTTCAAATTGGAGTGACAAGTGAGTCGCTTTACAGGCTCTATTTTTAGCGCTATAGTGCCTGTAAAGCGCCTCAGTGTGAAAGGCGTCTTAAAGTAACATGTGGCACCTTCCTATATGCTGAGATAAAATGCAACATGTTTGCATTTTATCACAACTACAGGCCGCATTTTAGTGCAAAAAGGGCAAATAGTAAACAATTGGTTTTCTGTGTGTCCTAGTGGCAACAGGCATTATTACAATGCAGAAAAATGCCAGGCACCACACTATATGTGTGTATAATGCAAAAACTATAGTGTCTACAAACTATGGGATACATGTTTAGAATTTTATATGTAGCGGACCCCCAAATTTGGGGTCGCTATGCTTGCAATTTAGAGGGTGGCCGGAGCCATAGTTTGGCTCAGGCCTTCTGATTCTTTAAATTGGACTCTGCTCTGCTGTGGTGCTGCCTGGATGTATAGTTTCCCTTGACCTGTAGGTGGCGCTGTTGCCCAGGTCTCGGGTCCACCTGGTGGTGGAGTCGCGCCTTTGGCCCTGCTGGCCATGGGTGCGTGTGTTGATCGAGAAGTCTCGGGGACCTTTAGCCTGAGGCTGCAGCATTCCAGGTAGGCCCAGTACCTTCAACTGGGTCTACAATCAGACCATCGGAATCCCAGGGTACCCCTGGGAGGGTGGCCCACTCTGAAAGAGAGGAAACCAGGGGAGGACCTGTCCGGAGGACCGGTGAAGGAAGTCACTGTTCCGGGAGAGGTCTGGTTGCCTATCAGAGGGAAGGATTCCGTAAGTGACAAGATAGCTCCTGTAATGTGCCCCATTGGCACTTATGGTCTCTAAAAGTTACAGGCGCTAAAGAGTTCTGGATTCAGGAACTAAAGGATTCTGTGGCAGAGGATCTTCTGAACCTGTCCTTGGAGGGGACGAATCCAAAGTAATAGTTTGTGTTTCACTCCAGCTGCTAGAACCGTGAGAGGGGACTATCCGGGTGAGCAAGGCCCACTCAGGCTTGAGTGGCGATGAATATAGATAGATGTTGTGTGCCTGAACCTACCTCCCTATTCAACTTATTTTCTCTCTTCAACCTTCCCTGTTAATTGCAAACAAAGGAAAATAAACTCTTTTGTTGGAGTTGATATTGTCTGGAAATTGGCCTTCTTAAGGAGAGAAGATAGACTTTTCCCTACATTCTAGGGACAAGAACCAACGGAAGGAGGTAACTCGCTGCAGGACCCAAAAACATTGTTAACATCGCTCACCCTCTACAAATGGAGGATATTGGGCATGTGGCATGGTGTGTCCCACTCTGCAAATGGAGGTAAGCAGGGTAAAGGATCTGTGTGCTACATATATTTATTTTTGACTGGCAATGGAGGCAATCAGCGACTTAAAGCATAACTGTGATATTGTGGCAGACAATTTGGACACTGACACTTTTTTGGGGACCAATAACAGTGGCTGGGAAGAGTTTAAAATCAGGGGCGGTCAAAGGGTTAACTGTGCCTCTAGCCAGTGTTTTAGTGTAGTGAGGAGGTGCTTTTACTTAGGGAAGGCATAGATATTTGTTCCTGCTTTGCAGAGACACAGGATCCATGCCTTCCTAACTGACAGAATGGTAATCTGCCTTTTTTTACATAGACAGACTGCTGTTCCGCCTGCGTACTGAACAATCAGTGGGTGCCGGCTTACATCGAGCAGCAAAGTGGGAGTAAGTCACCGGTAGTGTGCACTCGTGACCGATACCCGAAATCATAGAATCATGTATATATATATATGTGATCATGCGCAGTGTGACTGCTCTGTAGCAGTAAAACTGCTATGGGGTGGTGGGTAAGTGGTTAAAAGATGGTTACACCAAACACCTGTCTATCCCATCCTGGCAGATGTACACGCAAGAATATGTATGGAGATCTGTGCACCTGTCAGCCTATTATTGAGTTCAACAGGCAACTGCATGGAACACCTCTCCATTCCAGGGCACTTCAACATGGCCAAATACTTCTATATTTGTGCAGCTGCATGAATATGCAGTGTAAGGGCCGGTTTACACTGCTGCGTAGTGCAAAATTGCATGCGATTCGCACAGCACTGCAAATCACATGCAATGCGATTTCAGCCATACAGATAGTATGGCCGAAATCGCATCGCATTCGGACTACACTCGCAAAGGACCGTTTTTTTTGTCCGCACCAGAATCGGATCGCATGGGTGTTCACACCTATGCGATCCGATTCATGTCCGAACTGACAGTTCGCAGTGCACTCCCCAGCAGTTTGCATATGGCAGTGTGAACTGTCGTGTGAGTCGGTTGCGAACTGCCGTGTGAGTCAGGTGCGATGCGGGAACCCGCAGTGGATTTGCAGGGTTCCCGCATCGCACATGTGTGAACCGAGCCTAATACAGCAATACAAATGTAAGGGGGATGTAATCCTGCAATACTCTATTTACAATGAAGGAAATATTATTGTTATGGGGTACTAGGTAATACACAAATTATGGGGGAGCTGTCCATATGTCTGAGTAGCTCTGTATGATGGAGGTGTGAATGGAAGGTTTGATTGTCTCATAAAAATAGATTGATTCACAATGTTAGCTCTGATTTCATTTCATTTCACTATACCAGTAATGCATGGAATTCCTATGTGCTGTAAATTCCAAAAGTGTATGCTTCTTTAAAAATATATTCTTTTCACTCTGATAGATAGAAATATATAGTGTAGATTCTCATACAAAGCACTATCAGTGACTTCTCTCACCTTACAGCCACGGTAGGGCTGTTATCTCTGCTGGATTCCTCTGAAGAACGGAACAGGCTGAAGAGGAGAAGGGAGGGGGAGGAGGGAGGAGTTAGAAGGGAGGGGGGAGCCAACATCAATCAAGAAAAATGACAGGAAAGGGGGTGGATCAAGACTTCATATCCAGGCCATTGTCGGGATGATGCTGTATGAAAGTCTGTACAACCTCCCACAGGTATTTAGCTCGATTTTAACAGAATGGGGGCACTTCTGAAAGGGCTGGAAGGGGTTATAGATATCAGCAGCTCACATAGAATAGATGTAAGCAAAAAAAAAGAAACCCATACTTCTCTTTTAAAGTTCAAAAACAAAACATCCCTCACAGTGGTATTGTTAGGACTCAAGCCTTGTACACACCGCCGAGAATCTCATTGCAAAAAAAACATAGTTTTTCTCGACGGGTTTCTTGTCAAGCTTGACGAGATTTTTGTCAAGCTTTCCTTGCATTCCTTGTCAATCCAAGATCTCATCATTGTAAAGCGCGGTCACGTACAACACGTACGACGGCAGTTTAAAGGGGAAGTTCTATCCCAATGGCGCCACCCCTTGGGCTGCTTTTGCTGATCTTGTGTTACCACGTGTTAGTAAAAGTTTGGGGAGAGACGATTCACGCTTTTCAGTCTTCGTGCTTTCAGTTTGTTACAGCGTGACGAATGTGCTATCTCCATTACGAACGCTAGTTTTACAAGAAGGTGCGCTCCCGTCTCATACTTGATTCTGACCATGCGTAGTTTTTGAAGACTTGGAAAAGCATACACACGAACGTTTTTCTCATCCAAATACAGTCTAACGAGACTCCGAACGAGAAAAAAAAGCAGGTCTTCTTTTTTTTCTCTTTGAGATTCTGGGCAGTTTTCTTGACGAGAAACCTGAAAGCCTAGTATACACGACCGGTTTTCTCGGCAAGAAAGCTCTCCCAACAGTTTTCTTGTCGTTTCTTGCAGAGAAAACCGGTCGTGTGTACGAGGCTTGAGTTCTAACTGGCTTATTGCTGCAGTTCCAGTGTCCACCAGCAGGTGTCTTCCAAAAGCCAGAAGGATTCAGTGATAAACTGCCAGATGGCTATATAAGGCCCCTCCTTCTAACACACCTTGTTTCACTGTTTTGATTGCCATCCTTGCTGCCAGATCCTTATTCCTGTGTATCCCGCTTCTGAGCAATGTTGCATCCTGTTCCCTGCTGCTTACTCCTGCTCCTTGTATGTTGGTAGTTATTAGGCCTCTGCTAGTTTTTTTTTAGATAGTTTGTCACTGGGTTTTGTTCATGTTTACTGTTTGCTGGTGTGTGATTGTCTTTGTTTCACTGTAAATAAATCTCACTTTAAAGAGGAAGTAAACCCTCTTTAAAAAAAAAAAGAAGACACCCTGCAAGGCAAAAGCATAATGAGCTAGTATGCATAGCATACTCTCTCATGTTGAAGTACTTACCTGAGATCGAAGCCCCCACAGCTGTGCTCGGACACCTCCTCCCTCGGCGCCATCTCTCCAGGACTCACTGTCGCATATTGCCGCTTCAGCGCTGTGACTGGCCGAAGCCGCGATGACGTCACTCCCGCCAATGCGCGCGGGTGCTGACACTTACATCTTCCCATCACGGCTTCTTCACTCTCTCAGTGCGCCTGCGCGCCATAGACAATGGTGCCTTTCTTTTGCAAATATCTCCTAAACCTGTAGGTTTAGGAGATATTTGTTGCACCTACAGGTAAGCCTTAATCCAGGGCCAGGCTTACCTGTAGGTGAAAGTGTGTTGTAAGGGATTACAACCACTTTAAAGATATATACATTGTTTGGTCACAGTTTTTCGTGTGTAGCTACATGTATCTGGTCTCCCAGCTTCTGAATCCTAACAGGTACTCTGCATTGCTTTTTCAGCCAAACAAAATGGCATTGAGCCTCCTGACTTACACATACATTGCCCGTAAAAAAGTATTCACACCCCTTGAATTTTTCCATATTTTGTCATGTTGCAACTAAAAATGTAAATATATTTTATTGGGATTTTATGTTATAGGCCAACACAAAGAGGCACATAATTGTGAAGTGGGAGGAAAATTACAAATGGTTTTCAAAATGTTTTACAAATAAATATGTGAAAAATGTGGTGTGCATTTGTATTCAGCTCCCCTGAATCAAAACTTTGTAGAACCACCTTTCACTGCAATTACACCTGAAAGCCTTTTGGGGATGTCTCTACCAGCTTTGGATACCTAGAGAGTGACATTTTTCCCATTCTTCTTTGCAAAATGGCTCAAGCTCTGTCAGATTGGATGGAGAGCGTCTTTGAACAGCAATTTTCAAGTCTTGCTATAGATTCTCAATTGGATTTAGATCTGGACCTTGACTGGGCCATTCTAACACATAAATATGCTATGATCTATACCATTCCATTGTAGCTCTGGCCATATGTTTAGGGTCGTTGTTCTGCTAAAAGGTGAACCTCCGCCCCAGCCTCAAGTCTTTTGCTAGCTCTAAAGCCCTGTACATCCGATCGGATTTCCTATGGATTTTAAACCAATGGATTTTTCCATCGGAGATCCGATGAAGCTGACTTCCATCAGTCTTGCCTACACACCATCAGTCAAAAAACGATCGTCCAAAACGCCGTGACGTAAAACACTCCGATGAGTGAAGAAAAATGAAATTCTATGCTTCTGAGCATGTGTCGACTTGGTTCTGAGCATGCATGGGTTTTTTATCCGATGGAGTTCCCCACAGACGATAGTAATTTGCTATAATTTTTTTTTCCATCGGATAAATTTAAAACATGTTCTATTTTTTAACACCGATGGAAAAAAGACCGATGGGGCCCATACACGATCGGTTTGTCCGATGAAAAAAGTCCATTTGACTGTTTTCATTGGTAAAACCGATCGTGTGTACAGGGCTTAACAGATTTTCTTCTAAGATTGTCCTGTATTTGGCTCCATCCATCTTCCCAACCACTCTGACCAACTTCCCTATCCCTGCTGAAGAAGAAAAGCATCACCACAATATGATGCTGCAACCACTAGACATGTGCACACTGAAATATTTTGTTTCGGAATTTCGTTTTCGTTCGAAAAATAAATTTATTTAGTTACTCCCGAAATTTGTTTTTATTTATTTAGTTTTTCGTTAAAAGTTGCATTCGTCCGAAAATCCGAAATAATTAAGGTCGAATCTGTCATTGAAGGCTTATATGGTGTGTGTGTGTTCTAAGAAGATTCGACGGAGCAGCTAAACTATTTGACGCAGCAATCGTACATTTCCGGTCGAATGTTCCGCCTACAAGCTAGCTATAGTAGAATTCTAATGTTGTATGACTAGTAATAATTATATTTATTAATTATTATTATTACTAGTCATTCAACATTAGAATTTTTCTATAGCCCATGAGCGGATGTACGATTGCAGGCAGCATCGTACAGTGAGTTTAACTGCACCGTCGAATCAACTTAGAACTTTTGACAGACACCATAAGCCACAGATTCGACGTTTGTATGTTTTTCGATGCTTTGTCGAATCTTCGTCGAATCTTCGTCGTTCATGTGGAATGGATGGTCTATCCCAACAGTCAGCTGACTACTTTCACATTCGTTTGTGCACATCCTCTGACGTTGTGTCAGTGTCGGATAATAGGGCGACCCATTTCGACCACATGGAGGACGTTCCTGGGCCTTCTATGGAGGAAGCAGCAGCAACATCCCATTCCCCATCATCCAAAAAGCGGCGCTTGGGGACACAAGCTGCAACCAGCAGGAAGCGTAACCTTATGTGGACTCACATTGAGTCCCAGGTCCTTGTAAAGGAAACGCTTCCTTACTGGATACAGCTGTGTGGCCCCCGCTCCAGGGATACCACTCAGGAGTGGAAGCGGGAGAAGTGGGAGGAGATCTCCAAAAAAGTTGAAGGGATGTATCGCCATCGGCGTGACCCGACTGCCTGTCGGAAAAAATTCAGCGACATTAAGCGGTAAGTAACATGTCTGATTATTATTATTTTTACATTTTAACCACTTCAGCCCCGGAGGATTTGGCTGCCAAATGACCAGGCCACTTTTTGCGATTCGGCACTGCGTTCTTTTTTTCCCCACAAATAGAGATTTCTTTTGGTGGTATTTGATAATCTCTGCGTTTTTTTTTTGCTCTATAAACAAAAAAAGAGCGACAATTAAGAAAAAAAACACAATTATTTTTTTACTTTTTGCTATAATAAATATCCCCAAAAAATATATAAAAAAACAAATTATTTCCTCAGTTTAGGCCGATACGTATTCTTCTACATATTTTTGGTAACAAAAATTGCAATAAGCGTTTATTGATTGGTTTGCGCAAAAGTTATAGCGTCTACAAAATAGGGATAGTTTTATAGCATTTTTATTATTATTTTTTTTTTACTAGTAATGGCGGCGATCAGCGATTTTTATCGTGACTGCGACATTATGGCGGACACATCGGACACTTTTGATGCCATTTTGTGACCATTGTCATTTATACAACAATCAGTGCTCTAAAAATGTACTGATTTTACACCATACACAGTTCACACAAGCGCATAATTAGAAAGGTGGACTGGACATCTATATTTTATCAGCACAATCCCAATCCTTTCTTTTATATTTTATTGTGCACCAAAAAAGCATACGTTTTTCTTAAAATAAATTTGGTTAATAAAAAAATGTGCAAATCTTGTGCTACGTGAAAAAATGCGCCTAATCCAAAAATTCCATTTGCATTGTTTCATTCTACGGGTTCATTCTACATTTGTTTCATGTGTTGATGTAATTTTCAGATTACAATTGTAGTTTAATTATGGAACCTGTTTCTCTTCTCTTTTTGTTTTGCAGTTCCATAGCGCGTAAACGCCGGCAGTTGGGGTGCAGAGGGAAGCAGGTGCCTCTCCTCCCCCATGAGGCAGAGCTGTTAGCGGGTATAGGGGAGGATGAGATCACTCATCTCCTGGCTCATCAGGGTTGGTGTCAGCATTGCATTGTGCAGGACATTTTTTTTGTCAAGCATCCGACATTTACCATATTGTGTTTGATTTTATTTAAAGATCGCATCCAGTCCCAGCGCCGCCGGAGGTGGAGGGCGGAGGAGCAGGAGTCCTCCATGTCATCAACGCCCAGTAAGTAGTGTAGTAGTGACACTAATACAGTGGGTCCTTTTCCATTTGTCCAGCCTTCCATTGTCGATTCCAGTGTCATTGCTTCTCACTCAAGCAGTGACAGGTAGAGCCTCTGCAACCTTCTGTCAGGTAACGCAACCGCTTGCGTAACTTACGCAATCTGACAGAACGTCGCTGCTCTGAACTGAGGCACCTGATCAGTGGCGGTGCACCTAGCACTCGCCGCTGGAACCAGGACAGGTAAGTGCCTCGTTTTTTTTTTTTTTTTAGATTTTTTTCTAAATGGTTGAATGCATGTCCCTGCCTTGTAGATAAACGTTAGTGACCTGACCTGTATTGCCATGCTAATGGATAATTAATTTTATCTATATACAGTATTTATTTATAGTAATTGAAGCTTGAACATTGTAACGTTCATCATTTCTCCTTTATATTAAATAGGTGTCATCCAATCAGAGGGGGAGACTCAGGAGGAGGAGGCTGAGGCGGCAACGCCCACATGTAAGTTAGTATAATCTTGCTGGTGTCTGCTGAGTGATCATACATGTTTCAATGTTCTTGTACTAATGTGTGAGATTGTTGTACACTGCAGATTGTAATGTTCTTTTCTATATTAATCATAATCAACAGCTGCTGAGGCTGATCAGGAGGTGGAGGAGACCTGCACTGTAGAGGCTGCTGGGGATGCGGAAGCTGGTGAACAGCCAGACGCGGCAGATCCAGGGAGTAAGTATAACTTTTTTTGTATTTTCCAGGCAAATATAGTATTTTAAATATGAAATGCTGATGGCAAACCTTGTCTAGAAATGGTTGTGATTTATTCTCCAAGGCTTCGGTTTAGCTGGAATTATTAATTATTAGTCCCCCTTTGCAGCTGATTCCAGTCTTCCCGTTAGCGTGACCTGTGCTTGTTATTTCCTCAATGTCACTTCCCTGATCACGCCAGCTTCTTGCTGCAGTTAAGGTTCCCAGTCTGAGCCAATCACTGTTAATCATTGTGAATAACACAGCAGGCTGGAAGGGGTGTGTCAGACAAGAATCTCCAGCTATTGGCTGGCAGTCCCTGGACATGGTCAATCTCCGGCATGCCCCTAATTCATGCATTAACACTTTCCTCATGATGCCTGGTGCCTACTCTTTGGCATCATCTAAAGCAGGGGTCTCCAAACTGCGGCCCGAGGGCCAGATGTGGCCCTTTGGTAGCTTTTATCCGGCCCTTGGGGCACTAATTCTCCCACTCACACCAACAATGTGGCATTTTTTTCTTCTATGGATACTAATGATGGGATACTATTCCTCCTACTAATAGGGGCACCACTCCTATTGACCACCAACCCTGAGGCCATATTTATTAACACTGATGATGGGCCCATGACATTTTCTGCCTCTGTTGGCCACAATCCGGCCCCCCTAGAGTCTGAAGGAAAATAAACTGGCCCTTTTTTTGAAAAGTTTGGAGACCCCTGATATAAAGCAAAAAATTGTAAATGACCTCGTAGATCTTTGTGCAGGCAAATATCTATAAGAAGTTGAGTCTTGCATAGGTCTTGAAGGCTCAGGGAGAGACCAGACCACTGCAGTAGCAGAGGGGAGCAGATGAAGCACCGGATATCGAAGGTTCAGTAATTGTAAATTCTCTGTTATACCTCCTAGCCTAGACCAGGAGTGAGTAACCTACCTAGCCTAGAACAGAAGTGGGGCTTATTCAATCAGTGGCTATATAAAATTATCAACTTTAAAAAGTAGCCTTTTTGTTAGGTCATCCCTAATGCAATGGCTTGAATGGCTTCTCTTTGGTGAGTGTAATGTTAATAGCTGGTATAGCTGATATGTTTTTCTGCAAGTGCAACTGATCTTCCATATTTGCGACAGTCAATCAGTCTGGATGAGGTAGAGTAGTTAGTGGTCAGTGTGACGGATCTCAGATACCCCAGGTGGGAACATCCGCCAGACCTGTGTCTCCTGTCCTCCAAATGCACCTGCAGCCTGCAGATTCGCCATAACCAGCCCTTAACCCCTCAATCACGAGACAATCCACACAGGTGTTGAGGGTTAAACATGCAGAGCATCAACAGTTTATTAAATCCAAAACATACACTTTTACACACAGTTAGGGACACTCCCCTTAGCCTTGTCATAGAGGGGGGGGTAGGGGACAAGGAAGAACCAATGGGAACTGAACATTGAAACAGAGACTACAGTTAAACATAAAGGGATTATGGTAAGCAGGCAGCCCTTCAATGCACATCCCCTGCGGAGAGATGTCTGCAGTCCAGACCATTGTCTATGTGCCATGAACCAACACAATTAAGCACAGCAACAAGAGGGGGGATGGGGGGGGAGAAGGGATGTAGCATTACATTACATTTTCTCAATACCAGCTTTCCCCAAGTCTCTCAGTCTCTTCTGGGCCATAATCTGTGGGTAAGAAGCCAGCCCTCAGTCCCTTCCAAAACACACAGTGACAGTGGGTTCTGTCACAGTCAGCACTTAGGCATCCATTACACCTTAAGATTTTCTCAAGCCGGCCGTGCGACCAAGCGGATAAAATCTTTGGGAGATTCTCCTTTACACTGCTCGATGTGTAGAGGGGAATCCCTTTGTACTCTGGCCGGGGAGGACACTCAGCTCCGCCCCGGTCAGAGTACAGTAAAGTACTACACCTTCCTGCACAGCTCAGCACACCTGGGATGACGCAGCAAATTGACACAGACACCACTATCTCCTACACACAAATTGATTAGGTGCATCTCACTGAATATCAAAAATGGAAAACTGGTATGTAGAAGTGAAAACATCTCAAGATGTTACATGATTGTCTACAAGCGTTTTGAGATAATTGTCTTTATATAATGTTAGGGTGAAGAAGTCATGTGTATTGTATTATCTATCTAATGTATTTTCTTTTCTTCACAGGTGAAGTCTTCATCCTTCACCTCCACCCAGTGGACGAAGGCCTGGACCTGCCCGCGTCTGGTGATTGTCCTTCCTCCCCAGCGGTTTCTCCGGCGCATGTTCTCCTCCACCCTTCACTATCCCCCCACCTGGACACACCCATTGTCAGGGTCACCTGTGGCCAGGTGACAGATGCACACCGTAGGGGGACAGGAGTGCACCGCGAGGTAGTGAACCCTATGACTGGCTTCTGCGGGTAGGAAACTGGGTGGTTGTGGAAAGCGGGACCAGAGGAGCACAACCGAGATCCTAACGGAAGCTAGAGCCAAGATTCCCCAGGGCGCGGAGTCTAAGACCCTGCTGGTCTTCTCCAGGGCCTCTAGTGGTGAGGATGTTGTGCTGCAGGCTGGGACCAGGTCGCGGCCCCTGGAGTTTCCTAGCTCACGCCCGTAGGATAAGGGGAAAAGAGGGGAAGCAGCAGCACAAGATAAGGGAGAACCGAATAACAAGCCGAAGGTCAGGGGCCACAAGCAGACAAGGATAACGAAAGAACGAGCCGAAGGTCAAGGGTCACGAGCAGACAGGGATAGTCGGGGACAAGCCAATAACGTAACAGAGAGACAGACGTAGCACACGGCAGGCAGGAACCCAAACACACAATGCCTAACAAACACGTTGATCAGCAAGGCAGGCTTGCAGTGCACAGGTTAATATAGTGTTCTGTGATAGGGCCTGGGGTGGAGTCAGGCTGGGAGGAGATTATAAAGGAAGCCAGGTGAAGGAGGTCTGGTCTCTAGATGAACACATGAGGAGGAAGGTAAGATGGCAGACAGACATAATGCATATCCATGACAGTACCCTCCCTCTTACGAGGCCTCCCCCTTCCCCGCCTGGGCCCAGGTTTAGAGGGAAACTTCAGATGAAACTCCTTTAACAGACGAGGTGCAAAGACCTCAGATGCAGTGATCCAAGACCTCTCCTCAGGACCAAACCCTTTCCAATAAACGAGGTACTGAAGAACGCCTTTACAGAGTCGGGAGTCCAGAATTTGACTGATCTCGTACTCCTGATTATCCTCAGAGACAGGCGCCACGGTAGGGAGAGGACGAGAGAATTTATTGAGGACTAAAGGCTTTAGAAGAGCAACATGAAAGGAGTTAGTGATTTTAAGGCTCTTAGGAATCTGGAGTTTGAAACAAACCAGATTCAGTTTAGCAGTTACCGTGTATGGACCGATGAATCGTGGAACAAACTTCAGAGAAGGAACTCGGAGCTTGATGTTCCTGGTAGAGAGCCAGACTTTGTCCCCTGGCTGAAGAGAAGGCGGTTTACGCCTGCGGCGGTCGGCAAAGCCTTTGAATTTTTCAGCAGCTGCCCGGAGGGAATCATGAACGTGACCCCAAACGGAATTGAGAGACTCCTGAACCGAAGCCAAAGCTGGAATGTCAGGAGAACAGATCATGGGAAGAGGAAGTTGAGGGTGTTTTCCATAAACTGTGAAAAAGGGTGTCTTCTGCGAACTGGTATTCACATGATTGTTATGGGAGAATTCTGCCCACGGGAGTAGAGAGGACCAATCGTCATGGTGAGAAGACACAAAGGTGCGAAGAAAGACCTCTAACTCCTGATTAACCCTCTCAGTCTGTCCATTGGATTGGGGATGGTAAGAAGAAGAAAAATCCAAGACAATATTGAGGGATTTGCAAAAGGCTCTCCAAAAACGAGACGTGAATTGGACTCCCCTGTTGGAAACAATATGAGAAGGGACCCTATGTAGGCGGAGAATTTCTCAAATGAAAATGGGAACCAAGGCAGGGGCAGAAGGAAGACCAGGAAGAGGAACAAAATGAGCCATCTTGGAGAATCGATCGATTACCACCCAAATGACTGTATTATTCTCAGACAGTGGGAGATCGGTGATAAAATCCATGGCAATATGGGCCCAGGGTTCCTTAGGAATGGGCAAGGGCATGAGGAGACCAGCAGGAGCTTGTGTGGAGGATTTGGACTGAGCACAGACATGACAAGCTTTAACATAGTCTTTGACGTCTGAGCGGAGATTAGGCCACCAGTAGTGACGACTGATGAGTAGGAAGGATCGGAGGAATCCAGAATGCCCTGCCACCTTGGAATCATGTCCCCAACGAAGGATCTTAGCTCTTAGCTCAGTGGGGACAAAGGTCTTACCAGGCGGAAATTTTGACTTCAGGGTGGTAGAGTGGGCAACAATGCATGAGGTTGGAATGATCGGCTCAGGATCAGGGGCGGACTCCTCGTCCAAAGTGTCAAATGACCTAGAGAGCGCATCAGCCCGACCGTTGCAGGAACCAGGTTTGTAGGTAATCGTGAAATTAAAACGGGCAAAGAAGAGACTCCACCTGGCCTGTCTAGGATTCAGACGTTTAGCATTCTGTAGATACTGTAAATTCTTGTGATCGGTAAAGATCTTTATGGAGTGAGGGGAACCCTCCAAGAGATGACGCCACTCCTCTAACGCCAATTTAATTGCGAGAAGTTCCCGATCACCGATGGCATAATTCCTCTCTGCCTGAGAATTTTTTTGGGAGAAGAACGCACATGGTTGGCGTCTCTTCTCAAAGATTTGAAGAAGCACAGCTCCCACCCCCATTGAGGAAGCGTCCACTTCAATAAAAAATGCATTCCCAGGATTTGGTCTCCTCAAGAGGGGGCCAGAAACAAAGGCCTGTTTCAGGTTGTAAAATGCAGAGACAGCTTCGGGAGGCCAGTCTCTGGCATTCACACCCTTCTTGGTCAAAGCGATAATAGGCGCGGCAATGGAAGAGTAATTCCTTATGAACTGCCTATAATAATTAGTGAAGCCAAGTAAGCGCTGTGTGGCCTTGAGGCTAGCAGGAAGAGGCCAGTTGGTGATAGCCAGGACCTTCCCAGGGTCCATACGAAGACCCGAACATGAGACGAAGCACCCCAAAAACAGGACCTCAGAACATTCAAAGGAACATTTCTCCAGCTTGGCATAGAGATTGTTCTCTCTAAGACGTTGAAGTACAGTGCGGACATGGTTTCTGTGGACGAGCAGATTTTCAGAAAAGATCAGAATGTCATCCAGATAGATGACAACAAACTGGTACAGCAGATCTCTGAAAATTTCATTGACAAAGTTTTGAAACAAGGCTGGAGCATTACACAGACCAAAAGGCATCACCAGATATTCGTAATGCCCATCTCTAGTGTTGAATGCAGTCTTCCATTCGTCACCCTCCTGTATTCGAATGAGATTGTACGCGCCTCTGAGATCCAACTTGGTGAAAATGGAGGCACCCTTCAACCTATCGAATAGCTCAGATATTAAGGGCAAGGGGTATCGATTTTTAATAGTAACCGCATTTAAACCCCGATAATCGATGCAGGGTCTTAAGGTACCATCCTTTTTGGCAACAAAAAAGAACCCTGCCCCTGCAGGCGATGAGGATTTCCGGATGAAACCTCTCTCCAGATTCTCTGCGACATACTCCGACATGGCCTGGGTCTCTGGGATGGACAGAGGGTAGGTACGACCCCTGGGTAGAGTTGCTCCGGGGACAAGATCAATAGCACAGTCAAAAGACCTGTGGGGAGGAAGCACCTCAGCTGATTTCTTACAGAACACATCCCGGTAATCGCTGTATGCAGCAGGAAGATCAGAAGAAACAGAAGTGGCAGCAACCGGAAGACTCTCCTTGGGGGTCACCTTGAGAAGACACGACGAGAAACATGAGGAACCGCAGGCCAGGATCTGCCCAGAGACCCAGTCCACATGTGGAGAGTGGAGCTGTAGCCAAGGGAGGCCCAATACAACTGGGGTAGAGGCCTTGGGTAGAATAAGAAAGGATATCCACTCCTGGTGGAGAATCCCTACCGACATCCTAATGGGTAGCGTCTGGAAGCGAATAGGGCCCCCTGGGAGAACAGTGCCATCAATTGCCGAGACTACCAATGGGGTAGTGAGAGGTGAAAGGGTAAGCTTCATAGAAGAAGCAGTTCTCCAATCCATAAAATTGCCGGCAGCCCCGGAATCCAGGTATGCAAGGGTTGACTGAGGAGAAGTGCCTACATGAAGGAACACCGGCAAGAGCAGGCGAGAAGGTGATGTTTCTGGGTCCAATACTCCACCTTCCAAATGTATTAGACCCGAGCGTTTCCCGGACGAAGCGAGCAGGAGTCACGAAAATGACCCTTGCCCCCACAATAGAGGCACAAGCCCAGAGTTCTGCGCCTAGCACGTTCTTCGGGGGTTAGTCTGGTCCGGCACCAGCTGCATAGGTTCTTCAGCAGGTAGAGGATGCTCCACGGAATGAAGGGAGGGGAGCTCCGACTGGCTAGGACCCAGAGAGTGCTGGCGTCTTTTTTCTAAAGACCTCTCTTGAAAACGAATGTCGATCTGGTTGCATAATGAAATTACATCGTCCAGACCGACGGGAATGGCTCTTCCCGCTAATTCGTCTTTCACTCGGTCGGAGAGGCCATGTAAAATGGTAGCGACCAGGGCCTCATTATTCCAGCTCAATTCAGCTGTGTGGATACGGAACTGAAGAGCATATTGCCCCACTGAACTAGATTCTTGGCGAAGACGTAAGACAGCACTAGCCGCTGAAGAAGCCCGAGCCGGCTCTTCGAAGATATTACGAAAGAGCTTCAAGAAATCGGACAGACTGGAAACCACCGGATCGTTCCTCTCCCACAGGGGGGCAGCCCAGGCCAAAGCTTCACCGGAGAGGAGGGAAATGACATAGGCTACCCTAGCCCGGTCAGACAGGAAGCTTTGAGGCTGAAGCTCAAAATGAATTGTGCATTGGCTGAGAAACCCCCTGCAGGCCTTGGAGTCCCCAGAGAAACGGGACGGAGCTGGCAATCTTAGTGAGTGTGAGGCTGCGACTGGTGCGATAGGTACAGCCGCTGGTTGTACTTGGGGTTGCGGATTCGGGGTTCCCAAGGAGACCTGAAGCTGCTCGAATCGAGAAGCCAGATCCTGGAGGAATCGCATCACCTGAGTCTGATTTGATTCCTGGGCTTCGAGTCTGCGAACTATGCCCTGCAATGGATCATCCGCGGGAAGCGGGATGTCAGCCGGGTTCATGGCTGATCAAACTGTCAGGGTCACCTGTGGCCAGGTGACAGATGCACACCGTAGGGGGACAGGAGTGCACCGCGAGGTAGTGAACCCTATGGCTGGCTTCTGCGGGTAGGAAACTGGGTGGTTGTGGAAAGCGGGACCAGAGGAGCACAACCGAGATCCTAACGGAAGCTAGAGCCAAGATTCCCCAGGGTGCGGAGTCTAAGACCCAGCTGGTCTTCTCCAGGGCCTCTAGTGGTGAGGATGTTGTGCTGCAGGCTGGGACCAGGTCGCGGCCCCTGGAGTTTCCTAGCTCACGCCCCGTAGGATAAGGGGAAAAGAGGGGAAGCAGCAGCACAAGATAAGGGAGAACCGAATAACAAGCCGAAGGTCAGGGGCCACAAGCAGACAAGGATAACAAAAGAACGAGCCGAAGGTCAAGGGTCACAAGCAGACGGGGATAGTCGGGGACAAGCCAATAACGTAACAGAGAGACAGACGTAGCACACGGCAGGCAGGAACCCAAACACACAATGCCTAACAAACACGTTGATCAGCAAGGCAGGCTTGCAGTGCACAGGTTAATATAGTGTTCTGTGATAGGGCCTGGGGTGGAGTCAGGCTGGGAGGAGATTATAAAGGAAGCCAGGTGAAGGAGGTCTGGTCTCTAGATGAACACATGAGGAGGAAGGTAAGATGGCAGACAGACATTAATGCATATCCATGACACCCATTAGTGCCCCCTCCCCAGTGCGTCCTGGTGAGGATTCTCCAGCCGCTCCAGTACACATCCCCCCTCCAGAGCCACATGTGAATGCGTATCTGCGACGCATTGTGGAGGTCCAAGAGAGACAATATGCCAAAACCAGGAGGCTATGTCACTCTTTGGCCCTCCACAATCGCCGGCAGCTCCGTCACTATGTGGCTCTGGAGAGGTACCAACGCAGCCTTAGGAGCCAACTGGAGGCTACTAGGTACCTCGGTGAACAGATGGCTGGCATCAATATGTCCCTACAGCGACTGGTCACCAGGTTGGGGGAGAATATTTTTTCCTAATTTTTATTTTTTTATTTTTTTTTATGTTAAAAATAAAAATGTTTTTGTTCAGAACTAATTGTTTTCTTGAATCTTGCTTTCCTTGTTAGGTTCATTAATCATTATGTGATGTTTATCTAAATGAACTAGTCCTTTTATTGTTACTAACTTACTAGAGGCCTTATAATTGTCTTTTCTACATTTAACCATCAGGCTGAACTTAGAAAATTTAAGAGATTTCTTTCTACACTATTTCAATGTGCAAAGGGTAATTCCATTTATCTTGTGTCCAGTCACGCCGTTCAGCTTTCCCCCCACCAGAATACTAGGGATGAGCCGAACACCCCCCGGTTCGGTTCGCACCAGAACCCGCGAACGGACCGAAAGTTCGCACGAACGTTAGAACCCTATTAAATACAATGGA
Organism: Rana muscosa; assembly: GCA_029206835.1. Classification (NCBI taxonomy): domain Eukaryota; kingdom Metazoa; phylum Chordata; class Amphibia; order Anura; family Ranidae; genus Rana; species Rana muscosa. Next base: position 1,074,683,901 of record CM055116.1, on the reverse strand, counting down.
TGCGAACGTTCTAAATCTAAAGTGCTAATTATCCACTTGTCCCCCGCCCACTGTCAATAGACGGCGGGCGGAGGATACTCTCGTTCTGGGAGGACGTCATATGACGTCCTCCCTTTAAAACGAGCTAGGAGGCGCGCGCGAGCCGCCAGCGGCGCATGCGCACGCCCGCCGCGTTCACAAGGCCCCGGTGCCGCGATTGTCGCCGGGCACCCGCGATTGCCCGGGAAACGAGCAGGAAAGTGGATCTCTGTGTGTAAACACAGAGATCCACGTCCTGTGAGGGAGAGGGGACCGATGGTGTGTCCCTTGTACATAGGGACAACCATCGGTCACCTCCCCCAGTCAGTCCCCTCCCCCCACAGTAAGAACACTTTGAGCGAACATATTTAACCCCTTCCCGCCCCCTAGTGGTTAACCCCTTCCCTGCCAATCACATTTATACAGTAATCAATGCATTTTTATAGCAGGGATCGCTGTATAAATGTGAATGGTCCCAAAAATGTGTCAAAAGTGTCCGATGTGTCCGCCGCAATATTGCACTCACAATAAAAAATCGCAGATCGCCGCCATTACTAATAAAAAAAAAAAAAAATGCTATAAATCTATCCCCTATTTTGTAGACGCTATAACTTTTGCGCAAACCAATCAATATGCGCTTATTGCGTTTTTTTTTTTTTTTACCAAAAATATGTAGAAGAATACGTATCGGCCTAAACTGAGGAAAATTTTATTTAAAAAAAAAAATGGGTATTTATTATAGCAAAAAGTAAAAAATAGTGTTTTTTTTCCAAACTGGATGCTCTTCTTTTGTTTCTAGCGCAAAAAATAAAAACCGCAGAGGTGATCAAATACCACCAAAAGAAAGCTCTATTTGTGGTAAAAAAAGGACGCAAATTTCGTTTGGGAGCCATGTCGCACGACCGCGCAATTGTCATTCAAAATGTGACAGCGCTGAAAGCTGAAAAATGGCCTGGGCAGGAAGGGGGTTTTCGTGCACAGTAGAGAAGTGGTTATAATGACTAATATGCATGTTATTGTCCTAAAAAGGGGTTGGGAACCCGGGTTCTCCCCCAGGGGACATGTATCAATGGAAAACGAAGTTTTAAAAACGGCCGTTTTTCGGGAGCAGTCATTTTAATGATGCATAAAGTGAGAAAAAAAAAAGTCAAATATTCCTTTATATATCGTACCTGGGGGGTGTCTAAAGTATGCCTGTGAAGTGGCATGTGTTTCCCGTGTTTAGAACTGTCCCTGCACAAAATGACATTTGTAAAGGAAAAAAAGCCATTTAAAACTGCTTGCGGCTTTAATGTAATGTCTGGTCCCGGTAATATGGATGAAAATCTTTAAGAAAAATGGCATGGCTACCCCATCACCCCCCCCCCTACCCCAGCCCATTACCAGCCCCTTTGGGTCTTGTATGGATATTAAGGGGAACCCCGCACACAAAATAAAAAAGGCCCTATATACTCTGAACAAGTAGAATCTGTTTGTAATTTTGAACAGTAATATTATAGAACAGCAGTGACGGGTATATACAGGTGTATACTGTGCCACTAACTCCTGCAGATGCCTGTATTTGAGAACAGCAATGACGGATATACAGGTGTATACTGTGCAGAAGGCTCAGCAAAAATGACACTGACACTGTCCCCTGCCTATACTTCTCTGTCCCTGTACCAACATACTGTAAATGCACAAGGTTTAGCAAAGAATATCACTGACACTGTCCCTGCCTATCCTTCTCTGTCCCTGTACCAACACACTGTAAATGCACAAGGTTTAGCAAAGAATATCACTGACACTGTCCCTGCCTATCATTCTCTCTCCCTGCACGCCAACACACTACACAAGGCCGCCGCGCTGGCGGGCTTTTATAGTGTGGGGCGTGTACTAAACCCCCTGAGCTATAATTGGCCACAGGCATCCGGCTCTCCTCACTGCCGGCGCTGTGATTGGCCAAGCATGCGGGGTCACAGTGCATGCTTGGCCAATCACAGCGCCGGGATTGCACTGCGATGGCGCAGTGTATTGTGGGCCGTTCGCGTCACTCGAATTTGTCGCGAACGGCCCAAAACGTTCTATCTTCGCCGAACGATCGAACAGCCGATGTTCGAGTCAAACGTATGTTCGACTCGAACACGAAGCTCATCCCTACAGAATACACAGCAGATAGTAACAGCAGGGGTTAACCATACAGTCCTCAACAGTTCACAGGGCATAGGTTGCAGGCTTGCAATCATGAGGGCAACAGTTAACCGGACAGAGGTTCCCAGGCGAGCGCAATCACAAGGGGCAACAGTTCAAAGGGCAGTCATCATTTCCAGGGCTTGAGTAACATGGCAGCAGGGTAGATTACTCACACTGGTGACTTCGGACAATTGCAGATGGTCATGAAACAGGTGGAGGATCAGAGAGGGCCCTGGTGTCCCCAGGGTCAGAGATGGCAAATGGGAGGGGTCCTGGGCATCTGGATGCAGTTCAGCAGTGACCAACTAGTCTATCTTGCATAGAGTCACGTTTCCAGCTGTATGCTTCTTTGTTCTATGTTGTGTTGGTAACAAATTCTGATCCTTGAGTTGACAGTCTCTCCATCAAGAGGAACTGTCATGCTGTTGAGGTCATCTTTAATCATTGTCTCTTATTTCCAGACCATCATACAAAAATGGTTAAATTAGCACACGTTGCTATTTGTATTTACAAAGACAGCAACACGTGAGCAGTAGCGCCACGTCAAGGCTTCAACCCTTGCTACTGTCCATTCACACAACATTCATTCATACAATCACGCACACTCTAGTCACTCTACACAACACTCATTACAAAAAAGGGTGATGGAAGGAATAAAGGGAAAAATTTGGATTGCTTAAAACAATATAATTCTATTTAAATCTTGGGGTCACACTAAAGACAACTGCTATTGTCAAGTGGTAAGAAAAAAAAATGTATTTTCCTCAACATTTGGATGGTTCCTCTGAGTCCCATCTATCTTCACATGGTGATAATGATTCAGGTCTCACAAGTTAAGGGTAGGGTAACCAAGCTTGGGGAGGTTAAATTTCAGGAAAGTTATTTGTTCCATCAAATAGGGTGTCAGTTGTGCACGGTGTGGATTAAGGGTGTTCCCAGTAATAGAGAAAACTCTCTCACTTTGCACAGTGGTTGGAGGACAGGATAGTAGTTGCTGGGCAACCAGACAAAGACCAGGCCACAAACTTTTCTTACTATCCCAATAGGTCAAAGGGTCCTCTGAAAGAAGGAAAGGTGTTTCATATAGGTAGGCCCTGACCATTTCAGAGGCACTGCTCTCTTCTCGATTACCTGCTGCTTGACCTGCATCCACCAGATTGTCAAGTGCCTCTACCCAACATGCAGATGCTCCACTTGGTTGTTTTTGAGTGATGGTGCCAGGTCTTGGAATAGCAGACATGGCAGGTGAATCTTCCAAACTGGCCTCATCCGGCATACATCTCTGTTGCTGCAAATTACGGACCCTTTCAATCAATTTTTCTTTCCAGTAGGAGAGGCTGTTTTCTCTGAGTGCCAGTTTACCTTTGATCCTGGGATCACATAGGGAAGCCAGCATGAGTTCAGGGCTTTTGCGGACACGATCATTTAGCCAATCTTTTAAGTTGGCTTGTAGTTTTCTGATGAAAGACGCTACATCGGCATGAAGTGGGCTGCCACAAAGAGGCTCACTGTTTTCTAGGAACGATCCCATCTTATCTATGAGATAGGTAAACAAGGGTATGACCTGTCCTAGGCTGGCATTGCTCTGACTCAAGTTTTCCGTCACATTCCGAAAGGGTTTTAAGACAGAAACGAGCTGCCCAATTATACACCAGTCATCACGTCCCAGTGTGGAATCAATCCCAATGCTGTGGCGGGATGATAGATTGTGGATGGCTGTCTTTTGCTCCAAAATGCGTTCCAGTATTTCCAGGGTATAGTTCCACCGGGTGCTGACATCTTGTTTCAGTCGATGTATGGGGAGCCCTGATTGTTCTTGCTCCTCCCTCAACAGTTGACTAGCCCTTACACTGCGGTGGAAATGCCCTGCAATCTTCCTGCAAAGGTCCAAGATTTGAGCAATCTTGTTGTTTTTCTCCACTGGGATTGCACCCTTGACCACTAAATGCAGTATGTGTGCAGAACAGCGGACACCGACAAAAGATCCATCTTGGAGCGCTTTAACCATGTTTGAACCTCCGTCTGTCACTATGAACCCAACAGAAACATTGGTGACTGCCAGCTCTCCAAACCAATTGGCCAACATTGATCTAATTGCTCGCAATATGTTGGCAGAGCTGTGTTTGTCATCACGGACTTCTGTGTGGAGCAGGAAAGCTTGATAACCCTGCTGGTCTTGCGCTGCAGACCATCCTGATGAAGTTTGAACACTTACACTAGTGCCACCACCAACAGGCACAGTGGCCTGCCACCAGTGTGCAGTCAAAGACAGGAAAGCGTGTTGACCGCTGGGAGCTGTCCACAAATCAGTGGTCAAATGAATTGTCTGACCCTCGGCTTTGGCCATTTTTTCCTTCAATACTGCAACGCACGAATGGTATAGTGCTGGAATAATCTTTCTGCTGAAAGTTGTTCGTGCAGGAACAACGTATCGTGGAGCAAGGGCATGCATGAGCTGTTTAAACGGCTCCCCTTCAATCATGCGAAAAGAGGCTCCTCCAACAGCAATGAATTGGCCAATGAGGCGGGTGATCTTGTTGGCCTGCTGTTTTGACATGCCCTTGGAACTAAAGCCAACAAAACTATCTAGGGTAGGCTGATGATGTCCTTGGGAGGATGAGGAGCCTGATTGGGTCTGCAGTGGAACTACTGCACGTGTACGGCTTGTCTTAAACGAACCCTCTCTATTGGCTGTGCTCTGAGTAAGTGGTGTGGTTGAAGAGGTACCACCAGTACACTCAGAGTCCGTTATGCTGCTTCCTGCGCTACCATCTTCTTTTTCTGCCTCTGCCCGCAGTAAAGTAGAGTGGTGGTAATTTTTAATGTGTAGGTTCATACCAGCATTGGTTAAATGTCCCAAATTTTTACCCCTACTCACTTGCTTCCCACACAATTTGCACTTTGCAAAGAACCCGCCTTCCAATGTTTGAAAGTATTTCCAAACGTTGCTGCGGCGGGATGAAGCCCCTTGACCCTGTTGATCTCTAGTATGGGCTGATATAGCTGCAGCAGGTAGCACACCAGTGGTGGAAGCTGTTGCCACTACAGTTACACTTGGTGAACTAGTGCTAATGGCAGGGGTGCTGGGGAGGTCGGTGTTATCATCACAGGATTCTTCCTCTATAATAACAGAGGGAGAAGGGGAGTTAGCAGCAGATGAAAAAAGTGAACTGCTCCCTGTCCTACTCCTCACAGAAAATCCCTCTTGCACTTTCTCTAAGTCATGCTGTAACTCTTGTGGGGTAAGACTGTATAAAACGTCTGCAGTGGTTGGGGAAAGAGGACCATCACATTCAAAATCATTCTCTTGGGGCAACGAAGAAAACGTCTCACACTCTGTCTCTGCTGATGTCTCCCTCAATTGCTTCTTTGGGGAGCTGGGCAGTGGCACTGGCAGTGTCATTGGTGGTGGTGATTGTATCGGCAACTCCACTTGTTTTATACTATGTTTCTTGCCTATCCCATAAAAATAGGAAGCCATGACACCTGTAGAAGAAGGCGCTGTACTGGCAGTGGAAGCGGCAGCAGATGTTGGTGGTCTGGCAGGAGGAAAACTAATAGTAGAACTGGTGGTGGTGGAACTAGCTTTGCTGGTGGCAGTGGTGGTGACATCCACTGTTGTGGATAGCATGTTTGTGGCGGCAGAAGTGTCAGAGACACTAGTAGCAGAGACCTTGCCACTTTTTTTAGCAAGGCGTCCACCACGACCACGACCATTACCTCTACCTGCCTTCACTTTTCTCATAGAATGGTACATTGCTGTTGCTGTATATAGTTCAAATAGAAAATGGACTGGTGATAGTGATCACTGATCAGACAGGTAACAAGATAGGGTATATAGAACTTATATAGAATCTCAATCTATAATATAGAATCTATAATAATAAACCCCCTCCCCCTCCACAACACGGGCAGCCTCTGAGGCTATCACAATACTAGCAAGTTCACTAGTAGTTCACAACACTAACACAATAGCAGCAGATTATTATGAAAAAGTGAACTTGATCTGTAGCTTGTGCTTATGCTTAATTGCTAATAATTCAGGTTCTCTGAAAAACGGACCAGCAAGATTAACTGTCTTCTGAAATGATTCAGCGTGTGTGTCTCTCTCTGCTAGCAATCGGAAGTGAAAGTAAGTTGGCTGTACATGTGTACTTAGTTCTAGCTATTTTACTGCTCCTCCTCTTTGGTTACAATCAGCCAATAACATTCATCATCATCATTATTTTTATTTTACTTCCCCCACCCAATTCCAGCAGCAAATTATCTTTTTTCCCTATATCGAATCTTTTCTCTCTATAATGTCGAATCTATTCTCTATAATGTCGAATCTATTCTCTCTATAATGTCGAATCCTTTCTCTCTATGTCGAATCTTTTCTCTCTATAATGTCGAATCTATTCTCTATAATGTCGAATCTATTCTCTCTATAATGTCGAATCCTTTCTCTCTATGTCGAATCTTTTCTCTCTATAATGTCGAATCTATTCTCTATAATGTCGAATCTATTCTCTCTATAATGTCGAATCCTTTCTCTCTATGTCGAATCTTTTCTCTCTATGTCGAATCTTTTCTCTCTATGTAGATTAATCTTGGAAGTTAAGGTTAGGCACATTCGACCACAGGTTCGATAGATACAGATTGTTATTGTTAGCGTCGTGTCGAATCTCCTATCTATATCGAACTGTTGTTAAAATGAAAATAAAGCATTTGTTTATGTCGGATCTTTCGGTATTCGTATTCTGTGCTTTCGTTTTCGTTTGTTAAAACGATAACGAAAATACCTGAAATTCGGACGAAAATGCATTCGGACGAAAACGAATGCACATGTCTAGCAACCACCATGTTACACGGTGGGGATGGTGTGTTCAGAGTGATGTGCAGTGTTTTCCACCACACATAGCGTTTTGCTTTTAGGCCAAAAAGTTCAATTTTGGTCTCATCTTACCAAAATACCATCTTCCACATGTTTGCTGTGTCGCCCACATGGCTCCTCGCAAACTGCAAACGGGACTTCTTATGGCTTTTTTTCAACAATGGCTTTCTTCTTGCCATGCTTCCATAAAGGCCAGATTTGTGGAGTGCATGACTAATAGATGTCCTGTGGACAGATTCTCTCACCTGAACTGTGGATCTCTGCAGCTCCTCCAGAGTTACCATTGCAGTTTTGCCATACTCTTTCCATTTTCAGATGAATTGAACAGTGCTCTGTGAGGTGTTCAAAGTTTGGGATATTTTTTTAGAACCTAACCCTGCTTTAAACTTCTCCCCAACTTTATCCCTGAGGAAGTGGGAGGGGCTGGAAGAGACCCTATCTCCTGATTTCAGCATAGGTGTCACTGCTCGAGACACCAAAGTCAGAGACACTGAAGCCGGAGTCACAGGGCCTATGATCTGGACACTGTGATTTACGGATCATCCGAACGGGACATATAGGAAGGGAGGACTGCAACATTAAAGGCCGCGGCTGGGTTACAGTCGAATGTCCCAAACCGCTTGCCCTCTGGTAAGCTGCTTCCCCTTCTGTTGGTGGTGGATACCTCACGGTTTGTCTTGAGTAGTCACTGTGGTGTGAAATCTGTGGTTCCCCTGCCATAAGGATTTATGGACTATTTCAGATCATCTGTTAAATACCATTGGACTATTTGGTGTAAAGCCTGCTAGTTTACTATGTGCATTTAAACAAGCAAAAATTCGTATTAGGCTCTGGTCTAAATTCCTAATAGTGGCACAGTTTTTTTCTTTTAAATTTTATCCCTGACCTGTCTGGTGTTTTCCTTGGTCTGTGTGGTGCCGTTTGTTCACTAAGGCCCCTTTCACACGGGACGGATCCGTGATGATCTGCCCCGTGAACCTCCGCTTGCTCAGCGGGGATTGCTCCGCTGATCCCCGCTGAGCCGGCGGATGACAGGGCAGTCCCCACACACTGTGCAGGGACCGCCCTGTCAGATATCCGCTCTCCCCTATGGGGGGGATCGGATGAACACGGACCGTCTGTCCGTGTTCACCCGATCCACTCTGCAGACGGATTGAAAAATAGGATTTTCCTCCGTCTGCAGAATTGGAGGATTGCGGACCCGGATGAGATCGGGTGTCAGCGGATGTTCATCCGCTGACACCCGCTATCTCATAGGGACCAATGTATGTCCCTTTTTCATCCGTAAACGAATGGATGAAAAAGCGGACATACGGTCCACATGTGTGAAAGGGGCCTTATGCGTCGTACACACGATCGTTTTTCATGCCATTTTTTTAACCGACGTTTTTCTCGTCGTTTTTTTTCATGTTTCCTCTCAAGCCTGTCTTGCATCCACACGATCATTAAAAAAAAACGCTCGAGCAAAGCGCAGTGACGTACAACACGTACGACGGCACTATAAAGGGGAAGTTCCATTCGAATGGCGCCACCCTTCATGTTAGTAAACTTTGTTGAGCGGCGATTCGCGCTTTTCAGCCTCGTGCTTTTCAGTCCGTTACAGCGTGATGAATGTGCTATCTCCATTATGAACGCTAGTTTTACCAGAACGAGCGCTCCCGTCTCATACTTGATTCTGAGCATGCGCGTTTTTTTTCCCCTCGTAAAAGCATACACACTATCGTTTTTCATGTCGTTAAAAAAAACGACATGAAAAACGACGTGAAAAAATAGAGCATGTTCAAAATTTTTAATGCCCGTTTTTCACGCCGTTAAAAATGCTCTGGAGCCTACACACGATCGGTTTTAATGGCCATTTTAAAAAATGGCATTTTTAACGGCATGAAAAACGATCGTGTGTACGCCGCATTAGGTTCTCTAAAAAACCTCTGAGGGCTTCACAGAACAGCTGTATTAATACTGAGATTAAATTACACACAGGTGGACTCTATTTATAATTATGTGACTTCTGAAGTCAATTAGTTCCACTAGATTTTAGTTAGGGGTATCAGAGTAACGGGAGCTGAATACAAATGCATGCCACACATTTCAAATATTTATTTGTAAAACATTTTTAAAACCATTTATAAATTTCCTTCCACTTCACAAATATGTGCCACTTTGTGTTGGTCTATCACATAAAAACCCAATAAAATAAATTTTAGTTTTTGGTTGTAACTAGGGATGAGCCAAACACCCCCCCCCCCCCCCCCGGTTCGGTTTGCACCAGAACATGCGAACAGGCAAAACATTTATTTGAACACGCGAGCACCGTTAAAGTCTATGGGACACGAACATGAAAAATCAAAAGTGCTCATTTTAAAGGTTAACATGCAAGTTATTGTCATAAAAAATGTTTGGGGACCTGGGTCCTGCCCCAGGAGACATGTATCAATGCAAAAAAAAAGTTTTAAAAACTGCAGTTTTTTCGGGAGCAGTGATTTTAATAATGCTTAAAGTGAAACAATAGAAGTGAAATATTCCTTTAAATTTCGTACCCGGGGGGGGGTGTATAGTATGCCTGTAAAGCAGCGCATGTTTCCCATACTTAGAACTGTCCCTGCACAAAATGTAATTTCTAAAGGAAAAAAAGTCATTTAAAACTACTGTCCAGCGCTGCAGTCTCCACTCCACTCCGCACAAAACCCCCATGACGTAAGAGGGGGCGGGGTCACCCGCCAACAGGGCCGATTCTAGGGTCACAGACGCCTGGGTGCAGAAATATTTCTGGCGCCCCCACATGGGCGTGGTCATCTTGCTAACTCCTCCCCTTTACAAATTTTTCTATGGCAACGACTCACCGAGATGCTCCCCTAAGGAGTCTTCGTTACCCTGGGATCCTCCCACAATCTCTTAACAATAAACAAAATACAGGAATAGAAACAGAGTACTCCAATGGGACCTGGAGGAGGGTCTCTCTAATGGACACAGAGAGGGCCTCTGTTAGAGTCTGTTAGAAAGAGCCCCCAGACATACTGCAGACATACTACAGTAGATGGTCAGAGAATGTGGAAATTATACAAGAGATCAATGCAGCCTCATCAGTGCCCATCAAATGTAGCTTATCAGTGCCCATAGAATGCAGCCTACTAGTGCCCATCAATTGCAGCCTTATGAGTACCCACCAATTTCAGCCTTATCAGTGTCCAAGAATTGCAGCCTACCAGTGCCCACCAACTGCAGCCTACCAGTGCCCACCAATTGCAGCCTACCAGTGTCCTTAGATAGATAACACAGAGCAGCAATCTCCTGCTGTCACGGAGCTTGGATTCAAACTCGCGGGCTCCTATGATACACATCACACTGATTCAATATCACCGCATTGGATCAGTGTGCCGTCTATTACAGGAGGCCGGTCTAGGAGTCGGAACTTTGTTACAGCGCCGCCGGGCATTTAGAAAAGTTCAGTGCGGTATGTGTGACCAGGGCTGGTGCAAGGATTTTTGTCTACACAGGCAAAGGTGTATTTTGGTCTCCCCCACTGTACTCCCACCACACCCTCCCTTCCAAAATGAAATTTCCCTTTACATCAAAGTTCCTAACATTTCTGCCTTACAATCAGGGTTCTCAGTGCCCCTCTTACATCAGAGTTCACAGATCGCAGTAAAGGGCCAATCACAGCGGCCCTTTCCCATGTGATCAGCTGTGTTCAATCACCCCATCAGTACCCATCAATGCCGCCTCATCAATACCACCTATCACAATCAGTGCCCATCAGTGCAGCCACATCAGTGCCCATCAGTGAAGGAAAAAAATTACTTATTTGCTAAATTTTATAATAGAAACCAAGAAACTTTTTTTTTTTAAAACATTCAGTTTTTTTTCATTCGTTTTGAAAAAAAAAAAAAAACGGTGGTATTCAAATACCACCAAAAGAAAGCTCTATTTGTGTGAAAAAAAAAAGATAACAATTTCATATGGGTACAGTGTTGCAATTTCCAGTCAAAGTGACAGCACTGAAATCTGAAAATCGGCCTGGGCAGGAAGGGGGTGTAAGTGCCCGGTATTAAAGTGGTTAATACATGTACTTTCCACAGTCCTAGAACAATAAATAATATGCATAAAACATTTTATACATAAAATTCAATAAAATCGTGCCATGATAAACTTGTGCAGATCCACTGCAAGCTGTTTGCATTGACTTCAGTGTACCATCACCAAGACAGAGCACATACCATCTGCTTACCACAAAACATGACATCTTAAACTTATGAGGTGACATGCGTTTGTCATCTGCTGAATAGGTACAGCCACTTTGCTCAAAGAGCAACACTGCAGGTAGAGTAACTTTCTCCCAAGAGTGGCCTTTCACCACTCCGTCTGCTCTGATAATAGGTATAGGTACTCCGTACGCAGCTCCATCTGGTCTGGTAGGTACCCCCACATGCCCAGTCTGGTATAGTTCATTACCTGGACAATTAAACAATTTGTCGCTTTATCCTAGTAAAATTTGATGTCGGTACATTACTTTTAATGAAGCAGCGCAGAATGCCCTGGTATTGCACTATAGTGTGCTTTATCAGATTTAGTGTGAACGGGGGGCTAAGACGGAGGTAAATTTTTTGGTAAGCAGATGGTATGTCTTGGTAATGGTACCACGCTGATCCCACTCCTGTGCTTGCTGGTACCTCCCCCTGGTCTTACTCGGCTCATCCCCCTCATCCCACATGCCACCAGTTCAGCTGCGATTGTCATCTTTGTGCTGGACTGGTGGATGGGAACCGTTGTTAATTGCAGGGGGCTGGAGCCTACTGCCTGGAGGGAGAGAAGCAGTGGAAAAAAGGCAGTCTTATGCCCTTTACTTGTGAGGGAGGAGGAGTAGCAGCCGGAAGAGCAGATGCAGAGGCGTAACTATAACCTTCAGGGCCCCAGTGCAAGAAACCATGAAGGGCCCCTGAACCGTAATATGAAGGGGGGGAAGTGTGACAGGGTATTTTGACAGGAGGGGGCAGTGTGACAAAAGAAGGGTATCTGGAAAGTGTGACCGGAGGGGGGAGTGTGAAAGAAGGGGGACAGTGTGATAAGAAGGAGCAGTATAATGGGGGCAGTGTGACAGGAGGTGGCAGTAGGACAGGGGGATATTGTGACAAGAGGGGGGCAGTGTGACAGGAAAAGGATACCTGGAAAGTATGACAGGAGGGGTCAGTGTAATGAGGGATCACTGTGAAAGGAGGGGGCTGTGTAACAAGAGGGGACAGTATGACAGCAGGGGGGTAAATATGACTGAAGGGGGCAGTGTGACGAGGGAGCAGAATGATGGAGGGGCAGTGTTACAGGAGTTGGGCAGTATGACAGGGGGGTATTATGCCAAGGGGACAGGGGGTATTGTGCCAAGGGGACAGTGTGACAGGTGGGGGGGCCAATGTCACAGGTTGAGGGGGGCAGTGTCACAGGTGGGGGAGGCCAGTGTCACAGGTGGGGGGGAGCGTGTGACAGGTAAGGGGGGAAATGGGGCGGACCTAACTTACCTCCTCTTTCCTCCTTGTACGGACACAGCGGGCGCCGGGCGGGGGATGTGGACACTGCTGCGGACGGGTCAGTGGGCGGCGGAGGTGGGGGGCAATGAATGAGGTCACGGTGCCCTCGCTGACATGCGCTCGTGGCCGATACACCCGCGCTCAGCACAAGTGCAGCTGCTGCGGGAAAGCACAATCATACCAACTCGATGGTATCACACTCGGGACCAACGGTGCTCCTGACACTTTGGCGCCCCCTCCCCTCTGGCGCCTGGGTTCAGAGCACCCCGTGCACCTGGTCTCGGATCGGTCCTGCCCGCCAACATCATTGGGTATTCCCCGCTTGCGGGGGAAAAAACCCAATGATGTCGGCGGGTGACCTCGCCCCCTCTTACGTCATGGGGGTTTCGTGTGTAGTGGAGACTGCAGCACTGGACATCGGATCACCGCGGGACATAGAGAACAACGCTGGACAGACTGGATTACATCGCTGGAATGTTTTTTTGAGTTTTTATTTTTAATAAAGGACTTATTCCAACTGTGTCTGTGTGTTTTTTTATTTTTTTTACACTTTCTTTGTGAAATGGTAGGGGTACAATGTACCCTGTTACCAATTCACATGGGGGGGGCGGAATCTGGGGGACTTTATCCAATCATGGCTCATTCCCGCCCCACAGTATGAAAGTATTCTTTCAATGGCAGCCATTTTCAGTGTGATTTTGGCGTGGAGAGAGATAGAACAGGGCTCTGTTCAGTGCTATTAGTTAGTTAGTGTGCTGTGCTATACTGTGCTATTTTGATTGATTGATTTATTATTTATGAAGCGCCAAATACAGTTCATGAACTGCGCCTAAGCGCTAGATAGACCAGATACATATACTGACCTTCAAAAATGAGCATAACAAATATCACATACAAAATAAATTGACAATAAATAACGACAGAGGGAAAAATAAATAAAAATAAAAGAAACAGAGTAACAGTCCACATTTAGATTAGTAGCAACAAGTCAGGGCGGGCTGGATAGTAATAGGTAGCAAACGTCCCTTATCCATATACGTTGGAAAGTAAATGAGTCTTCAGCACCTTACGAAAGTAAGTTAGCAAATTGATTTTTTGCATATTCTCAGGAAGATTATTCCATAAATATACACCAAAGACTTGGAGAGTTTTTCCACCAGCTGCTGCAAAATGATATGGTTTAGTCATAAGGCGGTTTTGATTCGCTGAGCGTAAAGATCTTGTGGGAGTATAGTGGGAAACTATACTAGATAAGTAAATAGGACCTTGACTCCAGTATGCCTTAAAAACAAAGCAGAGGGCCTTGAATTCGGCCCTTTTAGCAATGGGTAGCCAGTGAAGCTCTTGAAGAGAGCTTGTAACTAGAGTTGAGCGGACACTTGGATGTTCGGGTTCGACAGGTTCGGCTGAACTTCGCAAAAAAGTTCGAGTTCGGGACCCGAACTTGACCCCGAACCCCATTGAAGTCAATGGGGACCCGAACTTTTGAGGACTAAAATGTCTCTTAAAAAAGTAATGGAAAGGGCTAGAGGGCTGCAAAATGCAGCAACATGTTGTTAAGAGCATGGCAAGTGCGCTGAAAACAAATGTGGATAGGGAAATAACTTAAAATAACATAAAATACATGAAAATAAAAAATAATCTTGACCTAGGAGGACGAGGTCCATATGGAGTAGGAGGTTGAGGTGGCGGTGGATGTGGCGGTGTAGGTGGAAGCGGCGGTGGAGGAGGACGAGGTAGCTAACACTGGTTTTTGTTTTTAATTTTATTTATTTTTAAATTAGAGTACACCCCAAAAGAGTGAGAAAGATCAAAAATACAACAATGGCTGGGTAAGGCCGATATACATGTCTATTCTGCACAAGGTACGGACAAGTCCTGTGGGATTCATGCCTGGTTCATTTTAATGAACGTGAGCTTGTCCACATTGGCTCTGGACAGGTGGCTGCGCTTGTCTGTGATAACGCCCCCTGCCGTGCTAAATACACGTTCAGATAATTTACTGGCTGCAGGGCAGGCCAGCACCTCCAAGGCGTAAAGGGCAAGCTCAGGCCATGTGCCCAATTTTGAGACCCAGAAGTTGAAGGGGGCAGACCCGTCATTCAGTACGTGTAGGCGTGTGCACACATACTGCCCCACCATGTTGGTGAAATGCTGCCTCCTGCTAAGACGTTCCATCTCAGCTGGTGGTGCTGGTTGTTGTGGTGTGCTGACAAAGCTTTTCCACATTTCAGCAATGCCAACCCTGACTTCTGAGGTGCTGGCGGTACCCCGGCTGCGTTGGCGATCTCTTCCTCTTCCTCTGCCTTCGTCTTGTGCTTCCACCGTACCCCCGCTGTCAGGTGGGAATGCCACCAGCAGCGCGTCTACCAGTGTGCGCTTGTACTCGCGCATCTTACGATCACGCTCCAGTGAGGGAATTAAGGACGGTACGTTGTCCTTGTAACAGGGATCCAGCAGCGTGGCCACCCAGTAATCAGCACCAGTTAGAATGTGGGCAACTCGGCGGTCATTGCGGAGACACTGCAGCATGTAATCGCTCATGTGTGCCAGGCTGCCCAGAGGCAACGAAAAGCTGTCCTCTGTGGGGGGTGTATCATCTGTGTCCTCTGTATCCCCCCAGCCATGCACCAGTGATGGCCATGAACTAGTCTGGGTGCCACCCTGCTGTGAACATGGTTCCTCCTCCTCCATCTCCTCCTCCTCATCCTCCACCTCGTCATCCTCCAGAACTGTGCCCTTGCTGGACAATAGTGTACCTGGCGTTTGTTGGTGCAGGAACCCACCCTCTGAGCCACTTGTGAATGACTGCCCTGAAAGCCTTGGAAATGATCCCTCTTCCTCCTCCTCCTCCTCCTGTGCCACATCCTCTTCCATCATCGCCCGAAGCGTATTTTCAAGGAGGCATAGAACTGGGATAGTAACGCTGAGAACGGCGTCATCGGCACTGGCCATGTTGGTGGAGTACTCGAAACAGCGCAACAAGGCACACAGGTCTCGCATGGAGGCCCAGTTATTGGTGGTGAAGTGGTGCTGTCCCGCAGAGCGACTCACGCGTGCATGCTGCAGCTGAAACTCCACTATCGCCTGCTGCTGCTCGCACAGTCTGGCCAGCATGTGCAAGGTGGAGTTCCACCTTGTGGGCACGTCACATATGAGGCGATGAGCGGGAAGGCCGAAGTTACGATGCAGCGCTGACAGGCGAGCAGCAGCAGGGTGAGAATGCCGAAAGTGCGCACAGACGGTCCGCACTTTCTGCAGCAGCTCTGGCATATCGGGTCATTTTTAAGGAACCTCTGCACCACCAAATTCAGCACATGCGCCAGGCAAGGGATGTGGGTCAAACCGGCTAGGCCCAGAACTGCTACGAGATTTCGCCAATTATCGCACACCACCAGGCCGGGCTTGAGGCTCACTGCCACCAACCACTCATCGGTCTGTTGTTCCATGTCCCTCCACAACTCCTGTGTGGTGTGGGGGTTTTCTCCCAAACAGGAAAGTTTTAAAACTGCCTGCTGTCGTTTACCCCTGGCTGTGCTGAAGTTGGTGGTGAAGGTGTTACGCTGACCGGATGAGGAGGCGAAGTAGGAGGAGTTAGCAACAGGAGGCAAACTGAAGCGCCCTGCAATCCTCGGTGGTGGAAGGACATGCGCCAAACTGCTATCCGCCTCAGGCCCAGCCGCCACTGCATTTACCCAGTGTGCTGTTAGGGAGATATAACGTCCCTGACTTTGCTTACTGGTCCACGTATCCGTAGTTAGGTGGACCTTGCCACAGTTGTTGTTGCGCAGTGCACACCTGATTGTCCCCCACTTGGTTGTGCAGGGAAGGGATGGCTCGCCTGGAAAGGTAGTGGCGGCTGGGCACGACGTACTGTGGGACAGCCAATGCCATCAGGCTTTTAAAAAACTCTGCGTCTCCACCAGACGGAATGACAGCATTTCAAAGGCCAGGAATTTTAAAATGCTGGCATTCAGGGCCAGGGATCGCGGGTGGGTAGGGGGGTACTTCCTCTTCTGCTCCAGTGTTTGGGAGATAGAGAGCTGAACGCTTCCATGGGACATTGTGGAGATGGTTGGTGACCTAGGTGGTAGTGTTGCTGGCAGATCCTCTGTTTGCGGGGTGGCAGGTGCCACTGTCACTACAGAGGTGGATGAAGAGGCCGAGACTGCAGCAGAAGAGGAAGCAGGAGGAGCCAGAGACCTTTCTTGTTTTTTGAGGTGTCTACTCCACTGCAGCTCGTGCTTTGCACTTAGATGACTGGTCATGCAGGTTGTGCTCAGTTTGAGAACGTTTATGCCTCGCTTCAGGCTCTGATTGCACAGCGTGCAAACCACTCGTGTCTTGTCATCAGCACATTGTCTGAAGAACTGCCACGCTAGGGAAATCCTTGGACCTGGCTTTGGTGTGCTTGGTCCCCTGCTGCGTTGGGCAGTAGCAGGCGTACTGTCTAGGGGACGGACGCTCCGCTTTTGCCCCCTGCTCCCTCTTCTGCTGTGCTGGTGGCTCTGTGCGACCACCGCCTCTTCCTCCGAACTACACAGGTCACCTGCATGACGTTGATTCCATGTGGGGTCGAGGACCTCATCGTCCTCCACATCATCTTCCACCCAGTCTTCACCCCTGCCCCCCTTGTTGGTCTGCACAATTGCGAAAGCAGCTGCAGTTGGCACCTGTGTTTCTTCATCATCCGAGATGTGCTACGATGGTCCTCCCATGTACTCATCTTGAAGCAGAAGAGACTGCTGCATGACTTGGGGCTCAGACTGCTTGGCTGATTTGCAAGGGGGTGAGGTGAAAGACTGTGTCACGTACCAAGTGTGACCAGAACTGTGCAGCTAGCAACAGAGGAACACCAAACACGTATAAGTGAAATATAAAGATTTATTAAAGATAAGTGAAAATAATATATATATATATATAACCACCTCCAATACCACACAGTGCACAACAACCAATACCAAACAGAACCCACAATTAATAACAGTAACAGACAAATATGTACAAGTAATGGGGAAACCAGAATCATAAACAGGGCCAGGCCGAGGTCATACACAGGGGGATCAGCAGATGGGGTAAGGATGGATCAGGACAGGGAGACAGGATCAAGCAGGGGGCAACCAGGCTGCAGAGCAGGGATCAGGGATTAGGACAGACACAACAGGTTCAGGATCAGGTTACAGGTTCAGGCTACAGGGATCAGGATACATGGATCAAGGTTCAAGCAGACAGGCTACAGGTCAGGGCACGAGGACGATACCAGGGCAGTGTGTGTATACACCTGCCGGGTATTTATAGGAATGCCTGATTAGCTTCAGGTCACACCTGATCGGAGGGAGGGCAGTCTGCTCCACACTGCCAGGATCCATCCACTGGTGGAAACCAGTACTGCGTCCAAAAGATAATACAACACCAGCAGGGAAAGATTCTCCTGACAGTTACAAACTGCCAGGAGACACCTGCTGGTGGACCACAGTACTGCAAGATAAATAATAAATGCCACCAGCGGATGGAACCTTTCCTGACAGTATCCCCCCTCAAAGGAGCGGCCTCCGGACGCTCCAACTAGCTGTTGCCAGAGAAAGTTCATGGCAATCAGCTGGGTAGTAGGCAAAGTCACATCCGGGCAGACAATCACATCAAGCTGGGCAGCAGGCAGGAACACCTCGGGCTGGGCAGCAGGCTCCGGGTCATCGAGCTGGGCAGCAGACAGGAACACTTCGGGCTGGGCAGCAGGCCCCGGGTCATCGAGCTGGGCAGCAGGCAGGAACACCTCGGGCTGGGCAGCAGGCTCCGGGTCATCGAGCTGGGCAGCAGGCAGGAACACCTCGGGCTGGACAGCAGGCTCCGGGTCATCGAGCTGGGCAGCAGGCAGGGACACTTCGGGCTGGGCAGCAGGCTCCGGATCATCAAGCTGGGCAGCAGACGGGATCATCTCAGGCTGGGCAGCAGACGGGATCATCTCAGGCTGGGCAGCAGACGGGATCATCTCAGGCTGGGCAGCAGACGGGATCATCTCAGGCTGGGCAGTAGACGACATACCCTCGAGCCAGGAAAAGGGCTCCACAACCTCGGGCCGGGAAACGGGCACCACAACCTCAAGCCGGGAAACGGGCACCACAACCTCAAGCCGGGAAACGGGCACCACAACCTCAAGCCGGGAAACGGGCACCGCAGCGGGCACCACAACCTCAGGCCGGGAAACGGGCACCACAACCACAGGCCGGGAAACGGGCACCACAACCACAGGCCGGGAAACGGGCACCGGATCTTCCGACTGGGACACTGTCATCAGGGCTTCAGTTTGGAAGGCTGGCACGGGAACTCCATGTTGGCAGGCTGGCACAGGGTCTTCAGGCTGGCAGGCTGGTACAGGGTCTTCAGGCTGGCAGGCTGGTACAGGGTCTTCAGGCTGGCAGGCTGGTACAGGGTCCTCAGGCTGGCAGGCTGGTACAGGGTCCTCAGGCTGGCAGGCTGGTACAGGGTCCTCAGGCTGGCAGGCTGGTACAGGGTCCTCAGGCTGGCAGGCTAGCTCGAGAACCGCAGACTGGAAGGCTGGCTCGAAAACCACAGGCTGGAAGGCTGGCTCGAAAACCGCAGGCTGGAAGGCTGGGTCAAGGACCACAGGCTGGAAGGCTGGCTCAAGGACTGCAGGCTGGAAGGCTGGCTCAAGGACCGCAGGCTGGCTCAAGGACCGCAGGCTGGAAGGCTGGCTCAAGGACCGCAGGCTGGAAGGCTGGCTCAAGGACCGCAGGCTGGAAGGCTGGCTCTGGGACTGCAGGCTGGAAGGCTGGCTTGAGAACTGCAGGCTGGAAGGCTGGCTTGAGAACTGCAGGCTGGAAGGCTGGCTTGAGAACTGCAGGCTGGAAGGCTGGCTTGAAGGCTGGCTCTGGGACTGCAGGCTGGAAGGCTGGTTCTGGAACTGCAGGCTGGAAGGCGGGCTCAAGGACCGCAGGCTGGAAGGCTGGCTCAAGGACTGCAGGCTGGAAGGCTGGCTCTGAAACTGCAGGCTGGAAGGCTGGCTCTGAAACTGCAGGCTGGAAGGCTGGCTCTGGAACTGCGAGCTGGAAGGCTGGCTCTGAAACTGCAGGCTGGAAGGCGGGCTCAAGGACCGCAGGCTGGAAGGCGGGCTCAAGGATTACAGGCTGGAGCAGGTTGGTGGGTGTGGAGGAAGGTGGGATTACTGGTTGGATTGTGCGGGTAGGGAAATACTTCCGCTTCTTTTTAGATTTGGTCACTGCAGGTTTGCACATAACGGGGGGAGTATATGGAAAAGATGGAATCGAGCAAATGGAAGAATATGGCAGGGATACGGGGACAGTGGCTGGAGGAGGTTCTTGTGGGCTTGCAGGCAGCTGAGAAGAGGCAGGTGGGTTGAATGCAGGATAGGTGCAGGGAGCAGAGACTGGATATTGATACCTGGTGGGAAGTAGTGTGTACTGAACTGCGACTGGGGTTGCCATGGGTGATGGAGAAATAGACTCTTGGGCAGGCAGGTGTCTGGCAGCAGAGATGTTTTTTTGTGGGCTGGCTGGGGCCGATTGCAAAATATCAGACCATGCTGAGAGTAGTGGCTGCACAAACTGCAGTTTACATTCTGCCTGTCTGACAAGGGATTGTACACAATCAACACACTCTATTATTTTCTGTTGGGAACAAGCTGTGTAATGTTCAAAAAAGTATGGGGAGCCATCCTCCAGAAGCCAAACCAAAGATACGACCTGATTAACATTAAAGGGGGGAGAAAAATCATCATGGCCCTCTGGGATACAAGGCAAAGCCAGCTCTGTGCAGATTTTAATTAAAGGTTGAACATCCCCAAACATCATACAGCCCTGATCAACCCAGGAGTGAGCTAAACGAATAATCTCTAGCAGCTGATCACTGGTCCACTCTTTCAGTGTCTGACGGAGCTATTCACCACTCTCTGACGCCAGCAGAGTATAATAAGGAATCATATCAGAGTTCATTTTAGCAGAGTAACAGAACCAAAATGGGTCCTCTGTGCCGCTACTTCTGATCATTAATGGCCCTGGTATACTGTCACGTACCAAGTGTGACCAGAACTGTGCAGCTAGCAACAGAGGAACACCAAACACGTATAAGTGAAATATAAAGATTTATTAAAGATAAGTGAAAATAATATATATATAACCACCTCCAATACCACACAGTGCACAACAACCAATACCAAACAGAACCCACAATTAATAACAGTAACAGACAAATATGTACAAGTAATGGGGAAACCAGAATCATAAACAGGGCCAGGCCGAGGTCATACACAGGGGGATCAGCAGATGGGGTAAGGATGGATCAGGACAGGGAGACAGGATCAAGCAGGGGGCAACCAGGCTGCAGAGCAGGGATTAGGACGGACACAACAGGTTCAGGATCAGGTTACAGGGATCAGGATACATGGATCATGGATCAAGGTTCAAGCAGACAGGCTACAGGTCAGGGCACGAGGACGATACCAGGGCAGTGTGTGTATACACCTGCCGGGTATTTATAGGAATGCCTGATTAGCTTCAGTTCACACCTGATCGGAGGGAGGGCAGTCTGCTCCACACTGCCAGGATCCATCCGCTGGTGGAAACCAGTACTGCGTCCAAAAGATAATACAACACCAGCAGGGAAAGATTCTCCTGACAGTTACAAACTGCCAGGAGACACCTGCTGGTGGACCACAGTACTGCAAGATAAATAATAAATGCCACCAGCGGATGGAACCTTTCCTGACAGACTGATGGACATCGGCTGCAGGTGCCAACTCTGATCTTTCAGCAAGAGACTGGGTGGGAGACAATGTGAAGGAACTGGAGGCACTGTCAGCAACCCAATCTACTATCGCTTGTACTTGTCCTGGCCTCAACATTCGTAGAGCCGCATTAGGCCCGACCAAATACCGCTGCAGGCTCTGTCGCCTACTCGCACCTGAAGAAGGTGTTTCACTTGTGCATGTAGCTGGCACAGAACGATCACGTCCTCTCCCTGCAACAGGAGCTCCACCAGCAGCACCACCACCGGGGTCACGTCCCTTATTTGACGTTCTCCTCATATTTCTCAAATTTAGGATCTTGCCCTAAATGGGTGTTTTTTGAATAGCAGAATAGAACAACAGTATCTAAAGGGTGTATCTCACACGTACAGATATTCAGGAAACACTGCAAACTATATATTTTTTGCCCTAAATTATTATTTTTTGAATAGCAGAATAGAGCAACAGTATCTAAAGGGTGTCCCAGGTACAGATATGCAGAAAACGCACGAAAATAAACATTTTTGCCCTAAATTATTATTTTTTTGAATAGCAGAATAGAAGAACAGTATCTAAAGTGTGTATCTCACACGTACATATATGCAGAAAAGGTTGCCCAAAATGTTTTTTTTGCCCTAATTTTTTTTTTTGAATAGCAGAATAAAACAACAGTATCTAAAGTGTGTATCTCACATGTACAGATATGCAGGAAACACTGCAAAATATTTTTATTGCCCTAAATGGGTGTTTTTAGAATAGCAGAATAGAGCAACAGTATCTAAAGGGTGTATCTCACACGTACAGATATGCAGAAAACGCACCAAAAAAAAAATGTTTTTGTCCTAAATTATTATTTTTTTGAATAGCAGAATAGGAGAACAGTATCTAAAGTGTGTATCTCACACATACAGATATGCAGAAAATGTTGGCAAAAACATTTTTTGTCCTAAAGTTTTTATTTTTTGAATAGCAGAATAAAACAGTATCTAAAGTGTGTATCTCACAGTAACATATGCAGTGCTGGTGCACTGAGCTTGCATAAAATGCCCGCCGACGCCAACCTAACTAACAGATGGATAAAAGTTATCTTTTCTCTGGCACTGGGCTCAGGGCAGGGTAAAAAGATTGTGCACTGCACCCACACAACAAAATCAAAGTAGATCGCTGAGTAATTTGATTTCTGAATCAGGACTATCTAATTCTCTCCCTCAAAGCAGCAGCAGCAACCTTTCCCTACATTATCTAAAGCAGAGTGACGTGCTGTGGTATGTGCCTCTAGCTTATATAGAGGCTGGGTCACATGCTGCACTGGCCAATGATAGCCATGCCATTAGTAGGCATGGCTGTGATGGCTTCTAAGGGCACACGAGTTAAACAAATGTTGATTGGCTGCCCTGCAGCTTTTTAAAATGCGCCATTACATTGCCGAACACCGAACTTGAACCCAAACATACAGTAAATTGTTCGGGTTCGGGTCCGGGTACCAAAAACCCAAAAGTCCGGTACGAACCCGAACTTTACAGTAGGGTTCGCTCAACCCTACTTGTAACGTGTTCTCTGTAATTTAGTCCTTTAATCAGGCGAGCGGCCTGATTTTGAACTAGCTGCAGCTTAGCAATCCATTTCTTTGGGAGATTTAATAAGAAAACATTTATTTTGTTTCAATTGTCAGTGTCAGTGTAGAATATTAGTTTAGTGTCAGACTAGGGATAGTGTGAGTGTAGTGAGGAGGACCATCATTCAGCTTTGCATAGTGTGCAGCTAGAATAGGGACAGCTCAGATAGTTTCACTGTAGTGTAGTGAGACCGTGTCATTTATACATACATTAGTGTAGAGTAGGGACAGCTCAGATAGTTTCACTGTAGTGTAGTGAGACCGTGTCATTTATACATACATTAGTGTAGAGTAGAGACAGCTCAGATAGTTTCACTGTAGTGTAGTGTAGTGAGACCGTGTCAGTAATCTTGACATTAGTGTATAGCTAGAGTAGGGACAGTTCAGATAGCGTCAGTGTAGTGACGCTTGAACACCGTCTATTTGATTGCGTTACTGCCAGTTTAACGCCATATTGTTTTGCGTGCATTACTGCCAGTTTAACGCCATATAGTACTGTGTGCGTTACTGCCAGTTTGGCGCATTATATTGCAGTATATTATATTTGTATCCGTGGAGTGTGTCTGTAGTGTGAGTACTCAAATTAAAGGGCACCAAACGCCTCTTTACATTGATTAAAGTGCATCCACATACAGATTTCAACTTCTCCTTTACATTTGCTTATAAGCACCGCCCCCTCCCTCTAAATAATGTCTGGGAGGACAACAAGGAGAGGCAGACATTCCCTTGGCACTGTAAGGGGGCCAGCAACAAATGTGTCCACAGGCAAAGGTGGACGTGGTGGTCAGTCCTCAGGCAGGGCATCATTTCCCCTGTTTAGTGAGTTTGCCCATGCTATCCAGTCACAGCATGCAGAGGAGGTGGTTGACTGGCTTACTAAACCTTCCTCATCCTCTGTCACACAAGCAGAGACAAGTGTGCAGTCCCCTGCAGTTGCCAGAGTGGATAAACCTGCCTCTTTGTCCACATCTATTCCTGCCATAGCCCTAACATCAGCCATTGAGGAGTCAGCTGAGTTATTTGACCACAGCATCAGCCACTTTCCCCTTGATGATGCCCAGCCATTGCTGGATTCAGATGCTGGTTCTGAGGTTGAGGATGACAGAAACATGAGCCTAGAGAGAGGGAGGAACACTGGTAGACAAATTGGCATTCATGTTCCCCAAGCCGCAGCGTTTTGCCAAGTTGTCTCCAGTGGTAATGATGAAGATGGAGGAGATGGAGATGATGATGATGATGATGATGATGAGGTCACTGATGCGACTTGGGTACCAGATAGAGCAGAGGAGGAAACTGAAGGTGAGGCGGCATAACCCCAAGGAGGTCGACATCAAGAAAGAGTAGAAAGCAGCCACCCTATTCCATCACGTTCTGTAGCTGTTATCTCCCGGCCAACTCCCCACAGCTCAGCTGTCTGGGCCTTTTTCAGCACATCTGCAGCAGATCGCACTGTTGCTATCTGCAAACTGTGTCACAGTCACATCAAACGTGGCAAAAACACCAACCATTTGGGTACCACATGCCTAACAAGGCATTTAACGTCCAACCACTCAGCCCGTTGGCAAGAGCACTAAAAGCCACACAAAAGGGGCACAAATCTGTCCCTCCTCCTCCTTACCCACTTCAGTCTGCCCCTGCAATACCGAGTCATTACCTTTCAGCAGCCTCCACTGACAGGTGTGATGGTACATCACAGGGTATCCAAGGTCCTAGCAGCTCATCTGCCAGCACTAGTATCTGTAGACTGTAGCTGGCATATTTCTCTGCCCCATCTTCTGCAGCGGGAAAAAAATACAGTCCCTGCCACCCACATGCCCAGCGCTTGAATGCAAGCTTGTCAAAGCTGTTGGCTTTCCAACTTCTGCCTTTCAGCCTGGTGGATTCTGCCCCCTTCCGTGAATTCGCACAATGTGCTGTACCACAATGACAGGTTCCCAGTCCCTACTACTTTTCACGTAAGGCCGTTCCATCTCTCTAACATCACGTGGAAGGGAATGTTCTGGCATCATTGGGCAAGGCAGTCAGCTGTAAAATCCACCATACTGCTGACACGTGGTCCAGCAAGCATGGGCAGGGACGATATATTTTGTTCACAGCACACTGGGTAACGCTGCTTGCAACTCAAAAGAATGCAGGACAGGGCTCAGTGCTGCAGCTTGTTGTGCCCCCACATCTCCATACAATTGGTGGTGATGATACCAGACCTGTGAGCTCTACCCCCTCCTCCTCCTCCTCCGCCACCTCCATGCCCTCCTCTGCAGAATTGTCCTATGAACATCAGGTACCCCCTAAGCGTTCAAAGGGCTTTTCCCAGAGTCAGGCTAAAAAGGTGCCATGCAGTGCTTTAGCTGGTGTGTTTAGGGGACAGGAAGCACACCAGAGCAGAGATTCTTGCAGCTTTGCAAGGACAGGCCCAGAGGTGGTTCACACCACGTCAGCTGGAGCCAGGAATGGTGGTGTCCGATAATGGCTCAAACCTCCTGTCCGCCCTTAGACAGGGAAAGTTGACACATGTGCCATGCCTGGCACATGTCCTCAATTTGGTGGTGCAGCGTTTCCTAAGTACGTACCCAGGATTGCAAGATGTACTAAAGCAGACCAGAAGAGTCTGTAGCCATTTCAGGCGGTCATACACAGCCAGTGCTGTGTATGCTCAGTTGGCAGAAATTCAGCGGGAATTCCACCTGCCCGTAAACCGCCTGATTTGTGATGTGCCCACCAGGTGGAACTCAACTTTGGGAATGCTGCAGCGGCTATACATGCAGCAGAGGGTCGTCAACGAGTACTTGTGTCAGTACGGCACGATGACAGGCTCAGGCCGCCTCGGCTTTTTTTCCCCACGCCAATGGCTGATCATTAAGGATGCATGCACTGTATTGTCACCATTTGAGGAGGCCACAAGGATGGTAAACAGTGACAGTGCATGCATCAGTGACACAATCCCTAGTGTGTTCCTGCTGGAGCACACTCTGCATGGCATTATAGACAGGGCACTGGAGGCAGAGCAGCAGAAGGAAGAGGAGGACTTCCTTTCCTCTCAAGGCCCACTTTATCCAGAGACCATCATTCCTATGTCACAGAACACACAGGAGGAGAGAGGGGAGGAGGATGAGGAGGAGGATTCTGGAACTTTCATAGGCTTTGAAGAAGAGGAAGACATGCGTCAATCTGTAAGCGATGGCTTTCCAACCCCAGAACCCTTGGGAGTAGTACGTGGCTGGGAGGAGGAAGTTCCAGATGCTGTCATCCTGAGTGACCCTGAGGAGTCTGCTTCTCAAGCCTCTGCAAATTTGAGGCGCATGGGCAACCTCATGCTTCAAAGCCTGAGAAAGGACCCAAGAATGCGTGGCATAAAGGAGAAGGATGATTACTGGTTGGCAACCCTCCTTGACCACCGTTATAAGGGGAAGGTCTCTGAACTCATCCCGTCCCCACAAAGAGTGTAGAGGATAAAATCTCTTGAGGACACATTAAAGAGGATTTTATTGAACATTTTTCCTGACTCTAGCAGGTTACAGTGTGGTGGAAAACGTCGTTTTGAGTCTTCCGTTGGTCAAGAAAGGAGCGTTGGAGAAGGCGTCCGCCTAAGTGAGGCATTTCGGATTTTTTTTAGTCCTCGCCACCCAGGGCTGACAGCTTCCACATCCCATCGGCAGCGTCTGCATCACATGGTGGACGATTACCTCGGGGCCAAATCAGAAATGGAGAGCTTTCCAGCTGATGATCCACTGGCTTACTGGGTCATAAGATTAGACCACTGGCCAGAACTTGCCCAGTATGCTATTGAGTTGTTGAGCTGCCCTGCATCCAGTGTGCTTTTAGAACGGGCATTCAGATCATAAAACGTGTCTGTCCACAGACTCCGGGGACCGTTTGACTTTTATAAAAATGAATCAGTCCTGGATTACCAGCTATGAAGCCCCTGATGCCGATGTCACTGATTAAGTCTTTTTGGGATGTGGAATCTTTGCAGGACTTCGAGGCTGCCTAGCTTTGAGGGTGTCCAATCATTTCATCTGGAAGAATGTTTTTAGTATAGGTTTCATGGGCACAATTAACACCCAAAGACCAATTTTTAAGCCCCTGTTTGACAGGTGCATATCATTGCAATTTTATACAGCAGGGCAAATACTTGCTTACATCAAGATTATCTCTATAGGGTTACGGTGGGAAGGCGCCACGACACCCAAAGACCAATTTTTCAGCACCTGTTTGACAGGTGCATATCATTGCAATTTTTTACAGCAAGCCAAATTCTTGCTTACATCAAGAGTAACTCTATAGGGTTACGGTGGGAAGCCACCACAGACACCCAAAGACCAATTTTTCTGCACCTGTCTGACAGGTGCATATCATTGCATTTTTTTTAAAGCAAGGCAAATTCTTGCTTACATCAAGATTATCTCTATAAGGTTACGGTGGGAAGGCGCCACGACACCCAAAGACCAATTTTAACACACCCGTTACTTCTATCCAAAGTCAAAGTGACACCAGAATGTATCCAAAAAATCTCTAATCTTGTTCCCAGTGCACTATATTGTGGCATCATCATACACACTGGCTCCCCAGCTGTTGCTGAGCAAAATAAAGGCAGCTTGCAGGAAAAATGACATTCAATTATTGCTGCAGCAGATTCTACACATGGTATAGATCTGCCACTTTACAGTTAGACAAAGGGGACCCCCCAGGCACTTTATTGGAAGGAGTTTTTTATTTTTAGGCTTTCACTTTAAAAATCAAAAAATAACTGCTCATTTAAAAATGACGTTTTTCACCCAAAAAATTGTTTTATTGATACATGTCCCCCAGGTCAGGACCCGGACCCCTATAACCATTGTATGCCCAATTACTTGCATTTAAGCCTTCAAAATAGGCACTTTTGATATTTGATGTTCGGGTCCCATTGACTTTAATGGGGTTCGTTATCCGGGTCCAAAATTTTGCCGTGTTCGAAAGTTCGTGTGCGAACCAAACAGGGGTCCGTTCGGCCCATCCCTACTCTTCAGGCTCTTGTTTGTTTCCTAGAGACTGTCCTATCACAGACACACGCTTTGTCCATACAGCTAGCACTCCCTTGCTGCTCTGGCTCCCACCTCTCTCCTAGGTGGATCCCTCCTGACTCCTGACCTCCTGTCTCTCTCTAAAAAATCTCCAGATTCCAGGTTCCAAAATAGACTTTACAAAACAATGAGGTGCCCCTCAACCTGCCTGGTTGAGAATTTTGGGTTATAACCTCTTTCTGAACCCTGGCATATATGTATATATTTAAGTTGAGGTGTTTTGTAGCTCAATGCAGCAAATGGTCTGAGCACTGACTGGCTGACCCCCCCCCCCCCCACCCTTTAAAGCCCTGCAGCAATGCTGGCAGCACTCATACGTCTATTTCCCAAAGACAACCTCTGGATATGATGCTGAGCACGTGCACTCAACTTCTTTGGTCGTCAATGGCGAGGCCTGTTCTGAGTGGAACCTGTCCTGTTAAACTGCTGTATGGTCTTGGCCATTGTGCTGCAGCTCAGTTTCTTGGGAATCTTCTTATAGCCTAGCCCATCTTTATGTAGAGCAACAATTCTTTTTTTCAGATCCTCAGAGAGTTCTTTGCCATGAGGTGTCATGTTGAACTTTCAGTGACCAGTATGAGAGAGTGAGAGCGATAACACCAAATGTAACACACCTGCTCCCCATTCACACCTGAGACCTTGTAATACTAATGAGTCACATGACACCGGGGAGGGTAAATGGCTAATTGGGCCCAATTTTGACATTTTCACTTAGGGGTGTACTCACTTTTGTTGCCAGCGGTTAAAACATTAATGGCTGTGTGTTGAGTTATTTTGAGGGCACAGCAAATGTACACTGTTATACCATCTGTACACTCACTACTTTACATTGTAGCAGAGTGTCATTTCTTCAATGTTGTCACATGAAAGGATATGGGGGTTTGTGAGATACTGTGTGTATATATATATATATATATATATATATATATATAATATACACACACACACACACACATTTATACAGTATATATACACCTGTATTTACATTTTTTGGTTTACTTATTGGGCTTAAATATACTTTTAAAATGGAAATGAAAAAAACAAATCACTCTAAATACAATGTTATGCCTAAAACAAATATCTATGATATTGAAGTTCACTTCATAACATCTCTCTTGGCAGTGATAATCTCTACACAGAATATGTGCCTGATTTTCATTATATAGTAATAATCATTTCTAAAAAACAGTTTTCTAGGCTGTATAATTAAAAAGCGGTAACTGGAAATGCTATGTTCATCACACAGTCTACGTGCAATCTACTGGGACTTTTACAAGTATTATATATAGCTTATCATGCATTGTGGTTTTGCCTGCATGCATAGCAGGGGTAATACGGCCACACTCATGTTTTTAAATGGTCCTTGAAATAAATCTGTATTTAAAAACTTCCACCCAGAACAAGATTTTAAAGATAACTGTGGGAATATTCAGACCGTGTTACATTAGAGCTAGACTGTTTTGCTTAGGTCCTCAAAATATGCACACATGCTGACTTAGTCACTATGACAATCGGAATTGTGTGAAAGGGTAACCAAACTCAAGAATGAAAATATTACACATTGCAGTTTACCAGCCTATATACTGGTGGCGGCAAGACTAAGAACATTTTCAGCAAGTACAGAAAATGCAAGTTGATCTTGTCAGAAATGCTATGTCCTTGTGGCATCGTCGATGTGTTAGGCTCTGGATAAGTCTGCAAGCATGTTAAGTATTCGTTCTGAGACTTTAAGAAGTACTGGGTCAATGGAAATATGTGTATGTGAATAAATCTAAAAAGGAGAAATTGCTTAGTTACTGTACACATTGATTTCTATACGCAGAATGTCTATCCCATGCATCGCACAAAGCCTTTGCAGATTCAGAAGATCATTATCTGTTTTTACTTGCTAGGCCTGATCAGCACAGAGATGGTAATTCTTATGCCGCGTACACACGATTGGAATTTCCGACAACAAAAGCGTGTTTTTTTTTCCAACGGATGTTGGCTCAAACTTGTCTTGCATACACACGGTCGCACAAATGTTGCTTGGAAATTCCGAACATCAAGAACGCAGACACATACGACACTACGACGAGTAGTACAATGATTCCGAGGATGCGTCAAATTGATTTCGAGCATGCCTAGGATTTTTGTGCGTCGGAATTGGATACACACGATCGGAATTTCCGACAAGAACTTTTGTTGTCGGAAAAATTGAGAACCTGCTCTCAAAACATTTGTTGTCGGAAATTTCGACAGCAAATATCCGATGGAGCCTACACACGGTCGGAATATCCGACCAAAAGCTCACATCGAACATTTGTTGTCGGAAATGCCGATCGTGTGTATGCGGCATTACAGATATGTAAAGAGCTACTAGCCAAAGAAAATCAGATACAGTAGTTCACAACTTGAAAAAGGGAAATCCACTAATCACCAATGTAGGGGGGTACTTTTCCACTGACTAGTAATGCAAGGTGGCTCCTGTCTACTGTCCACCAATAAAAAAGTAATTGCTCCACTGACCATTGATATTACAGAGCACTTCACCACTGACCACCAATGTAGGAAGGATCTTTTCACCAACAAAATGGGAAATCTCTCCACTAATCACCAATGTAAAGGGACATTACACTGACCACCAATGTAATGACTATTGCAATGATCACCGAATTAACCGTTTGATGACCTTGTCACGAGGATATACGTCGGTAGAATGGCACGGCTTGCCAAAGTGACGTATATATATGTCGGTGTCTATCGATCGAATCACAGAGCTGCAGAACGGGGAGAGGACAGTGTAAACAAGGCCTCTCCCTGTTCTGCCTAGTGACACAACACTGATCGTCCGATCCTGATCATCGGGAGCAGCGATCAGTGACGTGTCACAGTAAGCCACACCCCCTAACAGTTAGAATCACTCCCTAGGACACACTTAACCCCTTCCTAGCCCCCTAGTGGTAAACCCCTTCACTGCCAGTCACATTTATACAGTAATCAGTGCATTTTTATAGCACTGATTGCTGTATAAATGTGAATGGTCCCAAAATAGCGTCAAAAGTGTCCAATATGTCTACCATAATGTCGCAGTCACGATAAAAATCACTGACCGTCCGCCATTACTAGTAAAAAAAAATATTAATAAAAATGCCATAAAACTATCCCCTATTTTGTAGACGCTATAACTTTTGTGCAAACCAATCAATATACGCTTATTGAGATTTTTTTAACCAAAAATATGTAGAAGAATACGTATCGGCCTAAACTGAGGAAAAAAATATATTTTTTGGGCATATTTATTATAGCAAAAAGTAAAAAATATTGCTTTTTTTTTCAAAATTGTCGCTCTATTTTTGTTTATAGCGCAAAAAATAAAAAAAGGTGATCAAATACCCCAAAAGAAAGCTTTATTTATGGGAAAAAAAGGACATCAGTTTTGTTTGGAAGCCAAGTCGCACGACCGCGCAATTGTCAGTTAAGGCGACGCAGTGCCGAGTCGCAAAAAGTGGCCCGGTCATTTGGCAGCCAAATTGTCCGGGGCTGAAGTGGTTAAAGAGACACTTTGCCACTGATTACCAATGTTTTGTTAGTCTGGCTGCTTCTAACTTTTACCTGTGCTAAAAAATTGATTCATTTCCTAAGGCCTGTCACAAGTTCAGGAAATTTACAATGAACAGAGGAAGAAAAAGGTGCCTAAAGCCTCGTACACACGACCGAGTTTCTCGTCCAAAACCGGCAAGAAAAGTGCCGCGTGAGCTTTTTTGTCGAGAAAACCGTTCGTGTGTATGGTTTTACGACGAGAAAATTGCCGTGAATCTCGACGAGAAAATAGAGAACCTGCTCTCTATTTTCTCGTCAGGATTCCAGATTTCCTCGTCGTGTTTCTCGTCGGCCTGTTTTGTGACGAGAAAATGGTTTGTGTGTATGCTTTTACGACTCTTCCAAAAGCGCGCATGCTCACAAGCAACTATGAGACGGGAGCGCATCTTCTGGTAAAACAAGCCTTCGTAATGGAGATAGCACATTCGTCACGCTCCAAATTTTTGCATCGTTTAAATGTTGTGCATTGAAATCTTCGTTAGAATGTTACATTAATCCAAACGAATGAACTTCTTTTGCTGCTGATATTCACACAGAGTTATGACTATCTTTTTTTAACCTTTTTCATGCTGCTCTTAAGAAGATTTATGTGTATTATATCGTGCAAGTTTTTAGGAATATTTAAAAATTTTATATTTTTCAAACTGATGTTAATTGTAATTTAGCAATGTTTTGGTAGTGATCTCCCATTGAATCTTTTAATATATATTATTTAAATTTTACACCCTTTTTTGGGAAATACGATTTTGTTATTTTTTTGGGGGGTTGGTATCTGTCCCTTTTTTTGTAAGTCAAATGTATCTGCTTACTCCAAAGCTAGATTTTACATTTTTACAAATACACATAGTCAAGTATGAACTTAAAGAAAAATAACATTTATTCATGTTTGAACTAAAATAAAGAGAAGGCAGCGCTGGAGAAGCTGCTGCCATTTGTGCATCCCAGGGACCCCAGAGCACACAGCAACCCTGTGTGGACACTAAAATTGGGAGCTTGAGAAGGCCAACATTTCTGAGCACAATCTGATGCTGGTCTCCCAGAGGTCAGGAACAGCAGCAGGTGATATATATGTCCCAAGTGTGTGGTACTACAACAGGCTGCCTTCTGTCCGACCACAATGAAGCAAGGCCATCACTTCCTCGTCTTCCTGGCAACCTTCCCTGCAACCTTTCCTGAAGCCTTCCCTGCAGCCTTCCTTCTTCGTTTGGCTGGAGGCTGGGCCACTGGAGGGGTACTCCTGTCAGGAGGAGGAGGAGGTGGAGGAGAAGGGGGTGGCGCAGAAGAACAAGGTGGAGGTGGAGGAGAAGGGGGTGGGGCGGAAGAACAAGGTGGAGGTGGAGGAGAAGGGGGTGGGGCGGAAGAACAAGGTGGAGGTGGAGGAGAAGGGGGTGGGGCGGAAGAACAAGGTGGAGGTGGAGGAGAAGGGGGTGGGGCGGAAGAACAAGGTGGAGGTGGAGGAGAAGGGGGTGGGGCGGAAGAACAAGGTGAAGGTGGTGGAGAAGGGGGTGGGGCAGAAGAAGAATGTGGAGGTGGAGGAGGAGGTTGAGGTTGGGACAGTTGTGCCACCTCACAAATGGCGGTATTGGGGGTAATTTTTCCCATCACCCCCTTGTTGAGCAAGGTGATGAGCAGGGGCTCGCATAGGAGGCATTGCTCCATGCTCATCACCTTGAACTTTGCCTCCACTAGGCCGGCAATGGCCTCTTCAGGGGATGTGGGCTCTTTGAGGGTGGCATGGGCCTCTTTAATAAGGGCCATTGCTGCCTCACTGGTGGTCCTGTCCCTCCTGCCTCTTTTGGGAAGCCGGATGGGAGGCACCTGGGATCTGGTGCTTCTCCTTTGCCCTGCCACCTCCTGGCTGCCACTGGGCCCTGCCACCTCCTGGCTGCCACTGGGCCCTGCCACCTCCTGGCTCACAGTGGGCCCTGCCACCTCCTGGCTCACAGTGGGCCCTGCCTCCTCCTGGCTGCCACTGGGCCCTTCCTCCTCCTGCCTGACAGTTTCCAGACCCTCCTCCTGGCTGATTTCATCCTGTGTATGAAAAAGGGTTTAATCTTTGCAGCAAACTTTATAAACATGATTGAAGCAATTAGAATGTAATTAGAATGTAAATCCAGAAATAATTTTTTCTAATTTACACCTACATCAGATTGACTATTTAGCACCCAATTAAGTGCAGACTAATGTCTCGAGATCTTGATTTCACTTGTGGAAGCCAAAATATTGTATGTTTCTCATCTTGACATATTTGGCAAACATTAATTTTATCCCAATACATTTTCATTTAATACTATACCTGGCTCCAGATGGCCAAATCAGGATCATCCAGGATGGCTGCCTCCTCTTGCTCCAGAGAAGGCTCAGGTTGGCTGCAGGGAAGTCTGGGGGGAAGAGTGGAGAGTGATGGCCTTGCCTCAATGTGGTCATCCAGGAAGGACATCCTGCTGTAGTACCACAAAATCGGGACATACACATCACCTGCTGCTGCTCCTGACCTCTGAGAAGCCAGGACCTTAGAGCGTTCAGTCCTGTAGGTGCCTCTCAAGCTCCCAATTTTAGTGTCCACTTGTTTTTCTGTGGCTGTGGGCACCTTGGTCTGCACAAATGGGAGCAGCTTCTCCAGCGCTGCTTTTCTCACCCCTCTTTTTTTGTGGATAGGGTTTTTCGTCTCCCACAGAGCCGGCAGCTCCCTTACCCGGTCAATAAATTCCGCCAGGAACTCTTTGTCACTAATAAAGACATTCATATTGTATCTGCAAGTTAAATAAATAATATATAACTAATGTGAGGCAAACAGTCTAACCTCCTTAACATCGTAGTCACCATATATATCCTACAACATTCTCCAAACAGTATAGGCCAACAATTTGGCACAGTCTCAAAATCACATACCTTCGTTCACACGTCTGTCACTTGAACTCCTCTCTCCGCACACCGAACGTACTATAGTCACATGTGTGTTTGCTATATACACACCACTCATGCGTCAAAATACGAACACATCGCTCCGCACACGTCGCCCGCCAATGACGTTCTAACTAACATCTTTTCCCCGCCCCTTCTCTTTCAGCGCGCAGACAGATATGGCGGAGTTACAGCAGGTGTCTGATAATTCCGCAACTAACGAGGAGGAGACAAGCCCGTAGACCGAGGAAACGTCACGATCAAGGAGGAGATTCAAGGCATCGAATATGTCTTTTGCAGAGATGGCGGAGATGGTGGACATCTTGCTCAAGTCTGATTATGACGCAAAGCATGGGCCGTATAGCAAACCAAATAGAAGGAAGGCCAAAATCCTCACTAAAGTCGTGAAGAGTCTGAAGACGAATTTCGGGGTGAAACGCTCAAATGAGCAGCTCAGAAAGAGGTGGTCAGACCTCAAACTGAGGGAGCCAGAGCAGTTAAGGAGCATTAAGAGAATGCTAGCAAAAAGTAAGTTTAATGTACACTTTTCTGCTATTAATCCTTTTCTAAACTGACATGTTGCTGGTTTAGTTTTTTTTTCTTATTGGACTCCCTTCCAAAATGTAATATTTTGAACTTGGTTGGGCACAGTAATCGTTCGTTACGTTACAGACACTTCGTTCGGCCACTATCCGCTGTTTTGGCTTATTTTACAGCCGCAAAAGTAATTAGACATCTGCCATTTTTTGGGAAATTTGGGGCACAAAGTTTTAGGCTAGATGATGTGTTTGTAAAGAGAATGAAATGCAAACTGTAAACTGTGTAAAGGAGAGGACACTCAGCAGCTGCTTCCACATCTGTACTTTGGAGCACTATAGTGTGGGCCACCAGACCCGCCTATTTTGGGTGTCCCACACAGGTGCATCAGAGAATTTTTGTGTTGCCTGCATGTCTAAAAAATGACAGACAAAGGTGAATACTAATATATTCTTGGTCAGAAATAATGCATTCATCTTTAACTTCCGCCCAAACACACACTTGTACCCCACTTCCAAGCAATTTAGCCTGTTTTTTTTTTTTACATAGAGAATTTCTGTGTGATAACTCTACCTTTTGTTTGATTCTCATAGGGGAGAGAAGACTGGGAGGAGGACACTCCAGGGAGCACAGGAACCCCACAGCTTCACAACAACCCCAAACTCCAAAAGACCAACAACCTAAAGATGTGGAGAAAGTTGAGGTGCAGGAAGGAGAGGTGGATGACGTTGTGGAACTGGTCACCACAACAGGTCAGTATCTGTCACCACAGCTTCAGGTAAGAGATGTAGGCCTGCAGAGTTATAATACCTTTTGTATTTTGTTTTTAGGGGATGTGAGTGTTGGGGTGAAGGATAGTACAGGTTTCTCGGCTGACAGTGCCCTCCGCCTCATCCAGCAAGTGATGGAATGTAGCACGGAACTGGACAAAATTAAAGAAAGAATTCATGTGATGGATCAAACATTTAAAGACATTCTCGATGTTTTGGGGAGAATTCAATAAGGCATCCCAACCCCCTTTTTTTTCATGTTTGTTCTTCAACTTTTAAAAAACTTTTTGACAATCAAACCAGCCAAATATTGAATCTGCACACAGTGTGTCAACATGTGCTATCTGCCATCAGGGGATATCCATGTACGTCTTTTGGGGGTGCAACCCCCTCCTCGTATCTAAAGTAGGTGAACTGAGGAAGGGGTTGCACCCCCAAAACACGTCCATTGATCACCCCTGATGGCAGATAGCACATGTTGACAATAGGGATCAGGAGTCTAAATCCCTATAGGAAAATAATCCCAATTGTGTGCATATTCAATTTTTGGCTGGGCAAGGGGTGGCAGGACCCCATATTAGGACGGGCACATAGAGACATATAGTTTGTGTAAGTGAATGTCTCAGATTGCTCCGAGGTATCCAATTTTGTAATTTTTGGAATGCAACTGTTGTTTTTGTATTTTCCTAAGAAAACAATTGCCGGTTTTTGGCCAGGCAAACAAAAAATGTAAAATAAAAAAAAAAAAGTGTGTGAATTTGCACATAGTAAAATATTTGAACACAAACAACGTGTAGCTTCTTTTTCTAATACACTCTAACCTTATTTGGTACATTTTTAAAGGTTACATAGTGAAATGGTTGGTATTTACTAAAGGAAAATACACTTGGCACTACAAATGCACTAAGACAAACTAGGAGACAGGAAACCAACAAAAGTTAGAAGTTTAAACAAGATTTTTATTTGGATCGTTAGACAGGAATCTTTAGACATAGCCTGGCATAGGAATTGTATTTGTCCCGAACCTCACGGGCATTTTGGGGGAGCAAGCCAGCAGATTCCAGGCCCGGCAGGGGATTATCAGGGGAAAGTCTAGCCTCAGGCAAAACTGAGGCCATATAGGAATTTGATTTGCGGCAAAGAAAATTGTGTAGCACACAACAGCATAATACTACATAGTTTATTTTGTAGTCCACCAAGTGTATTGAAGTCATAAAAAGGCGGAACCGGCTGGCCATTATGCCAAAGGCATTTTCAATGACTCTTCGGCCCCTGGCCAGCCGGTAATTGAACACCCTCTTCTCTGGGGTCAGGGTCCTCTGAGGAAATGGCCTCATAAGATGTGGTCCGAGCCCGAAGGCTTCATCAGCCAAAAAAACAAAGGGGAGTCCTTCAATATTCCCTGCATCCGGTGGCAATGCAAGGTCGTCACTCTGGAGACGGAGGGCAAACTCCATCTGGATGAAGGATCCCCCATCGGACATCCGGCCATTCTTCCCTACATCAACATAGAGGAATTCATACCGTGCTGACACCACCGCCATCAGCACAATGCTATGAAACCCCTTGCAATTGAAGTAGTAGGACCCAGAACGGGGTGGCGGCACGATGCGGACGTGCTTCCCGTCTATAGCACCACCGCAGTTGGGGAAGTCCCACCGCGTGGCAAACTCCGATGCCACAGTCTGCCATTCCTGTGGCGTGGAAGGAAGCTGTGGAGTCAAACAAGATGAAAAAATATTAGAATACACAAATCAAACATTACAAGTATATTCTAAGAAAATACATTAGAGGCCAACATCAAGCAAAGTCTACGTTTATTAAGGTGTTTTAAATAAGTATAATGGAAGGCTCATGTATCATATTCATCACCCCCTATGATGGTCCATTAATAAATTATAATGGGGAGGGGGGGGGTAGATGTGTTTGGACACAGGATAGCATTGCAGTGGCGGTGCGTCCAGAGTGGGCGCTGGAGCACTACCCCCTCTCTCCTGTGCCCGTCACTCAGAACAATACATAGGTTCATGCCTTGCATTAACCTATGTATTGTCTATGCCGCCCACTATTCAGGTGGATGGCCCCCTGTTAAGCGACCGACATATGAAGAACTGCGGCATTTATGGGCTTAAAATTGCATATCAGAAACAGGAAGGAAAATTGTCTTGCACATTACAGCCTGAGGGATGTAATTGGCTTCAGAAAAGTTAAATAGGGGACGCAGGGGGGGGCATTCCTTGGGTAAACACTGACAGGCTGCTCTGCCAATCATGTTCACCAAGTCTGTTTAATGGTAACATGATTGGCTGATGCAACATCAAGGGAAGGAGAAGACATCAAGGACAGAAGAAGGATGGCGCTGACCACAAGAAGGTAAGTGCAGGGCTGGGGGGGAACTGGCTGCATTGGAGGGGACAAAATGGCTGCATTAGAGGGAACAAAATGGCTGCATTGGAGGGAACAAATGGGGGCGTTTAATAGGCACCAGAGCAAAAAAGGAGGAAGTTTATTTCCTAAATTGGGGTTTGAACCCCCAAACATTTGGAGCAACAGGCGCCCCTGCTGGAAAGGTTAGTGAAGGAAAATATGCATGGAGGAGAAAAAATGGGCAATCTAAAGCTTCAAGCATGCATGAGGACAAAGGGGACATTCTCAGCATATTACAATCATGGTAATTAGGGAAGGATGAAAGAAATACAATACATTAGCATACATGTAATACATAAAATGTGATGTTAATGGAGAAAACTTACCCTAATATAGTCCTCCTGCAGGACTTGTATAATGGCAGAACAGGTGTCTGGGATTATGAGGCCCAGAGCCTGGGGGGAGATGCCTGTCGTGACCTTCAAGTCCTGCAGACTTCTCCCTGTCGCCAGATAACGTAACGTGGCGATGAGCCTCTGCTCAGCACTGATGGCTTCCCGCATAACGGTGTCCTTCCTGGTAATATAGGGGGACACCAAAGCCAACAGTTCCTGAAAAACGGGGTCAGACATCCGCAGAAAATTCCTGTAGTCCTCAGGATTATTCTCGACGATCTCCCGCAGCAGAGGCATATGGCAGAATTGGTCCCGCTGGAGCAACCAATTCTTGGTCCATGAACTCCTCCTCACACCATTCATGGACTGGTCTTGGTCCAAAACAAGCAGACCAACACCAAGCGCACGCACAGCACGAACTCGACGACGAGAACGTCCAGGCGACATGGCTAGGAAACGGTCGTCTTATCAGAACGTACAGAACAGAACGCACTTTAGAACAGCAAGGCCTATGAATAACGAACTGAAAAACAGAAACGAACAGGCAAGAACGCACTGTAAAACAGATACGACCTGCCTAGACGCCCTGAAAGTCAAGATACGAACGCACAAGCACAAACTGAACCGCAGAAAACGAACTGAAAAGTACGAAGACTGAAAAGCGCGAATCGTCTCTTCCCAAACTTTTACTTCACACGCGGTAACACGAGATCAGCAAAAGCAGCCCAAGGGGTGGCGCCAAGAAAAAAGATCTTCCCCTTTATAGTGCCGTCGTACGTGCTGGACGTGACCGCGGAGAACAACGAGGAAATTGGGAAATGTCAGTGTGTACGCATGGAAAGCTTGACGAGAAAATCGACAAGGTTAACAAGAATCTCGTCGAAAAAAACGACGTGTTTTTTACGACGAGAAACTCGGTCGTGTGTACGAGGCAGAAGACAAAGTTACCTTCAAGATCTAGAGAGATAGAGCTCTTACTTTGTAAATTTGCCAACCTAAAAACTTTTCTAGTAAATGTTGATCTTATCTCCAGCCCTCCCTCCTCCCAAGCCTCTCTTGATTTATGTGGTTATCCTTCACATTGGGAGACCAATGGGTAAATACTGAAGCTATGGAAGAACAGAGCATAGTCTGACTATATGTGCTTGCCTAGGTCTCAGATTTTCCTGATAATTTTTACAGGAAAAAATGATTTCCTATAATGGTAATAAATATAAAGACAAAAAAATATTATGTAGCAGCTTACTAGTTCATTATTATTATTACAATTTATATAGCGCCAACAGTTTACGCAGCGCTTTACAATAAAGAGGGGGACAGCACAATTACAGTACAATTCAATACAGAAGGGACAGGATGGCCCTGCTCGTAGAGCTTACCTTCTAAAGGGATACAGGTACAAAAGGTGGTACAAAAGGTAGTAGCTGCAGGGAATGATTTGATGGGGGTGTCTCGGGGACTGTTCTTAGGTGGGTGTGGGATAAGCTTCCCTGAATAAATGATCTCCTAAACGTGTGGATTGAGTTGTCCCTGCAGGGAGCGCTGTTATCTTTCTTCTTTTCCATGCCAGACTTACCAGGGCAGGGAGTTCCAGAGGATGAGAGAGGCTCTGGAGAAGTCCCGAAGGCGAGCATGGTAGGAGGTAACAAGAGAACTGGAGAGCAGGAGGTCCTGGGAGGAGCATTTTCTGCAGATGAGTTTGGTGATGTAGCTGGGGGCGATGTTGTGCATGGCCTTGTATGTTGTGGTTAGTATTTAGAATTTTATACCGTAGGGGAATCCAGTGAAGGGATTGGCAGAGAGGAGCAGCAGTCACAGATCGGTTAGTGAAGTGTATTAGTCTAGCAGCAGCATTCATAATAGACTTAAGGGTGGATAGCCTGTGTAAGGGTAGGCCATTAAGGAGAGAGTTGAAATATTCAAGGCAGGAAATAACCAAGGAGTAAATAAGTTGTTTTGAGTGTCTTTAGTCAGGAAGGGTCGAATTCTGGAGATGTTGCGGAGGTTAAGGCGGCAAGACTTAGCCAGTGATTGGATATGGGGGCTGAAGGAGAGGTCAGAGTCAAGGATTACACCCAGCACCCTGACATGTGTGGAGGGACCAATGGTTGTGCTGTTGATCTTAGTAGAAAAGTCATGGGGGGGACCAAGAAGGAGGAAATAGAATAAGCTCAGTTTTAGAAAGATTGAGTTTGAGAAAGTGGTGTGACATCCATGCCGATATGTAATTCAGTAATTTTGAGATCCATGAGGAGATTGAGGGGTGAGTTGAGGAGTGGAGAGATAGATCTGGGTGTTGTCGGCATAGAGGTGGTATTGGAAGCCATGGGAGGTTATCAACTGGCCCAGGGAAGAGGTATAGAGTGAGAATAGGAGGGGCCCAAGGATGGAGCCTTGGGGTACCCCAACAGAAAGAGGAAGAGGAGCGGAGGAGATGGAAATGTAAGTGACACTGAAAGTGCGCTGAGATAGGTAGGAGGAGAACCAGAATAAGGCAGAATCACGGAGGCCAAGGGAGTGTAGTTTGCTGAGGAGGAGAAGGTTGT
This sequence comes from Rana muscosa, assembly GCA_029206835.1. Lineage (NCBI taxonomy): Eukaryota > Metazoa > Chordata > Amphibia > Anura > Ranidae > Rana > Rana muscosa. The sequence continues at coordinate 1,074,642,782 of CM055116.1, read as the reverse complement.
CAACTTTGTCAAAGGCAGCAGAGAGGTCTAAGAGTATGAGTATGGAGTATTGGCCATTGGTTTTAGCAGTTAGTAGGTCATTGGAGAGTTTTAAGAGGGCAGTTTCAGTGGAATGTTGTGGGCAGAAGCCGGACTGTAGGGGGTCGAGAAGGTTGTTGTCAGTGAGGTAGCAACTCATTTGGTCATGGACAAGGCGTTCAATGAGCTTGGAGGCAAACGGGAGCAGGGAAATGGGTCTTAAGTTATTCAAACAGGTGGGGTCTAGTGAGGGGTTTTTAAGTATGGGGATAACCAGTGCATGTTTGAGTGGGGAAGGAAAGGTGTCAGAAGAGAGGGAGAGGTTGAAGATGTGGGTTAGGGAGTTTAGGATAGAGTGGGAAGGTGGTCGCAGTAATTATGAGGGGACAGAGTCCAGAGTACAGGTGGTGAGGTGGGCCATGGAGAGGAGTTCATCAACTTCATCGGTGGTAACTGGGCATAAAGAGGAGAGTATTAAGTGTGGTGTTGGACCTGATGTGTTGGGAAGGGGAGGAAGTTGAATGCTGGATATCTCCTTGCGAATTGTGTCAATTTTGCTTTTGAAGAGGAGCAAGTGTGTCTAGGGACAGAGGCGTAACTAGAAACTTCAGGGCCCCGGTGCAAGAAATCATGAAGGCCCCCCCCCCCCCCGAAAAGCATATTTTGATACTTTATCTTTGTCTATACTTTACTGCGGGTAGATACCCTCTTAGTGCAGACCCCCGCAGTATAGACACCCTCTTAGTGCAGACCCCCGCAGTATAGACACCCTCTTAGTGCAGACCCCCGCAGTATAGACACCCCCTTAGTGCAGACCCCCGCAGTATAGACACCTTCTTAGTGCAGACCCCCACAGTATAGACACCCCCTTAGTGCAGACCTCCGCAGTATAGACACCCCCCTTAGTGCAGACCCCCGCAGTATAGACACCCTCCTTAGTGCAGACCCCCTCTTAGTGCAGACCCCCACAGTATAGACACCCCCCTTAGTGCAGACCCCCGCAGTATAGACACCCTCTTAGTGCAGACCCCCGCAGTATTGACACCCCCTTAGTGCAGACCCACAGTGTATTACACCGCCCCCCTTAGTACAGACCCCTATACATACAGTATATACACACACACTATACATACACACACATTATATACACATAGACCCAGTCACACACCAGCATTTTTTACCCAAAAATTAGCCTGATTGAACACACTGCTGCCCCCATCTCCTGTCATGCTGGGACTTGTAGTGCCCCAGCAGCTCACAGACACATTAGTTGGTAATACAGGAAAGGAGGGGACTGTGCTTGTTTAGTGGTGGGCAGCTAATGAGTAGGAGATGTAGTTAGTAGAGATTGGGGAGACATTCAGGACATGTTCTTCCTCCAGCAGCAGTGCTCTTCTCACACACAAAATCAATCTAATAGCCTCAGAGACAGGAGGAGCCATGCTGGAGATAACACATCCTCTCCCTCACTGCTCACCAGCCTAATCCATCGAAAAGAATCCATTAAGTAAAGCTCAGCCAGCTTACCTTATCAGGCAGCAGTCCTTCCCACACTGCAGGCTGTGTCCCCGCCTCCCTCCCCTCTCCTCATCTCCTGCTCTCCTGCTCTTAGGTCAAAAAAGCCGCGCTGTGGAAGGGGGCGTGTACAGCATGTTCCTATTGGCTGAGGGGGCAGTGAAGAGGCGGGGCAGCTATAATCTGACCGAATGGTCAGTCCTCCCCAGCCAGCAACGCCGTGACGGGCGGGTGGCGGGCCCCCGGGACTTGGCAGAACTACAGGGCCCAGTCGCAACTGCGACTGCTGCGACCATGAAAATTCCGCCACTGCCTAGGGAGGATGACAGCGTGTTTTTGTAGATGGAAGTGGTTAGGTCTGAGCAGGACAGGGGTGCGATTTTGTCATAAAGGCAATCGGTAGCAGAATTAAGAAGGGAAGGGTTGAGGTTGCGAAGGTCTTTGCGGGTAGTGGTTTGCATGGGAGGTAGGAGACAGGGAGAACGTGAAACAGATAAGGTTGTGATCAGAGAGAGGAAAGGGTGTGTTAGAGAGGTTGCAGGGAGTGCAGCTTACGAAGTCGAGAGTGTTGCCATTGGAGTGAGTGGTGGTTTGTGTCCATTGTGTTAAGTTAAAAGAGGAGATTAGGTTGAGTAGTTGAGAAGTGGTTGCAGTATTAACATTGATTGGAATGTTAAAGTCACCTAGGATGATGGCAGGTACTTCAGAGAAGAGAAAGTAGGGTAACCATGCAGAGAAGTCACCCAGAAAGCGTGACACTGGTCCAGGAGGCCGATAAATAACTGTGACCCTCATACAAGCTGGAGAGAAAAGACGAATGCAGTGCACCTCGAAAGAGCAGGGGGAAAGAGAGGGAGGTGTGGGAAGAACCTGGAAAGTGCATTGTGGGGAGAGGAGAAGTCCGATGCCACCTCCTTTTTGTTCACTGGGTCTAGGGGAGTGAGTCCAGAGGAAGCCACTGTGGGACAGGGCAGCTGGAGAGGTAGTGTCGAATTCCTGGAGGCAGGTTTTGGTAATAGTAAATAGATTAAGGGAGTTGGAGGGGAAAAAGTAATTGACAGAGGCTAGTTTGTTGAAGACTGAGTGGGCATTCTAGAGGGCACACAAAGGGGGGGGGGGGGCTGACATGTGGAATCAGGGGAATTGGGATGAGAAGGTGGGAGTTACGACTACTGTTAGAGGAGGTAGACGGACAATTTTGAGGGCGGGGATTGGGTGTAGAAGGGCCGGGGTTTGGTGAAATGTTTTTAGACATTAGGAGTAGTAAGAGCATTAGGGTGGTAAGGCAGTAGTGGGATTTATAGGAGGGCAAATGCCATGGTGGAGTGGAAGTGGTGACACTGTGTGGGCTTAGAATGAGCAAGAAGTGATAAGTGCAGTAATATTTAGTGCACAGAGAGGGAGATATGTACAGGAGAGGCGGTATAAAGAAATGAGAGAGGACATTATAGCAAAGAAGATTGGTGTGAGCATGATAGAGGGTGGAGAGAGGTGAATAGAAGGAAGGCTGAGGAAAGGGAGAGGATAAAGGGGAACTTCCTTGCAAATTGGTGTGGAACACTAATGTCTGTACTTGCTTTTTGTAGCAGTGCCTTAGTCAAAGTGCCCATGTACAAGTGCCAAAAACTTGTCACCGGAGTGACGTAATTACTGCATTTGTTTTTGTTTTTTTGCATTCGTTTTTTTACTTTTTTTTTTTATTAATGCAATTCCAGTATTGATAGAGGGTACAATATTCAAAAACTGTTACACAAACATATAATAAAATAAAACCACAATCAAGGAACAAAGCATGAAGGGTGATGCCAAAACGGCAACTAAGCATTTCAGCAATCTGTCAAAAAGTGCAACAGTGTGGAGCACTAAATTCACCCAGAGGCTGGTGTACACAAACAATTTTCAATAAAAATAAAAAAGCATGATGTCACGGTTGTTAGATAACAAACAAACGGTGTTTGAGATGGAAGAGAGGATCAACTTTTCATTGTCTGTCTTTCTTAGCTCTAGCCCTCAACTTAATAAGAACTCCTTTTATTACACATTTATGAGCTTCCCATACGATGCAGGGAGAGGTCACAGAAGATTCATTGGGAGCGAAATATGCCTTAATATCCTCTTCCACAAGTTTTGCATGTTGTGGTTGCTGAATCAAACTTTCCAAGACCCAGGTTGGTGAGAACTGTCCCCCCCCCCCAACCTGAGAGACACCAAGATCGAAGCATGTTCTGAAAATGTCTGCACACCTATGCTGCTGGAGGGCTGATTGGTGCACCAGAAAATAATCCAATCTCTAATAAGAGTTGTGAGTTGTGAAAAAATGTTTAGTTCCGAGTGTCACTGTGCAATAACTGTCAGTCATCAACCAAACATGCAGTCATCAAGGTTTTCTTTATCCAACGAAGGGCCACGTACTGCAGGTGAGAGAATCCCATGGATACGTTCTGGTCCCCCCCTAAAATCCACTGTCCTGCCGCAAAGTCAGTCAATTTGTCCAGGCAGCACTTGATAAAACCCACTTGACCGACATTGGGGGCATAGATATTGGCCAAGGTTACAGACGGACCAAAAATAGCGCCCTTTACAAAAATGTATTGGCCCAAATCGTCCCTGAGTACTTCAGAAAGTGACCATGCCACATTTTTGGAAATGAGAATACTGAGAGATTTAGAGTCTGTGGAGCAGCTGTGATAAATGAAAAGGTACCTGGAATTCCTGAGCTTCCGAAGTTTTGTAGCCTTAAAATGTGTCTCCTGGAGAAAAGGCTACATGGGCATGATTCCTCCAGATTTCGCTCAACACCTGCAAACTCTTCTATGGAATGTTCAGACAGCGTTCAAGTAGAGCAAAGTCAATGCTGTCATGGCAATTGAAGGTGTACCCACTGGGGAGTCAACTGGAAAGAAAAAAAAAGGAGTGAGGGGAAACAGGAAGGATTCAGTATTTAGAATGGTTGTTTTTTAAAACTACTTACATAGTGTGCTATGCCAGCCTCTAATAGGCTTTAGAGCCTCTAACCCTTTAAGGCTGGATTCTCTTCTATGCATTTCTAGTGCTTTTTGCATTTTGCAGATTTGCACTACAGAACGTGTTCCATAGGAAACCATGTTAAATGGACAGTAGTGCACTAAAAATCCATAGGTGTGAATCCAGCCTAAAGTGTTACTAAACCCACAACAGTAAAATCAGTCTGTATATGCAGTTAAGCATTCTTGTTATACCCACTGTGGAACTTAAGGTGTTAATCCTCTGCATTGTGTGAAAAGGCTGTTTGATCCTGTCTTCTCTGATTATCCCCTTCCTTTACTGTCCTGCACATGCTCAGTTTGGTGTGCATTGCTAGAGAGTTTTTTTTATTATTTGGGGGGGGGGGGGTGCATGTGATCAGCACATGGCCAATTAGCACTCTCCAGACAGAGGGACAGTGGTCATGCAGCCTGCAGCCTCATAGGACAGTCAGAGCAAAATTAAAACTCCTCCTACAAGCTTTAACAAGTGCTCAGCAGAACACTGAGAGAAGTCATCTTCTGATGAGAAAATGTATTAGCAGTTTATATTTATTAACCACTCAACCACCGCCCACCGCCGAATAACGGCGACAGGGTGGTTCCTTAACTCTGGGAGGGCGTTATATAACGTCCTCCCAGAATCGCGCTCCCGTGCGCCCCCTGGGGCGCGCACATGGGAGTCTCCATGACAGCCGGGTCCAGAGGACCCGGTGCATCACGGATCACGGTAAATCGCCGCTGATAGTGTCCGTTTACCACGTGATCGCTCCGTCAAATGACGGAGCGATCACTTGTAAACAGACCAGCGTTATGTGATGACGCCTGTTCCTCTCTCCCCTCTCTGTACCAATCTATACAGTGTGAGAGGGGAGGGGGAGAGAGCGGATGGCAGCAGCACTGTGGGCTGGATCTGTGACAATTGCAGTCCCAGATCCAGCCATCCATCTACCCATGCTCAGCCATCCCTGCCCATAATGTGCAATACCCTGCCAATACCCTGCCAATACTCTGCCCATACTGTGCAATACTCTGCAATACCCTGCCCATACTGTGCAATACTCTGCAATACCCTGCCCATACTGTGCAATACTCTGCAAATTCCCTGCCCATACCCTGCCATACTCTGCAATACCCTGCCATACTCCGCAATACCCTGCCATACTCCGCAATACCCTGCCAATACTCTGTCCATACTGTGCAATACCCTGCCAATACTCTGCCCATACTGTGCATTACCCTGCCAATACTCTGCCCATACTGTGCAATACCCTGCCCATACTGTGCAATACTCTGCAATACCCTGCCCATACTGTGCAATAGTCTGCAATACCCTGCCAATACTGTGCAATACTCTGCAATACCCTGCCCATACTCCGCAATACCCTGCCATACTCCGCAATACCCTGCCATACTCGGCAATACCCTGCCATACTCGGCAATACCCTGCCATACTCCGCAATACCCTGCCAATACTGTGCAATACCCTGCCAATACTCTGCCCATACTGTGCAATACTCTGCAATACCCTGCCCATATTGTGCAATACTCTGCAATACCCTGCCCATACTGTGCAATACTCCGCAATACCCTGCCAATACTGTGCAATACTCCGCAATACCTTGCAATACTCCGCAATAACCACTTCCCAGCCACCGGCCGTCATATGACGTCCTTGACTTTGTGCAGGGATAACTGAATGATGCCTGCAGCTACAGACATCATTCAGATATCAGCTTTTTCAGCCGGCGATTCCCTACACCATAAGAACAATCATAGCGGCTGTTCCGCCGCTTTATCATTCTTAAGGGAGGCGAGAGGACGTCTCCCCCCTCCGGCCGCCCTCCGGTGCGTCTACCGACTCACCGCTACGATCGAACCCAGGATTGTTTTTTTTATTTATTTTTTATTTCAGGATTCCCAGCCTAGAGGTGAGATATGGGGTCTTGTTGATCCCATATCTCACTGTAAAGAGGACCTGTCATGCCATATTCCTATTACAAGGGATGTTTACGTTAGTTGTAATAGGAATAAAAGTGATCAAAAAAATATTTTTGTGGAAAAAAGTGTCAAACTAAAATAAATAAAGTAAAATGAACAATAAATATATATATATATTTTTTAAAGTGCCCCTGTCCCCGTGAGCTCGCATACAGAAGCGAACGCATACGCAAGTCCCGCCCACATATGAAAATGGTGTTCAAACCACACATGTGAGGTATCTCTGCGAACGTTAGAGCAAGATCAATAATTTTGGCCCTAAATCTCCTCTGTAACTCAAAACATGTAACCAGTAAAAATATTTAAAGTGTCGCCTATGGGGATTTTTAAGTAGTGAAGTTTGGCGCCATTCCACAAGCGTGTGCAATTTTGAAGGGTGACATGTTAGGCATCTATTTACTCGGCGTAACTTCATCTTTCACATTATGCAAAAACATTGGGCTAACTTTACTGTTTTGTTTTTTTTAAGCACAAAACAGTTTTTTTCCATAAAAAAACCCGTTAGAAAAATTGCTGCGCAAATACAGTGCAAGATAAAAAGTTGCAATGACCACCATTGTATTCTCTAAGGTCTTTGCTAAAAAAACATATATAATGTTTTGGGGTTTTATGTAATTTTCTAGCAAACAAATGATGATTTTTATATGTAGGAGAGAAATGACAGAATTGGCCTGGGTGCTCCAGAACGCCTGAAGGTGCTCCTGCATGTTGGGCCTCTGTATGTGGCCACGCTGTGTAAAAGTCTCACACATGTGGTATTGCCATACTCGGTAGTAATAGTAGAATGTTTTTTTTGGGTGTGATTTTTGGTATGCATATGCTGTGTGTGAGAAATAACCTGCTAATATGACAATTTTGTGAAAAAAATAAAAATCTTGATTTTGCAAAGAATTGTGGGAAAAAATGACAACTTCCAAAAACTCACAATGCCTTTTTCTAAATACCTTGGAATGTCTTCTTTCCAAAAAGGGGTCATTTGGGGGGTATTTGTACTTTTTGGCATGTTAGGGTCTCAAGAAATGAGATAGGCCGTCAGTACTTCAGGTGTGATCAATTTTCAGATTTTGGCACCATAGCTTGTGGACTCTATAACTTTCACAAAGACCAAATAATATGCACCAATTTGTACTTATTTTTACCAAAGATATGTAGCAGTATAAATTTTGGCCAACATTTTTGAAGAAAAAATACTAATTTGCTAAATTTTATAACAGAAACGAAGAAAATTTTTTTTTTTTACAGAATTTTCAGCATTTTTTCTCTTATAGCGCAAAAAAAATAAAAAAAAACAACGGTGATTAAATACCACCAAAAGAAAGCTCTATTTGTGTGAAAAAAAGGACAAAAATGTCATATGAGTAAAGTGTTGTATGACTGAGTAATTGTTATTCAAAATGTGAGAGCACCGAAAAGCTGAAAATTGGTCTGGTTATTAAGTGCCCAGTGGTCAAGTGGTTAAAATAATTGCATTTTCATGTTCTGTGCACTGTGGGAGACCAGATATAGTGAATACAGGTTCTTGGGTTTAGTACCACTTTAAGAATTGGTAAGTTGCATTATAATATTATTTCCTTTTTTGGGATTAATAACGCTCATTTTAAGTTGCCCTAGTTTGTACCAGGTTTTCTGTGATGCATACAAACAAGACATTCTCGAAAATATGAATTTATGCTGAACTTTTACATTCGAAAAGAAAATCAAAAAGGTAAAAACATGTCAGTGTACATATATGCATATGCTTTACATTAAGGATTCACCATAGGTTGGCCTGCAGAATTACTTCATATACTTTGGAAGGGTTATACAAAACTTTCATAGCATTCCTTAATCAACATTTCTTGACTTGAGAAAATAACCGTCAAGAAATCGTATTTTTTTTCTTCAATTTACTGTGTTTGGTGAAAAGATTTATTTTCGACATGCAACATAAATATTTTTGCTTCACCCAAATAAGAGAGGATGTTTGATGTTGTAAAGGTTTTAACATCTGTTCATTTTATGATATATTCTTTTAAAACATTTTTTAACAGAAAATAAACTTTTAGAAAGCAATTATAGAAAAAATATTGCTGATAGGATCTTTGCAAACAAAACTCTTATATACTTTGCGAAAATAAAAAAGAATAAATAAGGTGCTTAGCTGATACCACTACAGCACAGGGTATATTTTATGATGCTAATAAAATAACACAAATGATGACTCAGTAAGATTGAGTAAAGGTTTCATGATGCACGCAGTAATGGTAGGCAAAATTGGGAAAAATAGTATCACAAGGCTGATGTCAAGAGGGCAACACAGTATTGTCTGTATTTAAATTAAAGCGGAGTTCCAAACAGAATATTATTATTTTTTTCTATGTAATCCGTTCTCTTAAACGAGTTAAACACTATTACCAATGTTATGAATGCAATAGCCGCTCAATTCTGATTTTTAGATCTTACTTACTTTAGATTTCTGCATGCCCCTCCCGTTCTCGCACGTGCGCCATATACACAGGGCGCAGGATTTTTTTTTTATCTTGTTGCCATAACAACGGTCGGCAAAGGAGGAAGTACCGGACCCATTGTTATGGTTTCATAGATAAGCTATCTACAGAACACACAAAAAGCCTCAGAGCAGCATGCAATGGAATAATTTGCAACGCTGGTTTAAGATGAATATGCTTTGCTTTCTATCTTGTATATTATTTTGTAATATATATAGTAATGGCAACAAAGGGCTTTGTTCCCTTTTTAAAAATGGCGCTTAAATCCGCCTTTGCCCGTCACTTCTGGTTTTAAATTACTGCAATTCTAGTTTTTTTTTTTATCTAGAACTGTGTGCATTCCAATATCCAATCTACAAACTTTATAGTGATAGGTATGTGTATTTGCATATATATGATGGACGCTAGTGGGTTCATTTTATACATTGGCTCATGAGATTACCCTTATATCCTTTCTGTTTTATCTTTTCTGTTTTAGATTTAGATTTGTGTGGATCTGTCCTCTGTGACTGCTCCGGCCCCCTTTGTGGGAGGCAGTTCTGAGATACGGGAGGGCTCCATATGGACATGATTTATCTCCACCTTGCTTTGGCCTGCTTGATGGCATTTGGGCATTTCTACTGTCCTTTTTTATGTTAAGCATATGATCTCCATTGTTTGAAACATGTACTGTAACACATGTGGTCGGTACCGATACAAACATCTATGATTTTTGCTTTATAATGATAACGATCAAAATGATTAGTCTACAAAATATGTCATACCTTAAACTTTATGTGTAATTATGTCTATATTAATATTGTAGATTGTTTGTATTCATCTGGAAGTTCCGGGCCCACTCCCTTTCCCTGAAGGAGACCCTTACCTTACTAGTTGAAACGCATTGGATTCTATCTGTCTTTCCGACAGTTGGTTTGGGCCTCTTCCATTTTTCAGTCTTTGAACTGTGTCTGTATATGATGTTTCAGTCTTATCTGTGTTGTATCATGTTATCCATTGTTTGTAATAAATTTGTAAAATTTTATATAAAATGTATATTTTTCTGAGTATTCATGGTCCTCTAAAGTCCTATTTTTGAGGAACTTTGGTTTTACATATTGTATTGGACCTGAATCTTTTTCTCTCCAAATTAGTTAATCAAATATCTTCTGCGATTCTAGCCCTCGGCGCTGCCCACTGACTCCTGGGAAAGGATGACACGCATCTCCCAGGCGCCAAGGGAAATTACGTCAATCGCCGCAAAGCCAAAGGGGCAGAATACAAGGGACCCCATAGCAATAGTGCAGAAGGGGTGAGTAAAAAAAATTTTTTCCCAAATGTTGTTGCTGAAGGATAATGCTGTTTATTTCTGCAAAGTACATTTTATGGGTGTAACTCCGCTTTAAGCAGCAGACATATGAACATATAACCAATGCATTTTGCAAACATGTTTTTGAGTGTTGCATTGCATTATGGCAACATAAAAAATTTAAATGGATAGATACAAAATTAATTAGGGCTATTGGAAAGTACCTCTACCATATGAAATATGTAACAAAAAACTAGAAAATATTGGACTTTACAGGTACCAGAAAAAGGACAGCCACATGGGTAATAGAAAAATTGAAAATGTTATTATACATGTGTAGCTTCCTTCTCCCCCGGTATGCCACACACCCGCAGACCCCGATTTGTTAATAGGATCTACTGGTTTCGTTACTTTGGGTCTGCAGCAAAATACCTCCCATGAGTGGATCCTTTAGCTCCGTTGTCTAGACACACCGACGACTCCTTGGAATAAGGCCAATGTTCACACTTGAGTAAAACCTAATCAGCAAGGCTTTATTCTTTTTATGCACTTTGAGTTAAACTTGAAGAAAAGCAAGAGTAGAAGAGTTGAAAGATGTGGGGAATGGTTCAGGCATGCAACACTTAAGTCCAATATCTACACTCGTCGCCACTCAAGCCTGAGTGGGTATTGCTCACCTGGATAGTCCCTATGAGAGCAGTCCTAGCAGCCGGGATGGAGCACGGAAGTCAGAGATGATGAATTCCCCTTTAGGTAGGCCTCCAGACCTCTCCCCCCGAGACAGCAGTACCGTCTCTATCTCCGCCGGGACTGTTCCTCCCCTGGAACTCCTTTCCTAAAGATGAGCCCCCTACAAACGGGCAGCCTGAGAATCTTCTCTGAAGCGTAGGCCCTAGTCAGCGGAGCTGGGCCTACAATGCAGCACCAGGGCCTCAGGCTGAAGGTGCCCAAGGCCTAAGCACTCTAGCGCACCTCGTGCCATGTGGGCCATGAGGCACACTCACTGGACCAGAGGTCCCCCCTGTAAGCCCTGGGGCCCCCCTGGAATCGCCTCACGCCAAAAGGTGTCTGCCCCTTTTGTACCCTCTCCCAGCACGCACAGCGAGTAGACCACGCCCACTGCACGGCTGCCGAGAGAGGACACCCAAGGTGCTGTGATACCCCCCTAATCCAGCCCGTGCCGGCGGTGACAGCGCCACCTGCAGGCAAAGGAGAATAACACTGCCGGGCAGTATCACACCCCAAGCAGAACAACAACTTGAACACAATTGGTCTGAGCCCAATTACTGTCTCAGACTGCCCTTAAATTTCACATAGCGCCCCCAAACATTGGGGGGGGGGGCGCTACACACAAATATTACAAAAAAGAGAAAATTGTTAAAAACATGCATCAATGTGACAGAAGGTATACGCCATAATAAGAAGCCGTGTCTATGCTTAATGCCAAAACAGGTCTTCTGGTACCAATATTTTTTTTATTTTTTTTTATACATTTTAAATGGATAAGCAGTGCACCTCAGTGCATGGAAAAATGCACCTACACCATTTTTTTCAAAGCAGCGCATCACAATGCACACACGGTTACCAACTATGTATTGTGATGTGCTAAATTATACAGGTGTGTTTTGGTGCACTGGGTATGCGCATTAGGGTGTAATGTAAAATGAATGGCACCACCTTAACTGCAGTTAATTCAATGCTTTGTGGCAATCCATGGTAAAATGTGTATTTTTCGATTCATAACAGCAACTCATTCGTTTAAAGAGACCCAAATACAAAGCAAAGTTTAAAGTGGTTGTAAACCCTGTTACACCACTTGTACCTACAGGTAGGCCTATAATAAGGCTAACCTGTAGCTACTGTAAATATCTCCATGCACGGTTTAGGAGATATTTACCATATACGCTTGCACCAACGTCATTGGCACATGCGCACTGAAGAAACGTCTCGATCGTGCCGTTTCTAAAGGGCCTGTGCTGCTTTCACATCTATGCATAAAGTGCTGGGCATTGTGGTGTGGTGCTTTAAATAAAAAATAGGACTAATTCAGATATTTGTGCTACCACAACACGATTCGTGTGTTGTGTTGCGGTGCTATATTTCCTTTTCACAATTACAGTAGCTGGCAATGCAACAACACTGCAGCACACATGTTGTGCTTTGTGGTATGCTGTGCTTAACTACTTGCTTAGCAGGCCAATTCTGACACTTCTCACATACATGTAAAAATCAACTTCCTTTTTCTAGAAAATAACTTAGAACCCCCAAACATTATATATATATTTTTAACAGAGGCCCTATAGAACAAAATGACAGATGTTTAATTAGTGAGGTCCATTCAAGCAGGTGAGAAGACACCCATAGGTGGGGTAAAGGGCACTGTGGTGATCAGAGGCAATTACTGAAGAGTTTCTGGTGGGATGGGACTGCACTGCACTTTTTTTTTTCACAGACATTGAATCTTTTATTGATGGACTGTATATACTGTATATTTAAAAAGAAAATATGGAATCATATTAACCACTTGCCGCCCGCCCAATAGCGGATTGATGTGGCAAAGTGGTTTTAAAATCCTGACTGGACGTCATATGACGTCCTCAGGATTTTGAGCCACTGCGCGCCCCCGGGGGCGCGCATCACGGCGATCGTTGTTGCAGGGTGTCAGTCTGACACCCCACAACACCGATCTAGGTAAAGAGTCTCAGACGGAGACTCTTTACCACGTGATCAGCCGTGTCCAATCACGGCTGATCACGATGTAAACAGGAAAAGCCGGTGATCGGCTTTTCCTCACTCGCGTCTGTCAGACGCGAGTAGAGGAGAGCCGATCAGCTGCTCCTCTGACAGGGGGGGTTTGTGCTGATCGATTATCAACGCAACCCCCCCGAGGATGCCCACACTGGACCACCAGGGATTCCACTGGACCACCAGGGATGCCACCAGACCACCAGGGATGCCCATCACCAGGTATGCCTCCCTAGACCACCAGGGATGCCAATCAGTGCCCCTAATGGATGCCAATCAGTGCCCACAATGGATGCCAATCAGTGCCCACAATGGGCATCACTGATTGGCAGGCATTAGTAACACATTACAGTACAGTGCCACCTATCAGTGCCCATCCATGCCACCTATCAGTGCCCATCCATGCCCATCCGTGCCACCTATCAGTGCCCATCTGTGCTGCCTATCTGTGCCCATCTGTGCCGCCTATCTGTGCCCATCTGTGCCGCCTATCTGTGCCCACCTGTGCCCATCCGTGCCGCCTATCTGTGCCCATCCGTGCCGCCTACCGGTGCCCATCCGTGCCGCCTATCGGTGCCCATCCGTGCTGCCTATCGGTGGCCATCCGTGCTGCCTATCGGTGCCCATATGTGCCGCCTCATCAGTGCCCATCAGTGCTGCCTTATCAGTGCCCATCAGTGCAGCCTCATCAGTGCCCATCAGTGAAGGAGAAAACTTACTTATTTACAAAGTTTTGTAACTGAAACAAAAAAAATACGTATTTTTTTCAACATTTTCGGTCATTTTAAAAAAAAAATTGCAGAAAATAACAATCGCAGAGGTGATCAAATACCACCAAAAGAAAGCTCTATTTGTGGGAACAAAATGATAAAAATTTAGTTTGGGTACAGTGTAGCACAACCGCGCAATTGTCATTCAAAGTGCAACAGCGCAGAAAGCTGAAAATTGGTCTGGGCAGGAAGCTGTATAAGTGCCCAGTATGGAAGTGGTTAATGTATTAGATGTGATGTTTGTGCTGGAGCACTGTGTGACCCTTCACCTTTTTCTCCTGATGCATGCTGGGGAAGGGGCTGTACCAGGAAGTAGTGAGAGTGGTGTGTGGAACTGGGAGGCAACAGCATGATGCACAGAAGGGATTACATCTGGTAATGACAGAATCCTGTTGTATTAGGACTCTATGTAACAAAGTCATCATGTTCTGAGTGAGTAATATACCCTTACATGGTTAAGAAGTTCATATGGCCTGTGTGTAACTTGCTGAGCAGATAACAACACTCTGAGAGACCCCGTGTCTAAGGGACATAACAGTGGTGACGAGGATTGTGGATTTTAGCACACATGGCCTTCATAGGGTTTTTTCAACCATTTGATCCTGCTGCTGAATCATGGAGCTCCTGGGTAGAGAGGCTGGAGCAGTATATGGAAGCAAATAGTGTGGCTGCAGAAAAGAAGGTTGCAGTTTTCCTCACAATCTTGGGTCAAGCTGCATATGGCACTCTCAGAGACCTCATTTCTCCAGACAAGCCGGCCTCTAAGCCCCTGCCTGAGGTAATTCAGAAGCTACATGAGCACTACAACCCAAAGCCATTAGAGATTGCAGAGCGGTTTAAATTCTACAGTAGAAGGCAGCATGCCGGGGAGGACATAAAGACTTATATCATTGCTTTACGTAAACTAGCTGCCACTTGTCAGTTTGGAGACTACCTGCAGACGGCTGTCCGTGACATGTTTGTCATGGGACTCTGCGACCCAGCCTTACAGAAACGCTTACTCACAGAACCCGACTTGACTCTGACGAAAGCCACTGACCTTGCTACGGTCATAGAGTTGGCTACACGGGACACCACCCTACTGAAGGCACCACCTGAAACTCCTGCAAGCCAGGGAGAGGAAATATTCCACTCTGCTATCACCCGACACCCAGGAGGGTCGTCCCCAAATCTGCCTAAACCTTGCCACCCTAATTCTTCTGTCTCTAGGACACCAACTTGCTACCGTTGTGGTAACACTACTCACAGTGCACCTGCTTGCAAGTTCAAGGATGTTGTTTGTTTCCTTTGTGGAAAGACTGGCCATATTGGGCGTGTTTGCCGCAGCTCACGCTCTCTGAACACTACCACAAAAGTTAGACGTAAACAGACATTTCATATGGATACTGACAATCACG
Source organism: Rana muscosa (assembly GCA_029206835.1). NCBI lineage: Eukaryota > Metazoa > Chordata > Amphibia > Anura > Ranidae > Rana > Rana muscosa. Next base: position 1,074,627,560 of record CM055116.1, on the reverse strand, counting down.
GCTCCAGCTCTGATGAGGAAACCTGTGTCCAGCATGTTGGACTGTTTTGGGTAGCTGGGAGTACTCCTGCGATAAAAGTGGATGTCACACTCAATGGCTGTCCTGTCTCCATGGATGTTGATACAGGGGCGACAGTGTCTGTCATTTCATGGACTGATTTAAAGGAATCGGGTCTGTCCCTACCGCTCCAACCTACAAATCTCACACTACAAACCTACAGCAAGGAACTACTACAGCCCTTGGGTTATGTGAAACCCCTTGTTACATTAGGCAACCGCAGTCAAACCCTATGCCTTTATGTTGTCAATAAAGGAGGTCCTCCGCTGTACGGTAGGGACTGGATCAAAGCCCTGGGCATGCCTCCTCTTGCCATTGCCCAATGTACATTGCTTTCTGAGGTAGACCATTGGGTGGAATCCCTGAAGTCACGCTTTAAGGGGGTTTTTGAGGACTCTTTGGGCACAGTAAAAGGAAAAATGGCCCATCCCCTCTTGAAGCCGGGTGCTGCACCTCGTTTTTGTAAGGCAAGATCAGTACCTTTTGCCTGGAGAAAGAAAGTGGAAGCAGAGCTGGACCACCTATTGGCTGAAAAGATCATAACTAAAGTTGATAAAAGTGAATGGGCATTGCCAATTGTGCTGTCAAGAAAAAGAATGGAGACATTAGAATTTGTGGAGATTTCAGGGTTGCCCTGAACAACCAACTTCTTGTGCATTAATACCCATTGCCTCGACTTGAAGATCTAGCTAGCTCATTGGCCATCTGTTGACCATCAGGGATGAGCCAAACACCCCCCTGTTCGGTTCGCACCAGAACCTGCGAACAGACAGAATGTTCGTGTGAACTTTAGAACCCTATTAAATACAATGGACTCGAACGTTCGAAAAGTGCTAATTATAAAGGCTAATATGCAATTTATTGTCCTAAAAAGTGTTTGGGGACCCGGGTCCTGCCCCAGAGGACATGTATCAATGCAAAAAAAGGTTTAAAAAATAGACGTTTTTACGGGAGCGGTGATTTTAATAATGCTTAAAATGAAAAAATAAAAGTGAAATATTCCTTTAAATTTCGTACCTGGGGGGTGTGTATGATATGCATGTAAAGTGGCGCATGTTTCCCGTGCTTAGAACTGTCCCTGCACAAAGTGTCATTTTTGAAGGAAAAAAGGTAATTTAAAACTCACTCGCGGCTATTAATGAATTGTCGGCTTTTATCAATACATAGAAAAGTCATTGATAAAAAAAAAAAAAAAAGGCGTGGGGGTTTCCCCCAAATTCAATTACCAGGCCTTTTAGGTCTGGAATGGATATTAAGGGGAACCCCGCCGCAAATTTAAAAAAAAAATGGCGTGGGGTTCCCCCTAAAAATCCATAACAGGCCCTTGAGATCTGGCATGGATTTTAAGGGGAACTCCACCCCAAATTTAAAAAAAAATGGCGTGGAGTCCCCCCAAAAATCCATACCAGACCCTTATCCGAGCACGCAACCTGGCAGGCCGCAGGGGAAGAGGGGGGGACGAGAGAGCTGCCCCTCCTCCCTCCTGAACCGTACCAGGCCACATGCCCTCAACATGGGGAGGATGTCCCCATGTTGATGGGGACAAGGGCCTCATCCCCACAACCCTTGCCCGGTGGTTGTGGGGGTCTGCGGGCGGGGGGCTTATCGGAATCTGGAAGACCTTTAACAAAGGGGACCCCCAGATCCCGCCCCCCCTATGTGAATTGGTAAGGGGTACATTGTACCCCTACCATTTCACGAAGAAAGTGTCAAAAAATGTAAATAAAAACACACAAACACCTTGGAAAAGTCCTTTATTAAAAAAAAAAAAAAACATTCCAGCGATGAAATCCAGTGTCCCGCGGCGATCTTTAGAAGGGGCGGGTCTATACATTTAAAACACAGCAGAGGAAGTTCCCCATCAGGTCCGCACAGGCACAACCAATGACGGACAGCGCTGGACATCGGGATCGCCGCGGGACACTGGATTTCATCGCTGGAATGTTGTTGTTTTTTTATTATTTTTTAATTTTTTAACAAAGGACTTTTCCAAGGTGTTTGTGTGTTTTTATTTACATTTATTGACACTTTATTCGTGAAATGGTAGGGGTACAATGTACCCCTTACCAATTCACATAGGGGGGGCGGGATCTGGGGGTCCCCTTTGTTAAAGCGGTCTTCCAGATTCCGATAAGTCCCCCGCCCGCAGACCCCCACAACCACCGGGCAAGGGTTGTGGGGATGAGGCCCTTGTCCCCATCAACATGGGGACATCCTCCCCATGTTGAGGGCATGTGGTCTGGTACGGTTCAGGAGGAGGGGGGGTGCTCTCTCGTCCCCCCCTCTTCCCCTGCGGCCGGCCAGGTTGCGTGCTCGGATAAGGGTCTGGTATGGATTTTTGGGGGGACTCCATGCCATTTTTTTAAAATTTGGGGTGGAGTTCCCCTTAAAATCCATGCCAGATCTCAAGGGCCTGGTATGGATATTTAGGGGGAACCCCACGCCATTTTTTTTTTAAATTTGCGGCGGGGTTCCCCTTAATATCCATTCCAGACCTAAAGGACATGGTTATTGAATTTGAGGGAACCCCGACGCTTTTTTTTTTTTTTTTTTATCAATGACTTTTCTATGTATTGATAAAAGCCGACAATTCATTAATAGCCACGAGTGAGTTTTAAATGACTTTTTTTCCTTCAAAAATGACACTTTGTGCAGGGACAGTTCTAATCACGGGAAACATGCGCGACTTTACATGCATATCATACACACCCCCCAGGAACGAAATTTAAAGGAATATTTCACTTTTATTTTTTCATTTTAAGCATTATTAAAATCACTGCTCCTAAAAAAATGGCCGTTTTTAAAACTTTTTTTTGCATTGATACATGTCCCCTGGGGCAGGACCCAGGTCCCCAAACACTTTTTTAGGACAATAACTTGCATATAAGCCTTTATAATTAGCACTTTAGATTTCTCCCATAGACTTTTGGAATTTGCCATGAACACCCCAAATTGTTCGTTGTTCGGCTAACGGGCGAACAGGCAATGTTCGAGTCGAACATGAGTTCGACTTGAACTCGAAGCTCATCCCTATTGACTAGTGATGAGCCGAACACCCCCGGGTTCGGTTCGCACCAGAACCCGCGAACGGACCGAAAGTTTGCACGAGCTTTCGAACCCTATTAAATACAATGGATGCGAACGTTCGAAATCTAAAGTGCTAATTATAACGACTATTATGCATGTTATTGTCCTAAAAAGGGTTTGGGAACCCGGGTTCTGCACCAGGGGACATGTATCAATCCAAAAATAAGTTTTAAAAAACGGCCGTTTTTCGGGAGCAGTCATTTTAATGATGCATAAAGTGAAAAAAAAAAGTCAAATATTCCTTTAAATATCGTACCTGGGAGGTGTCTAAAGTATGCCTGTGAAGTGCCACGTGTTTCCCGTGTTTAGAACTGTCCTTGCACAAAATTACATTTCTAAAGGAAAAAAAGCCATTTAAAACTGCTTGCGGCTTTAATGTAATGTCTGGTCCCGGTAATATGGATGAAAATCTTTAAGAAAAATGGCAGAGCCACCCCATCATACCCCCCCCCCCCCCTACCCCAGCCTATTACCAGCCCCTTTGGGTCTTGTATGGATATTAAGGGGAACCCCGCACACAAAATAAAAAAGGCCCTATATACTCTGAACAGCCGTATACAGGCGGTTCATACAAGACGGGGACTGTAGGTTTGTTCTTATGTAGAATCTGTTTGTAATTTTGAACAGTTACATTGTTTAAGTGTAGCTCCAGCCAAGAAATCTATTTTTAAGCTTTTTGGAAAACATAGGGAAGGGTTATCACCCCTGTAACATTTGTTTTGCTGTCTGTGCAGTGTGCACCTGTTCAGAACAGTTCACCTCACTTTCCGTCCTAATGACAAATGTTTTTTGAAAATTTGGGGTTTTAATTGAAACAAGAATTGGTGATAAAGCATCAGTGAAGAGGAGACACTTTTTTCCCATATTAACTCTTACAGGAGAGAATTTGCCTTCCTAGGGGTAGATTTCCTCTCACTTCCTGTTGTATCCTTCCGTTTGCATGGAGGAGTCGTTTGTAAGTTGGATGTTTGAAAGTAGGGGCCTGCCGTATATACTCAGCTGAAATTTGCCCCTTACATGTTGGTGTTGCCACAACACTGTGAGCCCTCACAGTTACTCTTGGTGGGTGCATGAATGGGCCCTGCTGTGAATTATTAGATCAAGAATTGTAATTGCATGCCCCTGTTGAACAGGGGCTGAAAAATTGGGCCTTTGGTGGTGGTGGTGGTGGTGTTGACACAACACTGTAAGGCCTCACAGTTACTCTTGGTGGGCGCAGGAATGGGCCCTGCTGTGAATTATTAGATCAAGAATTGTAATTGCATGCCCCTGTTGAACAGGGGCTGAAAAATTGGGCCTTTGGTGGTGGTGGTGGTGTTGACACAACACTGTAAGGCCTCACAGTTACTCTTGGTGGGCGCAGGAATGGGCCCTGCTGTGAATTATTAGATCAAGAATTGTAATTACATGCCCCTGTTAAACAGGGGCAGAAAAATTGGGCCTTAGGCACTGGTGCCACAACACTGCAACCCCTCACAGATACTGTACTTGGAGCACAGCAATGAGCCCTGTTGCAAAGTATTGCATCAAAATTTTTAATTACACGCCCCAGTTAAACAGGGGCTGAAAAATTGGGCCTTAGCCACTGGTGCTGGTGCCACGACACTGCAACCTCTCCCAGATATTCTAGTTGGAGTGCAGGAATGAGCCATGCTGCGAAGCATTGCATAAAAAACTGTAATTACATGCCCCTGTTAAACAGGGGCTGAAAAATTGCGCCTTAGCCACTGGTGGCGGCACCCAGAAACAAAAATGTTCTTCCAAGCTATCATCATCAATCGGATCATTGAGGAGGAGGAGGATAGTCAGTCAACATAACAGGACAGTCTCTCAGCATCAGCATCAGTCTTGAAGGGATGTTTGAAAATAAATTAGTCTGTTATATCAGCTTCAGGTGTTTGGTAGCTGGTGGTGATCCAAGACTGGTTCATCTTTATGAAGGTCAGTCTATCAACAGAGTCGGTGGACAGGCGCACCCTGTGATCCGTGACAAATCCTCCAGCAGCTCTGAATGTGCGTTCTGAAAGAACGCTGGATGCAGGACAGGCCAGTAGCTCAATTGCATACTGTGCAAGCTCTGGCCAGTGATCCATCCTCAAGACTCAGTAAGCCAGAGGATATTCGGTGGGGAAGGTGTACAAGTCTGACCTTGCCCCTAGGTATTCCTGCACCATGTAAATCAGACGCTGGCGATGGTTGCTGGAACGGATCATACCTTGGGGCTGCGGACTAAAGAATTGTCTGAACGCATCGGTTAGACGGCCACCTTCCCCACCGCTCCTTCTTTGACTGATCGAAGCCTCAGCAACTAGTTGTCCAGGACCAGGAGTTTGTAACCTCCCTGTCTCTGAGAACGCGTTGCACAGACCTTTCTGCAAGGCCCCCCAGAGTTGTCTCATCCTCTGCTCCCTCTTCGACGGTAAGATAAGGTCCGCAACCTTACCCTTGTACCGTGGATCAAGGAGAGTGGCCAGCCAGTAATGGTCCCTCTCCTTGATCCGAAGAATACGAGGATCCTTCCGCAGACTTTGCAGGATCAGGGAGGCCATGCAGCGTAGGTTAGCTGAGGCATTCGGTCCGGAGTCCTCTGGGTCACTAAGGACGACATGATCCGCAGCCACCTCCTCCCAGCCACGTACAAGTCCACTGGTTTCTTGGGACTGTAAATCATCCCTAAAAGACTGCTGCTGATGATGCTGAGTGCCAGGCTCCACCTCCATGCTGACACAATCCTCCTCCTCCTCCTCCTCTTCTTCCTGTGCGATGGGTGGGACAGAAGGAACACTGTCTGGGTAAAGGGGGCCTTGAGAGGCAAGGAAGTCCTCCTCTTCCTGCCTCTGTTCTGCCTCAAGTGCCTTGTCCATTATTCCATGCAGCGTATGTTCCAACAGGTGGACAAGAGGTACAGTGTCACTGATGCATGCACTGTCACTGCTCACCATCCTCGTGGCCTCCTCAAATGGTGCCAGGACAATGCATGCATCCCTAATCATGCCCCACTGGCGTGGTGAAAAAAACCCGAGCTCCCCTGACCCTGTCCTGGTGCCGTAGTCGCACAGGTACTCATTGATGGCCCTCTGCTGCGTGTGCAGCCGCTGCAGCATGGCCAACGTTGAGTTCCACCTGGTGGGCATGTCACATATAAGGCGGTTCTTGGGCAGGTTCAACTCATTTTGCAGCTCAGCCAGGCGAGCACTGGCATTATAGGATCTGCAGAAATGCACACAGACTTTCCTGGCCTGCCTCAGAACATCCTGTAAGCCCGGGTACCTGCCCAAGAACCGCTGCACCACCAGGTTAAGGACGTGAGCCACACAGGGCACATGGGTCAGTTGTCCCTGTCGGAGAGCGGAGAGGAGGTTGGTGCCATTGTCGCAAACTACCATTCCTGGCTTAAGCTGGCGTGGCGTCAACCACCTCTCGGCCTGCCCCTGCAGAGCAGACAGAACCTCTGCCCCAGTGTGGCTCCTGTCCCCCAAACACACCAGCGCAAGCACGGCATGGCATCTTTTTGCCTGCGTACTTGCGTAGCCCCTTGAACGCCTACGGAGCACCGCTGGTTCCGAGGAAAAAGCACAGGAAGAGGCCATGGAGGAAGAAGAAGAGGAGGGGGTGGAGGACAGAGGGGTGTCACAACCAGTAGTAGCATTTTGGAGGCGTGGCGGTGGAACAACCTCCAACACTACTGCACCTTGTCCTGCATCCTTCCCAGCTGCCAAAAGAGTGACCCAATGGGCCGTGAAAGAAAGGTAACGTCCCTGTCCATGCCTGCTGGACCATGAGTCAGCGGTAATATGCACCTTACCACTGACCGCCCTGTCCAGCGAGGCCAAGACATTGCCTTCCACGTGCCGGTAGAGAGCCGGAATCGCCTTCCGTGAAATAAAAGGGGCGTTTGGGAACCTGCCACTGAGGAACCGCACATTGCACAAACTCACGGAAGGGGGCCGAGTCTACCAACTGAAAAGGCAGCAGTTGAAGCGCTAGCAATTTAGCCAAGCTAGCATTCAACCGCTGGGCATGTGGATGGCTGGGAGTGAACTTCTTTCGACGGTCCAGCAGCTGGGGCAGGGAAATTTGCCTGCTAGAATCGGACGTCGGTGTACTGCTAGCAGAGTGCCCGCAAGTACTTGGCTGTGACACACCTAATTCTACACCTTCATTCCTCTCAGTGCAGGTTTCAGAGAGGACTGAAGGTACAGTGGGGTTGGAGATCCCAGCTGATGCGGTGCGAGGAGAGGTCCGCTTTGTTCTTTGGTGTGGGTCTTTAAGGTAGGCTTGCCAACGAGCTGCATGGCAGGTCAACATATGTCTGGTCAAGCATGTGGTGCCCAAGCGGGTGATGTTTTGGCCACGCGATATACGCTTGAGACATATGTTGCAAACAGCAGCTGTGCGATCTGATGCACTCGACTTAAAAAAGGCCCACACCAAAGATCTTTTTGAATAACAGGCAGAGGCAGCGCCCTGCACAGGCGGAGCTCTGCGGTGTGATTCCGTCGGTGTGCTACCCTTACGCTGGCTCCCCGAGGGCATCCTGCCTCGTTGGAGATGTGCCTCCTCCTCCTCCTCTCTCCTATTAGGCACCCACGTGGAGTCAGTGACCTCATCATCCCCTCCCTCCTCATCACTGGAGCCAATCTGGCAGTATGCTGCAGCTGCTGGAACATGACTGCCAGATTGGTGTCCTTCTTGAGCATCCCCTCTCTCTGCTCTCACGCTACTGCCTTCCTCTAGCTGGGTATCATCATCAGACCCTTTGAAACACTGGGCATCCTCCTGGAGCATGTACCCAACACTGTGCTCAAACAGTTTGGGGGACTCCTCAGGAGGACATGGTTGGTCTAGGGAAGGAGTGACTGATGATGACATTGATACCAGGGAAGAGGACGCTTTGGCAGCTGCTTTGCCAGTACCCTGAGCCTGGGTGAGAGAGGATGAGGAGGATGAGGAGGGCTTGGTCATCCACTCTACCAAGTCTTCGGCATGATGCGGCTCAACACGTCCAGCTGCGGAAAAGAAGGACAAGCGTGTCCCATGGGCACATGCTGATGGCGATGCACCGCGTCCACGACCAGCACTGTTGTCTCTAGACACAGAGCCTGCTTGCCCTCTTTTATTGGCTCCTGACTGTCTGCCTCTCCTTGTTTGCCTTCCAGACATTCTAATGGCCTGCAGGGAAATGGGAAAACCAGCAATAAGGCCTAGCTTCAGGAGTATATTTTGCAGGAATCACACTACGCCTGCTGTAGGTGCTGCAAATGCCTGTTGGTGTAACACACCAGGAAAAAGCAGCAATACAGGCTAACTTCAGGTGTAATATGATCAGGAGGCACACTCCGCCCGCTGTAAGTGCCGCAAATGCCTGTTGGTGTAACACACCAGGAAAAAGCAGCAATACAGGCTAACTTCAGGTGTAATATGATCAGGAGGCACACTCCGCCCGCTGTAAGTGCCGCAAATGCCTGTTGGTGTAACACACCAGGAAAAAGCAGCAATACAGGCTAACTTCAGGTGTAATATGATCAGGAGGCACACTCCGCCCGCTGTAAGTGCCGCAAATGCCTGTTGGTGTAACACACCAGGAAAAAGCAGCAATACAGGCTAACTTCAGGTGTAATATGATCAGGAGGCACACTCCGCCCGCTGTAAGTGCAGCAAATGCCTGTTGGTGTAACACACCAGGAAAAAGCAGCAATACAGGCTAACTTCAGGTGTAATATGATCAGGAGGCACACTCCGCCCTCTGTAAGTGCCGCAAATGCCTGTTGGTGTAACACACCAGGAAAAAGCAGCAATACAGGCTAACTTCAAGTGTAATATGATCAGGAGGCACACTCCGCCCGCTGTAAGTGCTGCAAATGCCTGTTGGTGTAACACACCAGGAAAAAGCAGCAATACGGGCTAACTTCGGGTGTATAATGTGCAGGAGGCTTAGCAACAATGACACTGACACTGTCCCCTGCCTATCCTTCTCTCTCCCTGCACACAAGGTTTATCAAAGTATATGACACTGACACTATCCCTGTCTATCCTTCTCTCTCCCTGCACACAAGGTTTAGCAAAGAATATGACACTGACACTGTCCCCTGCCTATCCTTCTCTCTCCCTGCACACAAGGTTTATCAAAGTATATGACACTGACACTCTCCCTGCCTATCCTTCTCTCTCCCTGCACACAAGGTTTAGCAAAGAATGTGACACTGACACTGTCCCCTGCCTATCCTTCTCTCTCCCTGCACACAAGGTTTAGCAAATAATATGACACTGACACTGTCCCCTGCCTATCCTTCTCTCTCCCTGCACACAAGGTTTATCAAAGTATATGACACTGACACTCTCCCTGCCTATCCTTCTCTCTCCCTGCACACAAGTTTGAGGTACAAATAGCACTGACACTGTCCCTGCCTATGTAACTCTTTCCCTGCGCCGGAACACACTACACAAGGCTGCCGCGCAGGCGGCCTTTTATAGTGTGGGGCGTGTGCTAAACCCCCTGAGCTATAATTGGCCACAGGCAACCTGCCTGTGGCCAATTATGGCTCTCCTAGCTGCCGGCGCTGTGATTGGCCAAGCATGCGGGGTCACAGTGCATGCTTGGCCAATCACAGCGCCGGGATTGTACTGCGATGGCGCAGTGTATTGTGGGCCGTTCGCGTCACTCGAATTTGGCGCGAACGGCCCAAATGGTTCGATGTTCGCCGAACGGTCGAACAGCCGATGTTCGAGTCGAACTTATGTTCGACTCGAACACCGAGCTCATCCCTACTATTGAACATTAACACTCATAAAGGATTATTCCAATATAACCGCATGGTTTTTGGCATAGCCCCAGCTCCAGCCATCTGGCAGCGAATCATGGATGAGGTCCTGGCAGGCATACCTTTCACTCAATGTCTACTAGATGACATGCTCATCACTGGTCCCACTGATGGAGAACACAGAAAGAATGCTGAAGCTGTGCTAGAGAGACTCCAAAGGTATGGTTTACGTGTCAATCTTTCAAAATGCGAATTTCTAAAGTCTCGACTGGAATTTTGTGCCCACACTGTGGACCGACATGGGTTACACACTACTGAAGAAAAGGTTAAAGCCCTTACCCATGCCCCTACTCCCCAGAATGTCACACAGCTCAGGTCCTACCTTGGCCTCCTAAATTACTACCACCGTTTCTTGCCGAACCTAGCACACCAGCTTTACCCATTACATCGCTTACTGGGTGCAAGAGCTAAATGGATATGGACAGCCAAATGTGAAGAAGCTTTTCGGCTTTCTAAAGAACTCATTCTGTCTTCTCGAGTTCTGGTCCACTATGATTTAAAGAATCACGTCACCTTGGCTTGTGACGCCTCGCCTTATGGACTGGATGCTGTGCTTTCCCATGTCATGCCAGATGGCACAGAGCGCCCCATTTCTTTTGCCTCCAGGTCTTTAACCTCAGCAGAGCAAAACTACTCCCAGATAGACATAGAAGCTTTGGCCATTGTATGGGCCACAAAAAAAATTCATACGTACATCTATGGTCGGGAGTTCACACTTATCACTGACCACAAACCTCTGTTGTCAATACTGAACCCTCAGAAGAGAATTCTACAACAACCGCATCTCGCTTACAAAGGTACGCTTTATTCTTGGGAGCTTATACTTATTCTATCAGATACCGCTCCCATGATGCCCATGGCAATGCAGATGCGTATTTCAGATTGCCAATTGGAGACCTCTTACCAAAAGACGTACGCATAGTGGAAATACACAGGCCGAAATCCTGCATGTCCACCTCCTTAATTGCCAGACATACAGTCACAGATCCTTTCCTGTCTCAGATATTCTCATATGTTCAGGCTGGATGGCCAGAGAAAGTCCCAGGTGAATTTTGTCCGTACTTTGCCAGAAAATGTGAGCTTGTGACTAATGCTGGTTGCCTACAGTGGGGCAACAGAGTGATCATACCTCAGTATTAGCAACCAACCATTCTAAAGATACTGCATGAGGGCCATCCTGGCGTGGTGCGCATGAAGCAGCGAGCTCGGAGTTATGTTTGGTGGCCACAAATGGACACAGCAATTGAAGATTATGTGGCTCAATGTCCTGGGTGCTGTGAAGCTCAGCGACCCCAAAAGAAAGGAACCCTGCTACCTTGGCCATGGCCGACAGAACCGTGGTCAAGACTCCATCTTGATTTTGCTGGACCAATCCAGGGTAAAATGTATTTGATCGTGGTAGATGCACATTAAAAATGGCCAGAGGTTTTTCAAATGCCTTCTGTTACCTCAGCTGCTACCATTCTAGTCTTAAGGAAGCTCTTTGCTCAATATGGCTTGCCAATAGCCATAGTCTCGGACAATGGGACTCAATTTACATTGCATGAGTTTCAATCCTTCCTCAGTGGCTTGGGCATCCAACACTACAAAACAGCTACTTATCATCCAGCCTCGAATGGGCTGGCAGAACGGTTTGTGCAGACATTTAAGAAGCACTTACTGTCCACTCTGGACCAGGTCGGACTGTCAGAGGAGAAGCTGCTGGAGTTCTTGACCATGTACCGAAACACAAAACACGCTACTACTGGGCTGTCCCCAGCTTTTCTTATGTTTGGCAGGCATCTCTGCACCAATCTGGATTTAGTTCGTCCACAGGAACAGTCACCGACACCTCCTCCGCCAGGCCATCCTGGATTCCGTGCTGGTGATCTTGTATGGTTTCGGAATTACAGTTTTGCCTCATTGGCTTCCTGGCATTATTGATGGACCTCTTGGACAACGAATGTACCTTGTTCGCCTGGAGAATGGCGTTTGTGTTCGAAGACACCTTTCGCAATTGAGAAAGCGCATTTGCCTGCCAGTAGAAATAAACCCGACCTCTTTTTCTACCCAACCACCAGAGTCTACTCAGGGCTCTACTGGTGACATATGGCATGGTGTCTGGCATGATCCCACAAGTTTACAACCAACCCCTGAAGTGGTTGGTGACCGTATTCCTGAGGAGCCCGGACATGTGCCTGGAGTTGCAGAGACTGATTTGTCTGTTGGACACCCACTGACACCTCCAGAACCTTTGACAGCCTCTACCCCTCCTGGTGCTGTGCCACTTCGTAAGTCTGCCCGCCAAAGTCATCAAACTCCTCGTTGGCAAAGCACTGAAATCTTACGGGACACTTTGGAGGTCAGGAAACAGAGACAAAGGGCTCATAACGTGATGTGGGAGCCACAGAACTGAGTTGGAGATACTACTTGCTGAACTGATCCTGCTTGCTTTGTTATTTTATGTGTTGAGTATTTTGTTCTCTTGTTATGTTTATTTTATTTTTTTATTTTTTTCCTATTGTTTTTTTTTTTATGGGAAAAAGAGGAGATGTGATGTTTGTGCTGGAGCACTGTGTGACCCTTCACCTTTTTCTCCTGATGCATGCTGGGGAAGGGGCTGTACCAGGAAGTAGTGAGAGTGGTGTGTGGACCTGGGAAGCAACAGCATGATGCACAGAAGGGATTACATCTGGTAATGACAGAATCCTGTTGTATAAGGACTCTATGTAACAAAGTCATCATGTTCTGAGTGAGTAATAAACCCTTCCATGGTTAAGAAGTTCATCTGGCCTGTGTGTAACTTGCTGAGCAGATAACGGCAGCATTGCTAGCAACACTCTGAGAGACCCCGTGTCTAAGGGACATAACATTAAACATAGATGATTTTTACACTGTTTTCAGATATTTATCTATGTACTATAATTTGAATGCACTTTATTAAAAGAGAGCGCTGCACTTTTTTGTGACTATATATACAGTCATGGTTGAAATTTTTCCCGAAAATCAAGTATTTCTCACAGAAAAGTATTGCAGTAACACATGTTTTGCTATACACATGTTTATTCCCTTTGTTTGTATTGGAACAAAACAAAAAAAGGAGGAAAAAAAGCAAATTGGACATAATGTCACACAAAACTCCAAAAATGGGCTGGTCAAAATTCTTGGCGCCCTTTCAAAATTGTGGATAAATAAGATTGTTTCAAGCACCTGAAAGCAGATAAAAAGGAGAGAAGTTCACTAAGGGTCCTTTCACACAGGACGGATCCATGATGATCCGCCCTGTGAACATCTGTTTGCTCAGCGGGGATCGCTCTGTTGATCCCCGCTGAGCCGGCGGATAACAGGCCGGTCTCTGCACACTGTGCAGGGACCACCCTGTCAGATCTCGGCTCTCCCCTATGGGGGGATCGGATGAACACGGACCGTGTGTCCGTGTTCATCCGATCCGCTCTGCAGACAGATAGAAAAATAGGATTTTCCTCCGTCTGCAGAATCGGAGCATTGCGGACACGGATGATATCGGGTGTCAGCGGATGTTCATCCGCTGACACCCGCTATCCCATATTGATGCATGTATGTCCGTATTTAATCCGAAAATGGATGGATGAAATACGGACATACTGTCCGCACGTGTGAAAGGGGCCTTAGTCTATGCATTGTGTGTCTGTGTGTGCCACACTAAGCATTGACAACAGAAAGAGGAGAAGAGAACTAGACATGTGCACTGCCGAAAAATTTGTTTATTTTTTTTCGTTTCATTATTTTTTTGCTTTTTTCGGAAATTCGGGAAATTCATAATTCGTAAATTTGAAAATTCAACTTTCCAAATTTCCCATCTTCGAATGTTAGATTTTTGAATTTTGCAATTTCGAATTTTCGAATCTCGAAATTGCGAATTTCCGCATTTCCGAAATTCAAAATTCCAGAAATCCGAAAATTTGGAAATTGAAAAATTCGGAAATTCTGAGATTTCCAAATTAACTAATTTGTCAAAATTTGTTAAAAAACAAATTCGGAACTAAACGAATGGCACATGTCTAAAGAGAACTGTCGGAGGACTTGAGAACCAAAATTTGGCAAAAATATCAACAATCTCAAGGTTACAAGTCCACCTCCAGAGATCTAGATTTGTCTTTGTCCACAGTGCGCAACATTATCAAGAAGTTTGCAACCCATGGCACTGTAGCTAATCTCTCTGGGCGTGGACGGAAGAGAAAAATTGATAAAAGGTTGCAACGCAGGATAGTCCGGATGGTGGATAAGCAGCCCCAAACAAGTTCCAAAGAAATTTAAGCTGTCCTGCAGGCTCAGGGAGCATCAGTGTCAGCGCAAACTATCCGTTGATATTTAAATGAAATTAAATGCTATGGCAGGAGATCCAGGAGGACCCCACTGCTGACACAGAGACATAAAAAAGCAAGACTACAGTTTGCCAAAATGTACTTGAGTAAGCCTTAAAACCTTCTGGGAAAACGTCTTGTGGACAGATGAGACCAAGATAGAGCTTTTTGGTAAAGCACATCATTCTACTGTTTACCGAAAATGGAATCAGACCTACAAAGAAAAGAACACAGTACCTACAGTGAAATATGGTGGAGATTCAATGATGATTTGGGGTTGTTTTGCTGCCTCTGACACTGGGTGCCTTGAATGTGTGCAAGGCATCATGAAATCTGAGGATTACCAAAGGATTTTGGGTCGCACTGTAGAGCCCAGTGTCAGAAAGCTGGGTTTGCGTCTGAGATCTTGGGTCTTCCAGCAGGACAATAACCCCAAACATACGTCAAAAAGCACCCAGAAATGGATGGCAACAAAGCGCTGGATAGGTCTAAAGTGGCCAGCAATGAGGCCAGATATAAATCCCATTGAACACCTGTGGAGAGATCTTAAAATTGCTGTTGGGAAAAGGCGCCCTTCCAATAAGAGAGATATATATATATATATATATATATATATATATATATATATATATATATATATATATATATATTGTAGGGGATTACGCTCAATGCAGGGACAAACTCAGTTTCTTTATGAAAACATGTTTATTCCACAGGAAATTCCCAAACAGAAGAAAACCATCTTGCCGTCAATCAAACAATAAACTTCTGCTCTACCGAGCCTTACTGTGTCCATAGACTGACCAGTCCTTGGTCTTGTAGTAAGTTTCCTTACAAACTCAAATGCTCCTAGACCTGGAGACACAATCTCTCTCCTCACATGGAGACACCCTCTCTCTGAGAGCTAGGCCCAGCTGCCTTAATCAAGACCTGAAAGGTAAACAATAAGCTGCGGATACACGGACTTGGGAGTCTGTCCCACCCAGAGCTCTATCAGACTGCCAATAAAACCAGCCCCGGAACGGACTTTACCAATACAGGGTAAAGAACTATCCTTTACCCTAAAGTCTTTGCTGGAATTATCTTAGATTGCAAATCTAAGAATCCGTGGAGGAACATACAGGTCCTTCTCAAAAAATTAGCATATTGTGATAAAGTTCATTATTTTCTGTAATGTACTGATAAACATTAGACTTTCATATATTTGAGATTCATTACACACAACTGAA
The DNA here is from genome assembly GCA_029206835.1 of Rana muscosa. Taxonomy (NCBI): domain Eukaryota; kingdom Metazoa; phylum Chordata; class Amphibia; order Anura; family Ranidae; genus Rana; species Rana muscosa. Next base: position 1,074,612,044 of record CM055116.1, on the reverse strand, counting down.
GTAGTTCAAGCCTTTTCTTGTTTTAATATTGATGATTTTGGCATACAGCTCATGAAAACCCAAAAATCCTATCTCAAAAAATTAGCATATTTCATCCGACCAATAAAAGAAAAGTGTTTTTAATACAAAAAAAGTCGACCTTCAAATAATTATGTTCAGTTATGCACTCAATACTTGGTCGGGAATCCTTTTGCAGAAATGACTGCTTCAATGCGGCGTGGCATGGAGGCAACCAGCCTGTGGCACTGCTGAGGTGTTATGGAGGCCCAGGATGCTTCGATAGCGGCCTTAAGCTCATCCAGAGTGTTGGGTCTTGCGTCTCTCAACTTTCTCTTACCAATATCCCACAGATTCTCTATGGGGTTCAGGTCAGGAGAGTTGGCAGGCCAATTGAGCACAGTAATACCATGGTCAGTAAACCATTTACCAGTGGTTTTGGCACTGTGAGCAGGTGCCAGGTCGTGCTGAAAAATGAAATCTTCATCTCCATAAAGCTTTTCAGCAGATGGAAGCATGAAGTGCTTCAAAATCTCCTGATAGCTAGCTGCATTGACCCTGCCCTTGATAAAACACAGTGGACCAACACCAGCAGCTGACATGGCACCCCAGACCATCACTGACTGTGGGTACTTGACACTGGACTTCAGGCATTTTGGCATTTCCCTCTCCCCAGTCTTCCTCCAGACTCTGGCACCTTGATTTCCGAATGACATGCAAAATTTGCTTTCATCCGAAAAAAGTACTTTGGACCACTGGGCAACAGTGCTGCTTCTCTGTAGCCCAGGTCAGGCGCTTCTGCCGCTGTTTCTGGTTCAAAAGTGGCTTGACCTGGGGAATGCGGCACCTGTAGCCCATTTCCTGCACACGCCTGTTCACGGTGGCTCTGGATGTTTCTACTCCAGACTCAGTCCACTGCTTCCGCAGGTCCTCCAAGGTCTGGAATCGGTCCTTCTCCACAATCTTCTTCAGGGTCCGGTCACCTCTTCTCGTTGTGCAGCGTTTTCTGCCACACTTTTTCCTTCCCACAGACTTCCCACTGAGGTGCCTTGATACAGCACTCTGGGAACAGCCTATTCGTTCAGAAATTTATTTCTGCGTCTTACCCTCTTGCTTGAGGGTGTCAATGATGGCCTTCTGGACAGCAGTCAGGTCGGCAGTCTTACCCATGATTGCGGTTTTGAGTAATGAACCAGGCTGGGAGTTTTTAAAAGCCTCAGGAATCTTTTGCAGGTGTTTAGAGTTAATTAGTTGATTCAGATTATTAGGTTAATAGCTCGTTTAGAGAACCTTTTCATGATATGCTAATTTTTTGAGATAGGATTTTTGGGTTTTCAGGAGCTGTATGCCAAAATCATCAATATTAAAACAAGAAAAGGCTTGAACTACTTCAGTTGTGTGTAATGAATCTAAAATATATGAAAGTCTAATGTTTATCAGTACATTACAGAAAATAATGAACTTTATCACAATATGCTAATTTTTTGAGAAGGACCTGTATATCACTTTCCTGTAAATTTTAACCTGTTTTACATGCAACCTGCTACATTATTCCCCCCCTCTGCTCAAACTTGGGGGTTGAGCACTTTGAGCAAACAGACTGTAACTCTTGTATTTTCCTTATTTTGGGCCATCCATTTGAGAGGGCATGGTCCGCTAGGAGCCCAAACTGTCGCCCCAACCTTCAATATTTTAAACTTTGAAGAGCCGCTTTGACAGCTAGACATTCCCTTTCTACAATGGCACATATTTTTTCAGCTGGGGTCAATTTTCCGTTTAAGAATGCTATGGGGTGTTCCTCCCCATTCACCACTTGGGACAACACTGCACCTAACCCCACTTCTGGAGCATCCATCTGCACTACAAAGTCTTGGGTGATTAAGACAGGGCTATTACACAAGGCGTTCTTCAGGTTCTGGAAAGCTTTCTCAGCTTCTGGGGACCAAGTTACCACTGAGGACTTCCCCCCCTTGGTAAGATCTGTAAGGGGAGAAACACCTGCACCCACCATAGCAGTTTGGACACCTCTGTGCTGGCCATTAGCCACGTAGGCCCAACCCTTTTTCCGTGTGTGCTTCCAGGTACGTTCCACCTTGGATCTTAACCGGGTCCTAGAATTCCTTATACTCTGCCTTCCTTCTCTTCTCTTGGGGTCCCTAGGCTTACTCTCTTTTCTTCGGGGGACTCTACCATCCCTGATTCTACCTTTCCACTTACGGAAGTCAGTTTTACCTTTCACCATAGGTCTTTCAGGTTCAAGAACCTTTCTCTGGTTACCCACGGCAACCACCTCACTTTTCACAGCACCAATCATTGGCAGATCATACATTTCAATGTCACCCTTTCTAACACAATTAATGCCATCTATCTCAGTGCTTATTAGAACCAGACCTGAGGAGGGACCACACACAGGCGACTGACTATAGCCCCCGGGACCATAGCATAGCTCCACCTCACCCGTTGTCCAACACTCCCTGGGCAACTGTTCTAAGAACTTACACTGATTCAAGTATAAACCACTTCTTTCTGGTGTACACATTACGTTGCTGCAGCAACCAACCTTAGCACTTTCTCTCACAGAGTCTCCGGGTACTTTAAGTTGTACCTCTTTCTGAGTGATGGAAAGCATTTCTGTTTGTGCTGCGTCTATTCTGGGCCCTTCCTTCTCATGAGGTTTAGCGGGTGAGACAGTATCCACGCCCTCTGACTTCTGCTCTAGTCACTACACCAGCCGGAGAGACCTTTGATGTCTCCAACAGTTCTCCTGAACACCTTCTCAGAGAACCTCAAGACTATTTGCCACACTGTTAACAAGCATTGGTCTCACCAATACCACTCTTGATCAAGGCTTTGCAGCATGGCCTGTACCACCTGGATCCACCCACTGGTACTCCACAGCACCACCTGGTCCGACTGCGGTGGAGACACCCAAGTGTACATTGAGTGCATTTTTATGAAGTCTAGTATTTCCAGTAAGGTTTCTGTCATTTCTAAACATCCCATCTCTAAATACCAGACTTTTCTGGGGACTTTTCCCTTGTCTAAGACATGGAGGGGCTCATCCACTGCAGTTTGAGAGGTTGAGACATTTGAAGAAATCTCCACCACCTTGGAAGTACCCATGATCACAGCCTGTTGCTCCCCTGGAGCGCTGTCAGACACATGTCTCCTCTTCACCTCTTCCGCTACACCGATGAGCCTCTGCAAGTCAACATTAGTCACATTGTCACCTTGACACTTAACATTGCCTAGTTGCTGGGTTGTGGACAACCCATCTGCCATGTCTAGGCCCAGAACCATTCCTTCAGACTGGAGGGGATCAACCTTCACAGGGGCTGACATGCCCTTGAGCACCGGCCGCTCTGCAAGCCCTCTGTCTGGCATAACAGATGTTGTGTCCACAAACTTGTTACCCATCATTGCTTTATAATTTATTGTCGCTTTGTCTAGTGTTGCAGGTACTTCCTTGCACCAATTATCCCAGTCCCTTGTGGTTCCATCTCTGGTTCTCCACAGCACTGCACCACCTGCTCTAGAAGGCCCCACAAGAACCTAGGATTCACTAGGGGATTAGGCTCAATGCAGGGACAAACTCACAGTTTCTTTATGAAAACATCATGTTTATTCCACAGAATATTCCCAAACAGAAGAAAACCATCTTGCCATCAATCAAACAACAATAAACTTCTGCTCTACCGAGCCTTACTGTGTCCATAGACTGACCAGTCCTTGGTCTTGTAGTAAGTATCCTTACAAACGCAAATCCTTTGTATCCAACATCAGGGATGAGCAGCCATGCTCCTAGATGTCTCCTCCCCTTGAGACACAAACTCTCTCCTCACATGGAGACACCCTCTCTCTGAGAGCTAGGCCCAGCTGCCTTAATCAAGACCTGAAAGGTAAACGATAAGCTGCGGATACACGGACTTGGGAGTCTGTCCCACCCAGAGCTCTATCAGACTCCCAATAAAACCAGCCCCGGAACGGACTTTACCAATACAGGGTAAATAACTATCCTTCTTTACCCTAAAGTCTTTGCTGGAATTATCTTAGATTGCAAATCTAAGAATCCGTGGAGGAACATATATCACTTTTCCTGTAAATTTGAACCTGTTTTACAGGCACCCTGCTACAATATATATATATATATATATATATATATATATATATTGTGAGGGGGTTAGCTCGGCAGCGGGTGTGTGTGACCCCCGGGATGGACTCCCCACACAAAAACAGGCCCAGCAGACGGAGGTTGTGGTTTTCAAAATCAAAAAGGTGCCGTTTATTTTCTATTTACAGTGACAAAAACACAGCAAAGCAAAAGAAACAAACAAAATAAATCCTGGTCAACTTGACCTCTGACTAAACATACAGGTTTCCTAACTAACAACTGGGATCAGCCTAGTGCTGTCCTAGTCCCTGGTTTTAAATGTCCAAGCAAAATATAGCCACACAGGCTTTCTCTCACCGCACAGGGGTTCACTCTCCCTAGACAGTCCACACAGGTCTGCTTCCAGGCATGAGCTTACATCTAATGAATCTGGGAGTTTCTTATAGAGGCCTAAATGAGCTGACAAGGTTCAGCTGGTCTCATCAACTCCCTGTCTGCACGACGCCCAGCCCTCTCCCTAGAGGTATGAGTCATCAATGAGCCCACTAGTCTCAGCTGGGCTTATACAACTCTCCACCTAGCTGTATAAATCGGCGTAAAGCCTGAATCTGGGCGAAATATATCTACCCCCCTGGATGCAACCAGGTGACTTTACCTTCCTGCTGTCACATACCCCCCCCTCTTGTTTTAACCTCGGGGTTGGAACACCAGCAATCAGGCATTCATGTACTCGAGACAAAGCATCCACATTCCCCATTTGAACGCCAGGGCGATGCTTTACTGTGAAGTTGAATTCCTGGAGGGCCAGGAACCACCTATTCACTCTTCTATTTGTTTCCTTGTTTTGAGCCATCCACTTTAACGGAGCGTGATCCGTAACCATGTCAAAGTGCCTACCTAGCAGGTAGTACCGAAGGGAATCTAGAGCCCACTTCACCGCTAAACACTCCTTTTCAACGGTGGCGTAATTTACCTCATGGGACTTCAACTTCCTGCTGAGGTAAATGACTGGGTGCTCTTCCCCGTTCCAGACCTGGGACAATACTGCTCCTAACCCCACATCTGACGCATCACTTTGTACGACAAAGTCTTTAGAGAAGTCGGGTGAGTACAACACTGGCTGGCTACATAAGGCTTGTTTCAAGAATTGGAATGCTGCCTCAGCCTCGGGGGTCCATTTAATCATGACCGACCCTTTCCCCTTCGTCAGGTTGGTTAGGGGCACAGCCTTAGAAGCAAAGTGGGGAATGAATCGCCGATAATACCCAGCGATTCCCAGAAAGGCTCGTACCTGCTTCTTGCTGTTGGGACGTGGCCAACTCTGGATGGCCTCGACTTTGTTGAGTTGGGGTTTTATTACTCCCCTCCCAATGGTGTACCCAAGATATTTGGCCTCCTCCTGCCCAATGGTACACTTCTTGGGGTTAGCCGTAAACCCTGCTTCCCGAACAGAGTCCAGGACTGCTTGCACTTTTGGCAGATGTGAGGCCCAATCTGTGCTATGGACAATTACGTCATCCAGGTAAGCCGCAGCATACTTCCGATGGGGCCTCAGCATCTGGTCCATTTTCCGCTGGAATGTGGCCGGCGCATTCTGTAACCCGAACGGCATTCTTTTATATTGGAACGCCCCGTCTGGGGTTACAAATGCGGTTTTCTCTTTGGCTGACTTGGCCAGGGGGATTTGCCAATACCCTTTTGTGAGGTCAAGAGTCGTCATGTATCGGGCTGTTCCCAGCCGGTCGATCAACTCATCTATACGTGGCATGGGGTAGGTGTCAAATTTTGTAACTTTGTTCAACTGACGAAAATCGTTACAAAATCGCCAGCTCCCATCCGGTTTAGGCACCAACACAATGGGACTAGACCAATCACTTTGGGACTCCTCTATCACCCCTAAGTTCAGCATTTTCTGTACTTCCTCCCGTATTGCCTCCCGTCGGGCCTCTGGGATCCGATAGGGTTTTAACTTCACCCTTTCACCGGGCGGGGTAATAATGTCATGCTCTACCCCAGATGTTTGTCCCGGCAGCTCAGAGAATACCTCCTTGTTGCGAAGCACAAACTCCTTAACCTCCTGTTGTTGGGGTTGTGACAAGGTGGCTGCGATTCCAACCTCAGGAATCACGCAACCAGTTTGAGCTGGTGACCAAGTGTCTGCGACTAGGGACTCTCTATCCCTCCAGGCTTTCAACAGATTAACGTGATAGATCTGTTCGGGCTTTCGCCTTCCTGGTTGTCTGACCTTGTAATTCACTTCGCTCACTTTTTCCATTATCTCGTAGGGGCCTTGCCATTTGGCAAGGAATTTACTTTCAACCGTAGGGACAAGTACCAATATCCTATCCCCCGGGGAAAAGGTACGGGTCTTGGCTCCACGGTTGTACACTCTCTGCTGTGCCAACTGCGCTTGGGCCAAATGTTCCTTCACGATGGGCATTACCTGTGCAATTCGATCTTGCATCAGGGCGACATGCTCAATCACACTCCTGTGGGGAGAACTCTCACTTTCCCAAGTTTCCTTGGCAATATCCAACAGCCCTCTTGGGTGTCTCCCATACAGTAACTCAAAGGGGGAGAATCCCGTAGAGGATTGGGGCACCTCCCTAATAGCAAACATCAAATAAGGAAGTAGACAGTCCCAATCCTTTCCATCCCTATCCACCACTTTCTTCAACATTTGTTTTAGGGTTTTGTTGAATCTTTCAACCAGCCCATCGGTTTGGGGGTGATACACAGATGTACGTAATTGCGTCACTTTGAACAATTTACACAGCTCCTTCATAACCCGGGACATAAAGGGTGTACCTTGGTCCGTAAGCAGTTCTTTACAAATACCCACCCGGCTAAAAACAAGAGATAGCTCTTTGGCTATGGTTTTGGCCGAGGTATTTCTGAGAGGGATCGCTTCTGGATAACGGGTGGCATAGTCCATTATAACCAATATGTACTGGTGCCCCCTAGCGGACTTGATTATAGGACCTACCAAATCCATTGCGATTCTCTCAAACGGGACCTCAATGATGGGTAGAGGGACCAGCGGGCTACGGAAGTGTGGCATCGGGGCCGACCTCTGACACACAGGGCAGGAGGAACAATAATTTTCTATGTCCTTCATCACCCCAGGCCAATAGAATCTCTGTAATACCCTCTCTCGGGTTTTCTCTGTCCCCAGATGACCTCCAAGAATGTGCCCATGGGCCAACTCCAACACCAACTTCCTGTAAGGTTTGGGCACCACAAGCTGCTCAACGGTTTCTTCTGCCCTTTTTGCCACCCGATACAGTAGGTCCTTCTCTACGCTGAAGTATGGGTAAGTGCAGGTATTATCTGGGTTCACTAACTCGCCATCTATTTTCACTACGTTTTCCCGTGCCTTTATTAGGGCGGGGTCTTTCAACTGTTCTGTGGCAAAGTTTTCCCTGTGAACCTCAAGATCAGAAAACTCCACAGACGGTAGGTTTTCGTCTGAGGAGGTGGGCTCCTCTCCAGTTTCTTGAGTCTCCCCTGCCAATACTGACAAGGGAAATTCGGGAGAGTCCTCACCACTCTCAGAGGAGTTCTGGCTATCATATTCCTGGTACATAGGGGCACCAGTGGGGGGCTCAGGATCATCCCACAGTTCCCAGAACTTCGGAAAATCCCTTCCCACAATGGCGTCATGCGGTAACTGAGACACTAAGCCCACTGGATGAGAAAGGGTACCTTTGGGGGTCTCGAAACACACTGTAGTCACTGGATACTCTCGGGTGTCCCCATGCACACAAATAACAGCTACCTTGCTATTCCCAGAGACCTCTGTTTTAACTAATTCAGCCTTTATCAGGGTCACAAGGCTACCTGAATCCAGCAATACCACAACATTTCTACCATTAATACACATTTTGCATAAATGTTTCTCAGTTCCCCGAATGGCAGTGCATGCGACTGTCGCACACAGCGACTGACGTCTGCCCGTCAGAAAGTCACACTGCATGGGTTCCTCCAAAACCGGGCAATTTGCTGCAATATGTCCCGCTTGCCGGCAGCGGTAGCAAATGATCCTTCTTGCCGCCTCTTGAGCCGCTGATTTCCCAGGCTGTTCTCGCCAAACTTGGGGTAGAGCTCCCACCCTCTCACTCTCTCCACCCTTACCCCTTGGAATCATCTTATCCGCCCCTGGGGATGGTCTGGTCTTAGGGTGGAAAGTCCGAGTGTCTCTGGAAGAGGCCGTCAGGTTCTCTGTAGCCAAGTATTTCTCCACACGATCCACAAGACCATCGGCCGTCTCTGGGTCTCCATGGCTTACCCACTTTTGGATGGCAGTAGGAAGAGCTCTCAAAAACCGATCCATTACAACACGTTCCACAATCTTTGGTGCGGACAAAGTCTCTGGCTGTAGCCACTTTCTGCTCAGGTGAATGAGATCATACATTTGAGACCTGGGGGGTTTTCCAAGCTGGAAAGTCCAGTTATGCACACGCTGAGCCCGGACAGCCAGGGTGACACCCAGCCTTGCCAATATTTCAGCTTTTAGCATCACATAGTCTTTTGCTTGGTCAGGCTCTAGGTCATAGTAAGCTTTCTGCGATTCACCCGTTAACAGAGGAGCCACCAGTCCAGCCCACTGCTCCTCAGGCCACTTTTCTCTTTCAGCAGTCCTTTCAAACGTGGTCAAAAATACCTCTGGATCATCCTCTCCAGTCATTTTTGTCAATAAACGACTCACCCCAAAGGACGCGGTATTAGTGGGACGGCTTTCCTCACTGGTCTGCGGACGTTGCTGCATTACTGCTTCCATTTGTTGTAGTCTCTGCTCTTGCTTCTGTAATAGGTCTATGAAGCGGGCCTCAGATCGTTGCTGGGCTTGTTGCTGAGCTTCCAGACTCTGTTGGTGAGCTTGCTGCTGGGCTGCAAGGCTCTGTTGATGAGCTTGCTGCTGGGCTGCGAAGTTCTGTTGTTGAGCTGCAAGGCTCTTTTGCAAACCTGCATTTGTCTGCTGTTGATTGGCATTTGCTAGAGCCAGCTGTTTCAGTATCTCCTCCATGCTGGCTTAAAAAAAACTGCCACTGGTTCTCCACCAACTGTGAGGGGGTTAGCTCGGCAGCGGGTGTGTGTGACCCCCGGGATGGACTCCCCACACAAAAACAGGCCCAGCAGACGGAGGTTGTGGTTTTCAAAATCAAAAAGGTGCCGTTTATTTTCTATTTACAGTGACAAAAACACAGCAAAGCAAAAGAAACAAACAAAATAAATCCTGGTCAACTTGACCTCTGACTAAACATACAGGTTTCCTAACTAACAACTGGGATCAGCCTAGTGCTGTCCTAGTCCCTGGTTTTAAATGTCCAAGCAAAATATAGCCACACAGGCTTTCTCTCACCGCACAGGGGTTCACTCTCCCTAGACAGTCCACACAGGTCTGCTTCCAGGCATGAGCTTACATCTAATGAATCTGGGAGTTTCTTATAGAGGCCTAAATGAGCTGACAAGGTTCAGCTGGTCTCATCAACTCCCTGTCTGCACGACGCCCAGCCCTCTCCCTAGAGGTATGAGTCATCAATGAGCCCACTAGTCTCAGCTGGGCTTATACAACTCTCCACCTAGCTGTATAAATCGGCGTAAAGCCTGAATCTGGGCGAAATATATCTACCCCCCTGGATGCAACCAGGTGACTTTACCTTCCTGCTGTCACAATATATATATATATATATATATATTGATGGTTATAGGAAGTGACTGACTTCACTTCTATTTTCCAAAGGGTGTGCAACCAAATATTGAGTTAAAGCGGAGGTTCCGCCAAATATTTTTTTTTAAAAGCCAGCAGCTACGAACAACAGATTGCAAAAGATAGTAGGACAAACCCCCAAAAATTCTTCAAATATATTAATAGTAAAAAGGACAAATCTGAGCATGTAGGTCCTTTACAAAATAATCTAGAGTGGGTGACTGGGGACAAAGAGAAGGCTAATTTATTAAATACTTTCTTCAGCTCTGTGTATACAATGGAACATGGGGGAGCTCATGTCCATAATGGGGGTGGTAGTGACACAGCCCCAAATCCACAATGGCTCAAAAGTGATATGGTCCAGAAATATTTAGACAGAATAAAGGTGGATAAAGCACCTGGACCAGATGGCATGCACCCACGGATCCTAAAAGAATTGAGCTCTGTAATTTCAAAGCCATTGTATCTAATTTTTAGGGACTCATTAATGACAGGAATAGTACCACTGGATTGGCGCATTGCCAATGTGGTGCCTATATTTAAAAAGGGAACAAAGTTTTTACCAAGTAACTATAGACCTGTTAGTTTAACTTCTATAGTTGGGAAGATACTGCAGAGAATAATAAAAGACCACATAGATGAGTTCTTACTGGAAAAAAAACTATTTAAGAAACAGACAGCATGGGTTCATGAAAGACAGAAGTTGTCAGACAAACCTGATTTCTTTTTATGAAGAGGTAAGTAAAACCTTGGACAGAGGGGTGGCGGTGGACGTGGTATACTTGGATTTTGCAAAAACGTTCGATACAGTTCCCCACACACGGCTCATGTGTAAGGTAAAGTCTACAGGATTGGAAATATCAGTTTGTAAATGGATAGAAAACTGGCTAAAAGACAGAATTCAGAGAGTAGTGGTTAATGATTCTTACTCTGAATGGTCTAAGGTTATCAGTGGTGTACCCCAAGGTTCAGTGCTGGGACCCTTACTTTTTAATATTTTTATAAATGATATTGGGTCTGGGATCAAAAGTAACATTTCTGTCTTTGCAGATGACACCAAGCTATGCAGTGGAATAACGTGCTTACAGGATGTCTCCAAATTACAAGCCGACCTAATTGGGCGACTATGTGGCAGATGAGGTTTAATGTTGATAAATGTAAAGTTATGCACTTGGGGGCTAAGAATATGAATGCATCATACATACTAGGGGGAGTACAACTGGGGGGGTCTGTAGTGAAGAAGGATCTGGGGGTTTTGGTAGATCATAAGCTCAATAATGGCATGCAATGCCAAGCTGCGTTTTCCAAAGCGAGCAAAGTCCTTTCTTGTATTAAGAGAGGTATGGACTCCAGAGAGAGAGATATCATTTTGCCCCTGTACAAATCATTAGTAAGACCTCATCTGGAATATGCAGTTCAGTTTTGGGCACCAGTTCTCAAGAAGGATATCGGGGAACTGGAGAAAGTGCAGAGAAGGGCAACCAAACTAATAAGAGGCATGGAGGAGCTCAGCTATGAGGAAAGATTAGAGGAACTGAATTTATTCACTCTTGAGAAGAGGAGAATAAGGGGGGATATGATTAACATGTACAAATATATAAGGGGTCCATATAGTGAACTTGGTGTTGATTTATTCACTTTACAGTCAACTGAGAGGACAAGGGGGCACTCTTTACGTCTAGAGTAAAAAAGATTTCATCTCCAAATATGGAAAGGTTTCTTCACAGTAAGAGCTGTGAAAATGTGGAACAGACTCCCTGCAGAGGTGGTTCTGGCCAGCTCAGTAGATTGCTTTAAGAAAGGCCTGGATACTTTCCTAAAAGTACATAATATAACTGAGTACTAACATTTATAGGTAAAGTTGATCCAGGGTAAATCCAATTGCCTCTCGGGGGATCAGGAAGGAATTTTTTCCCCTGCTGTAGCAAATTGGATCATGCTCTGCTGGGGTTTTTTTGCCTTCCTCTGGATCAACTGTGGGTATAGAATTGGGTATATGGGATTGTACAATATTTTTTTTTTTTTTTTTATGGTTGAACTGGATGGACTTTGTCTTTTTTCAACCTGACTAACTATGTAACTATGTAGCTACAAATGCTGCAGCTGCTGACTTTTAACAAATGGACACTTACCTGTCCAGTGCGCCCGCGATGTCGGCAGATGAGGTCAAGCAGTCGCTCGGTCCTCTGATGCTGCCGCCGCCATTCTCGGTGAGGGAATCAGGAAGTCCCCGCTCTCTCCTGGGAACAGTGTGTTCCCCAGAAGACAGCAGGGGGCTGACGCAAAGGGGCGTGACTCCCGCCGGAGTCAATACCCGGAAGTGGTGCAAATACCTGTCTTAGACAGGTATTTGCACCCCCCTCCCCCCTGAAAGGTGCCAAATGTGACACCGGAGGTGGAACTCCGCTTTAAGGGTGCCAAGAATTTTGACCAGCCCATTTTTGGAGTTTTGTGTGACATTATGTCAAATTTGCTTTTTTTCCTCCCTTTTTTTGTTTTGTTACAATACACACAAAGGGAATAAACATGTGTATAGCAAAACATGTGTTACTGTAATACTTTTCTGTGAGAAATACTTGATTTTCTGGAAAAATTTCTGGGGTGCCAACAATTTTGGCCATGACTGTATATATATCAAAACTTTGGGTGGGTTACTTTGGGTGGGTTACTTCCCTTTCTTCTTTTGGAGTGTCCTGGAGTAATGTCAAGGTGGGCTCCCAATCATCCACCAATAACCAACAAAAAACGACAAGGGGACACGTGCTCCAATTGCAAAAACGATTTACTGAAATCTTGAAATTCATATAGACAGCAGCTTTAAATTTCAAGATTTCAGTAAATAGTTTTTGCAATTGGAGCACGTGTCCCCTTGCCGTTTTTTGTTTTATATATATATTAGGCTTGTGCAATTCGTTTCGTAACGAATCGAAATTCGTCCGAATTTAGCAACTTTCGGACATTCGGAAGCATTCGAATTTCCGAACAGAGCAATTACGAATAAAACCGAATCCGAAATAAATTATACCGCAAAATAGCGAATGCCCGAAGGTCTTCGGCATAATTCGTTATGAAAAAAGTTACGAATGTACGAATCCATTCGAAGCACAATAACACTCACTCTGCTCTCTGCTTCTCCCTCACCATGCTGAACTCCCTCTCAAAATGGTGTACAGGGGCGGAGGCTATAGCCGCATGAAAAAACGAAAGTAAAATACGAGATTTCGAATCCATTCGAAGCACAATAACACTCACTCTGCTCTGCTCTCTGCTTCTCCCTCACCGTGCTGAACCCTCTCAAAATGGTGTACAGGGGCGGAGCCTATAGCCGCATGTAAAAAACAAAAGTAAAATACGAGATTTCGAATCGTTACAAATAACCGCTATGTATTTAGAAAAGTACAAATCCATTCGAAGCACATTAGGCATAATAGGCAGCGTCGTTGTGAGAGAGACACGGAAAATTACGAATCAACGAACCCAAAAAAAGTTACGAAAGTAGGAGTTGTGTCCAGAATCAACAAAAAACAACGTACTCTACCGAAAGTACGAATTATAAAGCAACAAAAAATTCAACGAAAAATGTCGCTTGCAAAAATACGAATGAGTCCGAACACGAAAAATCCCGTCTAGCAAAATTACGAATGATTACGAATCAACAGGACCGGAAAGAAACGAACCGAAACGGAACTAATTTTTCCGTTGTGCACAAGTCTAATATATATATATATATATATATATATATATATATATATATATATATATATATAGAATTTTTTACAGGTGGTTGGATGCATAGTTGTGTTATCTGCTTCCTATAGTATATAGAGTTGAGTAATAGGGGGTTGGTTTATACACAGAGAATGCACGCTTTTTTTTTCACTGTTTACATATTTGTGCGGGACTTACGTATGCGTTCACATTTGCACATAAGCACGGGGGAATGGGGATGCTTTCATTTTTAAATTTATTATTATTTATTTTGTCCAAAACTTTTTTTTACACTGTCACTTAACAAAGTTTTTGTATTAACTTTATTGCTATCACAAGGGATGAACAACATCAGACACAGACACACAAACAAAGAGCCAAAACCAGAAGTTGTGAAATCTGAGTCGCTTCTGGGTTTGCAGGGTTACAGTGAGGGAGGAACGATGTCAGTTCCTCTCTCTCTGTGTAGGGCCACCATCACCGCCTGTTGCATCACTACTGGGCTCCGTGAACGGACGGCAGTGCCCGGGAAAAGCAGCGACGGCGGGAGGAGGGGGACCCCTTTTCGCCACTCAGAGAAGTGATTGAGTGGCTGTTCAGACACTCTAATCACTTCTGCCTGAAATGCCAACTGAAAATTTGGCCAACTGAAAATTTTGGCTTCTTCCCACTATAACCTAAGGATGGTCCATGGATGTCCTCCTGTCGGCAAGTGATTAAAAAAAGGGTTTAGTAAAAGTGTGAAGGGAGCTTTTACAAAGTAGCTATTATACAGGAGTTTAGTACAGAGGATAGTTTCACACGTAACCACTTCAGCCCTGGAAGGATTTAACCCCTTAATGACCAGGCCATTTTTTGTGGTACGGCACTGCAACGCTTTAACTGACATTTGCGCGGTCGTGCAAAGTTGTACCAAACAAAATTGATTTCCTTTTTCTCCCACAAATAGAGCTTACTTTTGGTGGTATTTGATCACCTCTGCGTTTTTGTTTTTTTGCGCTATAATAAATATCCCCCCCAAAAATTTAAAAAAACAAATTTCTTCATCAGTTTAGGCCAATATGTATTCTGCTACATATTTTTGGTAAAAAAAAAACTACAATAAGCGTATATTGATTGGTTTGAGCAAAAGTTATTGCATCTACAAAATAGGGGATAGATTCATAGCATTTTTATTAATATTATTATTTTTTAATAGAAATGGCGGTGATTATCGATTTTTAGTGGGACTTCAACATTGCAGCAGACAGATCGAACATTTTGCCACTTTTTTGGGACCAGTGACATTCAGGCCCCATTCACACAGGCGGACCGTTCAGTTTTTTTCGGCAGACCTGAACAGGTGCTCCATGCATGTCTATGGAGCGACGCATGTCAGCGGTGACCATGTCCGCTGACATCCGATCCGGTCCGATACGCTAAAATCAGACGTATAGCGATACGTTCGCCATCCGTCCTAGATCGAATCGGGTGAGATCTGTTGAAAACGGACATGCTGTCTGTTTTCGTCCGATCTCTCTATAGGAATCAGCAGCACTCGACAGGCCACTCCCCGCTCAGTGAGCAGAGAGGGACCTGCCATTGGCTCAGCGGAGACCAACGGAGAGCTCTCCCGCTAAGCTGGCGGACCGCGCTGCAACGGATCCGCCCCATGTGGAAGGGGCCTTATACAGCGATCAGTGCTATAAAAATGCACTGATTAGGCGCATGCGCGAGGGATCCAAGATGTCCGCCTGAGCCCGGACCTCCGTTCTTCTCCAGACCAGCGGCGCTCACAGCTCCTCCCAGCACACCCCAGGACAGCACTAAGCAAGGGGATTGTGTCCCCCTACTACCAGGGGATACCCCCGGATGAGCAGCTTGGCCGCCCGATTAGATTTAGGCCCGCAATTTGAAGCATCCGCCCGTGCCGGATGTACCATGATGGCCACCGTGGCTGCTGCTGGCACTCAACCTCATGCTCTCTGCATGGATGGAGCCACAGAACACAGGCAAGTTCTCACCCCTGCTACCCTGACCTAAACTGTTCTATCATATAGGACTGGCCAGCAAGGCCTGACTCCCTCTCCTACCTCCACAGAATCCCTCATTGGCCACACTATAGGAGACCAGGCCTTCTCTCCAGCAGGGCCTAACAGGCCTGTATACCCTGAATTCTCGACGCCAGGCCTACACCCCCAGGACTAGGGATGAGCTTCGTGTTCGAGTCGAACATACGTTCGACTCGAACATTGGCTGTTCGATCGTTCGACGAAGATCGAACGATTTGGGCCGTTCGCGCCAAATTCGAGTGACGCGAACGGCCCACAATGCACTACGCCATCGCAGTGTCATCCAGGCGCTGTGATTGGCCAAGCATGCACTGTGACCCCGCATGCTTGGCCAATCACAGCGCCGGCAGCGAGGAGAGCAATGATTGGCCACAGGCAGGATGCTTGTGGCCAATTATTGCTGAGGGTGTTTAGTACACGCCCCACACTATAAAAGGCCGCCAGCACGGCGGCCTAGTGTAGTGTGTTCCGGAGCAGGGATAGAGTAGCATAGGCAGGGACAGTGACTGTTATTTCTTTCTTGCTTAACCTGGATTCCTTTAGTTTAGGGAAAGAGAAGGATAGGTAGGGAGAGTGTCAGTGTGTTTTGTGCTTCTGCTATAGTGTGCTTAAAAAAAAACATTTATTCTAGGGACAGAAAACTCTAGGTAGGGACAGTGTCAGTTTCTTTCACTCTGCAAGTCCTTGTTTCCAGGGACCTGGAAGGACAGTGAGTGAATTGTCCTTTTGCTATATTGTGATTAAAAAAAACATTTATTCTAGGGACAGAAAACTCTAGGTAGGGACAGTGTCAGTTTCTTTCACTCTGCAAGTCCTTGTTTCCAGGGACCTGGAAGGACAGTGAGTGAATTGTCCTTTTGCTATATTGTGATTAAAAAAAACATTTATTCTAGGGACAGAAAACTCTAGGTAGGGACAGTGTCAGTTTCTTTCACTCTGCAAGTCCTTGTTTCCAGGGACCTGGAAGGACAGTGAGTGAATTGTCCTTTTGCTATATTGTGATTAAAAAAAACATTTATTCTAGGGACAGAAAACTCTAGGTAGGGACAGTGTCAGTTTCTTTCACTCTGCAAGTCCTTGTTTCCAGGGACCTGGAAGGACAGTGAGTGAATTGTCCTTTTGCTATATTGTGATTAAAAAAAACATTTATTCTAGGGACAGAAAACTCTAGGTAGGGACAGTGTCAGTTTCTTTCACTCTGCAAGTCCTTGTTTCCAGGGACCTGGAAGGACAGTGAGTGAATTGTCCTTTTGCTATATTGTGATTAAAAAAAACATTTATTCTAGGGACAGAAAACTCTAGGTAGGGACAGTGTCAGTTTCTTTCACTCTGCAAGTCCTTGTTTCCAGGGACCTGGAAGGACAGTGAGTGAATTGTCCTTTTGCTATATTGTGATTAAAAAAAACATTTATTCTAGGGACAGAAAACTCTAGGTAGGGACAGTGTCAGTTTCTTTCACTCTGCAAGTCCTTGTTTCCAGGGACCTGGAAGGACAGTGAGTGAATTGTCCTTTTGCTATATTGTGATTAAAAAAAACATTTATTCTAGGGACAGAAAACTCTAGGTAGGGACAGTGTCAGTTTCTTTCACTCTGCAAGTCCTTGTTTCCAGGGACCTGGAAGGACAGTGAGTGAATTGTCCTTTTGCTATATTGTGATTAAAAAAAACATTTATTCTAGGGACAGAAAACTCTAGGTAGGGACAGTGTCAGTTTCTTTCACTCTGCAAGTCCTTGTTTCCAGGGACCTGGAAGGACAGTGAGTGAATTGTCCTTTTGCTATATTGTGATTAAAAAAAACATTTATTCTAGGGACAGAAAACTCTAGGTAGGGACAGTGTCAGTTTCTTTCACTCTGCAAGTCCTTGTTTCCAGGGACCTGGAAGGACAGTGAGTGAATTGTCCTTTTGCTATATTGTGATTAAAAAAAACATTTATTCTAGGGACAGAAAACTCTAGGTAGGGACAGTGTCAGTTTCTTTCACTCTGCAAGTCCTTGTTTCCAGGGACCTGGAAGGACAGTGAGTGAATTGTCCTTTTGCTATATTGTGATTAAAAAAAACATTTATTCTAGGGACAGAAAACTCTAGGTAGGGACAGTGTCAGTTTCTTTCACTCTGCAAGTCCTTGTTTCCAGGGACCTGGAAGGACAGTGAGTGAATTGTCCTTTTGCTATATTGTGATTAAAAAAAACATTTATTCTAGGGACAGAAAACTCTAGGTAGGGACAGTGTCAGTTTCTTTCACTCTGCAAGTCCTTGTTTCCAGGGACCTGGAAGGACAGTGAGTGAATTGTCCTTTTGCTATATTGTGATTAAAAAAAACATTTATTCTAGGGACAGAAAACTCTAGGTAGGGACAGTGTCAGTTTCTTTCACTCTGCAAGTCCTTGTTTCCAGGGACCTGGAAGGACAGTGAGTGAATTGTCCTTTTGCTATATTGTGATTAAAAAAAACATTTATTCTAGGGACAGAAAACTCTAGGTAGGGACAGTGTCAGTTTCTTTCACTCTGCAAGTCCTTGTTTCCAGGGACCTGGAAGGACAGTGAGTGAATTGTCCTTTTGCTATATTGTGATTAAAAAAAACATTTATTCTAGGGACAGAAAACTCTAGGTAGGGACAGTGTCAGTTTCTTTCACTCTGCAAGTCCTTGTTTCCAGGGACCTGGAAGGACAGTGAGTGAATTGTCCTTTTGCTATATTGTGATTAAAAAAAACATTTATTCTAGGGACAGAAAACTCTAGGTAGGGACAGTGTCAGTTTCTTTCACTCTGCAAGTCCTTGTTTCCAGGGACCTGGAAGGACAGTGAGTGAATTGTCCTTTTGCTATATTGTGATTAAAAAAAACATTTATTCTAGGGACAGAAAACTCTAGGTAGGGACAGTGTCAGTTTCTTTCACTCTGCAAGTCCTTGTTTCCAGGGACCTGGAAGGACAGTGAGTGAATTGTCCTTTTGCTATATTGTGATTAAAAAAAACATTTTTTTCTAGGGACAGAAAACTGTAGGTAGGGAGAGTGTTTTTTTTCTTTCACTCTGCAAGTCCTTGTTTCCAGGGACCTGTAAGGACAGTGAGTTAATTTTCCTTGTGCTATATTGTGATTAAAAAAAACATTTTTTCTAGGGACAGAAAACTGTAGGTAGGGAGAGTGTTTTTTTTCTTTCACTCTGCAAGTCCTTGTTTCCAGGGACAGAGAAGGACACCTGAAGGTAGCCCTTATTGCTTTTTTCCCATCTCCCTGCAGGCCATCTATTAGAATGTCTGGAAGGCAAACAAGGAGAGGCAGACAGTCAGGAGGCAATAAAAGAGGGCAAGCAGGCTCTGTGTCTGGGGGCAACAGTGCTGGTCGTGGACGCGGTGCATTGTCATCAGCACATGGCCATGGGACACGCTTGTCCTTCTTTTCGGCAGCTGGACATGTTGAGCCACATCATGCCGAAGACTTGGTAGAGTGGATGACCAAGCCCTCCTCCTCCTCCTCATCCTCTCTCACCCAGGCTCAGGGTACTGGAAAAGCAGCTGCCAAAGCGTCGTCTTCCCTGGTATCAATGTCAGACAAATCATCAGTCACTCCTTCCCTAGACCCACCATGTCCTCCTCCTGAGGAGTCCCCCGAACTGTTTCAGCACAGTGTTGGGTACATGCTCCAGGAGGATGCCCAGCGTTTCGAAGGGTCTGATGATGAAACCCAGCTAGAGGAAGGCAGTAGCGTGAGAGCAGACAGAGGGGATGCTCAAGAAGGACACCAATCTGGCAGTCATGTTCCAGCAGCTGCAGCATACTGCCAGATTGGCTCCAGTGATGAGGAGGGAGGGGATGATGAGGTCAATGACTCCACGTGGGTGCCTAATAGGAGAGAGGAGGAGGAGGAGGATGAGGAGGAGGCACATCTCCAACGAGGCAGGATGCCCTTTGGTGGCCAGCGTAAGGGCAGTACACCGACGGAATCACACCGCAGAGCTCCGCCTGTGCAGGGCGCTGCCTCTGCCCGTCATTCAAAAAGTTCTTTGGTGTGGGCCTTTTTTGAGGCTAGTGCATCAGATCGCACAGCTGCTGTTTGCAACATATGTCTCAAGCGTATATCGCGTGGCCAAAACATCAGCCGCTTGGGTACCACATGCCTGACCAGACATATGTTGACCTGCCATGCAGCTCGTTGGCAAGCCTACCTCAAAGACCCACACCAAAGAACAAAGCGGACCTCTCCTTGCACCGCATCAGCTGGGATCTCCAACCCCACTATAACTTCAGTCCTCTCTGAAACATGCACTGAGAGGAATGAAGGTGTAGAATTAGGTGTGTCACAGCCAAGTACTTGCGCCCACTCTGCTAGCAGTACACCGACGTCCGATTCTAGCAGGCAAATTTCCCTGCCCCAGCTGCTGGACCGTCGAAAGAAGTTCACTCCCAGCCATCCACATGCCCAGCGGTTGAATGCTAGCTTGGCTAAATTGCTAGCGCTTCAACTGCTGCCTTTTCAGTTGGTAGACTCGGCCCCCTTCCGTGAGTTTGTGCAATGTGCGGTTCCTCAGTGGCAGGTTCCCAAACGCCACTTTTTCTCACGGAAGGCTATTCCGGCTCTCTACCGGCATGTGGAAGGCAATGTCTTGGCCTCGCTGGACAGGGCGGTCAGCGGTAAGGTGCATATTACCGCTGACTCATGGTCCAGCAGGCATGGACAGGGACGTTACCTTTCTTTCACGGCCCATTGGGTCACTCTTTTGGCAGCTGGGAAGGATTCAGGACAAGGTGCAGTAGTGTTGGAGGTTGTCCCACCGCCACGCCTCCAAAATGCTACTACTGGTTGTGACACACCTCTCTCCTCCACCCCCTCCTCTTCTTCTTCCTCCATGGCCTCTTCCTGTGGTTTGTCCTATGAACCAGCGGTGCTCCGTAGCCGTTCACGGGGCTACGCAAGTACGCAGGCAAAAAGATGCCATGCCGTGCTTGCGCTGGTGTGTTTGGGGGACAGAAGCCACACTGGGGCAGAGGTCCTGTCTGCTCTGCAGGGCCAGGCCGAGAGGTGGTTGACGCCACGCCAGCTTAAGCCAGGAATGGTGGTTTGCGACAATGGCACCAACCTCCTCTCCGCCCTCCGACAGGGACAACTGACCCATGTGCCCTGTGTGGCTCACGTCCTTAACCTGGTGGTGCAGCGGTTCTTGGGCAGGTACCCGGGCTTACAGGATGTCCTGAGGCAGGCCAGGAAAGTCTGTGTGCATTTCCGCAGATCTTATAATGCCAGTGCTCGCCTGGCTGAGCTGCAAAAGGAGTTGAACCTGCCCAAGAACCGCCTTATATGTGACATGCCCACCAGGTGGAACTCAACGTTGGCCATGCTGCAGCGGCTGCACACGCAGCAGAGGGCCATCAATGAGTACCTGTGCGACTACGGCACCAGGACAGGGTCAGGGGAGCTTGGTTTTTTTTCTCCACGCCAGTGGGGCATGATCAGGGATGCATGCACTGTCCTGGCACCATTTGAGGAGGCCACGAGGATGGTGAGCAGTGACAGTGCATGCATCAGTGACACTGTACCTCTTGTCCACCTGTTGGAGCACACGCTGCGTGGAATAATGGACAGGGCACTTGAGGCAGAACAGAGGCAGGAAGAGGAGGACTTCCTTGCCTCTCAAGGCCCCCTTTACCCAGACAGTGTTCCTTCTGTCCCACCCATCGCACAGGAAGAGGAGGAGGAGGAGGAGGAGGAGGAGGAGGATTGTGTCAGCATGGAGGTGGAGGCTGGCACTCAGCATCATCAGCAGCAGTCTTTTAGGGATGATTTACAGTCCCAAGAAACCAGTGGACTTGTACGTGGCTGGGAGGAGGTGGCTGCGGATCATGTCGTCCTTAGTGACCCAGAGGACTCCGGAGCGAATGCCTCAGCAAACCTACGCTGCATGGCCTCCCTGATCCTGCAAAGTCTGCGGAAGGATCCTCGTATTCTTCGGATCAAGGAGAGGGACCATTACTGGCTGGCCACTCTCCTTGATCCACGGTACAAGGGTAAGGTTGCGGACCTTATGTTACCGTCGCAGAGGGAGCAGAGGATGAGACAACTCCGGGAGGCCTTGCAGAAAGGTCTGTGCAACGCGTTCCCAGAGACTGGGAGGTTGCAAACTCCTGGTCCTGGACAACGAGTTGCTGAGGCTTCGGCCAGTCAAAGAAGGAGCGGTGGGGAAGGTGGCCGTCTGACCGATGCGTTCAGACAATTCTTTAGTCCGCAGCCCCAAAGTATGATTGGTTCCAGCAACCATCGCCAGCGTCTGATAAACATGGTGCAGGAATATCTAGGGGCAAGGTCAGACTTGGACACCTTCCCCACCGAAAATCCTCTGGCTTACTGGGTCTTGAGGATGGATCACTGGCCAGAGCTTGCACAGTATGCAATTGAGCTACTGGCCTGTCCTGCATCCAGCGTTCTTTCGGAACGCACATTCAGTGCTGCTGGAGGATTTGTCACGGATCACAGGGTGCGCCTGTCCACCGACTCGGTTGATCGACTGACTTTCATCAAGATGAACCAGTCTTGGATCACCACCAGCTACCACACACCTGATGCTGATATAACAGACTAATTGATTTTAAAATGTCACATCCCTTCAAGACTGATGCTGATGCTGAGTGCCTGTGCTGTTATGTTGACTGGCTATCCTCCTCCTCCGAGTCCTCAATGATACGATTGATGATGATAGCTTGGAAGATCATTTTTGTTTATGGGTGCCGCCACCAGTGCCTAACGCCCAATTTTTCAGCCCCTGTTTAACAGGGGCGTGTAATTACAATTTTTGAAGCAATACTTTGCAACAGGGCTCATTGCTGTGCTCCAAGTACAGTATCTGTGAGGAGTTGCAGTGTTGTGCCACCAGTGCCTAAGGCCCAATTTTTCAGCCCCTGTTTAACAGGGGCGTGTCATTACAATTTTTGAAGCAATACTTTGCAACAGGGCTCATTGCTGTGCTCCAAGTACAGTATCTGTGAGGGGTTGCAGTGTTGTGCCACCAGTGCCTAAGGCCCAATTTTTCAGCCCCTGTTCAACAGGGGCATGTAATTACAATTCTTGATCTAATAATTCACAGCAGGGCCCATTGCTGCACCCACCAAGAGTAACTGTCAGGGCTTACAGTGTTGTGGCACCAGCACCACCATCAAAGGCCCAATTTTTACTACCACTGTTCAACAATTATATGTAATTAAAATTCCTGATATAATAGTTGACAGCAGGGCGTTCCAGCACCAACCAAGAGTAACTGTGAGTGCTTACAGTGTTGTGCCAACACCAACAACTAAGGGGCCTATTTCTGCAGAGTATATACGGCAGGTCCCTACTTTCAAACATCCAACTTACAAACGACTCCTACTTGCAAACGCAAGAAGACAACAGGAAGTGAGAGGAAATCTACCACTAGGAAGGAAAATTCTCTCCTGTAAGAATAAATATGGGAGAAAGGTGTCTCCTCTGTACTGATGCTTTATCAGCAATCCTTGTTTCAAGAAAAACACCACATTTCAAAAACAGTTGTCATTGGGACGGAAAGTGAGGTGAAATGTTCTGAACAGGGGCACAGACAGCAAAACAAATGTTACAGGGGTGATAACCCTTACCTATGTTTTCCAAAAAGTTTAAAAATAGATTTTTGGGCTGGAGCTACACTTCAACAATGTACCTGTTCAAAATTACAAACAGATTCTACATAAGAACAAACCTACAGTCCCTGTCTTGTATGCACCGCCTGTATACGGCTGTTCAGAGTATATAGGGCCTTTTTTATTTTATGTGCGGGGTTCCCCTTAATATCCATACAAGACCCAAAGGGGCTGGTAATGGGCTGGGGTAGGGGGGGGGGGGTCATGGGGTAGCTATGCCATTTTTCTTAAAGAATTTCATCCATATTACCGGGACCAGACATTACATTAAAGCCGCAAGCAGTTTTAAATGGCTTTTTTTTCCTTTAGAAGTGTCATTTTGTGCAGGGACAGTTCTAAACACGGGAAACACGTGGCACTTCACAGGCATACTTTAGACACCCCCCAGGTACGATATTTAAAGGAATATTTGACTTTTTTTTTTTCACTTTATGCATCATTAAAATGACTGCTCCCGAAAAACGACCGTTTTTAAAACTTCTTTTTGCATTGATACATGTCCCCTGGTGCAGAACCCGGGTTCCCAAACCCTTTTTAGGACAATAACATGCATAATAGTTGTTATAATTAGCACTTTAGAATTCGAACGTTCGCATCCATTGTATTTAATAGGGTTCTAATGTTCGTTCGAACTTCCGGTCCGTTCGCGGGTTCTGGTGCGAACCGAACCCGGGGGTGTTCGGCTCATCACTACCCAGGACCACAGATTTAATACAGCAGATCTATACAACAAGCTGTCAGCCCTCCGAGAGAAGGGCTTAGCTACTACAGCAGCCCAAATCACAGCGGATATTAAATCTGACCTGCAGAACATAGGCTCCCAAATAGAAGCAATTGAAAACAAAGTGGAACTCATGGCGGCAGTTTCTCATCAAAACTCTGACCTTATCCAAACACTACATGACCAACTGGATACTACTGGATACTACACTATTGCGCATAGATGACCTTGAGAACCGATCCAGACGGTACAATTTCAGGGTCAGGGGCCTTTCAGAAACCGTAACAGATGTGTCTGCAGCTACCCACGACCTGATTAAAACCCTGCTACCTAACATCCAACAACGCCGCCTAGAACTGGACAGGGCACACAGAGCCCTGGGTCCCACCAGGAAAGATAGTTCTCCTAGAGACATAATAGTCAAACCACACTATTATGCAGTAAAAGAAGCGGTCTTGAAACAAGCTCGTATTTTGCCCCAGGTGACCTGCCTGGGCCATGCAGTCCAGATCTTTGCCGACCTTTCACCATCAACCATCCAACGTAAACGCACACTGAAACCATTGCTGTCTGCCCTGGCCCAGAAAGACATCAAATACAAGTGGGCCTTTCCGTTCGCAGTTACATTCTCCTACAAAGGTCAAAACCAGGGGTTCACAAACTTCACCTCGGGAGAAAAACTTCTACTAAGCCTGAAAATCATATCCCAAGCATCAGATATGGAAACGTCCTCCTTCGCATCAGGATCCGCCAAGAGACCCCCACCCATCAGCCCATCGACCCCCCTCTGGAACAAGATGAAGTCCCTAAGATCAGGGCATGATGGTCCAACCTGATCATCCACCCCAGAGAAGCCCTGGCTTCCTTTTTTTTTTCTCTCTACAAATTTTTTTTTGGTTCTAACATAACGTTAGTTCTTCTAACATTTGACTTTGGTCAATCGGCCGGTTTGAGGCCCCGTCCCCTAATCTCCCAATTGTGGTCTTCAGCCACGCTAAACATGAGGCTCAGTTTTTGTCATTTGTTAAAGGGGTTGTAAAGATTTGTTTTTTATTTTCTAAATAGCTTCCTTTAAGCTAGTGCGTTGTTGGTTCACTTACATTTTCCTTCTATTTCCCTTCTAAATGTTTTTTTCTTTGTCTGAATATCTCACTTCCTGTTCCTCCTCATGAAGCTTGCCCCCATCATCCGAGCTGTTCTGGCTGGGGGTTAGTCAGCGTGCTCGCCCCCCTCCCTTGGGACTACATCCCTGCGGAGAGACGCTCAGTACGTTCACAGGCACGGGAGGCAGGGGATACGTGGCCGTGTATAAGACTCTGTAGCTCCACTTCCCGTGCCTTGTTATTGTGCTGAATGAACATCTAAGCAGCACAGCTCCGCCTTAACTCCGCCCTCTTACTTGCTGCATTGAGAGTTGGACACACAGTGAAAAAGCGGCACTGCGCATGCACGATGCCGCTAAGCCTCGAGGGAAATGTAGTTCCTTTGATGCCGTGATGTAGCTTTATTGAACGCGTTCCAAAACCCAGGAGTAGAGGGGAGAATCAAGAGAGGAAACGATGAGGTGGAGAAATAGTATACTAATTTAACAGGTAACTAAATATTTTAAACAGAAATAACAACTATATTCACTATCTGTAGATCACATATTAGCTAAAAAATGTTAACCTTTACAACCCCTTTAATATATGTCTGTTATTTACACTATCTTGGAGTGGGCTCTCCCCTCAGGTCTAATGGGGGTAGCTCTCTCTGACAAAATAAGACTATGTCCACTGAATCACCTTTCCCACCCCCAACCTTACCTCCCCATTCCCTCCTTCGCCCTCATTCCCTCCCCACACTTCCCCCCCACCCCCTGCCCAACCCCTGATCATACTCCTCCCCATGCAATCCAGCTCCTCCTCTTTCTCCCGTCTTAATATGCTCTCAGGAACCGAAGGAGCCGGGAACCCCCCTAGGGGGAAATAACCGCAGGGTCAACAAAGTTTTCCTTTATGTTGGTTTCTTGTACCTCTAAGGTTTCCGTACAACTACTTCAGGCCCGCAATTGGGTCTGTTTGGGTTCGTTGTCCCAGCCTTGTCGATTTTAGTTCTTAAAAGCAACATTGTTTTTGATTATTGGGTGCCCTAGTCTGGGGTGGTACCCATGCACCTCCTCCTATTCCTTGAATCCCTAACGGCATTCGAGGTATAGAACATCCGAGACCTTTGGCTCGGACACTTTACCTTACTATTAGGTGTTCGATGACTCCCGGGGATCCTTTCTCCCCCCTGGGATTCTTCTTATTCTTAGGGAGACGTTTTCATTTTCCTTCTCTTCTTCTGCTTTACCCTTTTTTCCATCCCTTGTCTAACATGCAACAGCTTACCGTTTTTTGTCTGGCAGATTATATTGGGTCATGGCTACAAATTATCAAGATATGCCTTTTGCTCACGTTGAAAACTCCGGCCTCACGCAGACTTGGGCAAAGACTTCACAAAGTAAGTGACAGTGGGTGTATCTACCCCCCCCATTCTAATGGCTAGCACCACACCAACCGCTCTTAGGATCGCCTCACGCAATGTGCAGGACATAAACTCCCCGCTTAAACGCAGAAAAATCTTCAACTCCTACAAGTCTCTCAACCTTAATGTCATAATGCTGCAGGAGACTCACTTTCCGATTCGGTATAGTCCCACATTCCTACATGCACACTTCCCTAAATTTTATCTGGCAAACGCAGAAAATAAAACCAAAGGGGTAGCCATCGCCTTCTCAAAAGCATGTTAGTTCCATTGGCTTTCAGAAACCAAATATCTGGAGGGCAGGTTCCTTTTGGTCAAGGGAACCATTGAAGGACAAATGTACTCTCTGGTCTCCTATTATGCCCCTATCAAGGGACAAGCAGCTTTTTCGCTCACCTCTTCGACACCCTTAATCCCATTATGGAGGGCACAGTTATCCTAGGGGGTGACTCTAATGTTGCTTTTGACCAAGGATTAGATAAGTCCAAGCCTCCCGGAAAGCAGCTCACTCGCCCCCGTTAGATGAGAACCGAACCCCTCCACGAGAGACTTTACACACTACTCCGCTCCTCACCACACATATTCCAGAATCTATCACATTCTAATACCCACCCATGTGATCACTCTCTAGTAATAATGAACATCCGCATTTCAGCCACAACACTGAGTCAGAGACAATGGAGACTTAATGAATCCCTTCTTTCTGACCCATTCAGAGTCACCATGCTTGATAACTCCTTACAAGAATATTTTAAACTAAACAAGATTGAAGACACATCAGCGGAAACCGTGTGGGCAGCCCACAAGGCCTTCATTAGGGGGGAAATCGTCCGAATGACAGCTCAAATAAAACGAGAAAGAACATCTGATATAGAAAAATTGGAAAGGGAATACGCGTCACTATGATCACAACACAAACAAAAACCCTCAAACACCTCCATCGTCCAACTAGACAAAATAAAACTACAACTTATCCTAGCCCTCACGGCCCAAGCTGAAAAATACCTTAGGTGGAATACAAACAAATTCTACACACAGAAGGATAAAATAGGCTTAATGTTAGCATCCAAATTATCTCCCAGAGTGCGGCTGCCTGTGATGCCACAGATCAGAATTCCCGGGAACGGACGCACTGCTGACCCCACGGAAATATTAGAAGCCTTTCAGGTCTTCTACACAAAACTATATAAGGCTCACCCCTCACATAACACCGTGGCCATTGATCAATTTCCGAACAACTTACCCATACCGGTTTTATCTCCGGAACACAAAAACGTAATGGAAGCTCCCTTCTCTAAAGAGGAAGTTCTGGGGGTCATCAAGGGACTTAGAAGTGGGTCTGCTCCAGGTCCTGATGGTCTTTCTAACCCCTATTACAAGACATTCACTCCCACCTTAGTTCTATACCTAGTTAAATTTTTCAATGCCAAGACCAAAGGGGACCCAGTGGACACACAACTTAATTCCGCGTTTATCGCAGTAATCGCCAAACCAGATAAAATCCTGAGGAAGTTAGTAGTTATCGCCCGATTTCTCTTATTAATTGTGACCTTAAAGTATTAACCAAACTTCTTGCCAACCATTTCTCCCTCATAAATAGCTACATTCATAAAGATCAGGTGGGTTTTATACCAGGCAGACAGGGCCCGGACCAAATTAGAAAGGCAATCGATATAGTATCTATTCTCCAATCTAACTGGGAAGGGGGCCCTAAACAAGCAGGCATGTTACTCTCTTTAGACCTCAAAAAGGCCTTTGATTCTGTCTCATGGACATATATCTTCAACATCCTAGAATGGTTGGGCTTTGGCGACAGATTCATGGGCTTAATCTGAGCCCTATACTCCCGACCACAGGCTAGGGTTCGCCTTCAAGAATACTACTCAAACCCGATTCACAATGAAAAAGGCACCAGGCAAGGTTGCCCACTTTCACCGCTAATTTTCGCCATAGCGATAGAAACCCTTGCCATTGCTATCCGAGAAACCTAAATATACAGGGAATAACATGTGGCTCGCAAACTCACAAATGTGGGCTCTATGCGGACGACATTCTTTTATTCCTTAAGTTACCTGTCACATCCCTGCCCAATCTATGTTAGACCCTAGATGCATTCGCGGGTATTTCTGGGCTTCAAGTAAACTATTCCAAAACCCTTCCCATGAACGTCTCCCTCCAGCCAAACACGGTCGTCCTACTACAAAACGCCTTTCCATTCCAATGGAATGAAAAGTCCATCAAGTATCTTGGAATCAATTTGACTCCCAAGACGGAAGGAAGCCCTATACAATAGTAATTACCCACCTATGTTTCGCAAACTAGAATTAGACCTAAAGACCTGGTCCAAACATACCATATCCTTGATAGGACAGACTAACTCTATTAAGATGACCTTTCTTCCCTAACTGCTATATCTGTTTCGCTCTCTCCCCATCCCAATCAATAAGGCTCACTTCAGAGCCTTTCAGAGTAAAATTCTGAAATTTGCATGGGGTAAGGGAGGCTACAGATTTCCACAAAGCACCCTGTTCTGTCATAGGAAAAGGGGGGGCTAGGCCTACCTAAATTACTTCAATATTACTTTGTAGCCAGACTAGCTCAGATCTCAATTATATACTTCAGATACGAAAAACCAGATTGGACCCAAATTGAAAGGCAAGCAGTTCCTCGCCACACTCTAGATTTTTTGCTGTGGTGCCCTCCAAAAATCAGGGCACCGATCATGGCACCGACCTTATCTCACTCCCTAGCCCTGTGGGACCACTTGTGCACATCAAAGGCCCTGATCTCCGCGAGCAAACCGCTGTCTCACCTATTTAATAACCCTGACTTCCCCCCCAGGCATGAACATACTAGCATTCAAATGGTGGCTGGACAAAGGACTATACCGAAACTGACATTTTCTCACCCCCTTCTCTCTTAATCATTGCATCAATAAACTGGAATTGCCTGCTTCAAGACACTTCAGGTTCAGACAAATTTCACACTTTTTACACTCTATATGGTCGGAAAAACAGCTTCCGCCCAAGCTCACAGCTTATGAACTCTGGTGTGGCCAGGGCTCGGAACAGAGGGGAGGGATCTCGATCATTTACTCGTCACTAGTGCGTGGGAGTCGGACCTCCAATTCAGCTTTGACCTGGATGCTTGGCAGACGGCCTGCTTCAAATCCTTTAAGGGCGTTTTAAACACCTCCCTCGCGGAGGCCAGTGTAAAGGTGATCTCAAGATGGTACAATACACCCGTCAGATTGGCCTCCATGTACACCTCAGTAGACCCTCTATGTTTTAGAGGTTGCAAACTGTCTTGAACGATGGCCCACATTTGGTGGGAATGTCCCAGGGTTTGCCCTTTCTGGAGAAAACTTTTCAATATTATTGACAAGGTCTCCGGCTGTCAGGTGTCCAGGTCCCCGATGGTAGCGCTCCTCAATGCTACGATCCCAAGAGTTCCCTCGCCCACGCAGCGGCTGATCCACTTTATCCTAGTGGGTGCCAAACGTACTGTAGCCAGGGCTTGGAAACAATCCAAAATTACCATTAAAGCAGCCAAACTGAACATTCCTGGATAATGCCACAAAAAAGCTTTTAAGTATACTCTCGGACACGGTAAACAAATTCAAAGCCACATGGGAACCCTGGGCCCAACATGTAGGCATCTCCCTTACTACCAATACTAAGCCGGACCGAGACTACCGGGCAAGGAGACCCCCACCTGGCACAGCTAGATCCCCTTGGGGGTGCCGGGTGCTAAAGGGGTCCCTCCGGGAGGGCCCTGCTCTCGCCAGACTGAGTTTTAACCTATGGCCTCCTGTAAGGAAAGGTTCCATCCGCTGGTAATATTTATCATCTGGCGTGCAGTACTGAGGTCCACCAGCAGGTGTCTCCTGGCAGTTTTGGACTGTCAGGGGAACTTCTCTCTGCTGGTGTTATGTCATCCTTGGGTCGCAGTACTGGCGTCCACCAGCGGATGGATCCTGGCAGTGTGGTGCAGATGTTACTTCCTGCAATCAGGGGTCACCTGAGCCTGTTAGCAGGTATAATATAAATACCCGGCAAGTGCACACACACACTGCCCTGGTATCGTCCTCGTGCCCTGATCTGTACCTGCTGCCTGTTTACCTGAACCTGTTTCTGAATCTGCTACCTGAGTTCCTGATCCTGTCTCCCTGTCCTGACCCATCCATCCATCCTCTCCCTGTCCTGTGTTCCTTACCCCATCTGCTGATCTCCCTGTGTATGACCTTGGCCTGGCTAACGTTTATGTTTCTGGAATATCCCGTTGTCCATCTGCCTACCTGCTGTGTATGACCCTGGCCTGGCTATTGTTTATGATTCTGGCATTTCCCATTTATTACACATATCTGTCTGTTGTTATTTGTGGGTCTCTGTCTGTTGGTTGGTTTGTTGCACTGTATCATATTGGAGGTGGTTATACTTATATTATTCACTCACTTAAATAAATCTTTATATTTTCACTTATATGTGTTTGGTGTTCCTCTGTTGCTAGCCACATAGTTCTGGTCACACCCAGGACATGACACCTCCTATCGCTCAACATTCCTTGTAAGTCGTATCTGGTTAATGTTTTGAGCAAGGTAGACAGCTCTAGAGCTCTTCAACTGATTGTCATTGTCCTCGAATTGCTCTTTGTCTCAGTTCTCCAAGTATTGGTTAATTCCCCAAGATTTTATCCTGATTTGTAAGATCACATACCTCTTCTGTTGTACCAATGATAAGCTTGTATATGTATGAAGCGACCTCACTCTCTCTCTAGCTTTATCGGTTATATGGCTGTTGTCTAGGGGTACCTGGGAGAGAGGGATGAGATACACCACGGCTCATGTCCTCCCAGGTGTAGAGGTGAAGGCCAGAACTATCGGGCTTGTGTATGTGTCCCAGAGTCCAATCCTTTCCTCGGATTGACTCCCCTTTGCTCCTAGTACCCAGAGTTCCACACACTGAATGGGTCCAACTCGTATTTATTCTTCTCAATAAACAGTCAAACAGCACAGACAGGTTGGGACCCATGTAACACTTCAGTATTCGTAGGGAGTAGGCCAAGGCACAATTCTTCTAGATAAAGCTAACCACTGTAGTATCACCAGTGGCGAATAGTCACTGCCACTGACTATATGAGGTAGAACCTGAATTACCTTCACTAGCACAGCCCCTGTCAGGGGAAGGCAATCCGTCCAAGGGAGTCACCGGAGGCCTCTCTGTCACCAGCAATGCTGCGCCGGACTCTCTAGAGAAGTTCCGCTCACCAGTCTTCTTGACCTCAGACACGGGCACCCAAGAAGTTAGGGCCCCCTCGGATTCCTCCGCCCTTGCGGAACTCAGTCGAAGGTACTGAGCTCCAGGCCTCCGCCACAGTACCTCACCCCAGGCTAAAGGTGCCTGAGATGGACTCCATCTATTGCTCCGGCCAGGTCAAGGGCACCTGGGCCCGGAACTCCGGAACGCCAGCACCCAAGCTGAAGGTGCCTGGGTGCGGCTGCGTCCTCCGACTCTGAACCCAAGGTCAGGGCGTCCGCCCCCTTTATTCCCTCGCCTTTCGCGTCACAGCAGGTTCCCCACCCTGCCGTACCTGCGCCAGGAAAGGACAAAAAGGAAGCAGTCTTGCGGTGAGTGTTCAACCTCGGCCCATGGCGACAACGCCACCCGCAGGCCACAGGGAACCTCACACCACCAGAGTCCTCCAAGAACCACAAAAGGCCTCAGATTCCCTGACAATCAATGCATCTGGGTTACACCACCAACCAGATGCTTTCCCAAAAATCAAACACCTGCTGCACTCTCCCCCTGGTGATTTGACACTGGTCCCCAGTGTCTCGTGCAGACCCATGTCCCCAGAAAATGGTGACATAAATTCAGACTAGAGACCAAACTCAACAATTTTGCCATGAATTGTGCCAAGACCTAAAATAGGAAAGAAACAGGTATATAACACAATTAACTTTGCAATAAAATACTCTAAATATTTCACATATTTACATTTCACTCTCCCCCTAGCTATCTAAGGACCAACCCATTCTCAGCAGCCTTGATAGACGAGTCTCCTGCAGAGGGAAGAGAAAGAAAACACACATCCTAACATAACATATGTGTCTGCTTTGAACGAATGGGTCTATCCAAGAAGAAACCCATTCATTCCAATGAGTGTTGCATAGTGTACAAAAAAAACAACTTTCTTTTTCGTACATCACGGGACACAGAGCGACTTAGTCATTACTAATGGGTTATATAGATACCTTCAGGTGCTGGCACTGGCAACTTCCAAAACCGGAAGTACCCTCCCCTATATAAGCCCCTCCCATCCGGGAGCACCTCAGTTTTTTGCCAGTGTCTAAGGTGTTGGCCAAAGAGTAACATGTGTTTTCACTGGGCTTGCGTACAGGTTCTTTTACGGGCCTTAGTAAGCTGTTCCGGATCCCACCAAAAAAGCTTCATAGCTAAACGGTCGGTACCCGGGCCTTGCAGCAGAAGAGCAAGGTTTTGCCTGTAATGCCTCTCTTAGGAGGGCTGGACCATGGGATCCAGAGCTCTGGTCATACCCACGACCAAGATGTTTTCTGTGCAGGGTGCTATACAGGTCCAGGGGAGTGGAATCCTTGGGAACCCGGTCCCTGAAGGTTTAATTACAATGCCTGCCGTGATAGGTGAAGTTTGGGCTTCTGTGGACCAAACAGAGTCCTGCGGCGGGGAATAGGTAAGTGGGGGCCCCCAGGAACTTGGTTCTATTGGGGGACACCCAAGCCTAATTTGTCTTTCTGTCTGTTACCTAACGGTATTCCCGCTAATATCTGTGTATGCCTGTAACTACTGGAAAATTTTAAATTTTAATAGTAGTCAAGAAAAAAAAAAAAAAGAGGACCGCGGTACCTGTGTTAAACCACTAGAGGCCGCTGTGGTCCATTTTTTCTTGTCATGTGGATCTTTGGTTTTCTCAAGTCAAAAGATCCAGGCAGTTGGTAAGTTCTCTGTGGGAATCCACTTCCTCTGCCCTGTTGCTGCGCTCATCCACCGCACAGGCCCTCCGGCAAAAAGGGCCCTGGCTCCTAGTCCCTGCTTGGTTTCGAAAAGGGCGCCAATGGCGCACGGGCGCGCGCGCGGGCGCGTGCACGTGCCTCCTATGAAAAAAAAGGGGCGGGTGGATGACGCTCGATGCGCGCCGCGGCGCTTCTGCGCATGTGCAGGCGTCCCAGCATGAGTGTCAGCTGGATGCAAGCAGAGCTAGCAACAAAACGGTGGCACACAGAGGCGGTTGATGCAGGCATCCCCATAGAAAGACACTTTAGTGGACACCAGCTGGTATATAGCAGCAACTGTGTTAGACTATTACCAGCAAAATTGGTGTATGACGACGGGAATACCTCAGCTTTGTGCTTATAGGATATGTCGTCCAGACGCTCTGGAAATGAGTCTTCCAAGAAGCGAAAGGGGTCTCCATCGGGCTCTGAGGATTTTGGGCATGCTTGTACTGCGCCAATCTCCCCTGAAATTTCAGAGGTCAGTAGCCGTAGGAACCCCGCAGGAGTACCTGGTACTGCGGCTGTCCCCAGTCCACCTGCTCCTGTATATATAACAGAGGAGGTTTTATCCTCAACTCTGGGAGGATTGGAAGAAAGATTAACAGCATTGATCGCGGCTTCCCTGTCACAGGGAAAGCGCGTCCGATCTCCGTCTCCTCCTGCAGAGTGCCTGTTAGTGGAGGAACAGTCCCAGAGATCGACCTACCTGAAGGGGATCAGGTGAGGTTGATTCAGTTATAGAGGAATCAACAGTGGAAGAACCTTTCTCAGCATCTCAGGCTGAAAGATTATGGGTTTAGTCTCTGACTAACATGGTCCGATCAGCATTTTAAATGCCTCTGGCGGAACCATCAACCACTACTGTTTCCTCGTCTGGGGTCGCTGAAAGCTCCCCAGACCGTCTGTTCCTTCCCAATCCACCCTTTATTGGAAGGGTTTATTTACCAGGATTGGGAGCATCCTGTTAAAATATTTACTCCCCCCAAGAGATTTCCAGTGATCTATCCCATGGAGGATAAGTTCATAAAAAAAAAAAATGGAGGGTCCCTACAGTGGACACAGCCATCTCTTGTGTAAATAAATCACTGACATGTCCAGTAGATAATGTTCCAATGTTCAAAGACCCAATAGATAAAAAATTGGAGTCTTTACTAAAATCTGCTTTCTATACAGCAAGCATGGTGACACAACCTGCAGTAGCAGCGATTGGAGTCTGCCAAGCAGTGAAAGATCAGTTGAAACAAGTCTTAAGGGACTTACCAGATCAGCAGGCTCTTGCCCTAGCTGACCTACCTAGAGCCTTGTGCTGCGGTGGACGCCATAAAGGATACAATCCAACAGGCCTCCCGCTTTACGCTGTCTGTAGACATATGCGTAGGCTTCTATGGCTCAAAAACTGGTCTGCTGAAGTTCCCTGTAAGAAATTGCTGATTAGCTTCCCATTTCATGGAGAACGCTTATCTGGAGAAGATCTGGACAAATATATCCAGAAAACTTCTGCCGGTAAAAGTACACTCTTGCCGGTTAAGAACAAGGGTAGAAGTCCTTCTTTTAAGAGGCCTACTTCTCCAGTCCCTGGCACATCGGCTGTGAAACAGTTCCGACGGCCTCCGCGGTCAAATCCAGGGGGCAGAAATCAGGGACAATCACAGGGTAACAAGAAACCCTGGGTCAAGAGAGGTACAAAACCTCCCCCCAAGTCATGAAGGGTTGCCCCCACTCAATCGGGTGAGGGGAAGACTTCAGTTGTTCACAGAGACCTGGCGGGACACCATCAGAGATGGGTGATCTCCGCAGTAAGTCTGGGATACAGGCTGGAGTTAAAAGACATTCCTCCTGCCCATTTTATGAGGTCAAACGTGCCAAGCGATCAGGACTTTTTCGGATGGAGTCGATCCGATCGGTGGCCACCGCCCTACAAGGGCAGGAATGGTTAGCCTCGATCGACATAAGGGATGCTTATTTGCATATTCCCATCTGTCCGGCCCACCAGAAATTTCTACGCTTTGCAGTAGAAGGGCGCCATTTTCAGTTCAGAGCCTTACCTTTCGGTCTGGCCACAGCACCACGAGTGTTCACAAAAATTTTGGCCCCACTATTGGTCAATCTAAGAACACAAGGTGTAACGATAATGGCATATCTAGACGACCTGCTACTAATAGACCACTCAGTGGAAAAGCTGGAAGTAGCTATTCACAAGACAATCAAGTATCTGGTATATCACGGTTGGATTATCAACCGGGACAAGTCAGCTCTAAGACCAGTCAAAAGTCAGGAATACTTAGGGCTAAGGCTGGATTCAAATCAGAGAAAGATTTTCTTACCTCCAGAGAAGGTGTCGTCTTTAAAAGATTTGACCCACTTAGTGGGTACAAAAAGAAAACCATCCATACGCCTGTGCATGAGGCTGATGGGAAAAATGGTGGCTTCATTCGAAGCGGTACCCTACGGTCAATTCCATTCAAGGAACTTGCAGAGGGCCATACTGTCAGCCTGGAACAAAAAAGTTCAGGCTTTAGACTTACCAATGTCCCTGTCCCCTTCCGTTCGCAAGAGCCTCCATTGGTGGTTGGTGCCCCAGAATCTGGAGAAAGGGAAACCCTTCAGTCCGGTTTCTTGGAAGGTGGTCACTACAGATGCCAGCCTCATAGGCTGGGGGGCAGTACTGGAGTAATGGTCTCTCCAGGGCAAGTGGTCAGAAGCAGAGAAGGCCCTGCCCATCAATCTCTTAGAGATACGAGCAGCCCGGTATGCCCTAGTAGCATGGACATCCAAACTCCAAGGGTCCCCTGTCAGAATTCAATCAGACAATGCCACAGCAGTGGCATATATCAATCATCAGGGTGGCACCAGGAGTCGTGCAGCCCAGAGGGAAGCGAATTGCATCCTGGAATGGGCAGAAAGATATGTCCCAGCCATATCCGCGGTTTTCATCCCAGGAGTGGAAAATTGGAGAGCGGACTTTTTAAGTCGCCAGCAATTATGCCCGGGGGAATGGTTTCTTCACCCCGAGGTTTTCCAGGCAATATGCCAGCGGTGGGGAACACCGGATGTAGATCTGCTAGCATCCAGATTCAACGCAAAGGTGGACAGATTTGTGTCTCGCACAAGGGATCCCCTAGCTTGCGGCTCGGATGCCCTAGTGTTCCCTTGGGATCAGTTCAAGCTGATATATGCATTCCCACCGCCACAATTGTTACCGCGATTAATCCGCAGAATCAGGGTAGAAAAGAAACCAGTGATTCTGGTGGCCCCGAAGGGCATGGTACGCGGAGATTGTAAAAATGTCAGTGAGGAGTCCTTGGACCCTCCCACATCGTCCGGACCTGCTTTCGCAAGGACCGATATACCACCCTTCCTTACCAGCCCTAGGTTTGACGGCCTGGCTATTGAAGCCCACATTCTAAAAAAGAGAGGGCTCTCTAATCCTGTGGTATCTACCATGATCAATGCCAGGAAGCCGGTATCCAGGCAGATCTATTATAGGATCTGGAAGGTGTACATTACGTGGTGTGAGGCCAAGAAATGGCATCCACGTAAGTATGTAATAGGTAGGATTCTGGACTTCCTACAGTGGGCTGTAGATAGGAAGCTGGCCTTGAGTACTATCAAGGGTCAGATTTCGGCCTTGTCAATATTTTTTCAAAGGCCCTTGGCTTTGCATTCTTTAGTCAAAGCTTTCATACAAGGAGTGATGCGTATTAGCCCTCCGGTTAGTATTCCCATATGTCCATGGGACTTAAACCTGGTTCTGTCGGTTCTACAGAAACAACCATTTGAACCATTGCAGCACATTTCCTTGGTTCTTCTCACCAGGAAATTTATTTTCTTAGTAGCCATTTGTTTGGTTGTCCATAAGGACAGAGTAGTATTACGTCCTCATCCAGCCTTTCTTCCTAAGGTGGTATCGAGGTTCCATTTGAACCAAGATGTGGTTCTTCCTTCCTTTTTCTCCAAACCTAGCTCGGTAGAGGAAAAGTTATTGCATTCTTTGGATGTAGTAAGAGCAGTTAAAGCTTATCTAAAAGCCACTGCTCAGATTCGCAGAACGGATACTTTGTTTGTTCTGCCGGAAGGCCCCAGAAAGGGTCAGGCAGCGTCAAAAATCTACTTTAGCCAAGTGGATTCGACAGGTCATAATACAAGCCTATGGCATGAAAAGGAGACCGCCTCCGTTCAAAGTTAGGGCGCACTCCACAAGAGCAGTTGGAACTTCATGGGCAGTGCATCACCAAGCCTCCCTGGCTCAAGTCTGTAAGGCCACAACATGGTCCTTAGTACACACGTTTACTAGGTTCTACCAGGTGGACGTTAGAAGTCAGGAGGATGTCGCCTTTGGGCGCAGTGTGTTGCAGGCCGCAAAAGAGCCTCATGCCTGATGGCGCCCAGCTTATGTATGGTGTATCCCTCCCCTAATTTGGCATTGCTTTGGGACGTCCCATTAGTAATGACTAAGTCGCTCTGTGTCCCGTGATGTACGAAAAAGAAAAATGGATTTTTATAACAGCTTACCTGTAAAATCCTTTTCTTGGAGTACATCACGGGACACAGAGCTCCCACCCCTCTTTTTGGGACACTTATTGCTTTGCTACAAAACTGAGGTGCTCCCGGATGGGAGGGGCTTATATAGGGGAGGGTACTTCCGGTTTTGGAAGTTGCCAGTGCCAGCACCTGAAGGTATCTATATAACCCATTAGTAATGACTAAATCGCTCTGTGTCCCGTGATGTACTCCAAGAAAAGGATTTTACAGGTAAGCTGTTATAAAAATCCCTTTATCGTTGCGCAACACTGCCACCTGGTGACAATGCCGCGGTAAAGACACTTATCAGCTCCAGATGAACTTCTGCCCTTCTGTGCGGTGACCCTGCTCTGGCTAAACCCCAAAGTCACTGATTTCTCTTTTCTTTTTTTTTTTCCTGGCTGGGAGAAGAAAAAAAAAGGAGAACCAAAATAACAACAGCTCCCATTTCTCCAAAGAGTAAAAACGTGCCAAAGGAAAAAAATAGAGCACAGTTCCAGTCATCTAGTAGCAATGGAAAAAAATGAAAATGAGTCTCTTACTCCTACAAATAGAACTTGGGATCTGGCAAACACAAAGGCTTCAAGTGTTGGTCAAAAGCCTCCACATGGTACTCAATGCTCCCTCCATCCTTCCGACAAATTACCACTTTGTCCGCATGGATATGCCTTCCTACCATCCACTCTGCCTTACAGTCCTTGAACTTTCTGGTGACTGTAGGTGAGCATGCAAGGTATCGGCGTACATGAGGTACTTTCAGCTTAGTCCAGATAAAATCATTGTACCATCGCTGCCGAAAAACTTCCACCTCATAGAGCAACTCTCGGGGTAGATATGGGTATTCCCACCCATATTCTCGGGCAACTTTCTGGCAAAAGAGACGCTGCAGCCTAGCCAAAGATGGCATTGTAGCACGATCTCCTACTCCAGGTAACACAATGGACTCCGGATGGCGAGGTACACTCTCCACCTCTGTAGATTTAGGCTTAGGAGCCCGCAGTGACGCCCGTTGCACTCCCGCAAAAGGAGCAGGTGAAACACTTGATGGCTCAAGAAGTGGGATCACAGATAGGGAACCAGATTCCTCCCTTGGCTCTGAGGCCTCCACCCGGGGTGTACTATCCTCAATGGACATAGGTGGGTCCCTTAAGAAACGGGACACGGGTAGCTTCATCTTGTCCCATCCCTTCTTGTGGAAGATCTCATCTATCTCCCCATCATCACCAGCAGCTGATAGCGACGCTAGGTCGGAGGTGTCATAACACTCTGCGGGCAGGTAATTCACGGTACTCACGGAATCACCCCCCTCGATGAGCTCCCCCGACTCTGGGCTCCCAACACCTCCAACAACACACACAGTCCCGACCCCTGGCTCACCTGGGCCTCTTGAAGAACAGGGCCGTCCAGGGCTCTTCCCTCCGGATCCATCCAGGCCAGGCAAGCGACGGGGCGAAGCTCTTCCACGACCACAGGATGCCATCACCAGGCCAACTTTCCTCTTTGGTGGTGGGAGCAGGGAGCTTGTGGTGACCGAGGCAGCATCCTCGGATTCCTCTCTCTTGATCTCCACTTGGGCTGTCACATCGCCCTGGTCACCGCGCATGGGAAACGCATAGGCATCGATCTCTCACTCCAGAGTGGCAGTCCCTGTGAGGTAGTTGAGGTGGAAGGCGCGCGGCCTTTCTGTGGATGGCTCCACCTCAAAAAGAAACTCTTTGCAGACCTCACATCGTCCGAACGGCTTCAGCTGGACCACCAGTCCCGAACAGCCGGGACAGATCACACGGAGGGCCTCTATGTCTCTGCAGGTATACAGAGCCAACCGTCCTCGGGGCCTTTGTCTTATTCCCGTATCCGTAATCTGGGCAGCAAAGGAAGTCATCTCGGTGACCGAAGAAGCAGGAATCCACGGGGTACTTGAAGTCATCCTGACTGTTTGCTGCTCCAATGCGCACTGACCACTTTGTGCCGGAATCTCCACGTGTGTCCTTCCACATGGCCAGACTCCTCCCACACTCTGCATTTGTTCGCGGGCTTTCTCTTCTCCCCGCCCACGAACTGCGCAGCTATGGTTTGCCTCGTGGCGCGTTGGCCAATATGGCCGACCTACTCGGAACTCCTCCGGGCAGCAAAGTTCAAATTCAGACACCATACACATCCCGGACACGATGCCCCCACGTGTAGCGACCTCACTCTCTCTCTAGCTTTATCGGTTATACGGCTGTTGTCTAGGGGTACCTGGGAGAGAGGGATGAGATACACCACGGCCCATGTCATCCCAGGTGTAGAGGTGAAGGCCAGAACTATTGGGCTTGTGTATGTGTCCCAGAGTCCAATCCTTTCCTCAGATTGACTCCCCTTTGCTCCTAGTAACCAGAGTTCCACACACTGAATGGGTCCAACTCGTATTTATTCTTCTCAATAAACAGTCAAACAGCACAGACAGGTTGGGACCCATGTAACACTTCAGTATTCATAGGGAGTAGGCCAAGGCACAATTCTTCTAGATAAAGCTAACCACTGTAGTATCACCAGTGGCGAATAGTCACTGCCACTGACTATATGAGGTAGAACCTGAATTACCTTCGCTAGCACAGCCCCTGTCAGGGGAAGGCAATCCGTCCAAGGGTGTCACCGGAGGCCTCTCTGTCACCAGCAATGCTGCGCTGGACTCTCCAGAGAAGTTCCGCTCACCAGTCTTCTCGACCTCAGACACGGGCACCCAAGAAGTTAGGGCCCCCTCGGATTCCTCCGCCCTTGCGGAACTCAGTCGAAGGTACTGAGCTCCAGGCCTCCACCACAGTACCTCACCCCAGGCTAAAGGTGCCTGAGATGGACTCCATCTCTCGCTCTGGCCAGATCAAAGGCACATGGGCCCGGAACTCCGGAACGCCAGCACCCAAGCTGAAGGTGCCTGGGTGCGGCTGCGTCCTCCGATTCTGAACCCAAGGCCCGCCCCTTTTATCCCCTCGCCTTTCGCGTCACAGCAGGTTCCCCGCCCTGCCGTACCTGCGCCAGGAAAGGACAAAAAGGAAGCAGTCTTGCGGTGAGTGTTCAACCTCGGCCCATGGTGACCCACAGGGAATCTCACACCACCAGAGTCCTCCAAGAACCACAAAAGGCCTCAGATTCCCTGACAATCAATGCATCTGGGTTACACCACCACCCAGATGCTTTCCCAAAAATCAAACACCCGCTACATGTATGTTATACTTTCAAATGAAAATGTTTGAAATAGAAAAATGCACTGATTACTGTATATCAGGGATGAGCCGAACACACCCCTGTTCGGTTCGCACCAGAACCTGCGAACAGACAGAATGTTTGTGTGAACTTTAGAACCCTATTAAATACAATGGGCTTGAACGTTCGTAATCTAAAGTGCTAATTATAAAGGCTAATATGCAATTTATTGTCCTAAAAAGTGTTTGGGGGCCCGGTTCTGCCCCAGGGGACATGCATCAATGCAAAAAAAGGTTTAAAAAATAGATGTTTTTACAGGAGCGGTGATTTTAATAATGCTTAAAATGAAAAAATAAAAGTGAAATATTCCTTTAAATTTCGTACCTGGGGGGTGTGTATGATATGCATGTAAAGTCGCGCATGATTCCCCTGCTTAGAACTGTCCCTGCCTCATCCCCACAACCCTTGCCCGGTGGTTTAATTTACACAGTGAAGGAAGTTTCCCGCTCAGGCCAATGACGTAGGCGGGGTCGGACATACCGAGGGGGCGGACCTGATGGGGATCTTCGTTCGCTGTGTAATACATGAATAGACCCGCCCCTTCTCTCGTTCCGCATCTGGTCCGCTGAGCGGACCTGATGGGGAACTTTAGAAGGGGCGGGTCTATACATTTAAAACACAGTGGAGGAAGTTCCCCATCAGATCCGCACAGGCACAACCAATGACGGACAGCGCTGGACATCGGGATCGCCGCGGGACACTGGATTTCATCGCTGAAATGTTTTTTTTTTTTTTTTATTATTTTTTTTTTTTAATAAAGGACTTTTCCAAGGTGTGTGTGTTTTTATTTACATTTTTTGACACTTTCGTCGTGAAATGGTAGGGGTACAATGTACCCCTTACCAATTCACATAGGGGGGGGCGGGATCTGGGGGTCCCCTTTGTTAAAGGGGTCTTCCAGATTCCGATAAGCCCCCCGCCCGCAGACCCCCACAACCACCGGGCAAGGGTTGTGGGGATGAGGCCCTTGTCCCCATCAACATGGGGACATCCTCCCCATGTTGAGGGCATGTGGCCTGGTACGGTTCAGGAGGGAGGGGGGCCGCTCTCTCGTCCCCCCCTCTTCCCCTGCGGCCGGCCAGGTTGCGTGCTCGGATAAGGGTCTGGTATGGATTTTTGGGGGGACTCCACGCCATTTTTTTTAAATTTGGGGTGGAGTTCCCCTTAAAATCCATGCCAGATCTCAAGGGCCTGGTATGGATATTTAAGGGGAACCCCGCCGCAAATTTAAAAAAAAATGGCTTGGGGTTCATTTAGGGGGAACCCCATGCCATTTTTTTTTAATTTGTGGCGGGGTTCCCCTTAATATCCATTCCAGACCTAAAAGGGCCTGGTAATTGAATTTGGGGGAACCCCCACGCTTTTTTTTTTTTTTTTTATCAATGACTTTTCTATGTATTGATAAAAGCCGACAATTCATTAATAGCTGCGAGTGAGTTTTAAATTACTTTTTTTCCTTCAAAAATTACACTTTGTGCAGGGACAGTTCTAAGCATGGGAAACATGCGCCACTTTACATGCATATCATACTCACCCCCCAGGTACGAAATTTAAAGGAATATTTCACTTTTATTGTTTCATTTTAAGCATTAATAAAATCACTGCTCCTAAAAAAACTGCCGTTTTTAAAACTTTTTTTTGCATTGATACATGTCCCCTGGGGCAGGACCCGGGTCCCCAAACACTTTTTAGGACAATAACTTGCATATAAGCCTTTATAATTAGCACTTTAGATTTCTCCCATAGACTTTTCGAATTTGCCGCGAACACCCCAAATTGTTCGTTGTTCGGCAAACGGGCGAACAGGCAATGTTCGAGTCGAACTCGAAGCTCATCCCTACTGTATATATGTCACTGGCAGGGAAGGGGTTAACACTAGGGGGCGATCAAGGGGTTAAGTGTGTTCTAGGGAGGTGTTTCTAACTGTGGGGAGAGTGGACTGACAGGGAGCAGAGAGAGATCGCTGTTCCTGATCACTAGGAACAGACAATCTCTCTCTACTCCCCTGCCAGAACGGGGAACTGCTTTGTTTACACTGGCAGATCCCCATTCTGGCTCTCTGTGGAGGGATCGCAGGTGGCCGGTGGACATTTTGGCCGCAGGCCACCCGCACCAGCTCCGACACGGCCCCTCTGGTATAACTGCCGCAGCTGGTTGGCAAGTGGTTAAAGTGGTTGTAAACCTCAAGTATGAAATATGAACAAAGCGTGACCCTCTATAGTGTGTACTCGTCTCAATCCAGAGCACTAAGTTTGATTTCTGTCTGCTGCTTTATTCCTCTGCTATCAGTATAAATCACTTCTGACAAGTTTTCCTGACACCAAGAGAAAAATGGTGACAAGGGAGAGATCTCCAGCTCAGTGAAAGCCTCAGCTCTGTTCCTGTGTGCTGTGTGAAGGGGGTATCCCTTTCCACCAATCAGCTCTGAGAGCTCTCCTTACTGAGCTCTGCAGAGTGTAATTTCAGCTCTCTATTCCTTTTTTTTCTGACAGCTCAGACATACTTTATAAATTCTGGACTTTGAATGGCTATAGAGAAGGGAAGACTGCAGATAAACAGGTACAACTTATGTAAAAGGATTTGTTTCATCTCTGTGTATCACCTGAGT
The DNA here is from genome assembly GCA_029206835.1 of Rana muscosa. Taxonomy (NCBI): domain Eukaryota; kingdom Metazoa; phylum Chordata; class Amphibia; order Anura; family Ranidae; genus Rana; species Rana muscosa. Next base: position 1,074,568,187 of record CM055116.1, on the reverse strand, counting down.
CCAGTCACATCACTGGGTATATGTAAGAGTTTATAACCACTTTAGTATTAATAATTTAAATTGACTCATATTTTAATTCTATTTTCTTTTAAGTACTCCTTCTCTGTTAGGAAAGTGCAGTGCCCTCTAATGTGAGAGCTGCGTTTGAAACGACCCAGCCGGCTCTCCCGAAGTAAGAGCCACTGTATTTGCAAGGCAAAATCTGTACAAGCAGTGCTGCTGTTTAATTTTCTTTTTCTCTGTTATTCCCAACATACCGTGTGCTGCCAGAAGTACCAGGACAAGGCCATCAAGCACCCATGGCAAAGATGCCAAACTGTGCCCCTCCCTTCCCTTAAGGTTACGGTGCCAACATCCCTGAAATAAACCATTGCACCCAGGGCAGCCGTCCCTTCTGCCCTCCCCTTGTCCCAGCCCTGGCTGCCAGCACTCCAGGCGCCCAGCACAGCCAAAGTTGGCAGAAGTCAGCATTTAGCCCAAGCACCACATGTTGGCAATAAAGGAAATTGAGAGTTCATGGGCATTAGAACAGGACATACACATTTCAGGTACTCTCAAAAGAAAATGGCTTACATTTTTGATCATTTTGCCAGATGTTTACAATTCTTCTGATCTGCTTCTGACTTTCTTTCCTCGCATTCAACTTTTAGTCCTGGTTCACACCTATGCATTTTTTTGTGTGTTTTCAGTTTGGCAGAAACACACTACAATCCATTTAACATGGTTTCATATGGATCTAGTTCACATCTGTGCATTTTATGGAAAGGGCCAGATTTTTTTTTCTGGTTTTTGGTTCCGTAGACTTCAATGGATCAAAAATGTGTATTGAAAAACACAAAATGCACCTGGAATATGAAAACTGCAACCTGCATAGGTGTAAACCAGGCCTTATGAGGCAAGAAAGCAGCTGAATGCAGTAGAACAAGTCATTCCGTGTGTATACAAATTTTAAATAAAGCAAAGTAAGGGGGGGGGGCAGTTTAGAAAGATCCAAGTTAAAAACTCAAATATCATTTGCCTTCCAAACAGTTTTTGGGATCATTTTGATGTCATCAGTTTGAAATGCTTCTGAGATCATTCAAAATTCGATGACAGGTACATTTGACCCGCAGTTGACCCCCTTCTGCCCGCTATTGGACCTAGTTCATTTGGGTTTTGCATACCCATGGATTTGTATAGCAATGCAAAAACTACTTGAAGCAAACACAAGCACGTTGGCACAGGCCCTTACAAACATATTGTGGGATTGATTTACTAAAACTGGAGTGTGCAAAATCTGGTGCAGCTGTGCCTCTGTATGTCAGAAGCAAAACAAATTCCAGTGTACACAAACTCTAAAGCCCGGTTCACACAGGGGCGGCACGACTTTGGGGGCGACTGCCGCGACGCGATCTCAAAACGACATCAGACGCCCGGTTCAGGCGATTTGCATAATGACTTCTGTATAGAAGTCAATGCAAGTCGTCCCGAGTCGCCCCCAAAAGTAGTACAGGAACCTTTTTCTAAGTCGGCGGGCCTATTAGAACGGTTCCATTCAACAGAGTGGGACGCGACTCGTCAGGCGACCGAGGACCGAGTCTCCTGACGAGTCGCCCCTATGTGAACCGGGCCTAAGGCCCCTTTCACACTGAGGAGTTTTTCAGGCGTTTTAGCGATACAAATAGCACCTAAATACCGCCTGAAAAACTCCTGCCCTGCAGTCTCAATGTGAAAGCCAGAGTGCTTTCACACTGAGGCGATGCGTTGGCAGGACGAGAAAAAAAGTCCTGCTAGCCGCATCTTTGAGGCGGTGAAGGAGCTTTGTGTATACCGCTCCTTTATCGCTGCTGCCCATTGAAATCAATGGGACAGCGTGGCTATGCTTCAGCAGCGCATTGCGGGCGGTTTTAACCCTTTCTCAGCCGCTAGTGGGGGTTAAAACTGCACCGCTAGTAGCCGAAATGCGCAGCAAATCCGCCCATAGCGTCGGCGGTAAAAATAGCGGCGTTTTACCGCCGACGCTATAAGAGCCCCAGTGTGAAAGGGGCCTAAGGGTTTTTATTCTATAAGTGGGGACTTTTTGTGTTAAAGGCTAAGTTTACCTAAGGATTTATTTACTTTCTATCTCATTTAAGTCCTTATAATTTAGATAAGAATATATTCTGTAGACCCTATTATTTGTTATTTTTCTATATTTGTAATAATTGGACAAATATCAACAACATGTATTACATATGATCTGTATGTGACTAATATATATGTCCAATAAAATACTTTGACAAGGAAAATGCAACACGAGAAGATATAATATTGTAATATCTTTCCATGATTAATTATATTTTGTCCTAGTAACCAAAAACAAGATACCTGCAGAAATCCAACTACCTTTGTTGTTACAGTAATAGGGCACATATAGGTGTAACTGAAAGGCAGAAATCTACTCAGATACAGTACCAGTTGTGAATCTCATTAGTGCATAAATATATAAAAACAAATAAAATGCTGCGCTATATTAAGATTACCAATGTGATATGACACATATAAAATACATGAATATCTTAGTGCAAACCGTGCATGATATTAAACATCATAACATATAACATATAAAATGTCCATGTTACCAGACAGTAGTGCAACGCACTGCATTGCATTGTGAAGACATGAATGAAATGTCACTTTGTGCACTTCAAATAAAGTTATAAAAAAGTAATAAAAAAGGAAACTTATGAGCTGACATTACACTGCAGCCGAAACTGACAGCTGCTTGTAAGAGCACTTAACGTGCAGGCAGTGCGAATGCGCCCTTAAGGCCCGTACACACGATCAGATTTTCCGACAACAAATGTGTGATGGCAGGGTCTTGTCGCAAAATCCAAACGTTTGTATGCTCCATCGGACAATTGTTGTCGGAATTTCCGACAACAAATTTTGGATAGCATGCTTTCAAATTTTCCGACAACAAATGTGTGCCATCGGATTATCCGATCCTGTGTACACAAGTCCTTCGGAAAAAAATCTGAAGTACAAATACGCATGCTCCGAACCAATGCTAACCATAAGACAACATTAGCAGAAGTTGCCCAAAGGGTGGCGCTAAAGAGCTGAAAAACCATGTAGATTTGTGTATGTTGGCTGACAACGTTCTGCTGTCTGTATGCAGAAGAAGTTCACGGCCAACGCCCTTCGCAAAAAATTCCACAGATTTGTTCGATGGAAATCCGATCGTGTGTACGAGGCTTTAGAGCAGTGATTCTCAACCAGGGTTCCGTGGAACCCTAGGGTTCCTCCAGGGGTTGCTAGGGGTTCCTTCAGCTTTGGACATTTTTTGCCTCTCAGATAAGTTCCCACTGACACCATTGATCTTTTTATTTATCTGTAAGGAGGTCATTTTTCCCAATGATCACAAGTGTAAGGACCATTTTTTTCCACTGACCATCACACTAATGTATCATCAGTTGTAGATTTCAAATTTTAAGCAGGGGTTCCCCGTGGCCGGAGAACTATTTCAAGGGTTCCTCTGTATTGAAAAGGTTGAGAAAGGCTGCTTTAGAGATTGTAATGTTATGGAAATGTCATTTTGAAAGGATATTTTTTACAGTACAGTATATGGTTTTCCGTACTGATGTATTCTAAAGCCCTATTCACACAGGGTGATGGCAAGTGTGCCACATGCAGGGAATGCCTTGTCCTGGTATGGGTATGCACAAGTGTTTTGGGCATCCCTGTGCCAGCACCCCTATTGTTCTCTATTGGGGCACGCAGCTGCACGGATACAGCCACGCAGGTGCATTTCCAGCGCTGGTCCCCCAACGCATACAGGGTTAGTTCGAGGACCCACACCCACATACACATGCATGTCATATTGGGACACAACAGCTGTGTCCATGCAATAGACAACAACATGGAAGCACACAACACCAGGTATTCCAACTGCCAGTAAATTTACTGACAGTTTGTAAAAATCTGTGATTTTCTTTACAACTGCCAGTAAAAATCAGGAGCTGATAATTTCATGCCGTGTTGACTTTTTAAGTGTAAATCAAGCAAATTACTTTGTTATAGGTATTGTCAGTGTTTCCATATAATGTTTATACTGTTCAAATATTCACTGTGTTAGTTTTCAATAGGAGTTCTGTAATTTCTCAGGTTGCCAGTAAAAAAAGTGCTCCGCCGGTAAATTTACCATGTTTTGTCAGTAAAAAATGCTGCGGGGGGTTGGCAACCTTGCACAACACCTATGCATCCCAGGTTCATGGAAAAGGTGGCCCTGCCCATCAAATTATTGAAAAAAATTAAATAAAAAATAAATAATTATAATTACCTAATCTAATTAGAGAATGTCTTGCATTCATTGAGAATCAATGAGAATCTGTGAGTTATAGTTATGTCGAGTGAGCAATCCCTTGTGGTTAGTATGCAGCAGGGCAGCTGCTCAGCATGGGAAGACAGTGGCAATCACTGTAGTAGCAACATTTACTACAGTGGTCCCACAGGTATGTAAAATGAATACTTACATTGGCCCAAGCTGCAATATTATGCAACTGCAATAAAATCCATACCTGGAGTTCAGCTGTGAAATTTCAGTATAAACACCTTCAATTTCTGAACATTACAGCTATTGCTGCCTGTATGTGCTGGAAAAACAGCTCCACGGGTAGAAGATGAAAAGTAGAATAAAATAGTACTCATAACATGACATAGTATAAGAAATCACAGTCACAATAAAACATATACTTAATCTGATATTAGGCTCCACAGTAAAAAGATTTGCTTTTTTTCAACCTAGCGAGCAGTTTACACAGATTTACAGCCGATCTACGAAAAAGCAGCTGTCGAGAAAATGAACGCTATTTATATCATGCTGAATCTCAAGCTTAGTTTAAAATTATTCAACTGAAAATGTTCATGATGCAAGCGTCCCACAGAGCCCCATATCTACTGCAAATGTGATTGACTTTCTAACTGCCACGGTCATTTCAGCGAGATGATCATGTAATAGGTGTAGTTTCATTTTTGTTGCAAATTTAATAGCAACCCATATCAAAAATGTTTTGTACTTATCGCAAAGCTTTAAGGTTAATCTACTTTTTATTGTGGAGAGATCCTATCATGTACAATATAATGACATTTTCCTCAAAAATAATATTTTCATGATACTTTCTTATGTAAAACTAAAGTAATAAGGGTATTTTTACAAGTAAACGACACAAATAAAATTTGTTTCACAGTGCAAAAAATCATGAAAAAAAACTAAAATGAATGACAGAAAAATGATTTTCATAAGTCAACCTGCTCCAGGTTTTAAATGGTGTTTTTGTATTTCTAACCTACAGAATCTGAAATAAATCATAATAAATATAAATTATATGGTGACAGCATAGATTTAGGAAATACAATTAGAAATTAAAGGACTGAAGATGTTGGTGTTAAATCTTTTAGGTGTCCTTCAATAAAAACTATTTGTCCCACTAAAAGGCATTGGGGTTGATTTACTAAAACTGGAGAGTGCAAAATCTGGTGCATTTTCTGCATAGAAACCAATGAGCTTCCAGGTTTCTTTTGTCAAAGCTTAGTTGAACAAGCTGAAGTTGGAAGCTGATTGGCTACCATGCACAGCTGCATCAGATTTTGCCCTCTCCAGTTTTAGTAAATCAACCCCTTTGTTGAAGCTGAACTCCAGTCAAACAGCTAAATACACAGATGAAATACATATAAGGGAGATGTTTTACCTGTGAACGAATTTGTATTTATGTCAATGTAGTCCTGCAGCATCTCAGCATCACTTTTATTCTGCAGCATCTCTTACAGGTTTCCTTCATAACCCTCGCCCTGTGACTGGACAGTAAAAGGAGAAGCAGCACACCGATTAGCTAATTTCTTAGTCTACTCTCTTCTACTAGAGTTTACAACCACTTTAATACTTCCCCCGGTCTTATGAAGGATTGTAAAAGTATAGTGAGAGGAAGAACAGAGCAAATATTTAGGGGATTCCTGCCAAACCCTGGGAAGGCATGCCCAGAAGGTGGGGAGAGAGTCCTTAATTAGTTGCCTGAGCAGCAAGGTGCAGTGTTCCTGGGTCCAATCCTGACCCAGGATCCTAGAGGAAGCCATGATAAAGACACAGAGGCCCCAGCTAGGCTCAGCTGGGGGGCCTATTTGCAGATATGTGGCCAAGTTGAGTCTGGAGGAGCTCACTGGAGAGAGATAAGACGAAGTTGGTGTAAAAGAATAGAGCTGTCCTATGGTGGTGTGAATCTACATATCCCTCACTAGGAAGAGCCTGGTGGATATCGGCAGAAGGCAACCAATGATCATGTCGCTGAGTGGAGTGAGTAAACGACCCCCAGTGCTGAAGTAAACTGACTGTGTGTAGCTTATAACTCTGGAACGAATACAGGTCACTAATGGCATATGAAATCCTGTGGGACATTCAGCAGGTTGTGCAGTGCAGCCAGCAGTTTGTGCAGCCAGAAACTGAGGAGTCCTCAAGTTATCCAATTCTACAGTTTTGGGCCCCCCCCCCTATCCCAGTTCATCATTCCCAATAAAAAAAAAGAACCCCTAGACCTGAGGCAGTGGAAGAATGAACAAAATTATGTGTGCCTGGCTGTGAGTGCTCTAAGTGGGGAAATAGGACTGTTATTATTTTTTTATTTTTTTTAGTAATGTAAAGTAAGTCGTTTTCATTTAATATGATACGGTAATTTAATTTGATATTTACAGTGGAAAGGTTTTGAAAATGTATTTATAATAGAAAGTCACAGAGGAAAATTATTTTTTTTTATAAAAATAGAATAAAAAGATTAGCATGGCCGTGGAGGTGCTGTATTGCTGACTGAGCCAAAACCTAGCATTTTAACAGAAACACAAGCTTTTTAGGACATCACGTAAAACCTCTTTAAAACACCAAACCATTAAGAATTTCTACAAGCTGATAATTTTCTGGAATTAAGGAACACCTTATCAGCCTAATGGTTATGTATAGAATGAAATGTTCCACTGTACAATACTAGAAGAACAATTGTCTGTCCAAGACTGCACAACAAACCCTCCAAGGACATTCAAACACTATATTTCATAGACTGTTCCATAACATCTCTCAGTGAGACATTCTAGCAAGAGATCCTGTTATATAAAGAATCTTAACATTTGCATAAAGCACAGAGGGGTCGCAGTGAAACTAAGGCCACAGACTTGACTGCCTTTACAAGCTGTCTAAAGTGCTCTGATTGCAAATACATGTAAGAATGCGATACACTGTACATCATAAAACAAGTGTAGAACAAGAATAGTGACAGTGGAACAAGAATATCAATAGCTGGGTTTTAAAAAAATGAACAAAACAATGAACCACTTTCTTTTAGATGACAAAATCAGAACTATCGGAAATTTAGACACAACAGTCATTCTGAATGAAAGCACACACATTTGTGCAGGCTATAAAGCTATATTTGTAAGTGCATCAGATCACAGGTTACATATATCACTTGATTCATTAAAGCAGTATTAAACTCATAACATAAAAAAAAAGGGCCCCTTGCAGTGTTATTTGACTTACCTGTCAAACGGAGCCCTCCAGCACTGCTGTGTCACCGATCCTGCTGGTTCTCAGCATTTCCACCTTCACTCAGGCTTCCTTCTGGGTTTTGTCTCATTGCGTGAGTCACATTGCCACAGAACAAAGTGGATGCTGTAAGGTTATTCTGGCTGGATTAAGGTGCTTTATGTTTGTATTTAATAGTACTGTATGCACAGAATAGGGCACAGGACCATCAAATTGTTTCCCAGGACAATTTCAGCCACTTTTCAGTCATAGAAGTACTGTAGCTGCCACTGTATCTACTTCTATGATTGACTGCAGACTGTTGAGTCAAAACAGCTGAGGCATGCCCACTTGTCAAAGCCTAATTAAACAAGCTGAAGTTAGAAGCTGATTGGCTACCATGCAGAGCTACACCAGATTTTGCACTCTCCAGTTTTAGTAAATCAACCCCTTAATGTAGCTTGGGAGGGTTGTGGCTGGAGTAGAGGTGATAGCCTCTTTAACCACTTGCCGACCGCCATATAGCAATATGACGTTGGCAAAGTGGTTTTGTTATCTTGACCAGATGTCATATGACGTGATCAGGATAATAAGATGACGCGCTCCCGAGGAGTCTTGCCCGTGGGGGCGCACAGCGCGGCGATTGGAGGTGCTGTATAACAGTCTGACGCACTGTGTCTCCGATCGTGGTAAGTGCCAATCAGTGCCCATAAATGTGCCAATCGGTGCCCATAAAAGTGCCAATCAGTGCCCCATCAGTAATGCCTGTGAGTGCCCTTCAGATGCCACTCGGTAACGCCTGTCAGTAGCTCCTCATCAGTGCTGCCTATCCAGTGCCATCTATCAGTGCACATTAGTGCCACCTATCAGTGTCCATCAGTACCGCCTATCAATGCCACCTATTAGTGCCCTATCAGTGCTCATCCATTTTTATTTTTGAAAAATTGAGTTTTGTTTTCAATTTGTTTAGCAAAAAATAAAAACCCCAGTGGTGATCATATACCACCAAAAGAAAGCTCTATTTGTGGGAAGACATTTTTAAAATTTTTGTTTGGGTACAGTGTTGTATGCCTGCACAATTGTCGTTCAAATTGTGACAATGCTGAAAGCTGAAAATTATCCTGGGCAGGAAGGGGGGAAAGTGTCTGGTATTGAAGTGGTTAAGAAGCCTGCCTGCTTTCTCCCCTTCTATTGTCCATTCACACAGCTGTGGCTTAGTGGCATTCATCATCTTATATATAAGGCAGCAATAGATGACATGCAGGGAAATCTGTGAACAGTAGCCCACTATTTCAAAAAAAGCCCTCTGAATTTTTGATAATATGGTTCTAGCAATGGCAATTTCAGTTGCCAGGTCCATTATTTGATTCTGAGTAACAAAATAGCAATAAAATTATCAAAGTACTGCAAAAGCAAATGGAAAAAAGGTGGGTATCAGACATTACTAAACAAGGGGACTAAAAAACACAATTTAACACCTTCACCTCACCTGTAAACATTTTTTTCAGGCTTTAACTGGTAGGGTGGGTGCTCAATAATTGCCACAATAAATAAAATGAAATAGGCAAAAATCCTGGCCTTCATCTTTATGTTTCTGTGGAACCACTAACTGCATACTGTCAGGTCACCTAAAGCCAAGTGACAGATGTACACTGTTGGGGTCAGGAGTGCACAGCTAAGGTAGTGAACCCTATGGCTGACTGCTGCGGATGGAACTCTGGGTGGTTAAGGAAGGCAGGTCCACTGGAGCACTAACAGGGATCCCACAGGGAGCTAGAGCCTAAGATTCCCCAGGGCGTGGAGTCTAAGATCCAGCAGGTGTTCACCAGAGCCTCTAGTGGTGAGGATGGACTGGGCTGCAACTGGATCCAGGTCGCTGCCCCCAGAGTCCCCCAGCTCACGCTCACAGTAGGCTATAGAGGATAGAGGGGAAGCAGCAGCTCAGGATACAAGAGATAGTGAGGGGATAAGCCAAAGGTCGGGGCGACTAGGTGACAAGGATAAACAAAGGACACGCCAAATGTCAAGGTCACAAGCAGACAGGGATAGTCGAGAACAAGCCAAGATCGGTAAAACAAAGACAGACATAGCACACGGCAAGCAGCACACAATAGATTAACAAACAACGTTGATCAGCGCGGCTGGCTTGCAGTGCACAGGTTAATATAGTGTTCCCTGATAGGGCCTGGGGTGGAGCCATGCTTAGAGGAGAGATTACTTAAGCAGCCAGGTGAGAGTGGATGGCCTCGAAAGCAGGACACATGGTGGAGATGTAGGCTGAGAGACAAACATTACTGCATAACCATGACACATACACTCTGTAGTTTGCGGAGGGGGAGAGCTCTTCCCAAAAAAATTACACAGAACTGTCACTTAAAAGAAATACTCCTTACGCGACTAATTGGTACGGGGAGCATTTCTGTCTCTTGGAGTAATGTTACCTTGCCAGCTAGACCCTCTGGGATTTGTATTGGGGGTCCAGAGGCTGGGCCAGCAAGTCGTATAGTTCGCACTGCCCCTGTATTCACCAGAGAATTGGAAGGTCATTTATTTACAAATATCTCAATCAGTTTGTCTCGATTTTGTCAGGAAATAGCCAGTTTCCCTTAACTTCAGTCCTTCGCTCTTAGCAACCAGGTTAGTTAACCACCTACCAACCAGCCGCCGCATTTATACTGCGGCAGGTTGGCTCTCCTGCACAAACCGACGTATCCTCACGTGCATGTGAAATTGCGGGAGCGTGCCCGCTGGTCCAACGGACTCGATGTCTGCCAGCCACCCGCGATTGCTGTACACAGAGGCAGAACGGGGATCTGCCTTTGTAAACAAGGCGGATCCCCGTTCTGACAGGGGACAGCTCAGAGATCTACTGTCCCCAGTGATCTCTATCATGTCCCAGGCAGCCCATTCTCCTACAGTTGGAACATGCTGAGGGAACACATTTAACCCCTTGATTGTCCCCTAGAGTTAACCCCTTCCCTGCCAGTATCATTTCTACATTGATCAGTACATTTTTATAGCACTGATCAATGTAATAATGTCACTGGTCCCCAAAAAGTGTTATTTAGGGTCAGATTTGTCTGCTGTAATGTCGCAGTCCTGCTAAAAATCACAGATCGCCGCCATTACCAGTAAAAACATATAAAATAAATAAAAGTCCCTAAATCTATCCCATAGTTTGCAGATGTAATAACTTTTGCACAAACCAATCAATATAAGCCTATTGCGATTTTTTTTTACCAAAAATATGTAGAAGAATACATATTGGCCTAAACTGATGAATACATTTGTTTTTTTATATATATTTTTTTTTGAATATGTACTATAGCAGAAAGTAAAAAGAAAATACAGGGGTCCCCGACTTAAGAACGCCCGACTCACGAACAACTCCTACTTGCGAACGTCTGCCGTTCTGCGCATGCGCGGCAAGTGGAGCATCGGAAATGTCCGTAATTGCCGTTCTGCGCATGTGCGGTCATTCGACGGACATCGGAAAACATCTAAATGTCCCTAATTGCCGGTCTGCGCATGCGCGGCCATTCAACGGAACATCGGAAATGTCCGTAATTGCCAGTCTGCGCATGCGCGGCCCGAGTTACGAACATTTCCACCTTGCAAACAGGAGGAAAGTCCCTAACTCGTTCGCAAGTCGGGGACCCCCTGTAGTTTTTTTTTCAAAATTGTCACTCTTTTTTGGTTTATAGCACAAAAAATAGAAACTGCAGAGGTGATCAAATACCACCAAAAGAAAGCTCTATTTGTGGGAAAAAAAGGACATCAATTTTGTTTGGGTACAATGTCGCACGACAGTCTAATTTTCAGTTAAAGCGGCGCAGTGTCGTATCGCAAAAAATGGCCTGGTCATTAAAGGGGGAAATCCTTCCAGACTGGAGTGGTTAAAAAACAATGTTAAAGAGAGTTAAGTGGAAAATTTAGCATGAGGGGGACTTTGGCATTGCCTTCACAATATATAAACCCTGCAGATCAGGAGGGGAAGAGACACTGATAGGCAATGTCCTACAGCACTGAGCATTTGTACAATTTGTACAAAGCTGTATACAAGCTGCATATCAACAATTACAAGAAACAATTTTTTTTTTTATATTATAGAACACCTTATCAGCTTAATGGTGACACAGCCTGTAATGCTCTGCTGTACAATACTAGGAGACTAACTGTCTGTCCAAGACTGTGTAACAAAACCTTCCAAGGACATTTGAATACTACAGGTGAAATTCGAAAAATTTGAATATCGTGCAAAAGTTCATTTATTTCACTAATGCAACTTAAAAGGTGAAACTAATATATGAGATAGACTCATTACATGCAAAGCAAGATAGTTCAAGCTGTGATTTGTCATAATTGTGATGATTATGGCTTACAGCTCATGAAAACCCCAAATCCACAATCTCAGAAAATTAGAATATTACATGCAATCAATAAAACAAGAATTGTACATAGAACAATATCGGACCTCTGAAAAGTATAAGCATGCATATGTACTCAGTACTTGGTTTGGGCCCCTTTTGCAGCAATTTCTCCCTCAATGCGACGTGGCATGGAAGCTATCAGCCTGTGGCACTGTTGAGGTGTTATGGAAGACCAGGATGCTTCAATAGCAGCCTTCAGCTCTTCTGCATTGTTCGGTCTCATGTCTCTCATCTTTCTCTTAGCAATTCCCCATAGATTTTCTATGGGGTTCAGGTCAGGCGAGTTTGCTGGCCAAACAAGCACAGTAATCCCACGGGTATTGAACCAGGTTTTGGTGCTTTTGGCAGTGTGGGCAAGTGCCAAGTCCTGCTGGAAAATTAAGTCAGCATCCCTATAGAGCTTGTCTGTGGAAGAAAGCATGAAGTGCTCCAAAATCTCCTGGTAGACGGCTGCATTGACCCTGGACTTAATAAAGCACAGTGGACCAACACCAGCAGATGACATGGCTCCCCAAACCAACAGACTGTGGAAACTTCACACTGGACTTCAAACATCTTGCAGTGTGTGCCTCTCCATTCTTCCTCCATACTCTGGGTCCTTGGTTTCCAAATGAGATGCAAAATTTGCTCTCATCAGAAAAGAGGACTTTGGACCACTGAGCAACAGACCAGGTCTGTTTTTCTTTAGCCCAGGTAAGACGATTCTGACGTTGTTTGTTGTTCAACAGTGGCTTGACAAGAGGAATACGACATTTGAAGCCCATGTCCATGATCTATTTGTGTGTGGTGGCTCTTGATGCCTTGACTCCAGCCTCAGTCCACTCCTTGTGAAAGTCCCCAACACTTTTGAATGGCCTTTTCCTGACAATCCTCTCCAGGCTGCAGTCATCCCTGCTGCTTGTGCACCTTTTTCTTCCACACTTTTCCCTTCCACATAACTTTCTATTAATCTGCTTTGATACAGCACTTTGGGAACATCCAACTTCTTTTGCAATTACCTTTTGAGGCTTTCCCTCCCTATGGAAGGTGTCAATGATTGTTTTCTGCACAACTGTCAGGTCAGCAGTCTTTCCCATGATTGTGATTCCTACTGAACCAGACTGAGAGACCATTTAAAGGCTTAGGAACCCTTTGCAGGTGTTATGACTTAATTAGCTGATTAGAGTGGGACACTTTGAAACTAGAATATTGCACTTTTTCACAATATTACAAGTGTAGCGGGTGTTTGAATTTAGGGGAGGCATCTGGGTGGTAGTGTAACCCAGATGCATTGATTGTCAGGGAATCTGAGACCCTTTTGTGGTTCTTGGAGGACTCTGGTGGTGTGAGGTTCCCTGCGGCCTGCAGGTGGCGCTGTCGCCCTGGCCGGAGTTGAACACTCACCGCAAGACTGCTTCCCTTTTTGTCCTTTCCTGGCGCTGGTACAGCGGGGCGGGGAACCCGCTGTGACGCAAAGGGAGAGGAGATAAAAGGGGCGAATGCCCTGAACTCAGGGTTCAGAGTCGGAAGACGCAGCCGCGCCCAGGCACCTTCAGCCTGGGTGCTGGCGTTCCGGAGTTCCGGGCCCAGGTGCCCTTGATCTGGCCGGGGCAGGAGATGGAGTCCATCTCAGGGACCTTTAGCCTGGGGTGAGGTACTATGGCAGAAGCCTGGAGCTCAGTACCTTCGACTGAGTTCCGCGAGGGTGGAGGAATCCAAGGGGGCCCTAACTCCTTGGGTGCCCGTGTCTGAGACGAGGAGGCCGGTGAGCGGAACTTCTCCGGAGAGTCCAGCGCAGCATTGCTGGTGATGGAGAGGCCTCCGGTAACTGTCTTAGACGGATGTCCTTCCCCTGATAGGGGCTATGTTAGCGAAGGTAATCCATGTTCTTGCTCTATATAGTCAGTGGCAGTGACTATCTGCCACTGGTGACACCACAGTGGTTAGCTCTATCTAAAAGAATTGTGCCTTGGCCTACTCCCCACAAAGACTGAAGTGTTATATGGGTCTCAACCTGTCTGTGCTGTATGACTATTTATTGAGAGGAATAAATACGAGTTGGACCCTTTCAGTGTGTGGAACTCTGGTTACTAGGAGCAAAGGGCTGTTAATCCGAGGAAAGGATTTGACTCTGGGACACATACACAAAACCTGATAGTTCTGGCCTTCACCTCTACACATTGGAGGACATGGGCCGTGGTGTATCTCATCCCTCCCCCCGGTGTTAACCCCTAGACGAGACAGACAAGCCGTGAATGAGAAGGGGTGAGAGGGGTGAGGTCGCTACACAATTTTCTGAGATTGTGGATTTGGGGTTTTCATGAGCTGTAAGCCATAATCATCACAATTATGGCGAATCACAGCTTGAACTATCTTGCTTTGCATGTAATGAGTCTATCTCATATATTAGTTTCACCTTTTAAGTTGCATGAGTGAAATAAATGAACTTTTGCACGATATTCAAATTTTTCGAGTTTCACCTGTATATTCCAAAAACTGTTCCATAACATCCCAAATTAAAACACATATATAGAATTCAATTATTTGCATATAGCATGTAATGCTGTCATTTAAACATTAGTAAAGAATACCTTTTTTTTCATATTAAATGAAAACCACAATAAATGCTCCTTTATTATACTGTATAGTCATTAACCTCCCTGGCGGTATGATTCTGTCAGATTTTAGGTGCTGAAAGTGGTACCATTATTCTGCATGGAAATTTGGTGTTTTATATTGCAGGCCTGTAATTCTTAGGAATAACTCACTTAAATCTGTCCAAACCAGAGTCTAGTAGACATCCCGGGTATGATAAAGTTCAAAAAACAAAATTATACATTATAATAAAATAAATAACTATAAAATAATTATAACAAATAATAATATAATAATAATAAAAGTGTTTTTCAGTGTTTGATGAGGAATTTCCCTACAAATCACTATCGCTTAATTCTGCGAGTGATTCTAATGTATTATCGCTGTTTTTTAGCTGGTCTAAAACCACTTTTGACATAAAGGGACACTTTTTGGTTGCTATGGACAATCTCCAGTTTCCAGGCAGAAATAAAAAGGTTTTATTATATAAAAGTGCATTCAGGACACTGGGCAGACCACTAGGGACAATGGGGGTGTGTAATTATTACATACAGTACTGTAATCTGTAAGATTACAGTGTACTGTATGTGTACTGTGTTTTAACTTTTTTGAATTTGGCGCCGATCTCCGTCCCTGTGCGTCGTAGCGTCGCAGGGAACGGAGCTCGGCGGCATTCGGCAGTGTGTGAATCGAGCGAGATGACGGCTCGATCACACAGCGGAGAGGCATCGCAGGATCCAGGGGACAAGGTAAGTAACTCCTGCCTGGATCACTGCGACGCAGCCCGAGTCTGGCTCGGGGTTACCGCTTTTGGTGCTGAAATTTAACCCAGAGCCAGACTCGGGAATACCGCCAGGGAGGTTAGATCCAAGAAATACGTGCTCCTTCAAAAATGGGGAGGCATCTAATCCAGGATCACATCCCAGCAAATCCCCACCACAGTAGATTTTTGCCTTGAGGCAAATCAGAAGGACTTAAAGCTGATGTCCTAAAATTTGACTTACCACCTGGCTTGCTACCTGTGTATGTACTAGAGGATTAACTAACTGCTGCAATGCACAAAAAAATAAGAAACTAGAATGAAAGGATACCTCACAAGCCTTCTTAATAAGGAATTATCAGCAATATTTGGTGGATCGTCAATTAAGCTTTGACAATAAAACCTGGAGTCTGATTGGTTTCTATGCAGAGCTGTACCAGATTCTGAACACTCCAGTTTTAGTAAATCAACCCCACAGTTTTTTTCTTCAAAATTAAATCTGTCTTCTAGTTGGGTCTTACTGTAAGTCTTCACAATTGCATGTTTGTACTTTATGTGACTATATCCTATCCAGCCAGTTAGGCCCCTTTCACACTGGGGCGGGAGGTGCGTCGGCAGTAAAATAAATAGCAGCGCTTTACCGCCAATTTCGCAGCACTATTAGGCTGCTAGCGGTGCAGTTTTACCCCCCACTAGCGGCCGAAAAAGGGTTAAAAAGCACTGCAAAGCACCTCTGCAAAGGCGCTATGCCGGCGGTATAGCCGCAGTGTTCCATTGCTTTCAATGGGCAGGAGTGGTGGAGGAGGGGTAAACACACCGCTCCTTCACCGCTCCAAAGATGCGGCTAGCAGGACTTTTTTAACCGTCCTGCTAGCGCACTGCTCCAGTGTGAAAGCCCTTGGGCTTTCACACTGGCGAAACAGCAGCCGCTGTTTCAGGTCGGTTTGCAGGCGCTATTTTTAGCGCAATATCACCTGCAAACCGCCCCAGTGTGAAAGGGGTCTTAGGCTTGGTTTGTTGAGGGACCCATTTGTTTTTGTTTATTTATTTGTTTAGCACACCGCCGCCCTCCTTCTCCACTCTTTGGCTCGTTCACAGGAGAAGATGGCGCACAGTCTCCACCATGCCCGTACCCCCGGGGTTACAGAGGTTAAGCACACTTGTTTTCACTTACGGGTCTTTGCAGCGGGACTCCTCTCAGAGTTGGTTTCTGTCCCTATAATGTAAGGACAAAAGTCTCTATACCCCAAGTAACTCCAAGGTCCACACCAGCGTCAACTCCAACATAGAGTTTATTTCTTTATGCAGGAACATCCACAAATGAGGAGAAGAGAAAGGTGTTAGGAAGACAGATTCGTTCAGGCACTCTTGTTTCTTCACCACTCAATCCCGAGTGGGTATAGCTCACCCAGATAATCACCCAAAGGCACTAGCAGCTGGCGTGTAACTCGAACAGTCTATTAGATTCTCTAATGGATGCGTTCAGGAGATCCTCTGCCACAGAATCTATAGTGTCCCAAACAACCTACTGGTCCTGTTGTTTAGATCCCTGTTTTCGGATGGATGACATCCCTCCAGAGAGTTACTGGGCCCCTTCCTTCACTGTGATCTCTCCCCAGTCCTTCGGAATGGTCCTTCCCCAGCCTCCTCTTCTAGAAATGGGTCCCCTCGCAAGGCAGCACCCTGGGATTCCTCCTCCCGAAGTGGGCTCCAGCTAAAGGTGCTGGGCCCAGGGCTGAAGTTGCAGTCCCAGGGCTAAAGGTGCCTGGGACTGAAGTGCACGTGGCCCCATGGCCTGGAGGGTCACGCGCCACGCACCAGGACTCCAACTTTGGAACCAAAACGAACCGACCACTCCCAGACGCTGCGTCTTCCCCTTATGTATCCTCTCCCAGCATGCACAGCAGGTAAACCACACCCACCGCACGGCTGCCGAGAGAGGACACCGAATCGCTGCCCCATTATCTGTGGTTCAACCCCGAGTATAGGTGACAGCGCCACCCATACTTCTAAGGGGAACTGCACACCAGGCAAAACAACAGCAAGGCAGAGTCCAGCAAATTGAAAGATTCGAGCCAACTACCACTCGAATCACCCTTAAATTTGGTATAGCAATCCCTAAATTTGGGACCCCCGCTACACACTCCCCCTTCTTAAAGAGACACTGTCCCCAGTGTCTGGAGACAAATTTGCACACTCAATCCTGAGCAGACGCAAACTTACCTTCAGAACTATGTACAAAAAAAAACACGACAAAAACTACCAGAGTGCCTGAATCAAAGAAGTGAATTTTCAGTAAAAGAAGAGAGACAGAATTTTTTTTCACAAAAATAACATTCCCTCCCACCATCCTATCGCAACTAGATCCCACCCAATTTCCGGTGAGTTGCTTGATGGTCTCCTGCATGGGAAAGAAAACACATATCATACAAATAAATAACATTCTATCACTACTGTATGTACATGAATCAAACCACCTCTCCTAGAAGAGATAATTAGTTTCATCTAAATAACACACACTAAGCCTAGTGTATTTTTAAATAGTAGCATTGGATAAGTTCTTTGAAAGTTTTGCAGACCACTAGCACCTAGTGGCAGCACACACATATCTTTATTTTTAGCCTAAGTGCGCACTAACGCACCACAATACAAGGATCCCCTTGTTGATCTTGGCGGCTTCCAGCTTGGCCCTGACTAACTTTATCCCCCAAAAAATTATTTTCCTTAAAAAGGGAAGGGAACAACAAAAAAAACAAAGTCCTTCAAAAAGTAAAAATCTCCGGGAATAGAGTCAACACAGCAGTTCAAGGCATTTGTCCCTGAAGCAGTAACACAAAAAAAAAACAAGTACCACTCAGAGGTAAAAGCGTGGATCAGGAAGAGTCAGAGACTTCCAGTCCTTATCCAAAGTCTCAATCGAATAAGTCACATTATCTTTGTCCTTACTGCAGATCACGACCCGATCCGCGTGTATGTGGCGACCAAGAGTCCAATCTATTCGGCAGCCCTTGTATCTTCCAGCCATTACGGCCAAACATGAAAGGTACCTGTGGCCTTTCTTTACCTCCAAACGATCCCAGATAAAGTCACTGTACCATCGTTCTCGGGAGGCTTTGATTTCAAACAACAAGTTCTTTGGGACGTATGGGTACTCCCATCCATAGTCGGCGGCAACCTTCTAGTTCAAAAGCCGTTGCAGTTGGGCCAAAGGCGGCATGGTCGCCCTATCTCCAGCTCCTGGCAGAACGATGGCATCCGGAGATCTCCTAGGACGTACAGGCTCCAACTGTGGCATAGGAGGCCTCAACGGTGGATGGGCCTCCGTTATAGCAGGCACGGGAGACAACGGAGCTTGCAACACAGGTACAGGGACAATTTCTCCAGCACAAACAGGGGCTTCCTCCCAGGGTGTAGTATCCCCTGAGTCCATGGGTGATCCCTTTACACTACGGGGAGAAGTTAGCGAAATCTTGTCCCATCCCTTAGTGACAAACAGTTCATCAATCTCTGCGTTATCTCCCATATCAGAGGAAGAATCTATGTCCGAAGAGTCCCACATCTCTGCTGGCAGGCAAACTCTAGTGGACACAGGATCATCTTTCAACAGTTCCTTTGGGTCAGGCACCCAAGCGTCCCTAATAGAACGGACACTGACCTTGGTTCCTTTCCCCGGCCGACCTCGACCTTCAACCATCATGGATCGTTTGGAAACTCCTCCGGCTGGACAATCTGAGTCAGGCGGGCGCTGGGGTGGGCCTCCACCGCGGCTGCGGGAAGCCTTTATGAGTCCTACCTTCCTTTTAGCAGGCGGAAGGAAGGGCTGCGTTGTGACTGATGCAGCATCCGCTGGGTTCTCTGCCTCAAATTCCTCAATGGCCAGAGCTTCAGTCTTTACCTCCACCACCTCTAGAGGACTGCGCTTGGGAATGGCGGTGATAGCACACACCTCCTCCTCAGGAGTAACAGCACCTGAGTTCCAATTCACTTGGTAGACTTTTGGCTTCTCTGTTGGCTGTTCTACCTCGAACAGGAATTCCCGACAGGGGGTACATTACCCGAAAGGCCGAAGATGCACAATCAGTCCCTGACACTTTACACAGATCATGCCCAAGGCCTCTGCATCTCTGCATGCATAAAGGGCGAAGCCTCCTCTGGGCTTCAGAGTTATGTCTCTAAAAAGTCTTTAAAGCGGAGCTCCACCCAAAAGGGAAAGCTCCGCTTGTTCGCACCCCCCCCTCCACTGCCACATCTGGTACTTTTTGGGGCAAGGGAGTGGTTACCTGGTTTTGAGAGGTACCTGCTCCCACTTCGGGGTAAAATCGCAGAATGGTGATCAATTAAATTTCTGGCCCCTCCTCCTTCTCTCCACTGCCTTCTGGGACACACACAGGTCCCAGAAGCTGGCAGGACCATTCAGAAAGCATAGCGCGACTGGCACATGCGCAGTAGGAAATGGCTGTGAAGCCTGTAGGCTTCACTGTCGGTTTCCCTTACTTACGATGCCGACGCCTGCACCCAAAGCCGATTGACGAATCAGCTTGGTGGGGGGGGGGGGCCCACATTGTGTGATCCCTGGACAGGAAAGGGACATTATATTAAAAGTCAGCAGTTAGAGTATTTGTAGTATTTTTTTACGGACTGGAGCTCCTCTTTAACAAATAAAAAAAGTGGCCTATGTGGTCAAATCACTGAATCCGCCTCAGAAAGCATTAATATGGTGTTTGCAAAGCGAGCGAGAAGAGAATTTGCACACATAAGAAGACCCAACTGCATGATGGTGCATTCTTCCCCAGCAAAGTTCACATCCCTCGCTCCAAGTGTGTAGAAGAATGCAAGCCTCCCCTGAGAGTCATAGAGACTCATTAAAGATGGTCTGGTGCTCCCTAACCTGATATCACATTGCCTGTCATTCATTTGCAGCTTCAATTCAACTTTGCTGTACATCATGCTGACATGTCGCAGAAGAGAGTAAATGCATTTGAATGTACAAGACATTTTGCAGAGAAATAGCACACAGCACCTAGCAAATTGCAATTATTTAAAGTGGCTTGACACCAGACACTAATCCTGATATATTTGATACGTATACTGGACAGTGTTTAAGATTCTGGGGAGAAACTTTGACATCTATATCATTTCTGGATAAAGTTGGAAAAATTTCCATTTTGACAATTGTGTTAAATGGAAGAGATCATTTTTTCTACATTATTCAAATGGATTACATTTAAAAGCTTGAATAAATGCTTTAGACTGTATATTATATGACACGGACTTAAAAGGGCAAATGACAGCTGGAAAGTGTTCCTTGAACGTTTTTTTTTTTTTTTTTTTCTGTAAAAACAGATAGAAGAAAGTGAACTGAAGTAAATAACTGTTTTCATGTTTGGCTTATGCAAACCTAAAACTTTGAATGAGAAGAGCCTAAAAAGCTTGTTAAAACAATTTCAAAATATCAAGCACTGAAGCTGAGCATTGTTTTTTTCAAATCTAAAATTCTAATAACTATGAAACCATTACAAGTATCCACTGCATATTACCAATTCTTTCTACTGACCAAGAAACTATCATGCTAACGTCAGTGCCATACATGACAATACTTTCCCTGTAGGTACTTTATTATTAATGAAGCAATGCATTTAATTCTCCCTACAAACAAGAATGATGTACTTGCATGTATAGTGATGTACGGCAAGCAAGGAAGAATACACACACTCGGTGTAGCAGTATAGGAACATACCTTTTTGATCTTCCACAACCAGCATATACCTCTACAATACACAAAAATAAAAAGGGTTGTAACTAACATTTTAAAAACACAACTGCATATAAATGATATAATCAAGCTATGAATAGGAGAGCGTATTACAAGAAAACTCCAGTAAATCTCGATGTGTGGATTGGGTTTCAACAAGTAGAAGGATTTATTAGGGGTTTGTGTATAGTGGCATTTGCTTGTGTCTGATATGCTTTTCTCTACTGTTTAAGTCAATGAGGCTGATTTATTAACCCCTTTAAAGCCAGGTCCTTTTCTTACAAGTAAAATTTTTTATTTTTTGCTAGAAAATTACTTAGAACCTCCAAACATTATATAGATATTTTTAGCAGAGACCCTTGAAAATAAAATGGCAGTTGTTGCAATATTTTATATCACACTGATTTTTGCGCAGCGGTCTTTCTAATGCATTTTTTGGGGAAAAAAGACACTTTAATAATTAAAATAAAAAACGTTAAATTAGAACAATTTTTTTGTATATTGTGAAAGATGATGTTACGCCGAGTAAATATTTACCTAACATGTCATGCTTTAAAATTGTGCACGCTCGTGGAATGGCGACAAACTACGGTACTTAAAAATCTCTATAGGCAAGGCTTTACATTTTTTTACAGGTAACCTGTTTAGAGTTACAGAGAAGGTCTTGCACTAGAATTATTGCTCTCACTCTAACAATTGCGGTGATACCTTACATGTGTGTTGAACACTGTTTACATATTCAGGCGCGACTTAAAGCGGAGCTCCACCCGCAAATTTTTTTTTTTTAAAGTCATCAGCTACTAACACTGTAGCTGCTGACTTTTAATCAGGACACTTACCTGTCCTACTCTCCCACGCTGATGGCCCCCCCGATGCCGATCCCTCGATCGGTGCAGGTCCCACGCCGCCATCCACAATAAGGGAAACAGGCAGTGAAGCCTTACGGCGTCACTGCCCGTTTCCTACTGCGCATGCGCGAGTCTCGCGCCGACTCGTGAATGGGCGGCTGCTCTCTGGGATTACACACAGTTCCCAGAAAGAAGCGTGCCCCATTCGCTAGAAGAGGATGGGGAAGAAAACAGACCACGGTTACAGAAGAGGCAGATTACGGACTTCCGCATAGCAACGGGTATTTTGGGTGAATATAAAAAAAAAATTCTATTTTTTTTTGTAAAAAAAAAAAAATTCTGGGTGGAACTCCACTTTAAGTATCCGTTTGCTTCTACACGCTAGCTCAGGGGTATGGGATGGTTAAAAAAATATATATTCTGATTTATTTAACTTTTTTTTTTATATGTATATTTTTTACCTAATTCAAGGAATATAAACATCCCTTGTGTTCTTGATATTTTATAGATAGGCAACTATTATCCTCATATTGATTAGTGGTTCCAAATGAATAATAACAACTGCAGTAGGGAACAGACACACTCATCATCTTTCCAAAATAACTGTTCTGTTTTATTTGAAGCAATTGAAGGTTTTTATACACATTAATATTACAATTGTATTTATATGGTAATAAGTGGCGTAACATAGGCAGTCTAATCAGGACTTGAAAGAATACAAATTTGTAATGAAAGCACTATTAGTGCCGTGTTCATAATGAGTGCAGTGTGCAATACATAGAAATACCGTACAAAATAGAATACAATTTTATACAAACTCCCTTCTTTTGATCAATATTTTACATTTTGATCACTGACTATACCTGCTATCCCCCCTTAACCTGGAACCTCCCAACATTTAGGTGGAACTAGTCCCAGCCAAAGAGGCAAACTCCATTGTGGAGAATATAATAGCTGAGAGCAGCTATAATATTACAAAAGTGACTTTTTATTGTGACTAAAACTTACATAAAACAAATGATTGATAAAAAATATTTACAGAGTACCAGTAATTAGCTGTACACTCCTGTGGCCAGAATGGCCTTTTAGCTTAACTGTGGACATGCTAACTTATCAGCATAGGTAAACACGGACAATTCTACATAAAATGGAAGAAGTTTAACCACCTCCCTACTGTGCACGAAAACCCCCTTCCTGCCCAAGCCATTTTTCAGCTTTCAGCGCTGTCACACTTTGAATGACAATTGCGCGGTCGTGCGACGTGGCTCCCAAACAAAATTTGTGTCCTTTTTTTCCCACAAATAGAGCTTTCTTTTGGTGGTATTTGATCACCTCTGCGGTTTTTATTTTTTGCGCTATAAACAAAAGAAGAGCGTCCAGTTTGGAAAAAAAACACAATTTTTTACTTTTTGCTATAATAAATACCCATTTTTTTTTTAAATAAAATTTTCCTCAGTTTAGGCCGATACGTATTCTTCTACATATTTTTGGTAAAAAAAAAAAATCGCAATAAGCGCGTATTGATTGGTTTGCGCAAAAGTTATAGCGTGTACAAAATAGGGGATAGATTTATAGCATTTTTATTTTTTTATTAGTAATGGCGGCGATCTGTGATTTTTTATTGTGACTGTGATATTGCGGCGGACACATCGGACACTTTTGACACATTTTTGGGACCATTCACGTTTATACAGCGATCCCTGCTATAAAAATGCATTGATTACTGTATAAATGTGATTGGCAGGGAAGGGGTTAACCACTAGGGGGCGGGAAGGGGTTAAATATGTTCCCTC
The DNA here is from genome assembly GCA_029206835.1 of Rana muscosa. Classification (NCBI taxonomy): domain Eukaryota; kingdom Metazoa; phylum Chordata; class Amphibia; order Anura; family Ranidae; genus Rana; species Rana muscosa. Next base: position 1,074,544,508 of record CM055116.1, on the reverse strand, counting down.
AATGTGTTCTTACTGTGGGGGGAGGGGACTGACTGGGGGAGGTGACTGATGGTTGTCCCTATGTACAAGGGACACACCATCAGCCTCCTCTCCCTCACAGGACGTGGATCTCTGTGTTTACACACAGAGACCCACTTTCCTGCTCGTTTCCCGGGCAATCGCGGATGCCCGGCGGCAATCGCGGCTGCCAGGCACGCGCACCGGTTCCTTGTGAACTTCTAGCTCGTTTTAAAGGGAGGACGTCATATGACGTCCTCCCAGAACGAGAGTATCCTCCGCCCGCCGTCAATTGACAGTGGGCGGTGGACAAGTGGATAAAAGACAATATGACTTCAACATGGCTGGACTACTTTTCAAATCACATTAAATATATATACAGCATATATATATATATATATATATATATATATATATATATATATATATATATTTATATAAAAAATATATATATATTTATATCCCTTACAATTAAAGCATTTGAATAAATAGTACCCCAGATGAAATAAAAGTATCTCTATATTTGTTTTCATTTTGGAATAATTTTTGCAGTGTCTGGTGTGGATCCAGGTGACTTTTCCTTCGAGTTTTGTCAACTGTACATGAAATGGATGCTGTATTGTGTCTCCAAACATTTCCTTATACAGTATATACTGTAAATGTCTCTTAACAATCCACAAGTCAACTGGCTTTAGTTTATGAGATCCTTCCAAGCTGTTAGGATCTGGAATTGGGGAGAAAACACATAAATGAGTTTGGTCCCCAAACCAAAACTCAGAAAAAGGGGGGCGGGCAATTGGACTATTGCGGTACAGGTAAGGAGGTGAAGTTAAATGTAAACACACATGTATAGAAAATAGCTGAATTTTATTAATAATTCAATAAAAGACAATAACATTCATGCACAATTAAAAACATATTGTGGCAGACCATACAAATCACAAAGATTTTGATTAGAGACTGGAAGACATACCTGGAATGTGTGAGACTGTATCTTTGATTTTTTTCATTGTATAGTTTTCTGTTTACTAGGCTTGTGCAATTCGTTTCGTAACGAATCAAAATTCGTCCGAATTTAGCAACTTTCGGACATTCGGAAGCATTCGAATTTCCGAACAGAGCAATTACGAATAAAACCGAATCCAAAATAAATTATACCGCAAAATAGCGAATGCCCGAAGGTCTTCGGCATAATTCGTTATGAAAAAAGTTACGAATGTACGAATCCATTCGAAGCACAATAACACTCACTCTGCTCTCTGCTTCTCCCTCACCATGCTGAACTCCCTCTCAAAATGGTGTACAGGGGCGGAGGCTATAGCCGCATGAAAAAACGAAAGTAAAATACGAGATTTCAAATCCATTCGAAGCACAATAACACTCACTCTGCTCTGCTCTCTGCTTCTCCCTCACCGTGCTGAACCCTCTCAAAATGGTGTACAGGGGCGGAGCCTAGAGCCGCATGTAAAAAACGAAAGTAAAATACGAGATTTCGAATCGTTACAAATAACCGCTATGTATTTAGAAAAGTACAAATCCATTCGAAGCACATTAGGCATAATAGGCAGCGTCGTTGTGAGAGAGACACGGAAAATTACGAATCAACGAACCCAAAAAAAGTTACGAAAGTAGGAGTTGTGTCCAGAATCAACGAAAAACAACGTACTCTACCGAAAGTACGAATTATAAAGCAACAAAAAATTCAACGAAAAATGTCGCTTGCAAAAATACGAATGAGTCCGAACACGAAAAATCCCGTCTAGCAAAATTACGAATGATTACGAATCAACAGGACCGGAAAGAAACGAACCGAAACGGAACGAATTTTTCCGTTGTGCACAAGTCTACTGTTTACATTTGACTTCACCTCCTTACCTGTACAGCGATAGTCCAATTGCCTGCCCCCCTTTTTCAGAGTTTTGGTTTGGGGACCAAATATCCCGATTTCTATATATTAACTTCCTGGATGATGGTACGACCCATTTCACCACAGATTACCTATTCATTTTCAAGAGGCTACATTTTAATTTCATATTAGGTGGATAACACACCTGGGCATTTGTAGGGCGAACCGTGGCGAGCCTCTGGATTGGACCCTGTGTCCCTTTCCTGGTTGGCTCTGACCACACGTCGCCCTCTAAACCTCCTTAAACTCCCCAATTTGTTTCTTGGTGAGGTGGCCTCTTACTGTATGTAAATTCACTCTATTGTAACCCATTATTAATATATTTTTTGTACATTATGACTTACTAGGCGGCCCATTTTGGATGCTCGGGATGGGGCCCAGACAGACTTTGTGGCGAATGTATAGGCAAATTGCCTCCCACGCAATTTTCAATCAGATTAGGAAATTACCACTTCACTGATTGTTTGTTCAATTTTCTCAATTTTGAGCGTGTTTCCATTTGGCACTCGGAGTGTTGTCTTATTTTCTCTGTGTTGCATTACTATGGTTTAATGTGTGTTTTACCTTGCCACGTGGCCTGTTTCTCGCCACATCCTGGGGGCCCCCACACTGGGCTGCCATTGTCATCTTGACATCAAGGGTAGGACGTATAATCCCATACCCATATTATATTGATACTAATATCTACTCCCTTTGTATTTCTGATAACTCCCATATTTACTGTTATTACCTCATTACTACAAATTGTTTATCTCTTTATTTAGCCCAGCTGCTCGCCCCTCCCCTGCCTGGCTCGGCACCCTTTGGCGCCCCCTGGTGCCCTCACGCGGCGTACATGTGAACTCCCTGGTGGGTTTGGCATCACCGCAATCCCGGGGCTGTTCTCCCTCACTTGCACTTTTCCTGGCATGGGCTTCCGCCCTGACGCCGTAGGAGGCGCGCGTGCGCATGCGCGACGTGATCGCGCATGACGTCCCGTGGGAGAAATGACCCTGCAACGTCACTTGCCGGCGACGGCCACCTCGTTTAGACGTCGCTGGGTTGGGGGATTTAAGGGCAGACCTTGCCTGCCTCTGTTGCCATGGACTTTGGGCCCAGGGAACACCTGCCTTTACCATCACCCAGTAAGTGCATCCTAGGCTACCCCTACGCATCTTAGGATCACTTTCCTTCATGCTCATTCATGTTTATCCCCCTATTCTAGGTACACTATGCTGGGTCCTACTGCACTGTATTACCAATACTCTGCAACCAGTTGCTGTTCCCAAAGCGCCCCTTCAATTATGTCATCTTCCTACACCATTTACAATTGGTATATCGCCCTGGGTCCGACCCTCTTCACTGCATTTCTATATTGCAGGTATAACACAATTTCATTTCCATCACCTTTTCTCACCCTCCACCCCCTCTCTTCCTTCCCCCTCTTCCCAGCTCCCCTGCACCCTCCTCCCGTTACCCCCCTTTTCACCCCTTCTCCCCTCTCCCTTCCCCCCCCCTTCCCTCCCATTCCCACTTTCTTCCCCCTCCCCCTTTCTCACCAAACCACCCTTCTTTTCTTTCCTTCCCCTTCCTCCCCCACTTATCCACCTTCTTCCCCTCACCCAACCACCCCCCCCCTCCCCCACCCCGCCCACTCTCCCTTCTTTGCCTTCCCCATCCTCCCTTCCCCCCTCCCCTTCCTCATCCCTCTCTTCATGTTTGTCCCCCCCCCCTTTTCACACCTTCCCCTTCATCCTTTCTGTAGGCTCACCCATCCCACCACCATGCCACTTTTGCTTGTTCTGTGTCACTGCTCCTCATCACCTTACATACCCTATTCCAGGTCTTCCAGTCCCTAATCACAATCTTTCACCCCTACTCACCCACATCGCTTTCTTCCTATTGGCCACTAACATCTTGTGTTCATCATCACCATGCCTTACCACTGGCACCCCTCCTTCACCACCCCCCATGTTCATTCACCCACACTTATCCTTATCCCAATGGTCACCTTATCAATTGCTTTATACCATTTTATAATTTAATTAAGTTATGCGGATAGTCAGTCCATCCTTTGGCACGTCCCCCCATGCCCACCGAAGGGGACCTTCCCATGTGGCGCCTGGTGTCCCGGGTCCCTGAGGGGCCTTAGGTAAGCAGCTCGGCTTTCTCTCCCCCATTATACAATGTTCTTTTGTTTTTATGTATGAGACTGTATCTTTGATTTTTTCATTGTATAGTTTTCTGATTAAATTATTAATTGATTGCAGACATTCTCCTGATAAAGCGGTTAAACCGCAAAACTAGTAGAGATGCCCTTCGCGACCCATGTTCCATTGATTTTTTCCCCCCTTGGGGATTCCATTGCTGGTGATTTGTATGGTCTGCCACAATATGTTTTTAATTGTGCATGAATGTTATTGTCTTTTATTGATTTATTAATAAAATTCAGCTATTTTTCTATACATGTGTGTTTACATTTGACTTCACCTCCTTACCTGTACCGCGATAGTCCAATTGCCGGCCCTCCTTTTTCTGAGTTTTGGTTTGGGGACCAAATATCCCGATTTCTATACATTAACTTCCTGGATGATGGTACGACCAATTTCACCATAGATTACCTATTAATTTTCAAGAGGCTACATTTTAATTACATAAATGAGTTTGTCAAACCTTTAGAGACCACCAACATTCTCTATGAGATCTAAACAGACTTCAGCAGCTGAGACAAAATATAAGCAAGCTCACAGCCTTTGCTAAAACGTAGAGCTCTGTTTCTGGAGCTTGAGAAGAAGGATCCAATGTCTCTGAATACAGAGCTTACTTTCTGGGTGAGAACTGCATTACTCAGCATGGGTATTGCCATCCTAGTACAACACTGGGATCAAATCTACAAAAAATCAAATAACTGGGTCTTTAGGGAGTGTGTCCTGCACTGGGCTCACAGCAGCCTACAACATCAATTTAGCACATGTGGTTTTATTTGTCTGCAGCCTCCTCCAATACAAGCAATAAGGTGGCTGGATTTAAATGTACCTACTTGTCATTGTTAGATTTGTACATAAACAATAATACAAAATTCATATTTTGTAAACCTTTCAATAAACAAAGTTTGGCTGTTTGCAATATTTGCTGCACAGAATATGGGACCATTAAAAGTTAAATAATTCCCCAAAATAATGTCTGTAACTTTGTTGAGTAGCAACTTGCATACAGCTACAGCTCTAATATAGCTGGGCAAACCCTTTATTATCAGGTCCAGCTCACATTAAATACATATATCTCAATGAAAATTGATAGGTGGATTGCACTAACTCACAAATATATATATATATATATATATATATATATATATATATATATATATATATATATATATATTTTTAATGTAATAATATCTCATACCACTCCTCTCATGCTCGTGATATCAACATAAATGAATGAAAAAATATAAAAATATGTGAGCTCCATGCTTAGTGGATACTTATCTCTGTGACTACAAGTGTGGTATATCCAAACCTTGTAAAAATGCCAACTCAAATTAATATACACCATAAATCTATGATTTGCCGTGTATAAAGAGTATATTAGGTCGGCGTGTATGCCTCTGTAGTTCCTCACAAACAGCGTGCGTTCCAGGCCTCGCTTTCGTGTGACCGGAAGTGACGAACAAATTATTTCCCAGCAGCCTCTATGCGTTTCGCATCATCAAATTCGTCATCAGGAAGCTCATATATATCTCAATGGCTTGTTTTTTTTTTTACTGTCATGCTCCTTGTTTAAGAACTCCAGTTTCATGTTTCAAAAAGACAACTTTTTTCCTGGCAACATTATAATTTCTATTTGCTTGCGCTGTTGTTAGTTTTACTAAGATAACACAAGTCCTTAGTTTCCATCTTACATATTTTTCTGATGTCACAACATAATATATGACAGTACCATGCAGTCATGCAGAGATGTCCATAAATCCAAGGTTTTCTTGAGCTTACCACTTCACTTACAAGGAAAAAGGGACACAACATTTCACAATCCACACATTCTGCTTTGGATTTCAAAAATAAAAATAAATAAAAACAAAAAGTACCAACAATCTGTATATGAAAGAACAGACAATTCATCAGCCAAATCAAAAACTATAAAACAGCTGGCTGCAGGTGGCATCCATCCTAACAGGGTGGGTGGACCTGGCGTGATGGGTCTGCTCGAATTTTAAATGTATGTATTACTCTCCCATCATGGACCACACATCAAATTTTTATCGGACCTTTAGATTTCATCTCTATAGAAAAAGTTCTTATCCATCCCATCCATCTAGGCTGTATGTATTATGACAGCTGTATTATAATTAACAACCTCATCTTAAAGGGGTTGTAAAGGTTCGTTTTTATTTTCTAAATAGGTTCCTTTAAGCTAGTGCATTGTTGGTTCACTTACCTTTTCCTTCGATTTCCCTTCTAAATTTTTTTTTTCTTTCTTTTCTTTGTCTGAATTTCTCACTTCCTGTTCCTCCTCAGTAAGCTGTTCAGTAAGCTGTTCTGGCTGACTAAACACCGCTCGGATGATGGTGTGGAGTATCCTGAGGAGAATCAGGAAGTGAGAAATTCAGACAAAGAAAAAAACATTTAGAAGGAAAATCGAAGGAAAAGGTAAGTGAACCAACAATGCACTAGCTTATAGGAACCTATTTAGAAAACAAAAAAACAAACCTTTACAACCCCTTTAATCCAAAGTAACCCCATATTACAAGTTTTCCCAATAACTTGTATTTCATTTACAACCATAGGTTGTCCAAACCAATTAAAATATATCCTTATCATTAATAAAATTGTTAACCCCATAATGACTTGCCAGTCTTTTCTCTTCTCTTTTTGTGCCTATACCCTCTTGCCTCTGGAAGAAATGGTCGCACACCGGATACTTGCTGAATAAAGACTTTATTGTCATAAGCCAGACAATCATGCATGGTTACAGTTGAAGCATTTCACACAAGTATACTGTGCTTGTTCACAACATTAAACTGTTCTCCGCACAGGCCACTTAAAGGTATGCATCTAATTAGAATCACACCTGCAACATCTGAGTCACGAGAACAGCCAATAGAAAAAATCACTGACATGTGAATTTAAAAACATTCCTAAATGCTAAATAGAAAAATATACAAAAAAAAAAAAAAAGAAATTGACATATAGCTTCAAAATAATAAACACTTGAAATAAAGTAAACAAAAGAAAATAAAGATTGAATAAAAACTATTAATGTTAAGAACACTGAGAGAGACATAAAACAGCAGAAATAAGCAAAATCAACAAACGAAAACCACATATATGGAATACATAAATGAACATGAAAGAAGGGCAGTTTCCTAGACAGAAATCTACACATACAAATGTAAAACTATAAAAATGTCATAAGCCTGCCCGCATAGGACTCGTGTTGAAAATTTTTCACATTCCCATAGACCAAACGGAAGAAAAAAACTGCTGTTTGTGTAAAGAAAATAATATATGAATTAGGTATATAGTCAAAAGCAAAAAATGTCCCATATATTGTATGGGAAACTCCTAACACCTAACCACTTCAGATGAAAATTTGTTGTAGTGAGAAAAACCTCCCAAAAGTGAATCGCCCTTCAAACCAAATGTATAAAAAGAGTCAAGCGTGACCAAAGGAAGAACAATACATTACAGAAAAAATAGGGGGGGGAGGAAACCATAAAAAACCATGAGGGATGTCAAAACATATATCCAAAAATCTATGAATCTGTCTCTGAGTCGCCTCGTTGTGTGGCCAATATATTGCATATTGCAAATAGTGCTTGTAACAACATGTATCACGTATCGGGTGTTACAGTTGTAGAAAGATGTCACCCTAGGTTCCTTCCCATTGGAGAAAGAACACACTACGTTGCCCTTGGTGATGTGTGTGCAGCATGAACACCTGGTCGCCCCGCATCTATAGTTCGCTTTGAAGTGCAACCAGGTGGTAGATCTAATTTTATTAGGCCCAAAAAAGCTTGGTGAGAAAAAAATTCCCAAAGTAGGGGCTCATCTAGAGACAAAATTGATTCCATCTTTCAGGAGATCAGTACAGATCTGATCCTCAAAAATAATGGGCAGATATCTTTACACAATCCTCCTGATGTCATCAAATTCTTCACTAAAGGGCATGCTGATAGTAGGTCTTTTGTTATTAAAGTGCTTTATCTTGCCTCTGCCATCACGGTGGTAAGTCTTTTTTAAAAGATTGCTTCTATTTTTGGAGTTAGCAATAGACACAGCCCTATCCAATGTATATCTGGGATAACCCCTTTGTAGAAAATGAGAATAAAGAGCCTGTACTTCTTTCTCTTAGGTGCATTGATTATTGCATATTATACGGATTCTAAGATTTTTTTTTTTACAGGAATGCCCCTAATGATGTGCCGAGGGTGGCCAGATTTGGCCATCAACAAGGTAATCCCAGAAAGAGGCTTCCTGTATAGGCTGGTATGTATGGACGTTTTTCTAAACAACAAGGAAAGGTGCTACTACCCCAGATTAATAAAACTCCTCCTGAGATGTCGGGTGCAGGATGTGCAGTTGCTCAGCTGCCAAAGTGATGAATGGATAAAGGACAATCCGCAACTCCATACATGGACTTGTCTCTAGCACATAAGTGAACATCCAGAAAATTGATTTAATTCCTGTCATAATGTCTCGTGAACTGAAGGTTCAAATTATTGTGATTGAGATACTTTAAAAAACCTACATCCATGATGAAAATCGAATCATCAATATAGCGAAAAAAAACGTTTTAATGAAAGGTCAATAGCGGTTATCTGTTCCATATATATGGCGGCGCTTCCACTATCCCATATATAAATTCACCAACAAGGGCAAAAATTTAGCCCCCATGGCTGCTCCGCATTTTTGAAGAAACCACTGAAGGAGAAATAGTTGTGTTTTAATACGTATTGCAAAACATACAATATAAACAATCTCCTTTCAAGGCTGCAGGTAAGATCATGTTCAAGATAGAAAGTGACAGCTTCTAGTGCTTGGTCATGGGGGATACTAGAGTAAAGGCTGGAGACATTGCAGGTTATCCATATAGACCGATCATCCCATTTTGCATAAACTGCAATGTTGAGTAAGTGATTGGTGTCCTTAAAATGACTGGGAAGTAAAACACCATCTAACCACTGGCCCAATTTCTCATTGAGGGAACCAATACCAGAAATAATAGGTCTCCCATATAATGTATCAAGTCCCTTATGGGTTTTAGGCAAATGGTAAAAATAGGTGCTAAAGGATGATCAGGAATCAAATTCGCTGCTGCTTTCTTTTCAAAAATAACCTCCAAACTATTATTACAGAAGATGCGTGCTTCATATAACCTGTCAACAGCACTATTCTTCCCTTTCTTATCTACAAACACGCAGATGGACAGTAGACAGTGACAACATAACATATACCCACCAATCAATAATGTTCAATTAAGGGGAGTAATATTATTACCCTTTGTCCTAAAAATGCCTTACCGATTAAGGAAGTCTGATAACTCAAATGTAAACAAAGGGTTTACCTCAGCCGGCTGATTACTAGAAATTTCAGGATCGTCTCAAGCTCTTCATTTCGGATTCTCAGGGTTACCTGTAAGTTCCCTCCTGGGCAAAGCTTGCCAACTGTTCTGGATATTTTATAGATAGGCAACTCCTATCCTCATATTGATTAGTGGTTCCAAATTAATAACTACTGCAGTAGGTAACAGACACAAAAAGATACACTCAGCATCTTTCCAAAATAACTGTTCTGTTTTATTTGACGCAATTGAAGGTTTTTATACACATGATTATGTAGGTATCACATTAATATCACAATTGTACTTGTATGGTAACAAGAGGCGTAACATAGGCAGGCTAATACTAATCAGGACTCGAAAGAATGCAAACATGTTATGAAAACATTAAGAGTGCCGTGTGCACAATGAATGCAGTGTGCAATACATAGGAAAACCATGCAAAATAGAATACAATTTTAAATATTATTATTATTATTATACACGATTTATATAGCGCCAACAGTTTACGCAGTGCTTTACAATGTATAGGGGGACAACACAATTACAGTACAATACAAAAGGTACACGAGGGCCCTGGTTGTAGAGCTTACATTCTAAAGGGAGGGGATGTTGGTACAATAGGTAATAGCTGCAGAGAATGATTTGATGGGGGTGCCTCGGGAACAGTTGTTAGGTGGGTGTGGGATAGGCTTCCCTGAATAAATGAGTTTTCAGGGATCTCCTAAAGGTCGACAGGGTAGGGGCTGATCGGACATACTGGGGCAGGGAGTTCCAGAGGATGGGAGAGGCTCTGGAGAAGTCCTGAAGGCGAGCATGGGAGGAGGTCCTCCTTTAAATAAATAAATAAATAAGTCCTCTTTATTGAAAATCTGGGTTCAAAAAGACCCAAGATCTCTCATTTACCTTTAAAAGCAAAAAAACAAAAAAAGTAATTTTGACTTTAAGAAGGGGAAAAAAATCCCTTTAAGCCTGAGAGGCGGAAGTGATGTCAGACGTTGCTCCGGTCCTCCATATCTTGCATATCTTGCTATCTTGCCCTCACTCGGCTTCCTTTCCAGGCATCAGGAGGATATTATTGGCTCCGGGCTTACCGGCGGCTTTGGCAAGCTCAGAGATGACCGGGAAGCGGTGGGAGGGGGGGACCTCTCCCGCTGCCTATAAAAGTAATTCACTTTTATATGAAAGCTGAGTGCCTGACTGGAAAAAGATACCGGAGTTATGGCAGCTAGCTAACATCAAAGTAATGACGTACATTTACAGTTAGGCGGTTGGTAAGTGGTGTTGAGAATCTTCACTTAAGGGCCCTTTCACACTGATATGTTTTTCCTGCTTTTTTACCTTGCAAGAAAAATGTTTCCCTTTAAATCCTATGGGACTCTTCACACCACTGCGCTACAGGTGCAGTGCATTTTGAAAAACCGTACCAAAAACGCAGCTTCTCATTGAAATGAATAGAAATTGTGGTAAAATCGCTGTAAAAATGCACCACTATTTGCATTTTTGGTGCGTTTTTGAGTCACATGGCTATTTCTCACAGTGCAGGCAACCCAAAAATGCATCAGAAGGAAACACATCTGAAACACAGCAAAATTGTGTTTTTACCACAATTTTGCTACAGTGCAGTGTGAAAGGGCCCTAACACACTGAAGTGATATACTAAAGGCAAATGGCTGTTCACTTTGCAAGGGAGTTTTCCTTTAGCTTCGTGAATGAGGTAAAGCTTTTTCTTCGCTCTCTTCCCCCTGATTTTCACCCCCTCCACCTTCTTTTCCCCCTTTCTCCATCTCTCCCCTACTTCTTTAACTTTCCCATCTCCCCATCTCTCTCTCTCTCTCCCTCCTATACATATCTCCCCCTCTCTCCTCTATCCATCCAGCCCCTCTCCCCCTCTTAGTTTCTAATAGGAGTTTTTGTCATATTTCAGGTTCTCAGTAAAAAATGTATTCTATCAGTAGATTTTCCATGTTTTCTCAATGTAAATAAAAAAGTTGTGGGGGGTTGGTAACCCTGTAAGGAAGGAGCTGAGTTGGAGCCGAATGGTGGCTCAATGCAACTCCACAATCATCAGGTACCTTTACTGTACTATGTAACCAGCAGGCGATACCTACAGCCCTCAAAAACCACACCCAATATTTGCAGTGGTGCACTGTGCGTGCTGTACTTCTTTCTCTAGCATTAGGCCCCTTTCACACTGGGGCGGGCATGTGCGGTGGCGGTATAGCGGCGCGATTTTCAGCACCGCTATACCGGTGTATTCACCGTGATATTCGGCCGCTAGCGGGGGTTAAAACCGCTACAGCCGCAGTTTGCGGGCGGTATTACCGAGGTGTCCCATTGATTTCAATGGGAAGGAGCAGTAAAGGAGCGGTATAGACACCGCTCCTTCACCGCTTCAAAGATGCGGCTTGCAGGAGATTTTTTTTTCTCCTGCCAGCGCATCGCCTCAGTGTGAAAGCCCTCGGGCTTTCACATTGAGAATGCTGGGGCAGGAGTATTTCAGGCGTTTTTTATGCGCTATTTTTAGCGCTAAACCGCCTGAATAACGCCTCAGTTTGAAAGGGGTCTTAAAGCCCAACTTATGATCTTGCAAACAGCTTTTATAAAACACCCCTAGTTGCATCATAAAGAAGACGGCCGTGCTGCAGACATCTTTAAACAGCTTCTACGGAACGACACCAGGAACTTCCAGCAGGCTATGCTGAGGTTGATATTTAAGTGCCCCCTCTAGACAGCTTAGCTGCAATATGTAGGTGGGGCTTTGTATGGGTGTGTCTCAAGTGTGGGCAGGGACACAGGGGGCCCCATCACCTCCCATTGCCCGGGGGCCCCAATGTGTTTTTAGTATGCCTCTGTGCAGCAATTAGTCTTCCCCTGATGCTGGCTGCTGGGGGATTATTTAGTCCCTCTTCTACTATTCCATCTTGCTTCGGTGTTTCATAGATAGAGGAGCCCATCCATATGGGGAGTGAGATATCGCATTCTTGTTCCCATTTGAGCATGTAGTGTAGTTTAGCTTGGTTATCGGTATTAATCAGGTTTAGATATATCTCAGATATTAGGCCTGTCCCTCTTGGGGATTTGGAACAAATATTTTCATAGAATGTGTGAGATGCAATGTCTACTATTGGAAAATTTGAGTTATAGAAGTCTCTAATCTGGAGAAATCTTCTGAGTTACATATTAGGGATATTATATTTGGTTTTTAATGATGAGAAGGAGATGAATGAGGCATTCTCAATGAGTCTATGAAGGGTGATTAGATTGTTATTAATCCACCATGAAAATGTGTCTGTGTTTTTATAGCTTTTTAAGAATTTAGAGTCTCCTATAAAAGAAGCATGGGGAGGTGTGGGGGAGGTTAATGTTAATTTATTAATTGTGGAAACTGCACAATAAGATGAGTGGGCTACTAATAAGTTAAGCTTTTCTAAGATGTGAGTAGAAACTTTATTGCCCCATAGTAATCCTGTTATAGAATAGGGTAGTACTGAATCTTTTTCAAATATGGCCCATGGGATTTTCGTCTTGTGTAAGTACCATTGGGCTATCTGGAAAGAAAATAAGTCCATATTCCAAAATATTACCTGATTATTTGATTACCACTTGTTCTAACTATAAGAAATAATTTTATCATACATTGTATTATTTTGTCATAGATCCTAATATTTTTTTTTTAATTATTATTATTTGTATATACTGCATTTCTCTGGACCCATGATATAATGTTTTGTACCATTAGAGCCCATTCACACAGGGGCGGCACGACTTGTCCCGCGACTGTGCTGGGCCTCTTCAAGACGACTTCAAAGGTGACTTAAAAAATGACTTCTGTATTGAAGTCAATGGAAGTCGCCCTGAAGTCGTCTTGAAGTAGTACAGGAAACTTTTTCTAAGTCGGAGCGACTTCAGTCGCTCTGATTAGAACGGTTCCATTGTACAGAATGGGACGCGACTTGTCAGGCGGCTGAGACACCTGACGAGTCGCCCCTGTGTGAATGGGGTCTTACTTTGTACCTAATAAAAAAGTTTGTAAACAAATAAAACAAATATATTTTATTTATACAAAATTACAAGTTTCAAAAAGAAAGTGCAATTATAAAAACATGAGCTCTGGTATGTGTACCCTCTATACTACACAGGATGTCCTAATGGCATAAACAAACAGCATTATATACATAGAGAATACAAAGTAGGGGGATGGGACTTTATAGGTGCAATTAGTAAAAGGACATACCAAATTGAATAAAATCACAATTTAATAAAGTTACAAGGGTACATAAAAACAATATTATACAATACATGAACAGCTTTATGGTCATTCAAGACATGTTATGTAGCTCCTATAGTTGTTCCCACATCTTAATCCTACATTAAAAATGTTTTTTATTTTTCCTATTAATCTCTAGGCTATATCTTGTATATTGATATATATACTTCACACTTTATCCCTCCCTGCGGGAGACCTGTCATTTTTGCCGGTTCTAACCTGTTACATCTGGGCTTTTCTGGGCCACCCGGACAGACTCCTATTTCTGTGTGCTTGGCAATAACTGGATTTTCTTTTTTATCATTGAGGTATGACTCCATTTAGGGAACTCTTGCCAATGGATAAGATGCATCATGTATTAAATGTATTGTATACGCTATGTATAGTGTTGGTATTTACTGATATAACATTACATGTATTGTTTGTGATTTTCTTTCTGTTCATACATATAGTAGTCACAAAACCACGCTTGTCCCTGAGGAAGCCATTTGGTGAAACATGTAGGATTAAGAAGTGGAAACAACTATAGGGGCTACAATAACACGTCTTGAATGACCATAAAGCTGTTCATGTATTGTTGAATTTTGTTTTTATGTACCCATGTAACGTTAATAAATTGTGATGTTATTCAATTTGGTATGTCCTTGTACTAATTGCACCTATAAAGTCGCATCCCCCCTACTTTGTATTCTCTATACCTTTACAGGGACGTTGGTGCTGTAACATAGTATTTTTAAATTCTAGAGTTGACCACTTAACTACATATAAACATTATATACATGAAAATTTTTTCAAACTTTATATACTGCGCAAAAAACCCCAACGCGTTTCAATTTGTGCTAGTTTAAATCTTCCTCAGGGGATACATCTTTAATGGAGAGGTTATAGGTAACCAGAGCATACTAAAAAACACCCAAGCAGGTGGGTTTCAGAACAGTCGCCCAACAAGGAGACACACCGGGGCCCAAATTGAGCCTACGCGAGATCACATCTGCTGAGTGGGAGGAAATCCTCTCACAGAATGATGTGGTGTGTTGGTTCACAGCCAACACACCACATCCTTCTGTGTGAGGATTTTATGCTATAAAGCGGCTTGCCTTTATTACCCTGTCTCCTTTGGGAATACTGTTATCATCATATAAATGAAACTCTTGGACTCTGCATATCTGCATTTGTGGGCCCTGTCTCACTTTCCTCCCACTCAGTAGATGTGATCTCTCATAGGCTCAATTTGGGCCCTGATGTGTCTCCTTGTTGGGCGGCCGTTCTGAAACCCACCTGCTTGGGTGTTCTTTAGTATGCTCTGGTCACCTCTAACCTCTCTATTAAAGATGTTCTTATCCCCCTGAGGAAGATTTGAACTGGCACAAATCGAAACGCGTTTGAATTTTTTGAGAAGTAAACCAAGTTTGAAAAAATGTTCATGTATATAATGTTTTTTATTTATGCCATTAGGACATCCTGTGTAGAATAGAGGGTACATATACTAGAGTTCATGTTTTTATAATTGCACTTTCTTTTTGAATCTTTGTGTAATTTTGTATCAATAAAATATATTTTTTATATATCCAATTGACTTATTTTGTATTTTTTTCTTTCTTCAGTGTTTTGCCTCCTCAGCAGATACCTGCTGGCTGATTTATCCTGAGCCTGATCTTGTGCCTGTCCTATACCTGTATCCTGTACCCTGTTACCTCATATCTGTTTCCCTTGTTTCTGATCCCAGTACTGGTTACCCCTTTCTGACTTTTCTTTGCATCTCCTGTTTTACCCTGTTAATCTGTGCTCCCCCTTTAGTTTGCTTAGTTTGCTAGTTAGGTTTTCTGTCACTTGGTTACTGTTCACTTGCATCTTCGTGTTTGCTGTGTAGTCTGTTTTTCTGGTGTTTGGATGAGTTTTTGTTGCAATATTAATAATCATACACATTCTGGTTTCCAGTTTTCTAAGTGCAGCTACACAGATCTGACCATCCCTGATGCTAGATGCCTGCATTCAGTTTCTCTTAGACCCCTTTCACAGTGGGGCGCTTTTTTTAGTTGCTTTGGCATCAAAATAGCACCTGTGAAGCACCTGAAAAGCACCTCTCAAGCCACCCCAGTGTGAAAGCCTGAGTGCTTTCACACTGGGATGGTGCGCTTGCAGGATGGGGAAAAAAATCCTACAAGTAGCGTCTTTTGGGGCAGTGCTCTCAAAATGCCCTGCCCATTGAAATGAATGGGCAGCGCTGCCGAAAAGCCTGCAAAGCGCTTCAGCAGCGCCACCACACAGGCGCTATTAACCCATTCTTTGTTAAAAGCGCCCTGCTAGCAGCCGAAAAGTGCCGCTATAACAGAGGTAAAGCGCTGTTAAAACTAGAGGCGCTTTACCACTAACGGCCGCACCAATCCAGTGTGAAAGGTGTCTAAAGCCGCGTACACACAATCAGTTTTACCGATGAAAACAGTCCGATGGATTTTTTTCATCGAACAAACCGATCGTGTATGGGCCCCATCGTTCTTTTTTCCATCGGTGTCAAAAAATAGAACATGTTTTAAATATTTCCGATGGAAAGTGCGCATGCGCGGGGACTCGGAGCAGGACATGCACTGACCAAGCTCCCGGCACCCCGACCCACCGGAGCTAATAACAGCGCAGGCAGCGAGGTCCGAGAGCCAGGACCGATCCCACATTAGCCCCGAGGCGGTGATAAACCGGAGAGCACAGGGGCAGCCGCGGAAAGGGCACCATAAGCAGAATACAGCCCAGAGGAGAGCGGGACCTTCCCCTACAGCACGGCCACGATCCAAGATGGCGCCCGGCAAGCCAGACACGCGGGGCAGCACTGCAGCAGCCAGATTTGACGGCAAAGCACAGAGAGGAGACAAGCAGCAAAATCCGGAGCCATCTAGAGATCCATTCTCCTCTCAATCCTCAGGAGAGTTGGAGACCGGGTAGCGGGGTGAGTCACCTTCACATCCCCCATCCCCAGCCATATACTCTGATGGGCATGACTCTATAAACTCCCCTGCCTCCCCTGCCTCCTCCATGGATAGGAACATGGTAGATCTAGTAGAGGTCCTCATCAGCCAGTCCAGCCAGGATATACCACCTCCCCTGCTATCACATTATTCCCCTGATGCTGTACTGTTGGGCAGATTCTCCACCATGCTGCAGCAGGAGCTCTCTAAGGCCTGCACATTAATTACCACTGACCTTAAAAAAGATATCCACAGCTTGGGGGAGCGTTTTGAGCTAATTGAAACCAAAGTAGACGGTACCATCAAAAGGGTCAATCAGAACTCAGCCATGGTAACAGATCTCCAGGATAGATTGGAAGAGGCGTTCACAAAAATCGAAGATTTGGAGAATCGTTCACGTAGATACAATCTCCGCGTGCGTGGCCTCCCTGAAACTCACACTGATCTAGAAGGGGCTATAAAGGACCTAATGAAAACCCTTATCCCTGACATTGCTTCCCACCAAATGGAAGTGGATCGCGTTCACCGAGCACTGACAGCCCCAAGGGCCGACGGCCTACCACGAGACATTATCGTCAAACCACATCACTACCGCATTAAGGAAAAGATGATGTTTGCGGCCCGCAACAGGCCGGACTTGTCCCTATTTGGAGCACCAATACAGTTTTTCACAGATTTGGCGCCATCAACGGTCCAGAAACGCAGAAACCTGCGACCATTACTTCAGCAACTCATGGCCAAACAGATTAAGTACCGATGGACGTTCCCTTTTAAGTTATCATTCACCTACAAAAGGAAAGTCCCACTCCTTTTCCACGTTCCAAGCGGGCGAAGACCTACTGCTTGGTCTCGGTATCATTGCGCAGGACTCTCCGACTTCGTCTCCCCCTCACCCGGATCATCGTCCCCTCTCCCCGATGTGGCAGGATCGCACGCGCTCACAGGCCAGAAATGCTTGCTGGAATACCTGAGTATTGTTGCTCTTTTCTACCCCCTTTCTGGAATTTGTTAGTTTTTGGTTGCACAGGTATGGCCCAGGCTCATGGTGGACTATGGGCCTGATGGGGCCATCGTTACCGTTCATGGGTTACAAAGTTACTTGAGTTCCTGTTTTTCGGAATGGCTATCAGCTGGCTATTTTACAACCCCGACTGACCCTACCTTGGTCGAAGGAACGTTGCTAATTTGCAGTCTATGGCCCCTAGTCAGACCGCAATGTGGTTCCCCTGCTGGGCTATGGCTCGGGGGCAGGAACGACCCTTCCTGCCCCGGCGTCACTGGCCTTGGGAACACATATTACTATAGGTAGGCTGTTATGTTAAACTGTATTGATTGGTTTATGTCATTCCCAATATGACCTTGAATAGCCTGCTTAGATAGAGTGTATTCATATTTGGGTCGGGGTGGTCATACTTGCCACCCAACTGCGAGACTACCTATCCTCCGACGAGGATGGTACCTTTGCACCTACTTTGCCGGATGTTGTCTCCGGCAGGGGTTATTCCCCATACCTTTGTTCATCAGTTAGGATTGTTTTATATTGGTTGTTTGGGCCTAAGGCCTATGTATGTATTTTTTTTGCTTTTATTTTTGTTTTTCTGATTCTCTAATGCCTTTTCTTCGTTTCCCTTCCCCCTTTCTCTTCGGAGCCTTGATTCGGCACCCTTCCCTCATGTCATGGTCTGAGAGGTCACCCAACCGAACAGTCTTCAGTTTCGGGGCCCCTCCCGCATCATTCACTGCGCAAGGTAAGAGTGCTCTGCCCTACCACGATGGCTACCACATATAACACAGACTACTCGATAGTTAGCCATAATGTACATGGATTTAATTCCCCTACTAAGAGAACTAAGGCTTTCTAGTTTTATTATAAACAGAAGGCTGAAGTCCTTCTATTACAGGAGACTCATTTTTCCAACGTCTCAGCGCCCCGTTACCTCAATATGAAGTATCCACAGTTTTATCTAGCAGGGGTCGGGAAAAGAAGGGCGGTGTAGCTATCTGCTTTTCAAAATGGACCCCCTTTACCCCCATCACTATTGTCAAGGACAAGGGCGGTAGGTATATTATGGCAGTGGGGCGGCTCCATGACCAGGAGGTGTCCTTTATATCATACTATGCCCCGAATACTGGGCAGCCAGAATTCTTTAGCAAAATGCTGAAGATTCTAATGCCCAAAGTCCAGGGTCAGGTCATTATGGGGGGGCGATAGTAATATTCCCTTGGACAGGATTATGGATAAATCTGACTCCTCTAAACCAATTTTGAAGCGCCCACCGACTGGAAGCAGCAGGGTTGCGTGTCTGTTTCATTTCCATGACCTCATTGACGCCTGGCGAGAAAATAACCCTACGGTCAGAGACTTTACACATTTCTCGCAGGTCCATCATACTTACTCTAGGATAGATCACATTTTAGTACGCACGCCTTTGCTCCCATTTATTAAGTCAGTTAAGATCTTATCTACCCCTTGGTCTGATCATTCCCCGATCAAACTCTCTACTACAGGGCTGTGGACTAAATCTAGACCCTCCCCATGGAGACTTAATGTGAGCCTGCTGAATGACCCTATAATCTTTTTAGAGATTCAAAAGGAAATACGGGAATACTTTAGACTTAATAAGGCATCTGACACATCCCCCGCAATTAACTGGGTAGCCCATAAAGCTGCGATTCGGGGCATTTTGTTACAAGTGGCGGCCAGGGTTAAACGCAATAGGGAACAGGCAAATAAGCATCTAGAAGCAAACTTAGAGGACTTACTTAGCGAACAGCATAGGAATCCCCTGGTGGATATAAGGCATAAAATTCACTAGGCTCGATTAGCACTCAACCTTAGTTTGACTACACAAGCGGAGAAACATATTAGCTGGTCTAAACATAGGTTCTACACGATGGGGGATAATCCTGCCACAATGTTAGCTAGAAAGCTGGTTCCTCGACCTTACACACTGACTTTGCCTAAACTAAGATTATCCGCGGGCCTTACCTCCCAGAACCCTGAACTAATAATTGGAGAATTTCACAAATTTTACGCTAAGCTGTATGGAGCGCAGGACAAGTTCGATCCATCCGGAGCGAATACATTCTTTCACGACTTACAGCTGCCTAAATTGACGCAAACCCATGCGGAACTGATGGACGGTGCTTTTACAGAGCCTGAAATCAGGGCTGCAATCAAAACCTAGCACCCTACTAAAGCCCCTGGGCCAGATGGCTTCCCGAGCCACTACTACAGGAAGTATTAAGGTCTACTGGCCCCACATCTCTGTACTTACGTTAATGACCTGAGAAGCGGTAGTGAGCTCCCCTGCCATGAAAATGTAGCCTATATAAGTGTTATCCCGAAGCCGGGGAAGGATCATGGAGACTGTACCAATTACCACCCAATTTCCTTGATCAATACGGATCTGAAGATCCTGACCAAAATACTGGCCCAGAGACGTAATACTTTTCTTCAGTGTTATATTCATCCTGACCAAGCAGGTTTTATCCCGACAAGACAGGCATCAGACCAAACCCGCCGGTTAATTAACCTTATCTCGGTGGTTCAGTCTGATTGGGACGGAAAGGGGACTAGGAGGGGGATGTTACTTTCATTGGATATCCAGAAGGCGTTTGATTCCATCTCCTGGGACTATCTATTTGATGTTCTCACTCGCTTTGGATTTGGGGGACACTTTCTGGGTCTCCTTCATATATTATATGATTCCCCTAGTGCCTCGCTAATGCTCAGAGGATATACTTCCCAAACATTTCCAATCAGAAGAGGAACTAGACAGGGTTGCCCGTTGTCACCGTTATTATTCGCCATGGCGATTGAGCCGCTAGCGATCAAAATTCGCGCATGCAGAGACAATCAGGGTATTTATTGCGGAGACTATGAACACAAATGTTTACTCTTTGCGGATGACTTGTTGCTGACCTTGACTTCACCGATCACGTCCCTGCCTAATTTATATGCTATTTTGCAACCTTTTTCCAACATCTCTGGGTTGGCAATCAATCATAGTAAGTCAAGGGCACTGAACTTATCCTTGCTAAGCTCCACCCAGGCAACGCTTGAAAAATCATTTCGATTCCGATGGTAATCCGCAGCTCTCCCTTATTTAGGCATACAATTGACCTCATCTGTCGGCAAGTTGTACAAAGGGAATTATCCAGCCCTTTTCAAACGGCTGACAGAAGACTTGGCTAAGTGGCAGGTTCACCCGCCATCGTGGTTTGGCAGACTTCACTCAATTAAAATGAATGTTCTACCCCGATTATTGTATTTCTTCCGCACCTTGCCAGTCTCATTGGCCCGTGAAGACCTTAAACGATTTCAGAATAAAGTTCTACAGTTTATTTGGGGTGACAAGAGACCCAGGGTGAGCACTTTATACGTGTTGAAGCGGAGAGGAGGACTTGGTCTACCAGACTTAATAAAATATTTTTATGCTGCCCAGGTAGCACAACTCACAAGGTTCCATTCCCAACGGGCACATACCATTTGGATGGCTGTGGAATCTTATTCTTGCCGTCTCAAACCTATTTCTCATATTTTATGGCTCCCTATTAAGGAGCGACCTCCTATACTGTGCCCTACTTTATCCATGTCTTTGGAAATATGGGACAGACTCTCCAGATCTCACAAATTTAAGTCTCCTCATTCTCCACTGGCACCTCTGCTTCAAAATAATGCATTCACCCCGGGTCTCGCCCCACTAGCGTTCAAATGGTGGACTAATAAGGGTTTCATGCGTATTACGGACCTCTGTGATCATAGAGGTATGCTGTCCAAACGGACTATGACTGACAGGTATCATATGCCCCCAGCAGAGGGTTATAGGTTTGCTCAGATCTCACATTATGTACAAACCTTGGCTCGTAAGAGCGACCTAGCGACCCAAACTCCCATGGAACATCTATGCAAAAATTATGATAAAATCAAGGGACATTTATTTGCTATATATTCGATATTGCTGAGCACATCGACAAAGCTGAACTATATGGTCCAAAGGGGGACCGACTTGCAGGAAACCCTGGATTTGGATGAATGGCATAAGATAGCCGAGACGGCACCTCGTTCGCTCATCAATACTTCAATAATTGAGGCTAATTATAAGGTTTTGCTGAGGTGGTATATGGTGCAGGTCAGACTGGCAACTTTTGTTTCAGGGGCTACCCCGCTATGCTTTAGAGGATGTGGCCAGGTGGGCACCACCTATCATATTTGGTGGACGTGCCCTAAGGTCAGGAAGTTTTGGATCAGGGTGTATAATTTTGTTTACTCCCTTACCCAACTAAACCTGACTAAATCACTATTGGGGGGTGGAGATGTGGAAGCCTCCAAGTCCAGCAAGCGGCTTTTGACATTTATATTTATTTCAGCCAAAATCACCATCGCTAGGAACTGGAAATCGTCAGCTCTACCATTCGAGCAGCTTAAAGGCAAATTGTCTTGGTTGATGCTAAACGAACGCTTGACCGCATTGGCCCAAGATAAAATGAAACTGTTTCATAAAGTGTGGGACCCATGGCTTTGATACCTCACAAATGACCCCAAGATGTTTGCAGCTTAACCTAAAGAGTTAGGTTAGGGTGTCCGGGTGCTGAATCGGAGCTCCTCCCCCCCCCCCCATTCCCCCTTCTCAACTGTTCTTTCCTCGCTCTGTTTCCTCCCTTCTATTCTTTTGTCTCTGTTCTCCTTTTTATTTGTTTATTTTTGGAGTCGGATCCAGACCTTAGAGGTTTGTACGGCTCCCTGTTTTCTAAGCTCCTAAGGGATCATTGTCAGTCTGATCTGACCTCTGAGCTGCCCGCACGGTCGGGGGAGTTGCGCCCCCCCCGATAGGCGGATGGGGGGACGGCTCTTCTGGGCGGGTGGTTCAGATGATAAGATCTGGGATGTGAAGAGGGGCCAACAGCTCTGCGGAGCATTGGATTTATGTGAACTATTAAGTGGTGTTATTTTACTATAGCATGGACCCCTACACGCAGAGACCTTCACTGTGTTACCCCGAATGTTGATTGTGACTGTACAATGTTCTGTTGCGACTTATATACATTTTGTATGACAAAACTTGAATAAACATATTGAAACATAAATTTTTCCGATGGATAAAAAACCGATAGCAAATTCCGATCGTCTATGGGCAAGTCCATCAGTTAAAAAACCCACGCATGCTCAGAATCAAGTCGACGCATGCTCAGAAGCATTGAACTTCATTTTTCTCGGCTCATCGGAGTGTTTTACGTCACCGCATTTGGAACGGTCGGTTTTTTGACTGATGGTGTGTAGGCAAGACTGATGGAAGTCAGCTTCATCGGATTTCCGATGGACAAAACCATCGGATCAGAATCCATAGGATATCCGATCGTGTGTACGAGGCTTTACACTGTTTTCTTTGATTACATATAACAAAAGGTCTTGTGGCAGCAGGGCAACATCATATCCGCGTAGCCAAGGCTAAAGATGGAGCTACATCGATGAACAACGTGACTATGTTTAAATTTTTTCTTTCTTACAATACTTTTCCTTCGTTACAGTGTATTTATTTACATTTTCACTTTATCTGGGAATGAGTGTTCTACTTATCCCCAGGAAGGGGGCAGATGTCTGGGGGCTCACTTTTTATAAAACAGCTTCCAGATTCATGTAAGTCCCTTCTACCTCAACAAACCCCCACATCTAAAGGTGGCCTTGTATGGTACAGGATGGAAGAAATACATAACAATATATACAGTATATACTGTATCTATGCATGCTTATGTTTTATTTTAATACTTTGAGTAAAAACAAAACTTCCTTCTGTTTCTTAAAACAAATACACCTTTTTTCTAAACTTAGTTACAATTTCTGTGAAACAAATAAACATCTTGCGTTAAGAGGAATTACATTTTGTCTTCAAATTAAACTCCAGTGCCCTCTTCAGCCAAGCTTCCCACCCTTCACCCAGGGGAATTTCAGACATGTTCTGCTTACACAATTTGCTTTGGGAGATACAGCCTATGATTAATTAAAGCACTAGACACACAGACAAGCTGATTAATTAAACTCATCTAAAATCTTTGGCTGTACCTTAGACACATTACATTGAATGAAATAAAGATATTAATCACTGACCAGAAAAGTATATTAAGACAAAAGCAAATTACTTTAGAAGACAACAGACACAGGTCTTTTGTTAACTTATTAAGAGTTCAGTAAGTTTTACCTAGGTCCCTTGATAAACATGCAGTCTTTGTACTCTGTAAACTGCAATAAGTCACACTAAGTTATGCAAACACCAAAACAGGGTAGGGTAGGTTTACGGTGTGGTAGGCAAATTAGTATGGTGACCAACTTCCCTCACCGTCAACTCCATGCCATCTCTCATATCATGACATTTAGAAAAGTATGATAGCCAAATGTTTTAAATAAAAAGATGTGTATTTGATGCATTCAAATATGCGCATTTACTGTATGCATTTAGGCACAAAAAAGTGACAAAAGTGAAAAAAATTACAATGCGCTATTCAGTTTTAAAGAGTAGCGAGTAACTACTAAGGCTAGGTTCACATCTATGCATGTGGCGTTGATGCGTTTTGATTCTGCATTTTTTCATGTCTTTTTTTTAGGCTCGGTTCACACCTATGCTTTCTTTATTGCTTTTTGCAGAAACGCATTACAGTCAATTTAACATAGTTTCCTATAGGACATGTTCACATCTATGCTTTGATTCAATAGACTAACGGAGAAGCTGCAGAAAAGCATGTAGTGTGATTTTGCCATGATTTGTGTTTTGCATTTTTTTAATCCACCTTTTTAATCCACCTAACAACAAATTGCCCAAAAAAAAGCGTACAAAATGCAAAACACATCAAAAAACATTCAAAAAATGTGTCAAAAAGGTGTGTGCAAAAACATAAAATGCACTGCAGAAACTGATCAAATGCAAACTGCATAGGTGTGAACCAAGCCTTAATTAATTTTTATGCATTTTGCATGAGCCGAACACCCCACCGTTCGGTTCGCACCAGAACCTTCCGAACGTTCGCACGAACTTTAGAACCCTTTTAAATACAACGGACGCAAACGTTTGAAATCTAAAGTGCTAATTGTAACGCCTAATTTGCATGTTATTGTCCTAAAAAGGGTTTGGAGACCCAGGTCCTGCCCGAGGGGACATGTATCAATGTAAAAATAATCTTTTAAAACGTTTTTTCAGGAGCAGTGATTTTAATGATGCATAAAGTGAAAAAAAAAGTGAAATATTCCTTTAAATATCGTACCTGGGGGGTGTCTAAAGTATGCCGGTGAAGTGGCACGTGTTTCCCGTGTTTAGAACTGTCCCTGCACAAAATGACATTTCTAAAGGAAAAAAAGCCATTTAAAACTGCTTGCGGCTTTAATGTAATGTCTGGTCCCGGCAATATGGATGAAAATCATTGAGAAAAATGGCATGGCTAGCCCATCACCCACCCCTACCCCAGCCCATTACCAGCCCCTTTGGGTCTTGTATGGATATTAACGGGAACCCGGCACCCAAAATAAAAAAAGGCCCTATATACTCTGAACAGCAGTATACAGGCGGTGCAAAAAAGACACGGACTGTAGGTTTGTTCTTAAGTACAATCTGTTTGTAATTTGGAACAGGTAAATTTTTTAAGTGTAGCTCCAGCCAAAAAATCTATTTTTAAGCTTTTTGGAGAACATAGGGAAGGGTTATCACCCCTGTAACATTTGTTTTGCTGGTAGTGCACCTGTTCAGAACATTTCACCTCACTTTCCATCCCAATGACAAATGTTTTTGGAAAATGTTTTTTTTTTATTGAAACAAGGATTGGTGATAAAGCATCAGTGGAGAGAAGACACCTTTGTCACATATTAACTCTTACAGGAGAGAATTTGCCTTCCTAGGGGTAAATTTCCTCTCACTTCCTGTTGTCTCCTTCCGTTTGCAAGTAGGAGTCGTTTGTAAGTTGGATGTTTGAAAGTAGGGGCCTGCCATATATAGTCTGCAGAAATTTGGCCCTTGCCACAACACTGTAAGCCCTCACAATTACTCTTGGTGGGCGCTGGAACACCCTGCTGTCAACTATTATATCAGGAATTGTATTTACATGCCACTGTTGAACAGTGGTAGGAAAAATTGGGCCTTTGGTGGTGGTGCTGGTGCCACAACACTGTAAGCCCTCACAGTTATCCTTGGTGGGTGCAGGAATGGGCCCTGCTGTGAAATATTAGATCAAGAATTGTAATTGCATGCCCCTGTTGAACAGGGGCTGAAAAATTGGGCCTTAGGCACTGGTGCCACAACACTGCAACCCCTCACAGATAGTGTACTTAGAGCGCAGCAATGAGCCCTGTTGCAAAGTATTGCATCAAAAATGTAGGCTTTAGGTGAATGCTATGCAAAGCACACAGTAGTACACTAAGTGAAACACTGACTGTCTGCAGCTAGCACAATCACCGGCCTGCCTGTCTGTCACAGTATAGAGAATAACTGTATCCAGGTGAGTTTTAGGTGATCGCTATGCAAAGGACACAGTAGTACTCTAAGGCCCCTTTCACACTGGGGCGGTTTGCAGGCGCTATTGTGCTAAAAATAGTGCCTGCAAACCGAGCCTAAACAGCGGCTGCTGTCTCTCCAATGTGAAAGCCCGAGGGCTTTCACACTGGAGCGGTGCGCTAACAGGACGTGAAAAAAAGTCCTGCTAGTAGCATCTTTGGAGCCGTGAGAGGAGCGGTGTGTTTACCGCTCCTACACTGCTCCTTCCCATTGAAAGCAATGGGAAACCGCGGTAATACCGCCGGCAATGCGCCTCTACAGAGGTGCATTGCCGGCGGTATTAACCCCTTTTCGGCCGCTAGCGGCCGAATACCTTCGCAATTCGGGCGGTATAGCGCCGCTAAAAATAGCAGTGCTATACCACCACCGCACCCACCGCCCCAGTGTGAAACCAGCCTCAGTGAAACACTGAGGCTGGTTTCACACTAGGGCAGTGGGTGCAGTGGCGGTATAGCGCCGCTATTTGTAGCGGCACTATGCCGTCGGAATTGCGGAGGTATTCGGCCGCTAGCGGCCGAAAAGGGGTTAATACCGCCGGCAATGCACCTCTGTAGAGGCGCATTGCCGGCGGTATTACTGCGGTTTCCCATTGCTTTCAATGGGAAGGAGCGGTGTAGGAGCGGTAAACACACCGCTCCTCTCACCACTCCAAAGATGCCGCTATCAGGACTTTTTTTCACGTCCTGTTAGCGCACCGCTCCAGTGTGAAAGCCCTCGGGCTTTCACATTGGAGAGACAGCAGCCACTGTTTAGGCTCAGTTTGCAGGCGCTATTTTTAGCACAATAGCGCCTGCAAACCGCCCCAGTGTGAAAGGGGCCTGACTGTCTGCAGCTAGCACAATCACCTGCCTGCCTGTCACAGTATAGAGACTAACAGGAACGGATCTATCTAAACTCAATACAGTGTATAAATATATATACAACACCTAGGATGCATATATATCCTCTACACACTGTAACAGCAGCTAACTGACTCGCCTGCCTGCTCTATCTAACTCAATATAAATGACACTCTCTATCTCTCTGAAACCGCCTCCTTCACAAACGCCAACACACTACACAAGGCCGACTTCCAGGCGGCCTTATATAGTGTGGGGCGTGTACTAAACCCCCTGAGCCATAATTGGCCAAAGCCACCCTGGCTTTGGTCAATTACGGCTCTCCGTTTTTTCCGCACTGTGATTGGCCAAGCATGCGGGTCATAGTGCATGCTTGGCCAATCATCAGCCAGCAATGCACTGCGATGCCGCAGTGAATTATAGGCCGTGTCGCGCAACAGGAATTTAGCGCAAACGGACCATAAAGTTCGTTCTTCGTTGAACAATTGAACGGCCGATGTTCGAATCGAACGTGTGTTCGACGCGAACGCGAAGCTCATCCCTACTCCTCATATGTGGTCTGAGAGGGTCTGCATTCTAAAACATATACTATGTAAGATCCTTCTTCTCAGGGTTGCTATATCACCCTTTAAAGTGGTTGAAAAGGCAGAAGGTTTTTTATCTTAATGCATTCTATGCATTAGGATAAAAAAAACCTTCAGTGTGTAGCAGCCCCCATTAGCCTCCCTAATACTTACCCACCGACCCAGCGTAATTGCATGAGAGCCTTAATTGCCTCTCCCTCCTGATTGGCTGAGACACAGCAGCGTGCACCATTGGCTCCCGCTGCTATCAATCAAAGTCAGTGAGCCAATCCGGAGAGAGAGGGACTGAGCTATGGCTCTGTGTCTGAATGGACACACAGAGCAGCGGCTCGGCTCGAGTGCCCCATAGCAAGCTGCTTGCTGTGGCGCACTCAGCAGGAGGGGGGCCAGGAGTTCCGCCGAGGGACCAGAGAAGAGGAGGATCTGAGCTGCTCTGTACAAAACCACTGCACAGAGCAGGTAAGTATAACATGTTCATTATTTTAAAAAAAACAAGACTTTAATATCACTTTAATGCCCATCCCTGGGAAATTTTACAATTCTTCCTTGCAGTGGGTCTGCAGCCGTACTATAAGGGTTATCTGTTCATTTATTTTAGGGGAGAGTAAAATCACTTTTACTAAAGGGATCCTCTGCTCCCACAGCAGACAGTGCCCCTACACACTCTGGTGGTGGATTGTATCTCAGCATCCTCACATCCAATGCAGTGCTAAGGGCCATGGGCAATGCATTGGTCTAGATTACATGAGGACCTTGGATGGCTGGAGCATCTGGAAGAAGAGGCCGCAAGAAGTCTAGCAGCACAGATGATTGGGTATATAAATCTATATTTTCATGCCTCCTATATCTAATTGAGCAGTTAATGCTTGCAGTGCAGGTGCCAGCCCCATAGCAAGGGAGAATGTTCAAGTATCTTGGAGTTTTAAAGTGAATTAAACCCAAAACCAAAAATGTTATATATTGCATTATACCAATCATTATATGTGGTGGCTGCATCAGTTTTCTTTTCTTTGCCTTTTTCTTTCTCTGTTTTCACCTGGTGATCTGTCCAGTAACACACCTCCTGTATTTGTGTCCCCACTCTGGATGAAGGACCACAGGGGGCACATGTGGACAGCAGCATTGTCAGTCTGGGGAGAGGGGAGTGTTAGATGTACTAGCAGATTTAGATACATCAACAAATTGATGTATGCCAAACTTTAGCACTTTATAAGCAGTTACACCAAACAGTTTTTTTTATTTTTTTATTTGGGATGAAGGTTAAATAAAAGCTAAACATTGAAGGCATCCCTGCTAGTGTTAGGCCGGTTATACACAGTTCAAATCTCAGCCAGTTCAGAAGGAATCGGCTGATATTCGAACCATTAATGGGCAGGCGGAAGGTACCAAGTTGATCGGATGATCAACTGGGGTACAACCAGCCAGCCGGATTACCTTGCAATTATCGCAAGCGGCTCCTATGGCCACTAGCGATAATCTCTGTCTTCTCCTGGTAGGGACGGCTTCTCCTGCCCACTCCCACGGAGGGATTCCCCTGTCTACACTGTCTCCATTGATGTGGGAATCACGGGACGGTTGCCTTAAATGGTTTGTCTCATCTTTGTAACTGATACATTCTGCTGGAGAGCTTGTTCTTTTGAAATAGACTTACTGGCTGGATCATCTGATGAATATAGAAAAAATAAAACCTAAAAAAGAAAATGAATACAGTAATCGCACCTAAGGAATGGTAAGCTGCAATATTTTAAATGTTTGCTTTTGGGTTTAATACCACTTCAAGCTCAAACTTCCAAAGCAGTTCTGAATATATTAGAAACATGCTAGGACTGAGAGTTTGATACATCAGACTTTCTGCATGTGGACCCAGCAAGGTCCTTGCAGTAGGTGTGTCTGGGAATACCTCGTATTAATATTAATCTATTTTTTATTTTTAATGAAAGATAAATGTAGACTAAAATCCCTCTTCATTCAGTATGTGATAGTAAACAGTTGCCCTCTTTACACTAATGTCTGCTACATTATGAAAGGAGAATTATTAAAGCAAAACTAAATACTTAGAAATTGGCCAAATTCTAAGGTACATTTTATAAGACCTCCTAAATGTGAAATAAAGGTGAAAGGTGTGCATGAAAATGCCTTCGCAGTTTAATGCCTTCGCAGATTGGGCTTCGGCCCCAGATTTATTAAATGGCTTCAGCTCCTCTACCAGGCTCCCACTGCCCGGATCCAGGTCAATGGCAAAACGTTAGACCCCTTTCCCCTGTCTCGGGGTACCCGCCAGGGGTGTCCCATATCCCCAATGCTATATGCACTGGCTGTTGAACCTCTTGCCATCGCCATCGGGGCGCACCCTGACATCAAGGGCCTCCGCATGGGGCGGGTGACTGAAGTCCTCAGTCTTTATGCGGACAATATGCTCCTATATTTGGAGGATGCTGGCCCCTCATTAACAGCGGCCTTGTACCTCATCCAACAGTTTGGTACCTTGCAGATCAATTGGTCCAAATCCAAGATCCTCCCTATAGATATCACGGCTCCCACGGCTGCCCAGGCGACACTCCCCCTGGTGAGGATGAACATGATCAAGTATCTTGGTGTGCAGTGCCCACGGTCTTTCAGAGACTATAAGCCCCTCAATCTAGAGCCCCTCTATGACCTCCTAAAAAGTAAAACCCAAGTTTGGGCCAGACTCCCCCTTGGTGTCATGGGTCAAATCAATTTAGTGAAAATGATTCTCCTTCCCAAGTTGCTTTATCTATTCTGGCATGCACCCCTCTACATCCCAGCCCGCGTTTTTAAATCCATGGAGTCTATACTTAACACATTCGTGTGGGGCCCCTCGAGACATAAATTATCGTGGCACTAAAATGCCCCGTTCACCTGGGAGGCACAGCTCTCCCCAACCTGGCATCATATTACATAGCCTCCCAACTCTCTCACTTCTACTACCTCAACCACCAGGACAAGCTTTGCTATTCCACTATGGTATGTACGTCAGTCGCCAACGTTGTGGCCCACCCCTTTCAGATACTCTTCTGCAAACATTGGGGTTTACCCGCCTTCGCGACAGTCGACATATGTTGGCACACCTGTAAAATATGGCAACTGGCGATGGTCACCACTGAGGCTCCCCCCTTCCATGCTCACACACCACTCTGGGACAACCCCCAGCTTCCTGAGATGACAGTCCCTGACCACAACATTTGGGTAGTCAATCGGATCATTTACCTTTCCCAGGTCATTTCAGGAGGTATGATACGGTCATTCCAGGCCCTCAAGGACGAATTTGCCCTCCGAAATCATATGCTGTTCCACTATTTCCAGGTTCGGCATGCCCTTCATTCCCAATTTGGCAATTCTCTCCCCAGACTGGAGATGTTTGCCCTGGTGGATTTAGTCATGGGTAGTGATCCCAAGCAACTTATCTCCTTCATTTACAATCACCTCTTATTGCCTTCGGCCACCACTCATGCATACCAACTGAAGACTAAGTGGGAGGAGGACCTGGGGGGGCTGGAAGATGAGGAATGGGAGGAGATTTTGGAGTCCTGTAAAAAGGTATCCCCTAAACTATCAGATAGGCTCACGCACCTTTACATCCTCCACAGATCATATCTCACTCCCTCCCGCCTCTCCAAATACAAACCGGAAGCCTCCTCAGCTTGCCCCAGGTGTGGCAGCACAGTAAGCACTTTCTACCATCTCATATGGTCCTGCCCTCCTCTCCAGCAATACTGGTCACAAATAGTCAAATTCCTGCACAATCGCATGGGCTCCCCCGTCACTTTGCCCACGCCAATGTCTGCTCGGCCTCATCCCTCTCCCGGAGGAGGAAAAGTACCTCACCACCTTTTTACATGAAACCCTCTTTACAGCCAGAATGCAGATAGCCCAACTCTGGCTCAGAGCTACCCCCCCCTACTATCCAACAATGGAGGAGGGCGGTGAATGCTACTCTCCCATACAATAAAGTTTTGTACCAACATCGTGGATGCCCGGACAAGTTTAATAAAATCTGGGACAGATGGGTGAAGGATTCCTCCACATGTGAGGACTAGGTACTCCTAGCACACCACTTACACATGCTTGTTGTGACCCCACTGTGTTATGGTTTCCAGCGAACAACAATGATTGGGATTGTTTTCATTATAGATGTGACATGTCATATGTTTTAATCCTCTGTTTGGTGCCTGATGCACCCCGTTGTTTTGTATGTGATCTCTGCCTTGATTTCAATCCTCAATAAACTTTATTTTTGATTTAAAAAAAAAAAAGGTGTGCATGAAAATGTTTTTTTAGTACTTTATGGATCAATGATCTGGAATAAATGTACAGCCAATAAAATCAGAAGTAGGCTAGTTTTATTTGGTTGCATACTTTTCCAGGTCAGAGACTTTTAGATTGGCTGAGAGAAGTATACTCACTCATAACCGGAATTCATTGTAAATCATCATACTAATGCCAAAGGTAACGGTGCCACCTATTGACAAAAGAGAGAAATCACAGTTAAACCCAAGCTTTGGGGAAACCCATTTGATCAATAGACTACAAATTAGCCAGGCTAGTTACCACCTAGAAAAACTAAATTCACTAGCAGCTCTGTTTAGGACAAGTATTATCTGTGGCTGCAGTGCAAATACTTTAGACATTCTCACTAATGCATTTAATTAATCTGCATTAGAGGCTAGCAGTTAAAATTTGCAGAAACATCAAATGCAATTTACACAGTTTG
Organism: Rana muscosa; assembly: GCA_029206835.1. Classification (NCBI taxonomy): domain Eukaryota; kingdom Metazoa; phylum Chordata; class Amphibia; order Anura; family Ranidae; genus Rana; species Rana muscosa. The sequence continues at coordinate 1,074,512,151 of CM055116.1, read as the reverse complement.
TTCAGTACAGGTTTCCTTTACCCATGAGACCCCAGTGCTGACTAAGTAGGAGAAGCAAGACAGCTGCCATTGATATATGAAACACATGCCACAGGGATAACTACCCAAAGTTTTCATCCCAGTCTCAGACCCAACACATCAGCATCAGTTTTTATCAGTAATGATTACTTTATGCCTTTGGGTTGACAAATTTTTCTTATATGTCTGTTTTTCAAAACTAATAAAAATATATAGGATGGAGAAGTGGACAGCTTTAGGCATCAACAGATCTCACTTCACTAAGATCATGCAAGGCAAGTGCAGGTGAAACAGGCAATCAGAGCTCAGCAATATTTGTATGAAGAAGGAGATTCACGGCACTCTGGATGTTATACGGTTTCAGGCTACAATGAGCATAAACATTAGTGCTGCTTTCTGAGTTTTCTGTTGCCCTTTGCTGAAGTAGTGTGGATATTTACTTTTTTAAATCATATATATGATATGGTATACCAGCCTATAGTATGTGTAAGTTCAGTCGCTTAACTCTCCTGTAGAGAAAGTTGTAAACAGTAATAAACCCCAATAAAAAATGTATTATATTGCAGCATACCAATTCTTAAATGTGGTGGCTGCATCCCTTTTCTTTTTTAGGCTTTTCTTCATTATTTTCACCTGACAGAAATGATGACCACACACAAACACTTTGATTTTAGTTTTCGATTGCTATGCGACTCGATCAAAATAATTGAAATCGGAAGCAAAACAATCAAAATCAATTAGCCATAATTCCCTTATCTTACTTTAGGGGCCCACACAGAAGAGGAGGACCCAAAAGCTGCGGCAGTAGACCCCAGAAGAGGGGGTTCAGGCCGCTCTGTGCAATACAATTGCACAGAGCATGTAAGTTTGCCTTCATGTAAAGTAAGACAGCCAGGTGCCCAATGTTACAATGTCTTGATGTTTTCCTGTGTCCTTAGGTTGACCTGTGTGTTGGAAGTAACCAGCCTGTAAGGGTTAATGCTTTTCCTGCCATTTTCAGCCAGATTACCGCAACCTGCAGGTCAACTCAAATAAATGGGCCTGGCTTCCAGAGCCCTGGGGAAATACTGCCAAGATGTACCTGCGAAATGTGGCTGGGAAATAACTGCCAAGATCATGGAATTACTGCCTTTATTGATTACTGCCAATTATGGACTCTATGGGACTTGTACTGCCTCTTGTAGATTATTGTGATTAAAAATAGGAAAAAAGGTTTGACTCCAACCTCATATATATATACACCTTCATCTTTTTGGAAAAGGAAAAGGTACCCCTAGGGGCTTTGAATTGCAGCAATGAGTATAAATAATAATGAAGATAGAAATTGTAAAAAATATATAAAATTTATTAAGTGAATGATCATATAAAGTAGAAAAAAACATCTGATGGATATCAGGACATGAGCTCCAAAAAACATCAATAAAAGCTAGTACATATGTTTAAAATGGCCAATGGCAAATTGTACAACTGTAAAATATTTACTATAAAAGCAAAACCCCGACGCGTTTCGACCTTTGTAGTAATGGCGGTCTTGAGGGGGAAAAAAGTCTTGCGAGAATAGGTTCAAGGTGGATGTCAAGAACCGGATTGGCGGTCAGCCAGTGACCCTGCCGCCAGGAGCAAGCCCTCTCAAGGGTCCAAACAGGGGAGAGGGGAGGTCGGATGGAACCATGGACCAGGGTGCGGAGCAAAGAAAAACCACCCCCAGGCCTACGCGACCCCGCGCTGGAGCAGAGTGCAGGAGGGGCAGGTAGGGGGGGGCACAGCCAGGGGCAGGCGGGTTGAAGAGGGATGGAGGGAAGCTGGGCCAGCCAAGCAGGGAGGCACACCACCAGATGGAAAGCGAATGACCCTGGACTATCGAGGTGGATGGCGTAAAACGCTCAACAGGGTGATTAGATAGCATATGGGAATTCACCAGAGGATTCCCTTGGGTGGGTATGCAGATTGAGATGCCTGCATTCACAGGGATTTGTTTGGACCAGCTGTATGCATATCCCTCCGTCCAAGCCACCGTAGGAGCTCTGGTGACTGAATTATGGACCCTATGGGACTTGTACTGCCTCTTGTAGATTATTGTGATTAAAAATAGGAAAAAAGTATGGCTCCAACTTCATATATATATATATATATATATATATATATATATATATATATATATATATATATATATATATATATATACACACACCTTCATCTTTTTGACATTTGTGATAAATGCATAAAAACAAAATATTTCTAAAAAAGGCTTTTACAAAGGAATATACTGTATATATGTGCAAAATAAAACACCTTAAACTAAAAAAAATTGTGGGAGTAATTGATTTCTCTCAACCAACAGTGTGAAGGGAAACGATTCCTTAATCTTTAAAGACGATCAAGCAATGTGACTCGGAAGAAACATATAAACAATCATAGCTCAATAGGTTTAATTCCAGTGTATACAAGCAAGTAAAGCACTGCGCACTTACATGAGGTTGTGCTATAAGTTAGCACCGACATGTACAGCTTAGGATAGATGTGCACACTGTTCTACTAGCCGCGGGGTGCGTTTCAAAACACAAGGATTAGGAACCAGCAAATCCGGATATAACGTCTGTAGGGAGCGGACATGCAGCCTCTATGCATTTCGTGTTATACACGTCATCAGGAAGCTTCATCACGTCATCTTGTATATTGTTGCCTAAATTAACTTATGCCTTAAAAGGAATTGCCTCATGGACTTGCCTTCTGCATAAGGTATGCATATGTTATGGGATATTAGAAGAGGTGATGGTCATTTTGATAGTGGAGGGGGTTATGTGCTTGGCACCTCCACTAGTGGCTGGTTCCCCACTTTTTAAACTGGATCAAGGAACCAGCCTAGAGTCACGAGAGAAATGTATGAGGTTCCTTGGGAGAGTAAGAGCAAGCAAGGTGGTTGGAGAAGGAAAGAGCATGTTTCCTAAATTCCAGAGCATCAATTGGATTAGTTACTGGGAGAGGTGACATTACTGCTGGATTGGTGGAGACTGGCACAGGCTCAGCAGTACTGGTCCCTAAATGCTTCACACCTGGGAAGTGGTGTCCTTTAACAGAGAGTGTGTCTGCAGTGTGCAATGTGCAGTGTGATCAGTGTAATGAAGTCAGCCACAGATTCCAACAAGTTAACAGTTCAGTTGCAGCTCACTTCTAAGTTCAGGAGATCTGTCTTAACCACTTAAGCCCCAGACCATTTTGATGGTCAAAGACCAGGCCACTTTTTGCGATTTGGCACTGCGTCGCTTTAACTAACAATTGCGCGGTCGTGCGACGTGGCTCCCAAACAAAATTGACGTCCTTTTTCCCCACAAATAGAGCCTTCTTTTGGTGGTATTTGATCACCTCTGCGGTTTTTATTTTTTGCGCTATAAACAATAATAGAGCGACAATTTTGAAAAAAATTCAATATTTTTTTACTTTTTGCTATAATAAATATCCCCAAAAAATATATTAAAATTATTTTTTTCCACAGTTTAGGCCGATACGTATTCTTCTACATATTTTTGGTAAAAAAAATCGCAATAAGCGTTTATTGATTGGTTTGTGCAAAAGTTATAGCTTCTACAAAATAGGGGACTGTTTTATGGCATTTTTATTAATATTTTTTTTTTTTACTAGTTATGGTGGCGATCAGTGATTTTTATCGTGACTGTGACATTATGGCAGACACATCGGACACTTTTGACACCATTTTGGGACCATTGTAATTTTTACAGCGATCAGTGCTATAAAGATGCACTGTTACTGTAAAAATTACACTGGAAGTGAAGGGGTTAACCGCTAGGTGGTGTTGCAGGGGTTAAGTGTGACCTAGTAAGTGATTCTTACTGTTAGGGGCATGGCTACACGTGACACGTCACTGATGACCGTTCCCGAGCACGGGGAACGGTCATCAGTGACAGTGTCACTAGGCAGAATAGGGGAATGCCTTGTTTACAAAGGCATTCCCCTGTTCTGCCCTTGCCGACTGCAATTGCGGGGCTCCCGGGAACATCGAGTTCCCGGAAACCCGCGGCCGCACTCGCGAGGCACGCGGTGGGCGGCGCACGTCCCCGGCGTCGCGCGCCGCCGACTGGGCGGCAGATTTAAAGGGACGTACCTGTACGCCAATCTGCCTGCCCGTGCTATTCTGTCAACCTACATAGTCGTGCGGCGGTCGGCAAGTGGTTAAAGTGTTTGTTAACACCAAAAAATATATATATTCTGGTCCCTTAAATTGTAAAAAAATAAAATAAACCTACCACTTCCTGTATGCCCTCTCTAAACAGACCACGATAACCAGGGCAGCTCCGCCCTGAACGCTGTGGTCAAAGTGCCTCCCTCTGTGATAGGCTGCCTGTTCTCTGCTCTTCTCTCTTCCCCCACACCCCCTTCTTCCTACCTGTCAACGTCCTCTCTGTCTGTTTCCGGCGCGGCCCCGCCCCCCGTCGCTATTATTTTAATATTAAAATTTTTAAATTGTCAGTGCCAGCCTCACTATTAGAGGCTGGCATAGCACAATGTGTAAGTTGTATTTAAAAACGAGCAGTGTAAATACTGAATATCAGCTGTCTTCAGGCTGGTCACATGACTCGCGGACGCTTTCCAGCACCAATGGGTGGCTTCTGCGGAGGAGACGAGTGGCCACGTGATCATGGCCCCTCCCTCAGAAGACATCTATCAGAGCTGGAAAAAAGACAGCTGATATTCAGTATTTACACTGCTCATTTTTAAATACAACTTACACAGTGTGCTGTGCCAGCCTCTAATAGAAGGGCTGGCGTAGACTTATAATAATGCATTAACAACCACTTTAATGTTGACTCTCACATGACCTGAGCTCCCTGCCTTGGGTTTAGGCATTAGTGAGTGCAGTTCCACTTGTCCGCACTAGGGTTCCTAAGCCCTGTCCACAGAAGTGCGACCTTCTCCCATCTCACCTTTCCAAGGAACTCCTAAATAATATAAAAAAAATTGTTTTGGCAGCAATACTTACCATAAGTCCTGTGCAGGCTCATCACCTCACTGTTCCGGTGCCACTCCTCTTAAGGGGTGAAGGAGCCCACTCCCTGTTCAAGTTCAAGTTCAAGGAGGTTGGTCCTGTGCTCATAGGTGAGTTCTTAAGTATTCAGGGTCATCCCACCACTAGAGAAAGAAGAGGTCCTGTGACATCAAGCACCCAGATAGAAGATACCTGGAAAAAAGGTGTGTATACAAATTGTTTGGCAAAAAGGTCAGGGGTTCTCTAAAACGGGGACAGGAGCAAATGTGTGGGAAGGGGGGGGGGTCTCCTGAGCCCAGATTTGTGCTCTAGTGTAAAACGTAAAAAAAATTAAAAAAAAGTATTGAAGCATGAGTTCTAAGGTTTATAAATTTTGAAAATTACATATCCAAACTATAATAAAAAAAAAATATATAAATAATATATAAATATAAAAATAATTACTAACAAGCATATGGTTAGACTTTGGATTTATCTACATAGGAGTGCTGCACACAAGGTAAACTGTAGAAATTTTCTACAAAAGATTTCCTCAGCCATATTGATTTTGGAATGAGCTGTTGCATTCCAGCCAATACAAGATACCATCACCTGAAACGAATGCAATTAACAGCAATCACTCACAGGTAATGTAAACAGCAGATCAAAATGCAATTAGTGTGAACCTGCTTATCTAATTCCACCCAATATACGTGCTAAATGGGTTCTACTTCACGAATATGAGTAGAACAACAGCTACAACTTTTTAAACTTATACAGGCTTGTTTTTTTTTACATGTTTACTTTTGCACTCTGAAAAAACTGTAAATCTTACCTGGAGCTATGTAGTAGCCTGAATAGCGAACGGTTATTTGTAACTGGAGTGAGGAATGCATAATAACAATCACAATATATATGGGAACATTTCAGATGTGTCTCAGAACTGCAGATGTTTCAGGTAAGTTCTGATCCTGAAGAGTTATATCTTTTCTGCACACAGCTAACTTCTTGACAGTAATCCCACTGCAGAATAATTCAAGCTGTTTTTTTTTTTCCTTTACTTCTGAATCCATTTTCCACAGTCAGTGTGAAAGTAGAAATCGTATTCACCGGAAAAGTTTGGCACTCATTACTCAGTTAGTTCGTTTTTGTAGGCATAGCTATGCACCACTGGTATCTCATGCAATTTACAGATACAAACAATAATTGTGTCCCTTAACACATTAAACAAATGATGTTTTAAATACATCATTGCTGTACCCTTTCTTAGATGTTCAATTATGTACATTCAGGCATACCCCACTTTTAAGTACACAATGGGGCTGATTTACGAAACGTTTGCGCCATGAGTATTGGCGCATCTGCGTGCGCAATGGCTGTTTTGGTATTTACAAAACATTAGCGCCGGTATCGCAGCCCTATTTGCCATTTACTATAGTGTTGTCGGCGGACGGGAGGAGGCGCTCAGTGTGCCACTATGGACCTGGCGCACAGCATGTTAAACTCTAAATATAAAGAAGCTGGAAGTGAGAATATAATGGGGGTGACATGGGGTGATGTGAGGAAGTGTAGTGACATCTGCCCAAATAACTAATATGCCCAAAATAGTGTGAGAAAGTAACTTTTTCAAAACCAGCCCGCTGCGCCGGCAAGTACGATTCGAGCTGCGGGAGGTTTTTTTGAGCTCAGCGCGGGAATTTCAATGGTTCAAATGCGCCAAGACACTGCGCCGGCAAAATCTTAGTAAATGTCAATTCACGTAACTCAATTTGCATAAGTTGAACAGGCGCAGCTCTGAACTTCCCAGTGCGCCTGCAAAATGACATTTCTAAAGGAAAAAAAAGGCATTTAAAAGCAGCCGCGGCTGTAATGAATTGTCGGCTCCCGGCAATATAGAGAAAAGTAATTGAAAGTCTTTGCTAACCACAAAAAAAAAGCGTGGGGGTTCCCCCAAATTCCATTATTAGGCCCTTGAGGTCTGGAATGGATATTAAGGGGAACCCCGCTGCAAATTTAAAAAAAAATGACGTGGGGTTCCCCCCAAATATCCATACCAGGCCCTTCAGATCTGGCATGGATTTTAAGGGGAACTCCACCCCAAATTTAAAAAAAAAATGGCGAGGAGTCCCCCCAAAAATCCATACCAGACCCTTATCCGAGCACATAACCTGGCCGGCTGCAGTGGAAGACGGGGGGACGAGAGCGGCCCCCCTCCCTCCTGAACCGTACCAGGCCACATGCCCTCAACATGGGGAGGATGTCCCCATGTTGATGGGGACAAGGGCCTCATCCCCACAACCCTTGCCCGGTGGTTGTGGGGGTCTGCGGGCAAGGGGCTTATTGGAATCTGGAAGACCCCTTTAACAAAGGGGACCCCCAGATCCCGCCCCCCCGTGTGAAATGGTAACGGGTACATTGTACATTGTACCCCTACCATTTCACAAGGAAAGAGTAAAAAATGACAAGAGACGGTTTTTGAAAATTCCTTTATTAATGTCTTCACTTTTCTTCCATTTTCTTCCTTCCTTCCTTCTTCTTCTTCTTCCATCTTCTTCTTTTCTCCATTCGGGTTTCTTCCTCTTCATCTTTATCTTCATCCTCATCTTCATCTTTATCTTCATCTTCCTTCTTCCTTCGGTCTTCTCGTCCGCATCTTGCTCCGGCGTCTTTCCTTCTTCTTTCTTCTCCGGCCGCTCCGTTTGAATTGGAGGTTCCCGCTGTGCGACGCTTCAGTTCTCCACTTGGTCCGCTACCACCCGGTGGCTCCGCCCCCCTCTGACACCACGGTGAAAGTCCCAGTGAAATCCATGTGCGTCAGAGGGGGGCGGGGTCACCGGGTGTAAGCGGACCCAGAGGGGAACTGAAGCGTCGCACATCGGGAACCTCCAATTCAAACGGAGCGGCCGAAGAAGAAAGAAGAAGCCGGAGCAAGATGCGGACGAGAAGACCGGAGGAAGAAGGAAGATGAAGATGAAGATAAAGATAAAGAGGAAGATGAAGATGGAGGAAGAAACCCGAATAAAGAAAAGAAGAAGATGGAAGAAGAAGATGGAAGAAGTTGGAAGAAAAGAAGAAGACATTAATAAAGGAATTGTCAAAAACCGGCTCTTGTCATTTTTTAAATTTTTTACACTTTCTTTGTGAAATGGTAGGGGTACATTTGTACCCCATTACCATTTCACACAGGGGGGGGCCGGGATCTGGGGGTCCCCTTTGTTAAAGGGGTCTTCCAGATTCTGATAAGCCCCCCGCCCGCAGACCCCCACAACCACCGGGCAAGGGTTGTGGGGATGAGGCCCTTGTCCCCATCAACATGGGGACATCCTCCCCATGTTGAGGGCATGTGGCCTGGTACGGTTCAGGAGGGAGGGGGGGCCGCTCTCTCGTCCCCCCTTTTTCCCCTGCGGCCGGCCAGGTTATGTGCTCGGATAAGGGTCTGGTGTGGATTTTTGGGGGGACTCCACGCCATTTTTTTTTTACATTTGGGGTGGAGTTCCCCTTAAAATCCATACCAGATCTGAAGGGCCTGGTATGGATATTTGGGGGGAACCCCACGTCATTTTTAAAAAAAAATTGCAGCGGGGTTCCCCTTAATATCCATTCCAGACCTGAAGGGCCTGGTAATGGAATTTGGGGGACCCCCACGCTTTTGTTTTTTGTGTAATCAAAGACTTTCAATGACTTTTATCTGTATTGACGGGAACCAGAAATTCATTACAGCCGCAAGGACTTTTAAATGACTATTATTTTACTTTAGAAATGTAATTTTGCTTTCCAACTGTTATAAACATGGAAAACATGTGCTACTTTACAGGCATACTATAGACACCCCCCGGGTATGATATTTAGGGCCAGTTCACACCGGATGCAGTGCAGTGCATTTTTTTGATGCATGAAAAACGCAAAGAAAGTTGATCACATTAATGCCAATGGCATAGTTCACACCACTGCAGTCCGTTCCAGTGCGTTTCAGAAAGCAAAAAAAAAATTGGTCATGCTGCATTTTTTAGGTACAAAACTGTACTGGACCCCAGTAAAACACATCAAAAACGCAACGGAACGAACCAAAAATGCACTTGAATGCACCGGTACGCACCTAAATGCACCAAAGACGCACTGCAACACACTTGTCCTAAGTGAAAAGAGGGGGAAAAAAACACTGGACTGCATCAAAAACGCATCAAAAATGCACTGGAATGTGTCAAAAACGCGCATGCAGAAAAGCACCTGGAACGCACCCAGACTGCGTTTCTATAGTGTGAACTAGGGCCAGTTCACACCATAGAAACGCAATCCGGATGCGTTCCTGGTGCTTTTCTGCATGCACGTTTTTAATGCGTTCCAGTGCATTTTTGGTACGTTTTTCATGCAGTCCAGTGCTTTTTTTCCACCCCTCTTTTTTATTAACCATAGATAAGGACAAGTGTGTTCCAGTGCGTTTTTGGTGCATTTAGGTGTGTTCCGGTGCGTTCCAGTGCGTTTATGATGCGTTTTGCTGCGTTCCAGTACAGTCCAGTGCAGGTAAAATGCAGCATGTTCTACTTTTTTGGGGAAATGGAACGCACTGGAACAAACACTGCCATTTAGAACCATATAACCAACTTTCCATGCATTTTGGATGCATAAAAAACGCAATGCACTGCATGTGGTGTGAAATGGCCCTTAAGCAATTTGGCATATTTAAAGGCACTTCTCTTTGCTTTGTTTTTGGTGTTTTCCAAATTGGTGACATTGATATATGTCCCTTAGGGTGGGACCTGGGCCCCCATTTTAAGGCCAATAACTAGAAGATAAGCCAGCCAAGTGGGGACTAGCAAAATTAACAAGTCAGTTCCCATAGACTGCAATGGTATTTGTTGGTGGGGAGGGGTGATTGTCCCATCTCTAATTTTGTAGCATGCTGAATGATGTGCTTAATTTTGGACGGGGGAAGGAGGGGGTTATTTTTTGCTAGCTGCATTGGTGTTGTTCTGCACATGCCCAGCCAGTTAGTTTTTTTTTGGGTGCTTTTTGTGTGTGAACAGCACCTGGATATTTCTGGGCATGCTCACAGAGATTGTTTTTATGGGTTAGTAATTGAAGGACATCCTTAACAGTTGTAGCCACTTTGAATTTCAGACTCTACATTGAGTGAACTTATCGAGTTTGTAATACATGTATTTTAGTTGTTATGTCTTTGTAAAACAGGTGATTGGTTAACTTTTGTGGATTGTATTTTTTTGTGTGGGGAAAATGTTCCCCTGAAATAATTCTGATGTTGTTAATGTGTGTTGTTTGTTCACTTTGATTTAATTGTCTGTGCTGCATTTTTTTTGGCCAAAAATTTCTCAAGATGTTGAGTCTGTAACTGTTTCAAATTGATCATGTTTTTTATTTTGCCTTCCCTTTTGTTTTGTTGACCAATAAAATTTGATGCAAAGTTTTGAGGTTTGTTTTGTGTTTTCTTTGCAACAAATGTGACAGCTGATTGGCATGTCAAAACAAAATAGGTGTGATTTGTCTAATCTGGTGCCTTCATGCTAGCATATGCATGAATTGTGTGCTGCCATGGAGCGTCACCAGGAAATGAAAAATACAGAGCGGTAAGTATTCAATTTTCCTTTTTTTACTGCAGTGGTTCTCAGCCTCAGTCCTCAAGGACCCCCAACAGGACATGTTTTGTGAATTTATCTTATCGAGAATTGCTGTCCAAAAATCAAAACCATTGACTGTGATTTAATGCACATGTGCAAGATGAAGGAAAACCTGCAAACATGGCCTGTTGGGGGTACTTGAGAAGCACTGATTTAGAGCACTGCACTTAAAAATAGCTCAAGGTCATACAATTTTAATTGTGGGCATTTTGAGGGAAACAAAGTAAGTGTTAGAACCCCTGCGTGTGTGTTTTTTTTTTTTTGTAGTTTGGCCTTTGTGTCTCCTTTTCTTAAAATTGGCTTCACTTCCTGTCATACAGCTAAACAGGAAGTGAAGGTAAAACCCTACCAATGTCTTTTCTTGGGGACACACAGATCAATCTAACTAGTGTCCCCATTAAGCAAATTGCACTCTAGCACTTTGTTGTGTACACCCCAAATCATTGTATAGTTTGGGGTTTAGTAAAGACAAATCCACTCTGCAGTAAAAGTGTAGCTGCTGAAAATCTGAGGGAATGTACTGGTGATTGGATGTTACAATCATGTAAAAGCAAAGATGGTGTTTTTTTTTTTTTTGCTTGCATGTCCCCCTCAGATATACAGCAAGTGCACCTGTAGTGCAAAGTAGATTTGCCTTTAGTAAATAAACCCCAAACCCCAAAGTCCAAACTAACTAATAATTTGTGGTGTACCCCGCAATATGTGCATAATGGGGAAAGTATTTAGACTGACCTGTGTGTCCCCAAGGAAAGACATTATTAGGGATTTTCCCTCACTTCCTGTGTGGCTATGTGACAGGAAGTGAATTATTTGGAAGGATAAAGTGGCCAAGTTATTTAGTTTAACTTTTCAAAGACACATTCCTAAGTTGAATTGTGATGCATGTCAATGGCCCATTTAGACCCTCTTTAATCACTTGAGATCAGCGCTATAACTGATCGACGGCCACAGCATGGTCCTCAATTGCCGGGAGTCCGTCAATAAACGTCCTCCCCTTTGTGCGCGCGCGCTGTGGTCACTGAGTCACTGAGACTCGGGTGATGACAGATCCGAGTAAGGGGCCGATCCCTGCCCTTTACCATGTGATCAGCTGTCAGCAAATGACAGCTGATCACGTGATGTAAACAAAAGCTGGGTAATGGTTTTTGTTTTCTCCTTGTGCTGACAGCGTGAGCATAAAAAAATCACCGGCTTATGTGCAAGGGACATGGGGCCCGAAGAGGAAGAGGCAATTCTGCGTCATCTGTGACAATAAGTAGCCCCTGCCAGTGCCACCTATCAATGCCCACCACTGGTGCCAATCAGTGGCACCTATCAGTGCCCATCACTGCCAACTATCATTGCCACCTAGCAGTGCCACTTCTCACTGCCCACCAGTGCCAACTAGCAATGCCACCTCTCAGTGCCCACCCTTGCCACCAGTGCCCATCAGTGCAGTCTCATCAGTGTACATCAATGAAGAAGAAAAATTACCTTTTTTTAAAATATTAACCAGTTTCCTACCGCCCACCGTCAAATGACTTTTCTTGGCTTTGTGCGATGACATCTGAATGATGCCTGCAGTCGCAGGCATCATTCAGATATCATTCTTTTCAGCCGGCGATTCTGTGCACAATAAAAACGATCATAGTGGCAGTTCCGCCGCTTGATCATTCTTATAGGCGGCGGGAGGGGACGTTCCCCCCCCTCTTGCCGCCATCCGGTGCTTCTCCGGGCTCTCCCGTGCCATCTTGGGCTCAGAGAATGATTTGGAGATGACTGGTGACCAGATGGTCACCAGTTATCTCTATGACCGTCGGAGGCCCGGGCACGACGTTATGACATCACGCCGTGTTCCTGTATGTTAACCAAGCCGTGATCTCGGCTGTCAGCATGAGATTGGTGATTTTTTTTGACCAATATCATGCTTTCCAGCCTGGAGGAGAGATGTGGGGTCTTATTGACCCCGCATCTCTCCATAAAGAGGACCTGTCACACACATTCCTATTACAAGGGATGTTTACATTCCTTGTAATAGGAATAAAAGTGATCCAAAAAAAAAAAGTTAAAAAAGAGTAAGAAATACAAAAAAGTAAAAAAAACAAAATAAACAAAATAAGCAAAAATAAGAAAAAACGCGCATGTCCCCGGTAGCTCGCGCTCAGAAACACACACTTAAGTCCCGCCCACATATGTAAACGTCGTTCAAACCACACATGTGAGGTATTGCTGCATGCGTTAACGAGTGCAACAATTCTAGCACTAGACCTCCTCTGTAATGCCAAAATGGTAACGTGTAAAAAAATTTAAAGCATCGCCTAGGGAGATTTTTAATTACTGAAGTTTGGTGTCATTCCATGAGTGTGCGCAATTTTAAAGTGTGACGTGTTAGGTATCTATTTACTCAGCATAACAACATCTTTCACATTATACCAAAAAATTGGCCTAACCTTACTGTTTTGTAATATTTTTAGCAAAAAAAAGGCGTTTGAAAATTGATTGCGCAAATACTGAGCAAGATAAAAATTAGCAATGACCGCCATCTTATTCCCTAGGGTGTCTGCTCCAAAAAAATATATAATGTTTGGTGTTTTGAAGTAATTTTATAGCCATAAATTTATGATTTTTACATGAAGGAGAGAAGTGCCAGAATAGGCCCAGTGCTGAAGTGGTTAAAATATCCATTTATTTTTTTTAAACTCGGTCTTTTGTATTTATAGAAAAAAACAAAACACAAAGGTGATCAAATAGCACCAAAAGCAAGCTCTATTTGTGTGCCAAGAAATAATACATTTTCATTGGGTTACAGTGTTGTATGAGCGTGCAATTGTCATTGAAAGTGCATCAGCGCTGAAATGTGTAACTTGGTCTGGGCAGTGCGCAAGTGGTTAATATAAGGCTACATGCACACGGACGTTTTTCAAGCCGCTTGTTTGAGCGTTTTTTGCAGCTTAAAAACATCTCTCATTGTTAGCCTATGGCCTCATGGCCACCATGGCGTTTTTGAGCTGTAAATGGCATAGGAGTTTTTAGGCCCCATGTAGACGGGACGCTGGTGCAAAGTGTTCAGAACTAAGGTTGAAAGTGGCGTTTAGAAAGGCGCGCTTTGTGGCGTTTGCATGCCGTGTTTTACCACATTTGCGTGTATATGATAAGGAGCCGCCCTAAGCTCCAAAAACAGTATTATTTACGATTTTAGCTATTTTGTGAGACCAGAGTGATATGAGCAGCTGAGAGCAGTAGTGTAGTTGTATTTAGCGTGTCACTTGCCACGTCAGCTGCCCCAAGTTGTGGATTGTCCACAATGCAATGGAAGCAATTTCATTTTATATATATATATAGATATATATATAGATAGAAATAGATATAGATATATATATATATATATATATATATATATATATATATTAGATATATATATATATTATGGTTTTTCCTCATTTGCCATAAATTTGGAGTTTATCAATGTAAAAAAATAGGTCACCTTTAAAAACGCTTCTAAACTAAAATGCGGCTAAACGCTGGTACCGCATCTGAAACGTGGAAATCTTTGGCGTCTTAAGGCATTTTTAGGCTTTGTGAAAAACGATTTTAAACGCAACTGCATATTTTTTTTGCCAGGCCAAAAACAGTGTTTTGGATGTAACAAAATTCAATGGACCCACATCCAAATTGCAAGTACTGCAATTTTGCGACGATTTTTTGTTTTACCTGTTTATAGATGGTTGTTAAAGGAAATGTAAAAAAAAAAATACCGGTTAAAAAAAAAAAGAAAGAAAAAAAACAGCGTGGGGTCCCCCCCCAAATGAAAAAAAAATGGCGTGGGGGTCCCCCCAGAATCCATACCAGGCCCTTCAGGTCTGGCATGTATTTTAAGGGGAACCCCGCGCCAAAAACCAAAAAAAATTAGCGTGGGGTCCCCTAAAAATACACACCAGACCCTTTATCCGAGCACTCAACCTGGCAAGCCGCAGGGGAAGAGGGGGGGCGAGAGAGCGGCCCCCCTCCCTCCTGAACCATACCAGGCCGCGTGCCCTCAACATGGGGGGTTTGGTGCTTCAGGGCAGGGGGGGTGACCTGCGGCCCCCCCCCACCCCAAAGCACCCTGCCCCCATGTTGATGAACCGGAGATCGTGGAGAAGGCACCGGAGAGCGGGAGAAGAACCGGAGATCGTGGAGAAGACGGCGAGGAAGCCCAGGACCCCCGCTAGCAAAAGAGCTGGCAGAAGATAGCGGGGCGCCCGGCAGAAAGACCCCCGAAGTCGGAAGAAGACCCCCGGAGCTGCCCAATAAATTACTTTTCAAACCTGTGTTGTCTTTTTTATTGACTTATTTTGCCATCAGGTGAATGGGTAGGGGTACTCATTCACATAGGGTGGGGGGCAGGTATCTGGGGTCCCCCTTATTAAAGGGGGCTCCCGGATTCCGATAAGCCCCCCGCCCGCAGACCCCGACAACCAACGGCCAGGGTTGTCGGGAAGAGGCCCTTGTCCCCATCAACATGGGGGCAGGGTGCTTTGGGGAGGGGGGCCGCAGGTCGCCCCACTGCCCCAAAGCACCCACCCCCCCATGTTGAGGGCATACGGCCTGGTACGGTTCAGGAGGGAGGGGGGGCGCTCTCATCCCCCCCTCTTCCCCTGTGGCCTGCCAGGTTGCGTGCTCGGATAAGGGTCTGGTATGGATTTTGGGGGGGACCCCACGCCGTTTTTTTCGGCTTAGGGGGTCTCCCTTTAAATCCATACCAGACCTAAGGGTCTGGTATGGATTTCGGGGGGACCCCCACGCCGTTTTTTTGGCTTAGGGGGACCCCCACGCCGTTTTTTTTCATTAAAATTCGGCGTGGAGTTCCCCTTCATGATTCATACCAAACACGGGACAGCGAAGCTGCCGAGAACCAGCGCGATGCCATTGCGCTGGAGACATTCTCTGCCAGCTAGTCGCCTCTAGGACACGACTTGAGCAGCTGCTTCATGCGCTCAGGTCGTGTCCAAGTTGCCTGGCAAAGTCGCGCTGTCCCTGTGTCAGCCGGCACACGAGTCGCCCCGCGAGTCGGATACGCTTCATCCGACTTCCCGGGCGACCTCTATTCAAATCAATGGGCTCCCATAGGGAACCATTCATTTTCAATAGAGCGGCGCTGATATTTGTATTTACTATAACAGTGCGCCGCTGGTTCCTGCGCCAAGTGAAGGAGTTATCTGGCGCACCAATTAAGGTTAGAAGCAGCGCAGCGCACTGTTATTAGTAAATCAGCCTTCATGGGACCAGAGCATGTATGTAAAATGAAAATGTACTTAAAGTGAAACAATACCTTTTCTCACTTCTAAGGTGTAGTGGGGGTGTCAGGAGCTGTAGTTGAGGTCTCAGGGGCTGTAGTGGGGGTGTCAGGGGAACACTGAAACAGGGCGGGCTATGCTCTCGGAGCTTCAGCTCCTTCTACTGTGGCTGCAAAATGTCTGTACAGTACTTATGAGGCACTTTACATACTCGCGGGTATGTCCTTACTCGCGAGTGTGTGTAAAGTGAGTGTACTTAAAGTGGGGTATGCCTGTACTTACATTCTTCGAGGTAAAAGATAACATTCGCAATAATCCATGTCATCTCTGCTAATTGTACAGACATGGTCAGTTCTGTACAATTAGCAATTACACTTGTGTATACAGCCAGAATTGATAATAAAAGTAGGTATGCTCTCAACCTTGTAGACTACCTTTGAAACTCCAAAACTTTGGGTGCTCTGTATTGCATGATTACCAGGTTCTGTGGTTGATTGCTCAGACCACCCTTATGCAGCCTTTGCTTTCTGCTTTAGTGCTAATAATTGTGTTTTAAAGTTTAATAACTGGGCTTTACATCTTCCTATCACAATAAATGTCTACATGTCTATTGAAGAGAAAACAATACATCCCCAATAAGTCTCCTATCTTACCTCAAAAGCTGTTAAGCAGGGAGACTGCGTGATCACAAAGAAACACAATGCTCCCTCTAGTGGGCAATTTTACAACTTTTTACGTTTCTGACCTCTGTGTTGTCATCTCTGTACTTGCCAGATTTGTCTGTTAATATGGTTAAAACATTCAGGAGCAACCACAATTGAAAGCACTGAACGGGACAGTCTTGAAAGGACAAACAGTCAAATAATTAAAACGTTCAATGAGATAAAAGCATAATTGACATCATTGACATCAATTTACATCCCAGCAGGTGCACAGCCCTGAACTCACACAGTGTGAGATCAGGACCACTTATCCACACCCCATGCATGTCAATTGGGAGCAGCGGCTGTGTTCTGCGTCACAAATCGACATCAATTTGACTGCCTGAACGTGGATGCACAGAACACATGTACATACCTATTTATGCCCTAGATACCTGTGAGTCATATAAATCTAATTTATTTATGTATTGAACCCTAAGGAAAAATGTTTTAATAGATTTCTTCTACTTCCAGGAAGGAAACACTATAACATTCAACAGATCAACATGATGGTATGCCACTACAAAACATTTTTTTTTTTTTATTGTGTAAATGCTGTTTAAACCTAACTCTGAAGCCCTGTACACACGATCGGATTCCCTATGGTTTTTAAACCAATGGATTTTTCCATCGGAAAACCGATGAAGCTGACTTCCATCAGTCTTGCCTACACACCATCAGTCAAAAAACCGACCATTCCAAAGGCGGTGATGTAAAACACTCCAATGAGCCGAGAAAAATTAAGTTCAATGCTTCTGAGCATGCGTTGACTTGATTCTGAGCATGCGTGGGTTTTTTATCAGATGGAGTTCCCCACAGACGATAGTAATTTGCTATCGGTTTTTTAACCATCGGATAAATTTAAAACATGTTCTATTTTTAAACATCGATGGAAAAAAGACCGATGGGGCCCATACACGACCGGTTTGTCCGATGAAAAAAGTCCATCGGACTGTTTTCATCGGTAAAACCTATCGTGTGTACACGGCTTATGGCTTTATACCAGTTTATATTTGTCTCAGCTGTAAGCATTACCACTCATCTTGACCTGAAAAAATTATGTGAATAGTAACAATCTACTGTGAACCGGGTATGAAATACAGGATGTTGACAACACCCAAGGATGACTCTGTACTGTAAAGCTATAGTAATGAAAATAACAAGTTGCTTTGATTTTTTAAACCAGAGTTTTGCTCAATCACCCACCTTTATAAGGTTAAACTGCACAGTTATAACACAAATTAAGTAACGTACCTTTTACAGCATTAAGTTAAAGCAGGCAAAAAGCTAAACACACAGATGAGGTGCATATATATTAGCTGTTAAACCCGCTAAAAGATTTGTATTGCTGTCCATCCAATCCTGAGTTTCACATCTGTCATCTGGCTGCTCAGCAGGGATCAGCTGAGCTATCCCCCGCTGAGCAAAGTTGAGTCCGTCGGGTGTACCGCCCATGTGAAAGGACCCTAACTCATCCCTCTTCTTTCTTCTTCTGTCAGCATCTTACTTATCAACACATGTGCACTGCAGCACACCTAATTGGGCTTGTGCTCTCCTTTATGCAGAGGATTGCAACTGGCTTACATTAAGTGCCTTTAAAATATGTTTGTTTGTTTTTTTCATGAAGAAACAACTTCATTCAATGTTGATTTAATCTGCCTGGAAATCAGCTTTAACAATGTGATTTTTTTTTTATTCCTGCAAATGCTCACAACTCAGATACTTGGAACTGGAAAAAAGTTGTCTAACTTGAGGAAATGTAGGCTAGGTCTTTATATGCAGTCTGTTCTCATTGATTATTGCCAGTGTGATGCAAACTTCAATAATATTCCACTCAGCTTGGGTAGGTATTAAAAATACTGAGGCTGTCCTATAACTTTCTAGGGCAGCCATTCTCAACGAGGGCTGCATGGAATCCTGGAGTTTCTCCAGGGTATTCCAGGGGTTCCTTGAACAATGGCTGATGGATCTCCCATGTGATGGTGCCTGCAAAGCTCTGGGGGTCAATGCTACTTGGTAGAGAAAGCTGTAGAACACCAATCATCTTTTTTTATAGCACTCTGTAAGGGTGGACTTCTAACCACCTCTGTAAGGGAGGCATTCTTTCATTAGGTCACCAATGTTAGAGGAATTTTACCATTGACCCCCAATTGACTGGTTTTGGAAGGGGTTACCGGAGACCTAAAATTGGTTGCTATGTTGGAAAAAATTTGAGAAAGGTCTCTAGGTGAAGAGAAATTCATATGGACTTTTGCAGTTGCTGACCAGAGATCACTAAATGTGTGTAAAACAAACATATCCAAATTACAACTTGTCAAAGGTAGAAGTGAACCCTTCAGCAGGTACAAAGACACACAGAACATTTTCCCCCAAACTATTCAGTGAACACAGAAAATCCAGGGCATGTTATACTTTTATTCCTGTCAATAGAAATTTCTACTAACCTGTTGCAACCTTTTGTTCTTGCTGACTTCCAGCAACATAATAAGAGTGTTTCCATCAGCCTGGGTGAGTTCAATGAACCCTGTAATGCGTTATATGACTGCTGTCAAAGTGGTGCTGTTATAGCCCTTCTGCGTGACATTTGTACTAATCTGGGGATGGCAAAACAACACATCTTGAATATAACAATGTAACCATAGTGTTGAGAACTCTCAAAAATGATGTCATCAGGTCAACAATCTAGATCATTTAATTGGATTGATGCAGGGGTCCAAGGGTCATTTACAGCTCTTAACATTGCAATTAAGATGTCAGGTTACTGAAGGCAAACCTTCAGAAATATATGCTAATATTTGAATAAAACAACCTTATATAATAATATATGTTTCTTATAGATGAATAGAAAAATAGAAACGATATTTTTAATAAAAACGATGAATTAATTGAATATGTATAGAAAAATAGAGATTCTATTCCACATATCAAAATATGCAAAGCCATCTATTAGGTATATACATCATTGTTCTCATATACTATTATACTTTAAAATCACTCTACTGTTCTCATTTAATGCAAAAGCTGAAATACAGCAGTGTTTGGCTTAGTGTCTAAAACTGGGTCCATTTCCATAATAAGTAATGTAGCATATACCCTGCATCATTATGAGATTTTACTTTGTGGTACAAGATAGGGTTGATTTACTAAAGAAGTAAAAGTGTTCACTTTGAAGAATATATGTTAGTAATTAATGTGCATCTGTATTCATTACCCAATGAACAGCCAATCATGTGTAAGGAAAAATAAAAAAATATATATATTTTTTTTAAGCCCATGATTGGAACTTGCACCGCATACGGACCCCCTGCACATTACACAGACCTCGGCACAGTACACAGAACTCTTTCCCTGCACATTAAACAGCCCCCTTTCATTAAAAAGCCCCCCCTCTTGCACTCCCAGGAGACTCCCAGTCTCAGGGGACAGCACTTCCAGCATACTCTAAAGTTGAGAAAACATCACTGCCAGCCCCTTCTCATACACCGCTCCTCCTGTGTTACTGTCATTGTAAATAAAAGCTTCTAAATACCTGAATTAACGCTGCTCTATCATAGACCTGGTCATGTGATTGCTCTCTTCTGGTGTTTCATTTCATGACCGCTCTCCTCCTCCGATCAAAAGCTGCACTCAAGGAGGATGCGTAGCAGGAGGAGGAGAGCGGCCAGCATGAGTGCCGTTATTTGAGGTATTAGAGGCTTCCATTTACATTGAGAGTGACACAAGAGGAGCAGTGTATGAGAAAGGACTGGCAGTAATGTTTTCCTAACTTTAAAGTATGG
The DNA here is from genome assembly GCA_029206835.1 of Rana muscosa. NCBI lineage: Eukaryota > Metazoa > Chordata > Amphibia > Anura > Ranidae > Rana > Rana muscosa. The sequence continues at coordinate 1,074,491,784 of CM055116.1, read as the reverse complement.
CAGCGCTGTCCCAGGGCCAGGAGAGGTGGGGCAGATCGGCGTATAACATGCAGGCACTGTTTCACCTCTATTTTTAGGGGGAAAAAGTACGTGTTATATGCCGATAAATACTGTATTCATAGTTTTACACGCGGTATAATGAAATTTGATGATAAGAGTCATGTTTACAATTTTTAGAGCAAGAAGAGTTTTATGATGAAACTATCATGATAACTGTGGACATCCTTTTTCTTTCTCGTACATCACGGGACACAGAGCGACATAGTCATTACTAATGGGTTATATAGTTACCGTCAGGTGCTGGCACTGGCAACTTCCAAAACCGGAAGTACCCTCCCCTATATAAGCCCCTCCCATCCGGGAGCACCTCAGTTTTTTGCCAGTGTCTAAGGTGTTGGCCAAGAAGAAACATGTGTTTTTCACTGAGCTTGCGTACAGGTTCTTTTGGGCCTCAGTAAGCTATTCCGGATCCGACCAAAAAAGCTTCATAGCTAAACGGTCGGTACCCGGGCCTTGCAGAGAAGAGCAAGGTTCTGCCTGTAATGCTTCTCTTAGGAGAGCTGGACCCTGGGATCCAGAGCTCTGGTCATACCCACGACCAAGATGTTTTCTGTGCAGGGTGCTATACAGGTCCAGGGGAGTGGAATCCTTGGGAACCCGGTCCCTGAAGGTTTGATTACAATGCCTGCCGTGATAGGTGAAGTTTGGGCTTTTGTGGACCAAACAAAGTCCTGCGGCGGGGAACAGGTAAGTGGGGGCCCCCAGGAACTTGGTTCTATTGGGGGACCCCCAAGCCTAATTTGTCTTTCTGTCTGTTACCTAACGGTATTCCCGCTAATATCTGTGCATGCCTGTAACTACTAAAAAAATTTAATAATTTTTAATGGTGGTCAAGAAAAAAAAAAAAAAAAAAGAATGTTTTTTTATATATGTTTAGTATATTAAACTGCGGTACCTGTGTTTGTCCACTAGAGGCCGCTGTGGAATGTTTTTCTTGTCATATGGACTAGTTTCTTCTCAGAGAGCAAAGTCCAGGCAGCTGGTGAGTTCTCCTACAGGAAACTGTTTCCTCTGCCATGTTGCAGTGTTCGTCTATCCCCCGGCCTGCGGCAAAGGGGGCCCTGGCTCCTGTCCCTGGTTTCCATGTTTGAAAATTAGCGCCGAGGCGCACGTGGCCGCGCGCGTGCGCGTGCACGCGCCTCTATATATAGAGGTGGCCGGAAAAAGGGGCGGGGCCTGGGGGATGACGCTCTGTGCGCGCCGCAGCGCTTCTGCGCATGTGCGGGCGTCCCAGCAGGTTTTTAAAAAGCCACATTATTGCAGATAAGCTGGTTATGAAGTACAGAGACAGAGCTGGCAACATTTAAAGGCATACAGCATAGCGGTTGATACAGGCATCCCCTAGAAAGGCACATTAGTAGACACCAACTGTGATATAGCAGCAATTGTGCTAGACTATTCTCAGTAAAAGTGGTGTATTACGGCTGGAATACCTCAGCTTTAGGCTTAGGAATATGCCGTCCAGTAGCTCCGGAACTGAATCTTCCAGGAAGCGAAGGGGGTCTCATCGGGCTCTGAGGATCTTGGGCATACTCCTGCTGCACCAGTCTCCCCTGAAGTTCAGAGGTAAGTGACCGTAGAGACCCCGCAGGGGTACTTGGTACTGTGGCTGTCCTCAGTCACCTGCTCCTGTGTATGTAACAGAGGAGGTTTTTTCCTCAGCTCTGGGAGGATTAGAGAGAGATTGTCAAAATTTATCGCTGCCTCCCTGTCAGGGAAAGCACGCCCGATCTCCGTCTCCTCCTTCAGAGTGCCTGTTAGCAGAGCAACAGTCCCATACAGGGATCGACCTGCCTGAAGGGGATCAGGATAAGGTTGATTCTGTTATAGAGGAATCAACAGTGGGGGAACCTTTTCTCAGCATCTCAAGCTGAAAGATTATGGGTTCAGTCTCTGACTAACATGGTCCGATCAGCATTTAAAAATGCACCTTGCGGAACCATCAACCACTACTGTATCCTCGTTGGGGTCGCTAGAAGCCCCCAGACTGTTTGTTCTTTTCCACTTCACCCTTTACTGAAAGGGCTCATTTACCAGGATTGGGAACGTCCTGAGAAAATATTTATTCCCCCAAGAGATTTCCGGTGGTCTATCCCATGGAGGATAAGTTCATCAAAAAAAAAAAAAAAATGGAAGGTCCCTACAGTGGACGCAGCCATCTCTTGTATGTATAAATCACTGACATGTCCAGTGGATAATGTCCAAATGTTCAAGAACCCAATAGATAAAAGATTGGAGTCCTTATGAAAATCTGCTTGGTGATACAACCAGCAGTAGCAGCTATTGGGGTCTGCTAAGCAGTGAAGGATCAGTTGAAACAGGTCTTGAGGGACTTGACAGATCAGCAGGCTTTGCCCTAGCTGATCTACCTAGAGCCTTAGGCTTTGCGGTTGATGCCATAGAGGATTCAGTCCATCAGGCCTCCCGCCTTACGCTGTCTATAGTACATATGCGTAGGCTCCTATGGCTCAGAAACTGGTCTGCTGAAGCTCCCTGTAAAGAATGGCTGGTTAGCGTCCCATTTCATGGTGAACGCTTATTCAGGGAAAACCTGGACAAATATATCCAGAAAATTTCCAGCGGTAAAAATACGCTCTTGCCGGTTAAAAGCAGAGTTAGAGGTCCCTCTTTAAGAGGCCTGCTTCTCCAGTCCCTGGGGCATCGGCTGTGTAACAGTTCCGACGGCCTCCTCGGTCAAATCCCGGGGGTAAAAAACAGGGACAGTAGCAGGGTAATAAGAAACCCTGGGTCAGGGGAGGTACAAAACCTCCCCCAAAGTGAAATTCATTGAAGCCCCCACTCAGTCGGGTGGGGGGAGGACTCCAGTTGTTCGCAAGAGACCTGGCGGGACACGATCAAGACAGATAGGTGCTCTCCGCAGTAGGTTTGGGATACAGTTTGGAGTTAAAAGACTCTCCTCCTTCCCATTTTTGAGGTCAAACGTGCCAAGGGATCCCCGGAAGAGAGAGTCCCTCCTGTTGGCACTAGAACAACTATTGCTCCAAGGAGTAATTATGGAGGTTCCCCTGGAAGAATGAGGGTTCGAGTTTTACTCAAACCTCTTTACAGTCCCGAAGCAAACGCGGTCGGGAGGCCCATATTAATTCTAAAAGGGCTATACAAATTCCTGTATATCAGGACTTTCCGATGGAGTCGATCCGATCGGTGGCCACTGCCCTACAAGGGGAGGATTGGTTAGCCACGATCGACATCAAAGATGCTTATTTGCACATTCCCATCTTTCCAGTCCACCGAAAATTTCTACGCTTTGCAGTAGAAGGGCGCCATTTTCAGTTCAGAGCCTTACCCTTCGGTTTGGCCACAGCACCACGAGTGTTTACAAAAATTCTGGCCCTTTATTGGCCAATCTAAGAACACAAGGTGTAATGATAATGGCATATCTGGATGACTTGTTGCTGATAGACCACTCAGTGAAAAAACTAGACGTGGTCGTTCACAAGACGATCAAGTATCTGGAATCTCACGGTTGGATTATCAACCGAGACAAGTCAGCCCTAAAAACCAGTCAAAAGTCTGGAATACTTGGGGCTAAGGTTGGATTCAGGCCAGAGAAAAATATTCTTGCCTCGAGGAAAGGTGTTGTCTTTGAAAGATTTGATCCACTTAGTGGGTACAAAAAGGACAGCCGTCCATACGCCTGTATATGAGGCTGCTGGGAAAAATGGTGGCATCATTCGAAGCAGTACCCTACGGTCAATTCCATTCAAGGAATTTGCAAGGGGCCATACTGTCAGCCTGGAACAAAAAAAGTTCAGGCCCTAGACTTACAATGTCCTTGTCCCCTTCCGTTCGCAAGAGCCTCCGTTGGTGGTTGGTTCCCCAGAATCTGGAAAAAAGGAAATCCTTCAGTCCGATTTCTTGGAAGGTGGTCACTACAGATGCCAGCCTTATAGGCTGGGGAGCAGTATTGGAGCAATAGTCTCTCCAGGGCAGATGGTCGGATGCAGAAAAGGCCCTGCCCATCAATCTCTTAGAGATACGAGCAGCCCGGTATGCCCTAGTAGCATGGACATCCAAACTCCAAGGGTCCCCTGTCAGAATTCAATCAAACAATGCCACAGCAGTGGCATATATCAATCATCAGGGGGGCACCAGGAGTCGTGCAGCCCAGAGGGAAGTAAATTACATCCTGAAATGGGCAGAAAAATATGTCCCAGCCATATCTGCGGTATTCATTCCAGGAGTGGAGAATTGGAAGGCGGACTTTCTAAGTCGCCAGCAATTAGGCCCAGAGGAAGGGTCCCTTCACCCCGAGGTTTTCTGGACAATATGTCAGCGGTGGGGAACATCGGATGTAGATCTTCTAGCATCCAGATTCAACGCAAAGGGGGACAGGTTTGTCTCTCGGACAAGGGATCCCCTAGCTTGCGGCTCGGATGCCCTAGTGTTCCCTTGGGATCAGTTCAAGCTGATATATGCATTCACACCGCCAATGGTTACTTTGATTACTCCGCAGAATCAGGGTAGAAAAGAAACCAGTGATTCCGGTGGCTCCAGCGTGGCCCCGAAGAGCGTGGTACGCGGAGATTGTAAAATTTCAGTGGGGAGTCCTTGGACTCTCCCACGTCGTCCGGCTTTCGCAAGGACCGATATACCACCCTTCCTTACCAGCCCTAGGTTTGACGGCCTGGCTATTGAAGCCCACATTCTAAAAAGGAGAGGGCTCTCTAATGCTGTGGTGTCTACCATGATCAATGCCAGGAAACCGGTATCCAGGCAGATCTACTATAGAATCTGGAAGGCGTACATCGCCTGGTGTGAAGCCAAGAAATGGCATCCACGTAAATACGTAATAGGTAGAATTCTGGACTTCCTACAATGGGCTGTAGATAGGAAGCTTGCCTTGAGTACTATCAAAGGTCAGATTTCGGCCTTGTCAATATTTTTTCAAAGGCCCTTGGCTTCGCATTCACTAGTCAAAGCCTTTATACAAGGAGTGATGCGTATTAGTCCTCCGGTTAATATTCCCATATGTCCATGGGATCTAAACTTGGTTCTGTCGGTTCTACAGAAACAACCATTTGAACCATTACAGCATATTTCCTTAGTGCTTCTCACCAGGAAATTGATTTTTCTAGTAGCCATTTGTTCGGCTAAAAGGGTATCGGAATTAGCAGCTATGTCCTGTAAGGAGCCATATCTGGTTATCCATAAGGACAGAGTAGTGTTACGTCCTCATCCAGCCTTTCTTCCTAAGGTGGTATCGAGTTTTCATTTGAACCAAGATGTGGTTCTTCCTTCTTTTTTCCCCAAGCCTACTTCGGTAGAGGAAAAGTTATTGCATTCTTTGGATGTAGTAAGAGCAGTTAAAGCTTATCTAAAAGCCACTGCTCAGATTCGCAGAACGGATACTTTGTTTATTCTGCCGGAAGGCCCCAGAAAGGGTCAGGCAGCGTCAAAATCTACTTTAGCCAAGTGGATTCGACAGGTCATAATACAAGCCTATAGCTTGAGAAGTAGACCGCCTCCGTTCAAAGTTAGGGCGCACTCCACGAGAGCAGTTGGAACTTCATGGGCAGTGCATCACCAGGCCTCCCTGGCTCAAGTCTGTAAGGCCGCAACATGGTCTTCAGTACACACGTTTACTAGGTTCTACCAGGTGGACGTTAGAAGTCAGGAGGATGTCGCCTTTGGGCGCAGTGTGTTGCAGGCCGCAAAAGATCCTCATGTCTGATAGCGCTCAGCTTATATATGGTGTATCCCCCCCCCTCATTTGGCATTGCTTTAGGACATCCCATTAGTAATGACTATGTCGCTCTGTGTCCCGTGATGTACGAGAAAGAAAATAGGATTTTTATAACAGCTTACCTGTAAAATCCTTTTCTTGGAGTACATCACGGGACACAGAGCTCCCGCCCCTCTTTGGGGACACTTATTGCTTTGCTACAAAACTGAGGTGCTCCCGGATGGGAGGGGCTTATATAGGGGAGGGTACTTCCGGTTTTGGAAGTTGCCAGTGCCAGCACCTGACGGTAACTATATAACCCATTAGTAATGACTATGTCGCTCTGTGTCCCGTGATGTACTCCAAGAAAAGGATTTTACAGGTAAGCTGTTATAAAAATCCTATTTTTGTACACTAACATCAATCATGAAGGAGCATTAGAGGCAGCAAAATGGGACATAGAAAAGAATCAGAACTTGAGTAGTAAGCACAAAAAATTCATTTTGAAATGTCTGAGATTCTGTTTAAAACACAATTACTTCTGGTACCAGGGAAATTATTTTATTTAAAATTCAGGTGTAGCAATGGGGGCAAAGTTTGCACCTAGGATTGCAAACCTGTATATGGCTAAATGGGAGGAAGAGTGTATATTATAACTACACCCCCCCACACACCCCATTTAAAACTATGCAGGAGAATAATTGATGATCTCATTGTCCCATAGGAGGGGGATCACGATAGCCTCAATGAGTTTATAACACATATGAATAGGAATGCTAGGAATATTGAACTGAGATGGGAATGCAGCAGAGAAAGTACATATTTTTGGATGTAGAACTCATTAAAGAAGATAACGGTATCAGAACTAGAACATATTTCAAATTACAGATCGTAATTCTTACATCCCCAGGGACAGTTGCCATTTAAAGCTGTGGCTAGTAAATGTCCCTAGGGGCAATTCATGATAAAAAAATAAACTGTACAGATTATGAATTGCAGTCAAAACAGATAGCCAAAAGATTTAAAGATAAAGGGTATGTAGCACACAGACCCTTTTTCCTGCCTACTGTACCTTCACTTGCAGGAGCAAAGGCACGCCATGCCACATGCCGTATCCTCCTGGTATAAGAGGTTGAGCAGTGTTCTTGCAATTTTGGGTCCTGCACCGAGTTACCTCCCCTCTGTTGATTCTCATCCCTAGAATGTAGGGAAAGGTCTATTCTTCCCCGGAAGAAGGCCAATGTCCAGACAGTGTTTAAACTCCAACAAACGAGTTTATTTTCTCTTGCTTGAACAGATTGGGAAAAGGTTGAAAGACAGCAATGAGATTAAGTAGGGAGATAGCTTCAGGCACGCGGCACCCTGTTACCCCATTCTCCACTCAAGCCTGAGTGGGTATTGCTCACCGGGATAGATCCCTCTCACAGTTCTAGCAGCCGGAGTGAAGCACGAACAGTTACTTTGATCTAGTCCCCTTCATGGACAAGTTAGAAGATCCTCTGCCACAGAATCCCTTGGTTACTGAATTAGAACTTTTGAACCCCTGTAGATTATTAGAGACCATAGGTGCCAATGGGGCACACTACATCTTGCAACTCACGAATCCTTCCCTCTGACAGGCAACCAGGCCTCTCCGAGACCGTGGCTTCCTTTAACGATCCATCGGACAGTTCCTCCCCCGGTTTCCTCTGCTTCAGAGCGGGCCACCCTCCCTCGGGTTCCCTGGGACTCCAGTGGTTGGTTTGTAGACCCAGTTAAAGTACTGGGCCTACCTGGAACTCTGTAGCCGTGGGCTAAAGGTGCCCGAGACTCCTCGACCAGTTCACGCACCTAAGGCCTGCAAGGCCAATGGGCGCAACTTCACCACCAGGGGTCCTCCTTGGAATCCCCCCGGCACACCACCCCCAGATCATAGCATCTGCCCTTTATGAACCCTCTCCCGGCATGCACAGCAGGCAAAACCCGCCTACCGCACGGCAGCCGAGAGAGGACACCAAATCACACCACAACGCCACCTGTGGTTCTCCTCAAGACCTGGGCAACAGCGCCACCTGCAGGTCAAGGGGAACTATACTCCAGGCAACATTACAGCAGAGCAGAGTACAAGCTAAGCAGAATTGGAGAACCTGAGCTAAATTATTGCTCAGGCTGCCCCTAAATTTAGAGCATTGCGACCCCAATTTTTGGGGGTCCGCTACAGGTATAATGAAGGTAATATAGAACTAGAAAGAAATAATATCAGGGATAATTCATAAGAGAGAAGATCTGATTAAAGGGGTGTTCCAGGCAACCCCGGGCAAAAAAAAAAAATATATATATATATATATATTAAAAGCCAGCAGCTACACATAATGCAGCTGCTGGCTTCTAGTAAATGGAGACTTACCTGTACTGGTGTCCCTCAATGTCGGCACCGCAGCTGATGTTTCACATCAGCCGTCGGGGGCTGCCGTCACCATTGTGGGTAAGGGAACCCGGTAGTGAAGCCTTTCGGCTTCACGCCGGGAACCCTACTGCGCATGCGCGAGGCCCTGCTCCTCTCTCCTATTAGCGGCCAGGGGAGGAGGGAGCCCCGCGATGACAACACGGCCGCGTCACAGCCGCAGCCGGACTCCAGGAAGTAAGAAAGGATACCTGTCTTTGACAGGTATCCTGTACCCCCTCCCCCTTAAAGGTGCGAATTGTGGCACCGGAGGGGGGGAGGAATCCGATGAGCAGAAGTTAAACTTTAGGGTGGAACTCCGCTCTAAGGACAAGAATAGAGAAGAGGAATATAAAGAATATCAAGCAGCAACTATTTCAGACTATAATATGCAATTCAGAAAGGTTGAGCAGATAATTTGTAAGCATTAGCAGATATTAAAACAGGACAAACATTTGAGGGAGATAAAGTGATATTAAAGGCTTTTTTTTTCTAAAATAACAAATATGTTATACTTACCTGCTCTTTGCAGTGATTTTGTACAGAGCAGCCTCCTCTTCTCGGGTTCCTCGACGGCACTCTTGGCCCCTCCCTCCTGCTGAGTGCAAGATATCAAGCAGCTTGCTGTGGGGGTACCCAAGCAGGCTCCTTCACGAGCCATGGCTCTGTGTGTCCATTCACACACAGAGCCGCGGCTCGGCCCCACCCCCTCTCTCACCTCATTTGCTCATTGGCTGTGATTGACAGCAGTAGGAGCCAATGGCTTTCATTGCTGTCTTAGCCAATGAGGAGGCAGAGTCCCCGGAGAGCTGAGGCATGACCATTGCTGAAGAAAGATCGATCACATGTATTAAGGGGGCTGGGAGCGCTGTTGCACACAGAAGGTTTTTCACCTTCATGCATAGAATGAGTCTTTGCAACCACTTTGATACCAGAGAAACACCATTTCATATACAATATTGCACCTAACCTAAGAGATATATTAGTTAAAAATGTAATAGACCCTCCCCCGCAAAATCGATATAGATTTTTAGAAGGCAAAGGATTTTTCGGATGCGGGCATTGCTAAAGTTGCACTAGAGTGGTGAACAATAAAGGAGGGAAACTTTTAGAAATAGGATTACGGGAAAGGAATATAAAATTAAAGATTTCATTTTATGTAGTACAGTTAGTGTAGTCTATGCCTTAGAATGCCCATGTGGAATGGTGTATGTTGGGAGAACAAAAAGCTTTACAGGAAAGAATTAAGGAACATGTATAAAATATAATAAAAGGATATAAAGAACATCATTTATCTAAGCACTTTCTTTTAGTCCACAATAAAGACCCTACAGGCCTCCAATTCTGAGGCATATAAAAATACAAAAAACAATGAAGAGGTAGTAACATGATTAAAGAACTAAGTAAAAGGGAATCCTGGTGAATATGAAAATGATGTAGGCTGGTACCACAAGGCTTAAATAAGGAATTTGGTTTAAATTGCTTTATAAATGATTAGTAATATTATACATTGGATGTTTTATAACAATACACACATTGATATTTATATTTTATATTTGAAACACGCTTTTGATGCATGCTATAGGCACACTTATATACAGGGATGTAGATAGGTGAGGGGTTTGGGGTTTGAAACCCCCCCAGAGCGTCAGTGCAGATTGCAGAAGTAGCTATGTGTGCTCTAACTAGTGGCGCCGGTCGCGCCGCCATTGCCGCACTCGGCATTGACTCACAGACACGCTCTCGTGTGCTGCCTGAGCCTGGCATGCTATTACACCTAGGGAGGAGGGGAAGACACAGGAAGCGCCACCTCAGTGTAGTATTATGGCAACGTTTTTAATCGCAAAGCAAATGTAACACTCACAAAATGTAACTGAGTATCGGGCTCATCTGTGTAATGAAGGTGGTGACTCTCCAGGCATCAGAGACCATCATCAGGGAAATGGCAAGAACAAGCGTGAAATGCGTGAAATGCGTGAAATGCAAGGATATGACATCACCGGAAGTGATCAGAAACCACGGAGAGATCGTTCTGGATGGTCCGGATTAACAGGCTACGCACTCTGTAGAATAAGCTGAGCTCCGAGCGCATAGCCTGTCAATCCTGACCATCTCCATTGTTTCCTGATCACTTCCAGTGACATCACATCCTTGCATTTCACGCTGTTCCTGGCCAACTTCCTGCTGGCCACAGGACTGCCTAACAGATCCCTTGCCATTTCACTGATGCCTGGATGATGGTCCCAGATGGCTGGAGAAATAACTTGACCTTAATACTACACTGCCAACATTGGAGTGTGATTTGGAATTCTGGGCAGAGTAACAGCAATTCTGCCCACGATCCCAAATCGCTACATGTGAACAGTCAGGGCCTAATAGGCTAACACAACAGCAATTATGGAAGACTCAGCCTCAGAATATTTTATAGGTACAAGGAAGCCCAGGTTTTGTTTAACCATATCCCTTAAGACCCTCCCACTATCATGTTTAGCCACACCCACTTTTTTGCAGTGGCGTGCGTGCCTCCCTGTCATGCCCCTCATTCTCAAGCTCGAAAGTTGGGAGGTACGTTCTGTAGGTATGGACTTTTCACATTATCACTTCTTTTGCCTAGTATGCTGCGTAAAAAAAAAAAATCAGTGAGTGTGCTGCCTTCCACAAGATGGTGCCCCTTTGCACCTGCCCAGTAAGATTGGCTATTACAGTGCACCACCAATCTCACTGGGCAATGTTCATAAAAACTGGAAGAAGGCAAAACTGAAATCCGGTTCAATTCTCAAGATGATCAAGGATGTGATTGCTTACTATGAGCAACACATAGGTTTTCCTTTTTCCAGTCTTTATGAAATTGACGCGATTTGTGTTATTTAAAAATACTTTTACTTAGTACCTGCTGCTGACCCCCCCCGGAACAAAAAATTATCTACGGCCCTGCTTATATAGCACCTTTGGTGAGTAATAGTCTGCACAAAATAAACTTGCTGGTTTATTGGTTGAGGATAAGACACTATGGGGGTTATTTACTAATGGCAAATCCACGTTGCACCACAAGTGCAAACTACAAGTGCAAAGTGCACTTGAAATTGCACTGAAAGTGCACTTGGAAGTGCAGTCGCTGTAGATCCGAGGGGGACATGCAAGGAAAATAAAAATTGTCATTTCAGCTTGCACCTGATTGGATGATAAAATCAGAAGAGCTTCCCCTCATTTCAGATCTACCCCTCAGATTTACAGCGACTGCACTTCCAAGTGCACTTTCAGTGCAATTTCAAGAGCACTTTGCAGTAGTAGTTTGCACTTGTAGTGCAAAGTGGATTTGCCTTTCGTAAATAACCCCCTATGTATTTTTCTCTGTATATCTGTTGAGTGAAATAAGAAGAGGAAGAGAATTTAAATGGACAGCACTGCATTTACCATTTTCAATTGATGTGATCTGGAGGAATATTATGAGTCTATAAAAGTTCGCAAATATTATTGACCAGGGTCAATTAACTCAGGTGAGAGTACACCCAAGCTACAGAAGAAAGTGCATAAGAGGAATCAGCTATTTGTTTAAGAGACATTTATTGCTTAAATGCACTGAACTGGGTGGACATGTTACAACTTTATGATTTTTCATTATTTGTGATTTATCATTAGTATACATTTTAGTGCTACACTGCACCCTTTCCCAGGCTGACAATGCTTCTGTCCAAAGGTATCTGCTTTACTACTTCACTCAGAATGCAGACACCCTAAGACAGGAAAGGTGTTACTGGCTTGATCACCAAGTGAAAATAAATTAAAAAAAGAGAAAAAAAAGAAAAGAAAACTAAAGCAGCCAACACATCTAAGAATTGGTAAGTTGCAATATATTATATTTTTGTTTTGAGGTTTAATGCCACTTTACGTATTTCTTGTAAGACTAATTTCTGTCTATACAAAGTTCTTTTGTCTGTGGTTGTGTAGCTAGCATGCACTGATGCAGATGACATCACAATGTATGTAACCAGTTACACGTGTTAGCCAGAATTTGTGTAGCCAACAGAAATATTGTAAGTATATTTAAAGGGACTGACCCCTGCCTTGTTAACCGCAGTCAGGATGAAACTACTGAAATCACACCTTATAAAAGGACCATGAGATCCTAATACATTGAGTCCACTATTCAATAGGTGGAGCTCTGCAATATATGTTTGTGATCATCCTATGCAGCTAAGCATATTCAATAATATATTTTTTCTTTATATAGTAATCCAACATTCTGTTCAATTCAGTCACCACTACAAAAATTTACCTGTAATGTTTTTATATGCAAAAGAACGAGGCTAAATTTTATCAATACAATACATGAACAGTCAAAAACATTGGTGTTCAAGTCCCCTAACTACTTTAAAATGTGAGAGGTATCCACAGGAAAATGTTGTATTACAAGAGCTTCATTATTTACTGGAAACTCAATCGTTTACATCTATTTGATCAAAATCATCACTTAGAAAACAAGGCAAATTTATGTTATAGCCCTCATGAATATGTTATATGGCCAATTACTTCCAATAAAAACATCTAATTAAGTTTCAACTAATTTCCAAATTGAAAGAGAACATTTTCTGCTCCCGTAATTAGTAAGCAATGCTCAGTCATTGCAAAAAAAATCCATTGAGACTTGATTTCGTAGCAGCTAATGATAATTCATTTGGATTGTCTTTAATTGCATAGCAAGAACCAAATCTGTTTATTTAGATGTAAACAAAGGTGTAGAACTACTTAATCTTTACACTGGAAACAGAAAGTGGCTACTTATGTCAATTCATGACACGCCAGGCATGATTTTACTAAAGTGTAAAATAAAGGTGAAGTGAAATGCACTATGTCAACCAGTCATGCACATTAGAATTAAAGGATAGCTAACCCCTTTTTTTAAGCAAAGACTTGTTGATCCTGACAGAAATACAGTGTCCTTGTCACTTCCTGTGATTTACACTGAAGAATATCTTCCTTCCTAGCTATCCTATGTGAAACGTCTAATCCCCCCAGGGAATGGAGATGAAGAGATATGGACATGTTTTGATTTCTTATCAGGAGAGCAGCCTAGGGTAACAACCATGGTTCCCTCCATACATACAGTGGAGAAGTAAAGTAGTCACCAAGGGACAGGAAGTGTGTTATTTGCAGCATTACCAAATAAAAATTAAGCAAAAAAAGCTTAAAAAAAGTAAACATATGAAACAACCACACCAAGCACTACTAAGTTGCAATATATTACATTTTGTATTTTGAGTTTAGACACATTTTTAAAAGAATAACAGTGCTTCATCTTCATATGATTGGATGATTGAAGTAAATACATGTAACCTTGTAAGCAAGTGGGGTTACATTGGGTAATATGCAAGCCACCTTCCACCGTATCAGTATTCAACTTTTATTCTTTATTATGGGTGTAATCTTAGTATATTACCGTATATAGAATTTTATAGAGACATAAAATTATAGTCATGTCATGACATTTAAAAAAAAATATATATATTTTTGTTGCTGTTGATTATTTCCAACTAGTTTGTTTGATTCTATAGTAACTAAAAGAAAACCACTTACCACTTTATGAAATCACTTATCTGCCAAACTTGCAAAGTGCATTTTCATTTTCTAGAAATTTGCTTCGTTAGACATGCACGGCACACTTTAGTAAATCACTTTAAGAAATCAGGACTATACCAGATAAAGACAAACAGACCATGCAACATTGAATTGAAACTCTAATAAGATAAAACAATCAAAATAAGACAAATGACAGTATATAGCAGTAGCACAATTTTCTTTAATGAGAAATAGCTGTAAAATTTGTGCTGTGAATGACAAAAAAAATTGCAATTGGCGTTTATTGATTGGTTTGCGCAAAAGTTATAGCGTTTAGAAAATAGGGGGTAGTTTTATGGCATTTTTATTATTTATTTTTTTTTTACTAGTAATGGCGGCGATCAGTGATTTTTTTCATGACTGCGACATTATGGCGGACACAGCGGACACTTTTGACACTATTTTGGGACCATTCACATTTATACAGCGAACAGTGCTATAAATATGCACTGATTACTGTATAAATGTGACTGGCAGGGAAGGGGTTAACACTAGGGGGCGAGGAAGGGGTTAAATGTGTGCCCTGGGAGTGATTACTATTGTGGGGGGAGGGGACTGACTGGGGGAGGTGACCGATCTGTGTCCCTATGTACAAGGGACACAGCATCGGTCTCCTCTCCCTGACAGGATGTGGATCTCTGTGTTTACACACAGAGATCCACATCCTTGTCTGTGTACCGGCTGATCGCGGGCACCCGGCGGACATCGTGGCCGCCAGGCACGTGCATCGGAATTACAGTGACGCGCCGGGCACGCGTGCGCACCGCCGTCGGCGCGCACGCGCCCCCCAGTGGCCGGAGGAGAGGAGCCCGTAAAAAGGCAGCCTCCCAACATTGTAGAGCTACCTTGCGGCCGTATATAGTCGTACGGCGGACGTGAGGTTTTTAAATAGATGATGTAAATTTCACCCAACTTCACATCCATTTTCACCTATACAGCTGCAATATACAATATGTGTAAAACATATTTATTTATATCTTCCTGTGTCTGCTCAAACTTGGGGAAATTTATTAAATCACGTAAGCTAAAACTTGAAAAAAGTGTACACTTCAATAAAGAAAAATTTAATTTAATGGCATTTGCCACACAAAATAGTCCCCTATAACACATGCCCACTAAAAATACACACACTTAAAGGAATTGTAGAGTCAGAAGTTTTTTTTTATCTTAATGCATTCTATGTATTAAGATAAAAAGCCTTCTGTGTGCAACAGCCTCCCCTCAGCCCCCTTAATACTTACCTGAGCCCCATCTCTGTCCAGCCATGTCCACGAGTGTCTTGGCCGTCCAGCCACTGCACAGAGCAGGTGAGTATTACATGTTTGTTATTTTTGTTGGAAAAAAAATGAGACTTTACAATCACTTTAATAAAAACGAGTAATAAACAGAATATGTATTTTTTCATCTTTTGAATGCCAGCCCTTCCATCTCAAAGGAATTGGAGCACAAATTATCTTTTCCTAAAGATTATACAATATATTTGCAAAACAAAATCTCAGTTACAACTAACACCTATTGTAATGTTAATTCTACAACATTCTGTCTGTGTCTGAAACTCAAAACAGCTCAATTGAAGTATCTATCACAGTCTCAAATGTACTTATCCAGTAGCCAGTTAAAAAACAAAATGCACAAGGTAGACACAAACTTTCCTACAAACTGGGATTTATTTGTTCTATTTCCTATGTCCTAGTGCAGTGATGGTGAACCTTGGCACTCCAGATGTTTTGGAACTACATTTCCCATGATGCTCTACTACACTGCAGAGTGCATGAGCATCATGGGAAATGTAGTTCCAAAACATCTGGGGTGCCGAGGTTCACCATCACTGTCCTAGTGTGTTGATGGTATGCATAGGGATTTTGTTCTTCTTACCTGATCTGGGTCGTGGTCATATACTGTATATATTCAGTCTTTGTGGCAAAAAAATAAATAAGGGACTTTCCTATTATTATTTCTTGTTGGTACTTACTGTATATACTCGAGTATAAGCCGACCCGAATATAAGCCGAGGCACCTAATTTTACCACAAAAAATGGGGAAACGTATTGACTCGAGTATAAGCCTAGGGTGGGAAATGCAGCAGCTACTGTAAGTGGAAAAGAGGGTCAACAATGCCCATCTGTAGCCTCACTGTGCCCATTTGCCGCTTCACTGTGCCCATTTGCAGCTTCAGTGAGCCCATTTGCATGCCTCACTGTGCCCATTTGCATGCCTCACTGTACCCATTTGCATGCCTCACTGTGCCCATTTTCAGCTTCAGTTTTCCCATTTGCAGCTTCAGTGTGCCCATTTGCATGCCTCACTGTGCCATCTGCATGCCTCACTGTGCCTTTGGTGACAATGTTGGTAATCAGGATCCCAGAAAGCCCTGCAGATCAGTGGCGTCACTAGGGTTGGTGTCACCTGGTGCGGTATAACATGGTGTCACCCCCCCCCCCCAATAATTTTTTTCACCCTAATAACACTGCATATATTGGCAACAGTAGTGCCGTTAATAACTATCAATCAACTAGCAAATTTGAATAACAAAATCATATGAAAATAATAGAAATCAAAGCTTAAACTGTTAAAGAACTGTATTTATTTTAACTTTAAACTTTACTGAATTAATAAATAAATAACACAAAAACAGGAACAAATATGAAAGCATTTAGTTAACATCTAAATCAAAACTTTGCTTTTCTAGCCTTGACAGCTGCAAAATTGTGAACAACATCATCAAAATCAATACATTTTGCTAGTTCACTTTCAACTGATAATATTGCAAGATCAGAAAGCCTTGCCTGTCCCATCGTTGAACGCAAATAGTTTTTTATCAGCTTCAACTTTGAAAAGCTCCTCTCACATGAAGCCACAGACACACAGATTGTCAGAAATATTTTTAGACATAGTGAAAGGGTTGGAAGAGATTCAATGAAGTCCCATTCTGCTATGAAGGTCAAAACTTGTAAAGCCGACCAATCTTTGACTTCTTCTAGGTTGATCTTGGCTGCTTTGAGATGTCTCCTCAGTCTTGGTATTTCCATTAACAGCTCACTCTCAGATATTTCGTCATAAAAAGTGGTCAGTTTTGGAATGGACACCTTTAATGTTTCTTCAGTTTCATATATGAGACTCTTTGCTTGAACAGCCTCAAACATGGCTGCAACTTCCATGATGGCTCTTAATCTGATCTGGAGTTCAGAATGGAAGCGATCAATGCACTCAAGCATTGCCCTCTTGTTCTCGTCTTGTAGACTTATGCCTCCAGCATCACGTGCCTGTTCCCCTGCCATCCTCTTCTTAAACCTGGCTCTTCTCTCTACGGCAATTCCATATTCTTTAGATTTTAAATGTGCCTGCTTAATTGCATGTTCCACTAGGTGACTGCGCTCTTCAAACAGAAAAAGTCTTAGTGTACTCCTGGAGAGTGGAGAGGAGGAGGGCTGGGCACTGTGGGCAGCGACCGTCACACACAGCAGCCGCGCCGCCCGGGCGGAGAAAGTTGTGTGTGTGCTGCAGTGACGTGTCGTCACATCATCACAGTGCAGTGTGATGATGTGACAGGCTGAGTCGCTCGCTGGCTCTGTAGGGTAGGGAGGAGGATTGGAATTTAGGAATAGGAAGAATAAGGAGCCGGAGGACACACACCAGGCGCGGCCGCGGCGCTGGAGGTGTTGTTCCAGGCTTCCAGCCCAGCGGGGTGAAATTAATCAATGAATGGGTCAGCTGTAAAAAAAAAAAAAAGGGAGGGTGTCACCCCTCTAGCGGGTGTCACCCGGGGGCGGACCGCACCCCCCGCACCCCCCTAGCAACGCCTCTGCTGCAGATCCACAGTAGCCCCTCACTATAGGATATGTGGACAGAACAATATTGTCAATTACGTCTCTGGTTGGAGCTTGGTGTGTTCTGCTGCTGACAAGCTTGACATGGAGGGTTATCAGTGATAACACAGCACGCATGCAGCCCTGTACTCTAGCGGCTGCAAACGATGCACAAGGTGACAATGCTGAGTTATTTGACTACAGGAGAATTAGTGCTGTCAGAAAAGTACCCTCATGTACCTGATCTCTCCGCTGTGTCGTGCAGTCAGTCGGCGGCCGTCACAGCCCCACCTCCTCCTTGTCCTCGTCCGTGATAGACGGAACACTCAGTTTCCCAGCAGTGAGTCAGTGTTCCGCCTATCATGGACAAGGAGGAGGCGGGGCTTTGTTACACCGTCAAATAGACTGACTCACAGCGCCGGGAGATCAAGCGCACGAGTCTGCAGGTGGACACAGACTCGAGTATATGCCGATGGGGCATTTTCAGCACAAAAAAATGTGCTGAAAAACTCGGCTTATACTTGAGTATATACGGTACATATTATTTACATAGTATCCATTATTAGCTATTCATGGTTCTAAAAACTGCCTCATAATTTTAAATTCCCATATACCTAATGGACAAATTAAGTGATCAGCAAATATACCTTTTTATCTCAGTCTAAAATGAATAACAAAGAAAACGATATTGTAATTCATTTGGTTAATTGCTGGTTATATATTCTGGTCTATAAAGCATGATATAAATATAAAAAGCCCTGCAGCTTCCTCTAATGTGTGCTCCACTTTGATCTCTAAATTATAGTTAGTGATGTGAGTAATGTTAAAATCCGGTGCTGTAAACAGTATTAGAAGTTAGTAAATCTTCCATGTAAGAGGATTTCCCAAGGTAACCATTTTTAGAACTTAACTGATAACTATTAAGGGGATAAAAAACAGGTATAGACTATTTTTCAGTTCAGGTAGAGTAATTAGTAAAGAAATAAATATACACAATGTCAGGGTATAAACTTAAATTTTCAGGAAATAGTTTTATGTGTCTTTTGTTTGAGTTGCCTTTACATAATCAGGATTATTTAGTAAGACCTGGGCAGTGGAAAGATAAGCAGTGATGTGCCAAGTACCGTAATCTTTTTCAACCTATAAGACTTACTTTTCTGTGGTCAACATCCCAAACTTATTATTTTTAAACTCCATCTTTAGCCATTTACTTGTTTCCTGAATACATTAAAGCAGAGGTTCACCGGATTTTTTTTAAAAAAAGCCAGCAGCTACAAATACTGCAGCTGCTGACTTTTAAAAAATGGACACTTACCTGTCCAGGTCGCCCGCGACGTCGGTAGCCGAAGCCGAGCTACCGCTCGGCTCTCGGCTTCCCCTGCCGCCATCCTCGGTGAGGGAATCGGGAAGTGAAGCGCTGTGGCTTCACTGCCCGGTTCCCTACTGCGCATGCGCGAGTCGCGCTGCGCCGTCCTCACTGGTCCCCGCTGTGTCCTGGGAGCCATGTGTTTCCCAGAACACAGCAGGGGTGACGCAAAGGGGCGGGACTCCCGCGGGAGTCTATACCCGCAAATGGTGCAAATACCTGTTTTATACAGGTATCTGCACCCCCTCCCCCCTGAAAGGTGCCAAATGTGACACCGGAGAGGGGGAGGGTTCCGAAAAGCAGAGGTTCCATTTTGGGTGAACCTCCGCTTTAACTTACACTGACACAAAACCATGGCTTACAAAATACAGTATATTCTATTTAATCTTTTTTTTTTTACTCCAAAAAAGTACATTTTATTGCTCTCAGCTTCCTCCAAATCTCCCAATTCCATTTTTATGTTGTTGTGACCTGACTTGCAGTAAGAGGGTGGCTACATTAATTTTCCATGGTCCGACTGTGTGTAGAAATGCATCAACCCTCTCTTGCTTGCTCCCATGATGGTCTAGGAACCATGGTTCATGAACTATGGGATTTGTAATGTGCATAGATCAGTGCAGATGACCACAACTAACATTCATTACTTGTTCCAAATAAATGTAAATGAGGTGGGGAAAGGAGAGGTTTAGGAGATCATGGAGGATGTTGAGAGGAGGCAGACAAACACAGTAAAATACATCTTCATGAAAAACAGATCACAGTGCCATTATGTAGTGGATGTGTATGGGTTTATTTATATTATTTTTATTGTCACTTTAACCAGTTCTTGCCCATGCTGTAGCCGAAAGACGGCTACAGAACTGACCTCAAGTTCTCGAGGTTGTCCATGGGCATCCTCCCACATGCCCTGGTTATCAGTGCAGCCCCATTAGTGCCAATCAGTGTAGCTTATTAGTGTCCATCAGTGGAGCTTATCAGTGCCTATCAGTGCCAACTATCAGTGCCCATCAGTGCTGCTTTGTCAGTGCTGCCTCATCAGTGCAGCCTCATCAGTGCAGATCAGTGCAGCCTCATCAGTGCAAATCAGTGCAGCCTCATCAGTGCAAATCAGTGCAGACTTATCAGTGAAGAAAAAAAATACTTATTTGCAACATTTTATAACAGAAAGTAAGAAATACCTTTTTTTTCAGTCTTTTTTCATGTGTTTAGCAAAAAAAAAAAAAACCTAGTGGTGATTAAATACCACCAAAAGAAAGCTCTATCTGTCTAAAAAAATGATAAAAATTTCATTTGGGTACAGTGTTGCATGATTGCGCAATTATCAATCAAATTCAACAGCACTGAAAGCTGAAAATTGGCCTGGGCAGGAAGGGAGTGAAAGTGCCCGGTATTGAAGTGATTAACAAAACTGACATGTTTTACCTCGTATTAGGACAAAAATTAAAATAAATATTTCTCTCTAGAATCTACTAACACTTAAAGAGTAACTCCACTTTTGTTGAGAAAAACAAACATAAAACCTTCTGGGTGATCTATGTGCATTGCAAGGATATTAACATACTTTGTTGCAGATTCCGACCTTTTAGTATTCTGAACTAATAGCTCTTTGTTTGTCCATGTGCTGAATGCATCTGTATGGGAGTGGTTTTATAATCAATCATCTGCTGCCCCTGCAGGGCTCTAATGAGGAAATTGGCAAGGTCTGCATACCTTTTAGATATGATTTCCATTTGGGAGTACCTCACCCAAATTACATTTTTGTTGCAGAGGATGCCAAAAATCTGACTTGTATCTTTTGTACAGACTTCTGGGAAAATCAGTGAGCCAATCACACAAGCAGGAAATTATGTTTCTGGTGGACATTATGTATACATTCTGTGTACAGAACGCCTCCAGGTAGCCATGTTGCATTGCATTTTACAGAAAATTTTAGAGCTGCAGATCGAAAAGGAAAGATAATTTTTAGAAACATTCAATTACAATATGACTTGATTCGCAATTGTATATGCTGTATTATTTTTATTAAATTTGCTACTTTTTTTCCTACGAATGTGGAGTTATCCTTTAAAATATTGACTTTGGGTGGACTAAATCTACATACAATGATGTACATTTAATAACTTCAGGTTGCATAATAAGTTCTTTTCAACTTCCACTATCTAAGGTAGTACCAGGATATAATTAAAGCCCTACAAACCAAACACCGCACATTTCTGATCACCTTAACTCATATACCCAGCAACAAGAGATGTTAGCAGTGACCAGGGTTGGTCCTAGTATTATAGAACCTCAAATTAATTAAGTTTTCATGGTGCTACAACCTTTTCTTTATAGGTATTAACAATAGTGGAAAAGACCTGAATCCAGCTTTGGACAAGAGTATAAAATGATGATATTGGAGTAAGGGGTTCAGAGCAATAAAGACACCCAGTCATCTTGTCCCTGCCTGTCTCTGACCTTCTCTTGATTGCTGTGCAACAAGCAAGAGTCTCACAGACATGTATAAATCTCAGCACAACAATTTTTTATCTCTGAATCCATTACATATAGTTTTGTGAAAATAGACAGAGAGAGTTAACACTTATTCTGAGCCTACCTTAACCAGTAGCCGGCCAGCCGCCGTCATTATATTGTGGCAGGTCGGCTCTCGTGGGCAAATCGCTTTAGCTATACGTCGGGCGCGCGGCCGCCTAGGGGGACCTGCAGTGTTCAGATTCACTTCAGAACCGATCAGTCTCCAGGCCAAGGCCAATGATTTCAGGCCTGTACCTGGTGATCGGTTCTGGCAAATGAGAGACTGTCCTCTGCCTGTAAGTGTAAACACAGACCGAGGAAGTGAAGTCATCTCCCCTCGTGGAATCCTTTTCAGTTCCAGTGAGAGGAGAGAGGACATCTAACCGTGAGTGGCACCAACACTAAACTAACACCAGTACACGTAGGCACACCCCCGGATCACCCCCCAGTTAACCCCTTCACTGATCACTGTACTGGTGTAATTTGTGACACTAATTAGCATTAGGGAAGCTAGTAGTAGGCCCAGGTAAGTCTAGGGTACCCCCTAAACCTCCCTAATAAAGGTTTAACCCCTTGATCACCCACAGTTAACCCTTTCACCCCCTGTCACCAGTGTCACTAATATAGTGTATAGCTCTATATTCTGATCGCCGTATTAGTTTCACGGGTGACGCTAGTTAGCAAGTTAGTTGGTTTTTTTCACTGTCAGTCTTTTATAGCATCAGGGTACCCACATATATTACCAAATAACGTTTTTAACCCCTTGATCGCTCCCAGTTAACCCTTTCACCCGTCACCAGTGATCACTGTATTAGTGTCACGGGTGACGCTCGTTAGTTAGTTATTTTTTTATAGCGTTAGGGCATCCACCATATATATTCCTATTAAAGGTTTAACCCCTTGATTACCTGGCGGGTGACATCAGTCCCAGGCAGCGTCAGCTTAGTGCCAGTAGCGCTAACACCCATTCACGCACCATACACCTCCCTTACTAGTATAGTATCAGAACAGATCAATATCTTTGATCTGATCAGATCTATACTAACATCCCCAATAGTTTAGGGTTCCCAAAAATGCATTAGCAGGATCAGCCCAGATACCTGCTAGCACCTGCGTTTAGCCCCTCCGCCCAGCCCGGCCCACCCAAGTGCAGTATCAATCGACCACTGTCACTTACAAAACACAACACACATAACTGCAGCATTCGTAGAGTCAGGCCTGATTCTTGCGAACAGTTTTTTTGGTAGCAGGCTCTGACAATCGGGTGCTCTTTTTGCCTGTGAGTCGCACTAGTTGTACCTATAAATTTAGAGGTCAAAATGTCCAGACAGAGGTATACAAAAGAGGCCTACACGTTGCTGAGCATGACAGATGAGAGCGAAGGGGAAGCCGCCTCACTGGCAGATTCAGGCTCAGTATACGAACCAGTAGACAGCAGCAGCACCCTGACAGATAGCTCTGACAACAGTAGTAGTGTAGTGGTCCCTGCTAAGTAGTGGTCCCTGCTAAAGTCAGGCGTACCCGACCCTGTTCTTCTGTTGTTGAGGTGCAAGAACCGAAGGGCTCTCGTATGGAGCAGAGAGCCAGTACTAATACCTCACATCCTTCTGGTGAACTGGCAAGCACCAGCGGCCTAGTACACACTGGTCGTAGTCAAACCAGCACTGCAGTATCACGTTGTGACGTGGCAAGTCCCATAAGTGCAGTTCAAGCTGGTGTGGTGGCTAGAACAAGTAGTGTCCCGCAGCCATTAAGAAGACAAAGACATGTCCATCAAGCCCATAGTGCCCTTCCCGCTGCATTTGCCAATCCTAATTGGGAGCCCACCACTTCTGCAGCGCCCGTACTTCCCCCATTCACTGCCAAACCCAGAATTTAGGTGGAAACAGTTGATTTTATGCCACTTGATTTTTATTCGTTGTTTTTCACGGAAGATCTCTATAGATCTATTGTGGACCAAAGCAGATTGTATGCTGGTCAATTCATCACCGTCAATCCCCAGTTGACCCTTGCCAGAGATTGGAAACCTATTACGGTTTCCGAATTTAAGACCTTTCTGGGCCTATCACTCCTCATGGTCATAACTAAAAAGAAAAGAGTGAGTTGCGGTCATATTGATTCACTGACCCAATTCATCATATGCCTGTGTTCTCTGCTTCCATGACCAGGGCTAGATACGTGTAGATCTTGCGGTTTATGCACTTCAACGACAATGAACTTTGTCGTCTTCGGGGTGACCCTGGATGATCTGCTCCACAAAATTTGGCCCCTCGTAAACTATTTAAACCAACAGTTTGCAGCCTTGTTTACTCCCAATCAAGTTGTCTTTCAAACAGTATCTTCCCAGCAAGCGTGCCAGATATGGGGTCAAGTTGTATAAGCTCTGTGACAGGACAACGGGCTATACATATAGTTTTATGGTTTACGAGGGAAAAGATAGTCACTTGGAGCCCAAGAATTGGCCAGACTACATAGGGAGTGCTGGCAAGATTGTTTGGGACTTGGTGTCACCGTTATTCGGAAAGGGGTACCACTTGTACGTGGACAATTATTACACAAGCGTGCAACTTTTTAGTCACCTTTTTGATTGTGGAATTGGCGCACGTGGCACCGTGCGATCTAATTGTTTGGCTTGTAGATTCCTGACTTAATTGGGGGGAGAGATGTTTGAAATGTAATACTTTGCTTGCAGTAAAGTGGAGGGATAATCGGAATGGTTTTGTTCTGTCCTCCCTTCACGCAGATACGACAGTCGAAATTCCAATGGCGGCTGGTGTTGTTGTGAAGCCCCTCTGTGCCTACGAATACAACCTTAATATGGGAGGGGTGGACTTAATTGCCGGTAGAGCCAGACGCTGGTACAAAAAAGTGTCTGTATACCTATTTCAATCGGCTTTATACAAAGCATCAGGACGAACTGGATCCTTCCTTAAATTCCAGGAAGGAATTACACCTCAAAATACATTCTGCTGCTTCTCCTGAGTACGGAGAGACCACGTGTCTGAGACTTTTTGGATGCCTAGCAGCGTACAGGACCCCGGAAAACCAATCACCGCCTTCAGGATTTCTAAGGGCGTAAATTTTTGATTTAACTCCTCACTACCTATCTATTACAGTTTCGGAGGCCATGAGATGCCAAGATAGCACACGTTTCAGGAAAAGGACAAACATTTTTTTTCTTTCTTTTTCTTTTTTTTGCACAAACTTGTCACTAAATGATATTTTTCTCAAACATGCCATGGGTTTTTGTGGAATTACACCCCAAAATACATTTTGCTGCTTCTCCTGAGTACGAGGATACCACATGTGTGGGACTTTTTTGGAGCCAGACCTGCATACAGGACCCCAAAAACAAATCACTGCCGTCAGGATTTCAAAGGGCGTAAAATGGTGATTTTACTTCCTCACTACCTATCACAGTTTCGGAGGACCTGAAATGTCAAGATAGCAAAACACCCCCTCAAATGACCCCATTTTTGAAAGTAGACACCCCAAGGTATTTGCTAAGAGGCATGGTGAGTATTTTGCAGCTCTCATTTGTTTTGGAAAATAAAGAAAGAAAAAAATTTCAAAACTTTGTGACAAAAAGCGAGATCTGCCTCTCAGCAAATAGGTTGGGGTGTCTGCTTTCCTAAATGGGGTCATTTGGGGGGTTTCATGCTATCTGGGCATTTCATGACCTCCGAAACTGTGATAGGTAATAAGGAGTGAAATCAAAAATGTATACCCTTAGAAAGCCTGAAGGCAGTGCTTAGATTTTGGGGTCCTGTACGCGACTAGATAAAGTCCCACACATGTGGTATCCCCATACTCAGGAGAAGCAGCAGAATGTATTTTGAGGTGTAATTACACATATACCCATGGCATTTTGAGCAATACAGTATATCATTAAGTGACAACTTTGTGGGGGAAAAAAAAAAATTTGGGTCATTCTCACAAAACTTTTGGCAAAAAATGTAATATTTAATGTGCTCAACAAGCCTCTCAGCAAATTCCTTTAGGTGTCTACTTTCCAAAATGGGGTCATTTGGGGGGAGGGGGGTTGTACTGCCCTGTCATTTTATCACTTCAAGAAATTAGAAACCTAGTTTGTAGAGGCTATAACTTTTGCGTAAACCAATAAATATACGCTTATTGATTTTTTTTTACCTGAGACATATGGCCTAAATGTATGACTAAAATTGAGTTTATTATATTTTTTTATAAAAAAAAGTAGAAAATATAATTTTTTTTTCTAATTTTTCCTTTATAGCGCAAAAAATTAAAACCGCAGAGGTGATCAAATACCACCAAAAGAAAGTTCTATTTGTGGGGAAAAAAAGGACGAAAATTTTGTTTGGGTGCAGCATTGCATGACTGCGCAATTACCAGTTAAAACAGCACAGTGCTAAATTGTAAAAAATGCTCTGGTAATTAAGGGGGCAAATCCTTCCTGGGCTGAAGTGGTTAAAGAAGAACTTAAATAAACTTCTTTGCAACCAGCAACTGTTGAGACAATAAGCACTTTAGTCAGAATTATATAATTTACAATATAGTCTATACTGTAGTGCAGGAGTCTGTTAAGATGGCCATACACAGTTAGCTTTTTTATTTTTATTTTCCTTCAGCCAGCAGGCACAAATGAGGTGGATGGAGTAATCCCCTCTACTGGGTAATTTCTTCCAACAGTGGCACCAGACACTGTCAAAATACACTGATCAGTGGCTGTAGCTGATCAATGAGCAATTTTGCAACATGTCCCTTCAACAGAAGAATTATTGATTTCTGTCTAACAGGGGAGGGCACAGATGGTGTATCATCCTCAGGGGCCCTTGCAACGTGTCTTTAAAGTGGTTGTAAACCCAACCACATAACTTGCACCTATAGGTAAGCCTAGATTAAGGCTTACCTGTAGGTGCAAGAAATATCTCCTTAACCTACACGGTTAAGGAGATATTTTCAGAAAACCCTGACCCGATGTCTACGGTGCATGCGCGCCGTAGACAACGGCGCAGGCGCACTGAGCGTTGCCGGTTTTTTCAATGGAGACTGCCGGTTTTCTCAATGGAGAATGACGGCCCCGCGCACATGCGTGTGACGTCATCGCCACTCTGGCCAATCACAGTGCCGGAGCGGCGATAACAGGAAGACGGTCGGAGCGGACATGGAGGCGGTGGCGGAGGGGGACGAGGAGCGCTTCGGAGGCTTCGATGTGAGGTAAGTGCCACATAATGAGCTAGTATGCACAGCATACTAGCTCATTACTGTATTTTTCCGTGTATAAGACGCTACTTTTTGCTAAAATAATTAGACTGAAAATCAAGCAGCGTCTTATACACGGTCAGTCAGCCTTGTAGAGAGACGCGCGGGTGCGTAGCTGGTCATAGGTCGTCGAACGGCTTCCTCCAATCACGAGCTTTGTGTTAGTGAGTTAGAGGAGGAGGTGGAGAGTGTGCAGATGCGATCCCATTGGACGTGGAGAGTGTGCAGATGCGATCCCATTGAATTGGGTCTTAAACTCATGGCATGGCATCGAACAAGAGGTGATTGTGAAGTCCTTCAAGAAATGTGGACTCAGCAATGCCATGGCTTGAACTGAGGATGATCTCACATATATAAACAGTGACTCAGAAGACAGCAGTGATGCAAACGAAGTTGAAGAAATTCTGTCTGGAACTAGTGATGAAGAAGAGAACATTGATGCAACAGAGGCTGAATAAAGTGATATGCTGCATAATATACTGGTATGTAAACGTTACTAAATAAAAATGTGTTCTGTTTTACCTATGTTTAAAATATTGATTTCTTGATTTTGGGTTGGAAAAGTGGGGGGCGTCTTATACATGGGGGCGTCTAATACACGGAAAAATACAGTATGTCTTTTTCTTGCAGGTGTTATTTTACTTTTTTTTTTTTTTTAAATGGGTTTACAACCACTTTAATGCAACATTCATCTGGATGTATCTATAGAAGTAACAATTATACCAGGGTGCACAATGCACTCTGACTCTTATCGGGCCCTTTGCTGATAATATCTATTTGTACACTGAATGTATGTACTGTTATTAATCTTTTATTATATAAAGCTTGTACTATTTGTATACTGGTGTGCATCTATATTCTTATGGTTAATATTATATGGTGGTTGCAGTACTTCTTCTGCTTCCAATTACTTGATTAGATTACTGATTAACTTCCCAGTAAGGGAATCCTCTCTGTTCAAAGAGGCCCCGTTGTGGGGAACTGCCAACTTTCTTATCAATCCCACACCTCCACTTATTGAAGGTTCTGATTCTCTTATTTACCTACAGATTTAGCGCAATATCCTGTTTGAGAAGGGCTATTTCTCATAATCCATGAGATTCCATTAAAATGTTCATGTCAATGGAGCCTCAATGTATTTTAAATTGTACCTCTGTCTTTGTATTTACCTCCTGAAGCTGCCTGCACAATTGGATGTAAACATGGTCCAGTTACCAGCTGGGGCAGCCCCTGACCAAGCTGTATGGCTTGAGCTGCAGTAAAGAAAAGTTAAGTCAGAAAAATCAGGATTAGAATCTCGCTGTACAGAAATGTATTTGTAAAATGCCTTAAGCCCTGTACACACGATCGGATAACCTATGGATTTTCGTCCGATGGATTTGTCCATCGGAAATCCGATGAAACTGTTTTTCATCAGTCTTGCCCACACACCATCAGTCAAAAAACCGACCATTCCAAACGCGGTGACGTAAAACACTCCGATGAGCCGAGAAAAATGAAGTTTAATGCTTCTGAGCATGCGTCAACTTGATTCTGAGCATGCGTGGGTTTTTGATCCGATGGACTTGCCCATAGACGATCGGAGTTTTCGATCGGTTTTTTATCCATCGGAAAATTTTAAAACATGTTCTATTTTTTAAAACCGATGGAAAAAAGACAGATGGGTCCCATACACGATCGGTTGGTCTGATGAAAACCATCCATCGGACGGTTTTCATCAGTCAAACCGATCGTGTGTACAGGGCTTTATGCGTTAAGTGGGGTACACTTTGGGGGTCAATCATCTGATTTTCTTTATTGTTTCACAGGAAGTCAGAACCGAGGAAGGAAATAATGTTTGAAAATTCTCATACGACAAAATCTTTTTTTTTGTTGTTTATTGTTTCTGATAATGCGCAGTCTTTTTCTCGTAGAAAAATCATAAGAAAATGGTACACATTAAAAAGAAATTGTTCTGGTCCCGTACAATGAAATACTTGGAGTTTGTCCCTTAGGAAATTTTCATTCGGAAGGTAAGAATCCGCTGTCGAAAGTTGTGTACACACTATCAGAAAATCTTACGATCGTTCTTCGGATGCAAATGTTCGCCCCAATTTTATACTGTGTACGAGCCGTTAGTTTGTTCAAATGTATGTAACTCTTTGCTGGTGTAGCGCCCTCCTCCACTTAGGTTGCTAGGTTAAATTTAGTTTTTGGCTCCACTGTATTGAATGGAGCAGTGATTACCTGAATTGATCTGTTCAGGGTTTCCTGAAGAGAGAGTTTGATTACTTCCTTCTGCCTCTGAAAGAAGTTTCCAGAGTATAGGGCAGGGAGATTCAAGTGATCCGTTAAATAATTTGCATGTCCCAGCAAATCCCTGGATGAAGGCATCTAGAAGGTGTCTGGGAAGGTTATAATTGTCAGGAGGTCTGAGCAGATTTTTCCTTTCCCTCCAGGGAGAGTTCCAGGTCTCCTGGGACTGCTGTCCCTGGAGGCAGCTCTACTGAGACAATAAATTGCAGTCTGGGCTCCAGCAGCTGCTTGGCTGAGGGCCTTAAGAAGATTGCCAGGGGGTTACATTTTCTGGAGGTGACTGCATTGCACTAAAGTCCTGGATGGCAGACAGCCTCTGGGACACTATCAGCAAAGAACTTACTGGGGACTAGTAGCTGTGCAAGTGCCAGAAATGAAACTAAGTGCTAGAAGCAGATATATGGAATTGCTGCTGTAGGGTCCTAGATATACTGGCCATTCCCTATTACCCTCAGAAAAGCTGTTTTTTTTTGAAGAATAGAGAGAGGTTTGGCCTCCTATCATTGCTACTGATCATTTTAAGAGAATCCTGTGACCCTAAATTCCTCTCCCGCAATAAATAAAAAAAAAAATACCCACAGCCTGAATTGTGAGTGTGTGTAGGACCGTACTTGTGTGACTGGTGGGGACTGTGCTGCTTTGGGAGGACCTGCCTATTTCCAGCGACCACTCCGGGGGTAGCCGCTACGCCTATGCTTCCACTTTAAAGTTGTTATATACAGTGGGGAAAATAATTATTTGATCCCCTGCAGATTTTGTAAGTTTGCCCACTTACTAATAAATGAGGGGTCTATAAATGTAACCATAGGTGTATTTTAACCACTTCAGACTCAGAAGAATTGGCTGCTCAATGAGCAGAGCATTTATTGCGATTCGGCACTGCGTCGCTTTAACTGACAATTGTGCGGTCGTGCGACATTGTACCCAAACAAAATTGAATTTTTTTTCCCCACAAATAGAGCTTTCCTTTGGTGCTATTCGATCATCTCTGCGGTTTTTATTTTTTGCGCTATTGACAAAAAAAGAGCGACAATTTTGAAAAAAACACAATATTTTGTACTTTTTGCTGTAATAAATAGCCCCAATTTTTTTCTTAAAAAAGCTAATTTTTTCCTCAGTTTAGGCCGATGTGTATTCTTCTACATATTTTTGGTAATAAAAATCGCAAAAAGCGTATATTGATTAGTTTGCGCAAAAGTTATAGCGTCTACAAAATAGGGAATAGATGTATGGCATTTTTATTGTTATAATTTTTTTTATTAGTAATGGTGGCGATCTGCGATTTTTATCGGGACTGTGACATTATGGCGGACATATCAGACACTTTTGACACATTTTTGGGACCATTGTCATTTATACAGCGATCAGTGCTATAAAAATGCACTTATTACTGTGTAAATGTCATCTGGCAGGGAAGGGGTTAACACTAGGGGGCAATCAAGGGGTTAACTATGTTCTCTAATGTGTGTTCTAACTGAAGGGGGATGGACTCACTATAGGAGATGACAGATTGTGGTTCCCAGCTTGTAGGAACTCACGATCTGCATCTCCTCTCCTCTCAGAACAGGGATGTGTGTGTCTACACACACACACACACGTCCCTGTTCTTCCTCTCGTGCCCGCGATCGCTCGTGGCCGGCGGTCACGAGCATCGGCACCACCGCTGTGCAGCGGGCGCTCGGGCGCCCGCTATCCCACTTAAAGGGACTGACGTACAGCTACAACAGGTTGCAGGAACCAGCAGACCTGCCACAGTATAATGACGGCGGCAGGTCGGCAAGTGGTTAAATGATAAAGACAGAATATCAACCAAAAATCCTGAAAAAACACATGATACAAATGTTATAAATTGAGTTGCAGCTCAGTAAGTAAAATAATAATTTGATCCCCAAGCAAAACATGACGGAGGTATTTTGGTCCACTCTTCTTTACAGATCTTCTCTAAATCCTTAAGGTTTCTTGGCTGTCGCTTGGCAACTGGAAGTTTGAGCTCCCTCCATAATATTTCTAAAGGATTAAGGTCTGGAGACAGGCTAGGCCATGCCATGACCTTATGGTGCTTCTTCTTGAGCCAGTCCTTTGTTGCCACTATTTTATCCACTGAACTGCAACTCAATTTATAACATTTGTATGATGTGTTTTTTCAGAATTTTTGGTTGATATTTTGTCTCTATAATTTAAAATGCACATGTGATAAAAATTATAGACCCTTCATTTCTTTGTAAGTGGGCAAACTTACAAAATCTGTAGGGGATCAAATCGTTATTTTCCCCACTGTATTTTATCTTTCGGGATCTTGGTGGATAGGCACTGGCTGACCAGATGCTACAGTAATGGATTCCCACATAAAAGGATCTGCACATGCAAGACTGATAGTAGACAATTCAAATGCAAATACTGACTTCAGGTAAAAAGTCACTCTATATTTTAGGATGGGTAACAGCATTTATAGGTAAGCGGTACAGAAATCAAAAGGAAAAAAAAGCCTGTAAAAGCCATACCATTGTGACTTTACCACATTTTAAGTAGTACTTCCTAAAGTTCCTAATACACCAACATGATGTAAATAATAGCAAGGCATTTACAATATAGCAAAGGAGGAGTAGTGTGACAGCTTACTTCCATCATAAATACTATTAGAGACATTAACATGGCAGTAAGGCTTTTCTAAGATATATGCATGTATGGTACATGAGTATTTAAAGTATAAAATATGTGGAAGAGTTTTTTGACACCTGAATGACTTACGGTAGTTAATCGCTGCCTTGCAGCTTTTAACCTTACTGCTCATTCAGTAGCAGAGGGATGATCTGAGACAACATAAATGCTCTGAAAGACAGAACAATTTACCTTGCAGTACCAATTATTTATTTTAGCTTCACTTTCCTTTGATTTTTCAAGTAGGGTGAACTTAGATTGTACCGTGAAAAAGAAATCCATTATATACTAGAATGTAATAATTAATGATCCACCACAGAATGAAATAAAATCATTTTCTGTTTACTGTTGTTTTTCAGTAGATCAGCAGTTTGAAAGACCCTGGAGTGTTTTTTTCAATGTGTAATAACCATAGATATTACAATTTTATCCTTTCTTAAACTTCATACCATTGTGTAATACTTATCTATATTGCCAAACTCCCACAAGAGATTTCTGTTCCTGCAATGTAAAAATTCGAAAATTGACAGTCCCAAATGCTAAGCTTTATTTTATACCATGTCTAGTAAATCCTCTTAACATAGAGATATAGGTTCAAAAGGCCTGTTAGCATGGTAATGGCAATTTAATGACATCAGTTTCTTCCCCTCAGAATTCACTATATTAAACATGTATGAAAAGAAGATCCTTTGATGTTTTTACACCACAAATTATCTTGTGCTACATTCGCAATTTTTTTTTTTTTTCAGAGAAATTTCAAGATTTAGCAAGCATTAGCTGTGTGTCAGGAGAAAATTATGCTGCTTTCTTGCAGAAAAGCTGTACACATAATGAACATGATACACTTTTTTTACTGAAAACTTTTATAAGGTTGCAGTAGCTCAACGTGGTTCATTTTTAGCAGCTTCTTCTGATGTCTGCTGAGCTTGAGCTTGACTCCCATGGTAGCAGAGTATTGACTCCCTGATTTTGCATGAATTAAAATACATTTTGAATGACCATGATTGAAAAGACGTTGTGCAGTTTCAAGTGCTAGCAGATTTTAACTTTGGGACTGCTGTGGTAAGTTTCAGTCTGTCAAAGAGTGTAAAGTGGTTTTGTTTTCAATATTTTTTAAATGTTTATTCTAAATTTGTATTCTTTTCTATTCTATTTAAATGTTTATTCTATTCTTGTAGGTTTGTATCTTACTAGCTTAGGGAGATTTTGGCTTTATTTCAGATGTTTATCCAGAATCCGTACCCCCTATGGTGAAACAGCTTCCAGGTTTTTTTTGTAAAAGTTTAATTGAACAAGCTGAAGTTAGAAGCTTATGGCTTCTATGCACAGCTGCACCACATTTTGCACTTTTCAGTTTTAGTAAATCAACCCCAATAGCTCAAGTTGACATTTGCATACACAAATGGGGAATCAAAGCTTTGATAAACCCTTTCTCTGCCTCAACTTTTTCATATAGCCCTGCACATGGGTGTCCGCTCCATAGGGCAAGGGGGGTCAATTGCCCCCCCCTGGAGACACACTATATTTATATGGACATGGAGTGAAGTGGAATTATCCTCAAGAGCTACTTCACACTGCCAGCTGGCTACGTTATCGGTAAAGCGCCGCTAGTTTTAGCGGCGCATTACCATAGTTTTAGTGGCGCTATTCGGCCGCTAGAGGGGGGGGGGTTAAAAAAAAATTAAATTGCTAATCAGACAATGGCAGCTTGATCCTTCTATTTAAGCTTTTGCATCAGGTTTCTCAAACCTTTGCATGCCTGCGCTTTATGTCATAATGACTAAGCCCCTCCCCTTCATGACATTGTCAAAAAGGGACCGAGCATGGATGACCTTAAAATGATGCCCCCCCCCTGAATAAAGTTCAGCGGACGCCCATGGCCCTGCATACAATTTCAATTAGAGACTTTAATTACAGCTAATGCTATGTACTCTTATTAGAAAAGAGGATAGGGGGTAATTCAATAAAGTATTAGCAATGCTTTTTGGCAGTATGGTCCCTTTGTCTAATTCATGAAAGTACTGCAACAGGTTTGATAACAAAAAAGGAGAAAAAACATCCGCGCTTGGAGGCACAAGCGATGATAATAACGTGTGCAGCTGATGACTATTATGTCCAGTAGGATGAGCTTGATGTTTGCCCGTTCGACGAACAGCAAACAATGGGGGGCGTTTGCGGGAAATTTTAGTGCCGCAGAACGCCCTATAATGCACTGCAAGATCACAGTGCATTAGTGTCTGATGATTGGCCAAAGCATGCAGCTGACCTGCATGCTTTGGCCAATCACAGCGCGCTCTGCAGAGAGAGCCATAATTGGCCAAAAGCAGGGTGCCTTTGCCAATCATGGCTCAGGAGGACTAAGTCTACGCCCCACACTATATAAGGCTGCTTACATAGCAGCCGTGTATGGTGTGTGACTGTGGACAGAGATAAAGTGAGCTAGATTAGGCAGGCAGGTTAGTTAGTTAGTTGCAGTGTATTTGATATATACAGTATCTCACAAAAGTGAGTACATCCCTCACATTTCTGTAAATATTTTATTATATCTTTTCATGGGACAACACTAAAGAAATTAGACTTTGATACAATGTAAAGTAGTGAGTTTACAGCTTGTATAACAGTATAAATTTGCTGTCCCCTCAAAATAACTCAACACACAGCCATTAATGTCTAAACCGCTGGCAACAAAACTGAGTACACCCCTAAGTGAAAATGTCCAAATTGGGCCCAAAGTGTCAATATTTTGTGTGGCCACCATTATTTTCCAGCACTGCCTTAACCCTCTTGGGCATGGAGTTCACCAGAGCTTCACAGGTTGAAACTGGAGTTCTCTTCCACTCCTCCATGATGACAACATGGAGCTGGTGGATGTTAGAGACCTTGCGCTTCTCCATCCTCCGTGTGAGGATGCACCACAGATGCCCAATAGTGTTTAGGTCTGTAGACATGCTTGGCCAGTCATTCGCCTTCACCCTCAGCTTCTTTAGCAAGGCAGTGGTTGTCTTGGAGGTGTGTTTGGGGTCGTTATCATGTTGGAATACTACCCTACGGCCCAGTCTCTGAAGGGAGGGGATCAGGCTTTGCTTCAGTATGTCTTAGTACATGTTGGCATTCATGGTTCCCTCGATGAACTGTAACTCCCCAGTGCCGGCAGCACTCATTCAGCCCCAGACCATGACACTCCCACCAGCATATGAGCAAATAAAAATCTGGATAGCCGCAATCCAAAAACAGTTGTTTCCTTTATTGTAGAAACAGTCCGTACAAAACACATTAAAATTGCAAACCGCTAACGCGTTTCACACCGCTCTCACTGGTGCTTAATCATAGCTAGTGCAAACATAAAATGACATAGTATATATACACATATTCAAAAAATGAAGATCCAATCAGGGGCAAGCTGACGCCCTCATTCACATGCAAAGATCCAGCTTTAATTAAGTTGATGAAGCAGCTGATGCTAAAACTCTATGAGTGGTATATTAACCCTTTATGCATGGACATATCGGACCTTCATGTTGAATTTCATGATTGAAAAAAGATTTTTATTTGAAGAAAGATACATTCCACATAGTCTAAAAAACCTAAAAACAAAAATGAGAAATAAAACCATACTATAAATTAATGCATCGTTTGCAAGTTTCACGAGTTACGAAAAATAGGTAGACTCCCATGGACTGGCATGTATATTGCCATCATTCCTCATGAATCAACAAAAGGATTACCTCAAAGATTGGGATTTTTTAAGCAATAAAAAATTCTAAAAATATATAAAAAATATATAATTGTATTACAAAAAATACATAGATAATAAAGATGTTCCACAAAAGTGGCGCTAGACAATTAAAAATTGTTACATAGAAAAAGCATGAACATTTTATAACAAGGATAGAGATAAATGCATCAGACTCCAAGAACACAATGTAGATGGTTCCTGGAGATGATTGGCTGCAAAGTCAAACGTGTTTCAAAAGTATAATAACTATATGACAATCTTTGTCAGGGACAGCAACCATCTCTGAAAATGCAGAACATATCAATGAGTGAAATACACATTTGTATTACAGCATATAAAACCATAATACCCATCTACATTGCAATATCCCAAAAAGTTATACACATTTCAGCACATATAATAGCGCTTATTATAAATGATATGAAATGCAACTTACATATCTGTATATCCGTTCAAGAAGAACCCAGCTCCTCCACCTGAGACACTCCACCAAGGTTCACATGTATCTTTTCACAACATAGAGGAGTCCCAGAGTGTGAACTCAATTAGGAAATGCCAGACCAAAACAAATGTTTTCACCCCAAATAAACTCCCCAAAAGACAGGGGGTAGAAGGGGGAAAGGACGAAAAAACCTGTGGATGAATAATTAAATAGTCACTGACCGACCAAAAAGTCGCGTCCAACTATAAATTATATCTATATTGCAATCCCCCTCTCTAAGAGATATGTTGTTAACAAAAATTAGAGATATAAATAATAACTTATATCAAAGGACCCCTGATAATGTTCTAATAAGTCAAACCATGGGGAACCACATAAGTAGCCCCCACTCCACCAGGTGAAAAAATATTCCTGGTAGATTAGGTGAGGCCATAAAGGCCATATAACCCAGGCTTTAAACATTAGCAAAAAGGAGCCAACAATGAACTTACTATTAAGAAATCTTAGATGATAAATCCATCGAGTGGAAAAGCGAGTACATGACCCCAAAAGAATCTCAGGATGGACATGGACGCCGGATCAAAAAGCAACAAGGAGGGGGTTGCATCCAGGATGGCCTCCATAGGTATGTCCAGAGGGAACTGGCAAATGAGGACTCCCAGCGTTGTCCTTAAATAGCTCAAAAAGGGCGCCAAAACGTGACGCGATAGGGGCGGAGCCCCTGCGTCACCTCCTGGAACGCCCTAATAGTACCATCACCTAATAGCATAGGGAGCGCGCTGGTGCCAAAATCCGCCCGCGGTCACGCACATGGGGACCGCCTCCAGAAGTGACGCTAGTCAAAACACCAGAAGTGGCCTAGCACGTGAGAGAGACGCTGGTGGAAGTGACGCAAGAGCGCTCAGTGGACACCGACGATGCCGCACAAGACCATGGACAGGTCCAGTCAGCAGAAAAAGCGTACAGATGACAAAAATAGTAGGAGGGAAGGGAATACAAAAGCCGGCGCAACCACATTGGGTAACGACAGGCAGTGAGTCCAGAGTGTTAAAAGGACAAAGTCTGCTCGCCCCAAAAGGGGAGGTAATACAAATGGGCAAATCCCCAAAGGGAAAGGGCAAATGGGCCATGCCAAGATGAACAAAAATAAGTGCAAAAATGACAATAACAAAAATTGCACAAATGGCATGTAAAAACCCACTTGAAAAGGACCAACAGGAAAAAAACCCAGACAGAAATAAAATATTCCCGAAACCTGGTCAGACGGCATAAAGGTGCCAGACCAGGCAGTGGGAAAATATGGGCCCCTCAGGGTAAAAGACCCACCAAGATGTCTAACCCACCGCATTTCACGCTGTAATAGTGTCTTATTCCAGTCACCTCCCCTTCTTGGAATGTGTACTCGGTCTATGACTGTAAAATTTACCACAGGCATTATATAGCCATGGTATTTGGCCATGTGTCTTCCCAGCGGAAGATACAAATTGCAAATTTTCATACTTGCCAATAGGGATGAGCCGAACAACCCCTGGTTCGGTTCGCACCAGAACATGCGAACAAGCAAAAAAAATTTTTGAACGCGTGAACACCGTTAAAGTCTATGGGACACGAACATGAAAAATCAAAAGTGCTAATTTTAAAGGTTAATATGCACGTTATTGTCATAAAAAGTGAAAAAGTGTTTGGGGACCCGGCGTCCTGCCCCAGGGGACATGTATCAATGCAAAAAAAAGTTTTAAAAACTGCAGTTTTTTCGGGAGCAGTGATTTTAATAATGCTTAAAGTGAAACAATAAAAGTGAAATATTCCTTTAAATTTCGTACCTGGGGGGTGTCTAAGCTATGAGTAAGCACTGATTTGCAGTGTGAAACATGTAAGCAGTTACCCCGGCTATGCTGTGATGATTTTTGGTGTAATCTTCCATCCTTTACAATAAAGGCGACCGTCAAAGGTTTTTGGAGTGCGGCTGTCCATATTTTTTATTTTTCTTCTTTATATGGGTGGTGTCTAAAAGTGGATTGACACTTGTGCGTTGCGTTTTTGAGCTCCGAAGTCTTTGGCAAGATATCAATCAGTGGTTCAGCGGTTCGTCTGCATTCTAGCTGCAGATTTGCTGACCTGGGAGAGGAGATGGGAGGGGAGGGAAGCCACTGTTATCATGAGGGGGGAACTCCATGCCAAATTTTAAATAAAAACCGGCATGGGTTCCCATCCAGGAGCTTACCAGGCCCTTAGGTCTGGTATGGATTTTAAGCGGAACCCCAATGCCGAAAAAATAGCGTGGGGGTCTCCCCAAAATCCATACCAGACCCTTATCCGAGCACGCAGCCCGGCCGGTCAGGAAAGGGGGTGGCGATGAGGGAGCGCCCCCCCACCCCAAAGCACCTTGCCCCCATGTTGATGAGGGGCCTCTACCCGAAAACCCTGGATGTTGGTTGTCGGGGTATGCGGACGGGGGAATTATCAAAATCCGGGAGCCCCCTTTAATAAGGGGGCCCCCAGAATCTGGCCCCCCACCCTATGTGAATAAGTATGGGGTAAATCGTACCTCTACCCATTCACCTGGTGGAAAAAAAATGTCAATAAAAAAACACACTACACATATTTTTAAAGTAATTTATTAGGCAGCTCTGGGAGTCTTCTTCCGACTTCGGGGGTCTCTTCTTCTGCTCTCCGGTGTCGTCTCCGCGCTCTCTGGTTCTTCTCCCGCTCTTCGGTGCCTTCTTCCTTCTGCTGGGCACCACTATCTTCTTCCAGCTCTTTTGCTAGTGGCGGCCCGGTCTTCTCTGTAGTCTTCTTCCCTCTTCTCTTGTTCGAAGTTGACACGACGCTGCCTCCCGCTGTAATGCTGTGTGTGCAGTGCGCAATGACTTATATAGGCATGGGGCATGGTCAACCCGCCCCGTATGATGTCACAGTGCCATCATTCCCCTTCAGGTCTGGTATGGATATTAAGGGGAACCCCACACCAAAATAAAAAAAAATGGCGTGGGGCCCCCCAAAAAATCCATACCAGACCCTTCAGGTCTGGTATGGATTTTAAGTGGAACCCTGCACCAAAATAAAAAAAATGGCGTGGGGTCCCCCCAAAAATCCATACCAGACCCTTATCCGAGCACACAACCTGGCAGGCTACAGGAAAAGAGGGGGGGATGAGAGAGCGGCCCCCCTCCTGAACCATACCAGGCCACATGCCCTCAACATGGGGGGGAGGATGTTGATGGGGACAAGGGCCTCATCCCCACAACCCTTGCCCGGTGGTTATGGGGGTCTGCGGGCGGGGGGCTTATCGGAATCTGGAAGCCCCCTTTAACAAAGGGGACCCCCAGATTCTGCCCCCCATGTGAATTGGTAACGGGTACATTGTACCTCTACAATTTCACAAAGAAAAAAAAAATTGTAAAAAAACACAAAGACACAGTTGGGATAAGTCCTTTATTAAAAATCAAAAAAATCAAAAATCAAAAAAACATTCCAGCGATGTAATCCAGTCTGTCCAGCATTGTTCTCTATGTCCTGTGGTGATCCGATGTCCAGCGATGCTGCAGTCTCCTCCAGTCTCCACGTCACATCATAGGGTAAGCCCCGGCTTTCCCCGCTTCCCGGGGAATACCCAAATGATGTAGGCGGGTGACCCCGCCCCATGACGTCACAACATTGGGCATTCCCTGCTTACCGGGGAAAGCCTTGGCTTACCCTATGATGGGTGACCCCGCCCCCTCTTACGTAATGGGGGTTTCGCGTGGAGTGGAGACTGAGACTGCAGCATCACTGGACATCGGATCACCGTTGGACATAGGGACAGGGGGCTTCCAGATTCCGATAAGCCCCCCGCCGGCAGACCCCCACAACCACCGGGCAAGGGTTGTGGGAATGAGGCCCTTGTCCCCATTAACATGGGGACATCCTCCCCCTATGTTGAGGGCATGTGGCCTGGTACGGTTCAGGAGGGGGGGCTCTCTTGTCCCCCCCTCTTTTCCTGCAACCTGCCAGGTTGCGTGCTCGGATAAGGGTCTGGTATGGATTTTTGGGGGGAACCCCACGCCATTTTTATTTTTATTTTGGTGTGGGGTTCCCCTTAACCACTTCCATACTGGGCACTTAAACACCTTCCTGCCCAGACCAATTTTCAGCTTTCTGCGCTGTTGCACTTTGAATGACAATTGCGCGGTCATGGTACACTGTACCCAAACTAAATTTTTATCATTTTGTTCCCACAAATAGAGATTTCTTTTGGTGGTATTTGATCACCTCTGCGATTTTTATTTTCTGCTAAAAAATAAAAAAAAGACTGAAAATTTTGAAAAAAAATAGTTTTTTTTTGGTTTCAGTTACATAACTTTGTAAATAAGTTCGTTTTCTCCTTCACTGATGGGCACTGATGGGGCTGCACTGATGGGCACGGATAAGGCGGCACGGATGGGCACCGATGAGGTGGCACGGATGGGCAACGATCGGCGGCACGGATGGGCAACGATCGGCGGCACGGATAGGCAACGATCGGCAGCACGGGTGGGCACAGATAGGCGGCATGGGTGGGCACAGATAGGTGGCACGGGTGGGCACAGA
Source organism: Rana muscosa (assembly GCA_029206835.1). NCBI lineage: Eukaryota > Metazoa > Chordata > Amphibia > Anura > Ranidae > Rana > Rana muscosa. Next base: position 1,074,451,373 of record CM055116.1, on the reverse strand, counting down.
TAGGCGGCACGGGTTGGCACAGATAGGCGGCACGGGTGGGCCTCAGATAGGCGGCACGGGTGGGCACAGATAGGCGGCACGGGTGGGCACTGATGGGCATGGATAGGCGGCATGGATGGGCACTGATAGGTGGCACGGGTGGGCATGGGTGGGCACTGATAGGTGGCATGGGTGGGCACTGATAGGTGGCACTGTACTGTACTAATGGATGCCAATCAATAATGCCTGCCAATCAGTGGTGCCCATTGTGGGCACTGATTGGCATCCATTGTGGCACTGATTGGCATCCATTATCCCTGGTGGTCTAGGGTGGCATACCTTATATACCTTTATGGTGTGCTTCCCTGGTGGTCTAGTGGCATCCCTGGTGGTCCAGTGGGCATCCTCGGGGGGGCTGTGCTGATAATTGATCAGCACAAACCCCCCCTGTCAGAGGAGCAGCCGATCGGCTCTCCTCTACTCGCGTCTGACAGACGCGAGTGAGGAAAAGCCGATGACCGGCTTTTCCTGTTTACACTGTGATCAGCCGTGATTGGACACGGCTGATCACGTGGTAAAGAGTCTCCGTCGGAGACTCTTTACCTAGATCGGTGTTGCGGGGTGTCAGACTGACACCCCGCAGCAACGATAGCCGCGATGCACGCCCCCGGGGGCGCGCAGCGGCTCAAAATCCTGAGGACGTCATATGACGTCCTGTCAGGATTTTGCAACCACTTTGCCGACGTCAATCCGCTATAGGGCGGGCGGCAAGTGGTTAATATCCATACCAGACCTGAAGGGCCTGGTAATGGAATTTTTGGGGGAACCCCACGCACTTTTTTTTTTAAATTTGGTTCCCTGCGCAAAATGTCATTTTTTAAGGAAAAAAAGTCATTTAAAACTACTTGCATCTATTAATGAATTGTCGGGTCCGGCAATACAGATAAAAGTAATTGAAAAAAACGGCAGAGAAAATGACTTTTCTCTGTATTGCCGGGGACCCGACAATTCATTACATCCGCGAGTGGTTTTAAATGACTTTTTTTCCTTCGGAAATTACATTTTGTGCAGGGACAATTCTAAACACGGGAAACATGCGCTACTATACAGGCATACTTTAGACACCCCCCAGGTACGAAATTTAAAGGAATATTTCACTTTTATTGTTTCACTTTAAGCATTATTAAAATCACTACTCCCGAAAAAACGTCCGTTTTTAAAACTTTTATTGCATTGCTACATGTCCCCTGGGGCAGGACCCAGGTCCCCAAACACTTTTTATGACAATAACTTGCATATTAACCTTTAAAATTAGCACTTTAGATTTCTCCCATAGACTTTTAAAGGGTGTTCCGCAGCTTTTCGAATTTGCCGCGAACACCCCAAATTGTTCGCTGTTCGCCGAATGGGCGAACAGCCAATGTTCGAGTCAAACTCATGTTCTACTCGAAAATAAAGCTCATCCCTACTTGCCAGGTGTTTTCCAACATGTTGACTTAATTCTTGGCGAGTCTTCCCCACATAAAAGGCCCCACATTGACATTGGAACAAGTAAACTACTCCCTGCATTTTGCAGTTAGCAAAGTGCTTCAAATGAAAATGTTGGGTAATAAAAAGGAGGTTTTCTAGCCTATAACTTCACAAAAGGAACATGACCCACAGGGGTATATGCCCTAGGTTTTGCAAGGGTCTTTCCTTAGGTTTCCCTTATACTCACTTTGTGTGAGCATTTCCCCTAATGATCCTGCCCTTTTGAACGTGATCTGGGGATTGTCGGTCCCCAGACCCGTGAGAGATGGCTCCTCTGTGAGGATGGTCCAATGTTTAACGAGAATTTTCCATATTTTATCATGCTCATTGGAAAAACTTAAAATAATTCTTGTTGTGTGATCACTCTTTTTGACTTTCTTTTTGAAGATCAGATCGTGCCTATCCATGTTTTTGACACGGTTAACGGCTTTTTTTTAGGGAAGACTTAGTATAGCCTATAACAAGTAACCTCTGAGTTAAATTGTCAGCTTCTAGTTGAAAATCCTCTGCGGACGTGCAACTACGTTTTAATCGCAGAAGTTGGCTAAATGGTATCGATCTTTTGAGGGGTTCCGGATGGAAACTGTCAGCATTAAGTATCGTATTGCCGGCAGTTTATTTTCTATATAAACTGCTACTGAGTCTGCCACATTGATCTTTCATAATACTAATGTCCAAAAAACAAATTTTATGATGGTCGTAAGTCATCGTAAAGAATAAATTAAAATCATTACGATTCATTTCTCTAAGACAATCTTTCAGAATCTCCTCTGGACCATTCCACACCAATAGCACATCGTCGATGTAGCATTGCCACAGCACGATGTGCTGCGTAAATGCTGCCATCTCATCATTGGAAAGAAAGGTCTTTTCCCACTCCCCCAGGTACAGGTTGGCATATGAGGGTGCGCAGCACGTCCCCATAGCCACACCCTGTTCCTGGGGGTAGTGAGAATCCTTAAACAAAAGACATTGTGTCTCAAAATAAATTCAAGCATACACAGTATGAAACCATTGAATTTCCACTCTGTGGTGGATTTCTGTTGTAAGACATGATTAATGACAGCAATGCCTCGATCATGTGGGATACTATTGTAAAGTGATTCGACATCAATCGTCACCAAAATTGGCGAGTCAGGAACCTCAATGTTTTCTAAGGTTTGAAGCAAATGGATTATATCTTTGATATAGGAAGCTAGTTCCAAGACATGTGGCCTAAGGTGTTCATCAATTACCTGGCTGATTACCTCAGAGATACTCCCATTACCAGAAATGGTTTGGGGGATTGGTGAAAACTTTATGCACTTTTGGAAGTGCATACATGGTAGAAATGCGAGGGTATCGGGTACGTATGAAGTTCAACATGTCAATGGTGATAGCACCCGACATGTGAGCTTCATCTACCAAATCATAGAACTCCTGATTAAATTTCTCAACTAAAGAAGCAGGAATTTGACGATAACAATTACGGTTATTCAATATTTTGAGACACATTGGGGCTGATTTACTAATAACAGTGCTCTGCGCTGCTTCTAACCTTAATTGGTGCGCCTGATAACTCCTTCACTGGGCGCAGGAAACAGCGGCGCACTGTTATAGTAAATAGAAATGTCAGCGGCACTCTATTGAAAATGAATGGTTCCCTATGGGAGCCCATTGATTTGAATAGAGGTCGCCCGGGAAGTCGGATCCGACTTGCGGGCGACTCGTGTGCCGGCTGACACAGGGACAGCGCGACTCTGCCAGGCGACCTGGACACGACCTGAGCGCGTGAAGCAGCCGCTCAAGTCGTGTCCTAGAGGAGACTAGCCGGCTGAGAATGTGTCCAGCGCGATGTGATCGCGCTGGTCCTCGGCGGCCTCGCTGTCCCATGTTTGGTATGAATCATGAAGGGGAACTCCAGGCCAAATTTTAATGAAAAAACCGGCATGGGTTCCCCTCCAGGAGCATACCAGGCCCTTAGGTCTGGTCTGGATTTTAAGGTGAACCCCCTAAGCCGAAAAACGGTGTGGGGGTCCCCCCAAAATCCAAACCAGACCCTTAGGTCTGGTCTGGATTTTAAGGTGAACCCCCTTAAGCTGAAAAACGGCGTGGGCGTCCCCCCAAAATCCAAACCAGACCCTTAGGTCTGGTCTGGATTTTAAGGTGAACCCCCTTAAGCTGAAAAATGGCGTGGGGGTCCCCCCAAAATCCAAACCAGACCCTTATCCGAGCACGCAACCTGGCAGGCCGCAGGGGAAAAGGGGGGGATGAGAGAGCGGCCCCCCTCCCTCCTGAACCGTACCAGGCCGCATGCCCTCAACATGGGGGGTTTGGTGCTTCGGGGCAGGGGGGCGACCTGTGGCCCCCCACCCCAAAGCACCCTGCCCCCATGTTGATGGGGACAAGGGCCTCTTCCTGACAACCCTGGCCGTTGGTTGTCGGGGTATGCGGGCGGGGGGCTTTTCGGAATCAGGGTGCCCCCTTTAAAAAGGGGGCCCCCAGATGCCGGCCCCCCACCCTATGTGAATGAGTATGGGGTACATCGTACCCCTACCCATTCACCTGGTGGCAAAATAGGTCAATAAAAAAGACAACACAGGTTTGAATAGTAATTTATTGGGCAGCTCCGGGGGTCTTTCTGCCAGGCCCCCGCTATCTTCTGCTAGCTATTTTGCTAGCGGGGGTCCCGGGCTTCCTCGCCATCTTCGGGGGTGTTTCTGCCAGGCCCCCGCTATCTTCTACTAGCTCTTTTGCTAGCGGGGGTTCCGGGCTTCCTCGCCGTCTTCTTCCGACTTCGGGGGTCTCTTGTTCTGTTCTCCGGTTCTTCTCCCGCTCTCCGACGTCTTCTCCACGATCTTCGGTTCTTTCTGCCTTCTGCCGGGCCCCCGCTATCTTCTCGCAGCTCTTTTGCTAGCGGGGGCCGGTCTTCTTCGTCGCCTTCTTCCCTCTTCTCTTCGCCCGATGTTGCCTCGTCGCTGTCCACCGCCGCAATGATCTGTCCGAGCAGCGGTGCCACTTTTATTGGCATGGGGCGTGGTCACTGGATGATGCCACCGCTGACCCCGCCCCCGTATGATGTCACAGTCTCGGGGAATGATGGGACTGTGACGTGAAATGGGGGCGGGGTCAGCGGTGGAATCATCCGGTGACCACGCCCCATGCCAATAAAAGTGGCACCGCTTCTTGGACAGATCATTGCGGCGGTGGACAGCGACGAGGCAACATCGGGCGAAGAGAAGAGGGAAGAAGGCGACGTAGAAGACCAGCCCCCGCTAGCAAAAGAGCTGGAAGAAGATAGCGGGGGCCCGGCAGAAGGCAGAAAGAACCGGAGATCGTGGAGAAGACACCGGAGAGCAGGAGAAGAACCGGAGAACAGAACAAGAGACCCCCGAAGAAGACGGCGAGGAAGCCCGGGACCCCCGCTAGCAAAAGAGCTAGCAGAAGATAGCGGGGGCCCGGAAGAAAGACCCCCGAAGTCGGAAGAAGACGGCGAGGAAGCCCGGGACCCCCGCTAGCAAAAGAGCTAGCAGAAGATAGCGGGGGCCCAGCAGAAAGACCCCCGGAGCTGCCCAATAAATTACTTTTCAAACCAGTGTTGTCTTTTTTTATTGACTTATTTTGCCACCAGGTGAATGGGTAGGGGTACAATGTACCCCATACTCATTCGCATAGGGTGGGGGGCAGGTATCTGGGGTCCCCCTTATTAAAGGGTGTTCCCGGATTCCGATAAGCCCCCCGCCCGCAAACCCCGACAACCAACGGCCAGGGTTGTCGGGAAGAGGCCCTTGTCCCCATCAACATGGGGGCAGGGTGCTTTGGGGTGGGGAGGGCCGCAGGTCGCCCCCCCTGCCCCGAAGCACCAAACCCCCCATGTTGAGGGCATGCGGCCTGGTACGGTTCAGGCAGGCCGCTCTCTCTTCCCCCCTTTTCCCCTGCGGCCTGCCAGGTTGAGTTCTCGGATTAAGGGTCTGGTGTGTATTTTTAGGGGACCCTACGCAAATTTTTTTTGTTTTTGGCGCGGGGTTCCCCTTAAAATACATGCCAGACCTGAAGGGCCTGGTATGGATTCCGGGGGGACCCCCACGCCAGTTTTTTTTTCATTTTTTGAGGGGGGTCCCCTTTGAATCCATACTAGACCCAAGGGCCTGGTATGGACCTGGGGGGGGGGGACCCCACACTGTTTTTTTTGTATTTATTTATTTTTTTAACCTTTTTTTTTTTTTTACATTTCCTTTAACAACCAGCTATAAACAGGTAAAACAAAAAAACGCCGCAAAATTGCGGTACTTGCGTTTTGGATGCGGGTCCATTGAATTCTATTACTTCCAAAACACTGTTTTTGGCCTGGCAAAAAAAATCTGCAGTTGCGTTTAAAATCGTTTTCCACAAACCAAACCCTCAAAATGCCTTCAGACGCCAAAGATTTCCACGTTTCAGACGCGGTACCGGCGTTTAGCCGCATTTTAGTTTAGAAGCGTTTTTAAAGGTGACCTATTTTTTTACATTGATAAACTCCAAATTTATGGCAAATGATGAAAAACCATAATATATATATATATATATATATATATATATATATATATATATATATATATGAGAGGGACGCTGACTCCAGTTGTATTTCAACAAATTCTTCTTTATTGGTCGATCATATGCAGACAAAGCATTAAGTAAATGGCAGCCACTGTACAGTTCCGAGCATCCCTGCTCTTCGTCAGGCTATCAGGCTAGATGTGAAACTACAATCCAGAAAGGATTTCAATTTATCCCCACCCTGTGGGCGTCAACCCACAGGTGTGTCCCATCTCTCCAGACCAAGCAAAAAATCTAATAGAAGTTCTGAAACCTCATTAACCCCATATGAGCAACGGAACAAAAAAGTTGTATACCTGAATTTCCTTTCCTGCATTTAAACCAACAATATATGTTACAATGCAACATCAATAATGAAAAATAAAAAATAAAGAAATAGAAAATAAATGACTTCCAGAATTAATTCTTATTTACTCCGTGCAAAAAATGCACCAAATAGTACATAATGTGAATCTATTGCTTCAAAAATAAATCAACAACCCATCACTGAATTATCTCTTGATCATAACAAAAAAAACCTTCCAATCTCTTTGTAACAGAAGTGAAATATTCCTCAAACAAAGGGATGATTTCCTTGATTTCTTTTCCGATCCAAACCAGACTAGATTTAATCATCATCTGTAAAAAAATATATATATACATCTATATATATATATATATATATATATATATATATATATATATATAGGTAGATAGAAAAAAAATCAAAAATCCAAGATCATCAACATTATGTTACAGAAATAAATATAGGTCATAAGGCATAAACAACCTGGGTTGCCTGTCTCCAAACACTTTTTGGAGAGGGGACACCGAGACTCTGATCTAAGGTTTATGATCTTGGAAGAAATCCCACGAGATAAACGGGGGGGTGATCGGATATTACGACTAAAGCAACGGGAGGTCTGGTGGATTAATAGGCTACAGTCTCTGCATCCGAACGGGATGAACAGGGACTATGACCTATATTTATTTCTGTAACATAATGTTGATGATCTTGGATTTTTGATTTTTTTCTATCTACGTATATATATATATAGATGTATATATATCTTTTTTACAGATGATGATTAAATCTAGTCTGGTTTGGATCGGAAAAGAAATCAAGGAAATCATCCCTTTGTTTGAGGAATATTTCACTTCTGTTACAAAGAGATTGGAAGGTTTTTTTTGTTATGATCAAGAGATAATTCAGTGATGGGTTGTTGATTTATTTTTGAAGCAATAGATTCACATTATGTACTATTTGGTGCATTTTTTGCACGGAGTAAATAAGAATTAATTCTGGAAGTCATTTATTTTCTATTTCTTTATTTTTTATTTTTCATTATTGATGTTGCATTGTAACATATATTGTTGGTTTAAATGCAGGAAAGGAAATTCAGGTATACAACTTTTTTGTTCCGTTGCTCATATGGGGTTAATGAGGTTTCAGAACTTCTATTAGATTGTTTGCTTGGTCAGGAGAGATGGGACACACCTGTGGGTTGACGCCCGCAGGGTGGGGATAAATTGAAATCCTTTCTGGATTGTAGTTTCACATCTAGCCTGATAGCCTGACGAAGAGCAGGGATGCTCGGAACTGTACAGTGGCTGCCATTTACTTAATGCTTTGTCTGCATATGATCGACCAATAAAGAAGATTTTGTTGAAATACAACTGGAGTCAGCGTCCCTCTCATATTTATTTATTATTGATGGTGGAATTTGGGAGTCCACCCTGACGGCTCTCCACTTTTTTCCAAAGAGAAAGGGAAGTAACCAACCCGAAGTTTTGTGTATATATATATATATATATATATATATATATATATATATAAAAGAAATTGCTTCCATTGCATTGTGGACAATCCACAACTTGGGGAAGCTGACGTGGCAAGTGGACAATCCACAACTTGTGGCAAGTGACACGCTAAATACAACTACACTGCTGCTCTCAGCTGCTGATATCACTCTGGTCTCACTAAATAGCTAAAATAGCTCAAATCGTAAATAATACTGTTTTTGGAGCTTAAGGCGGCTCCTTATCATATACATGCAAATGTGGTAAAACACGGCATGCAAACGCCACAAAGCGCGCCTTTCTAAACGCCACTTTCAACCTTAGTTCTGAACACTTTGCACCAGCGTCCTGTCTACATGGGGCCTAAAAACGCCTATGCCATTTACAGCTCAAAAACGCCATGGTGGCCATGAGGCCATAGGCTAACATGGAGAGATGTTTTTAAGCTGCAAAAAACGCTCAAACAAGCGGCTTGAAAAACGTCCGTATGCATGCAGCCTTATATTAACCACTTGCGCACTGCCCAGACCAAGTTTCACATTTCAGCGCTGATGCACTTTTAATGACAATTGCGCGCTCATACAACACTGTAACCCAATGAAAATGTTTTATTTGTTGGCACACAAATAGAGCTTGCTTTTGGTGCTATTTGATCACCTTTGTGTTTTATTTTTATTTTTTTTCTATAAATACAAAAGACCGAGTTTAAAAAAAAAAAAATGGATATTTTACCCACTTCAGCACTGGGCCTATTCTGGCACTTCTCTCCTTCATGTAAAAATCATAAATTTATGGCTATAAAATTACTTCAAAACACCAAACATTATATATGTTTTTGGAGCAGACACCCTAGGGAATAAGATGGCGGTCATTGCAAATTTTTATCTCGCTCGGTATTTGCGCAATACATTTTCAAACGCCTTTTGTTTGCTAAAAATATTACAAAACAGTAAAGTTACAGTCAATTTTTTGGTATAATGTGAAAGATGTTGTTATGCTGAGTAAATAGATACCTAACACGTCACACTTTAAAATTGCGCACACACATGGCATGACACCAAACTTCAGTAATTAAAAATCTCCCTAGGCGATGCTTTAAATTTTTTTACAGGTTACCATTTTGGCATTACAGAGGAGGTCTAGTGCTAGAATTGTTGCAATCGTTCTAACGCACGCAGCAATAACTCACATGTGTGGTTTGAACGGCGTTTACATATGTGGGCGGGACTTGCGTGTGTGTTCGCTTCTGAGCACGAGCTACCGGGGACATGGGCGTTTTTTCTTATTTTTGCTTATTTTTTTTATTTAGTTTTTTTACTTTTTTGTATTTCTTACTCTTTTTTTTTTTTTGGATCACTTTTATTCCTATTACAAGGAATGTAAACATCCCTTGTAATAGGAATGTGTGTGACAGGTCCTCTTTATGGAGAGATGTGGGGTCAATAAGACCCCGCATCTCTCCTCCAGGCTGGAAAGCATGATATTGGTCCAAAAAAAACACCAATCTCATGCTGACAGCCGAGATCACGGCTTGGTTAACATACGGGAACATGGTGTGATGTCATAACGTCGTGTCCGTGCCTCCGACGGTCATAGAGATGACTGATGACCATCTGGTCACCAGTCATCTCCAAATCGTTCTCCGAGCCCCAGATGGCATGGGAGAGCCCGGAGAAGCACCGGATGGCGGCAAGAGGGGGGGGGAACGTCCCCTCCCCCGCCTATAAGAACGATCAAGCGGCGGAACTGCCACTATGATTGTTTTTATTGTGCACAGAATCGCCGGCTGAAAATAATGATATCTGAATGATGCCTGCAACTGCAGGCATCATTCAGATGTCACCGCACAAAGCCAAGGATGTCATTTGACGGTGGGCGGTAGGAAACTGGTTAATATTTTTAAAAAAGGTAATTTTTCTTCTTAATTGATGTACACTGATGAGACTGCACTGATGGGCACCGATAAGGTGGCAAGGGTGGGCACTGAGAGGTGGCATTGCTATTTGGCACTGGTGGGCAGTGAGAAGTGGCACTGCTAGGTGGCAATGATAGTTGGCAGTGATGGGCACTGATAGGTGCCACTGATTGGCACCAGTGGTGGGCATTGATAGGTGGCACTGGCAGGGGCTACTAATTGTCACAGATGATGCAGAATTGCCTCTTCCTCTTCGGGCCCCATGTCCCTTGCACATAAGCCGGTGATTGCCTTTTTTTATGCTCACGCTGTCGGCACAAGGAGAAAACAAAAACCATTACCCAGCTTTTGTTTACATCACGTGATCAGCTGTCATTTGCTGACAGCTGATCACATGGTAAAGGGCAGGGATCTTTACTCGGATCTGTCATCACCTGAGTCTCAGTGACTCTGTGACCACAGCGCGCGCAAAGGGGAGGACATTTATTGACGGACTCCCGGCAATTGAGGACCATGCTGTGGCCGTCGATCAGTTATAGCGCTGATCTCAAGTGATTAAAGAGGGTCTAAATGGGCCATTGACATGCATCACAATTCAACTTAGGAATGAGTCTTTGAAAAGTTAAACTAAATAATTTGGCCACTTTATCCTTCCAAATAATTCACTTCCTGTCACATAGCCACACAGGAAGTGAGGGAAAATCCCTAACAATGTCTTTCCTTGGGGACACACAGGTCAGTCTAAATACTTTCCCCATTATGTACATTGCACTCCAGCATATTGCGGGGTACACCACAAATTATTAGGTAGTTTGGACTGTGGGGTTTATTTACTAAAGGCAAATCTACTTTGCACTACAAGTGCACTTGCTGTATATCTGAGGGGGACATGCAAGCCACAAAAAAACACCATCTTTGCTTTTACATGATTGCAAGATCCAATCACCAGTACTTTCCCTCAGATTTTCAGCAGCTACACTTTTACTGCAGAGTGGATTTGTCTTTACTAAACCCCAAACTACCCAATGATTTGGGGTGTACACAACAAAGTGCTAGAGTGCAATTTGCTTAATGGGGACACTAGTTAGATTGATCTGTGTGTCCCCAAGAAAAGACATTGGTAGGGTTTTACCTTCACTTCCTGTTTTGCTGTGTGACAGGAAGTGAAGCCAATGTTAAGAAAAGGAGACACAAAAGCCAAACTACAAAAATTAAAAAATAAATCTAAAAAAAAACCACACACACAGGGATCCTAACACTTACTTTGTTTCCCTCAAAATGCCCACAATTAGAATTGTATGGCCTTGAGCTATTTTTAAGTGCAGTGCTCTAAATCAGTGCTTCTCAAGTACCCCCAACAGGCCATGTTTGCAGGTTTTCCTTCATCTTGCACATGTGCTTTAAATCACAGTCAATGGTTTTGATTTTTGGACAGCAATTCTCGATAAGAAAAATTCACAAAACATGTCCTGTTGGGGGTACTTGAGGACCACTGCAGTAAAAAAGGAAAATTTAATACTTACCGCTCTGTATTTTTCATTTCCTGGTGACGCTCCATGGCAGCACACAATACAATACATGCATATACTACCATGAAGGCACCAGGGTAGACAAATTACACCTGTTTTGTTTTGACATGCCAATCAGCTGTCACATTTGTTGCAAAGAAAACACAAAACAAACATCAAAACTTTGCATCATATTTTATTGTTCAACAAAACAAAAGGGAAGGCAAAATAAAAAACATGGTCAATTTGAAACAGTTACAGCCTTAACATCTTGAGTAATTTTTGGCCAAAAATAATGTAGCACAAACAATTAAATCAAAGTGAACAAACAACACACACACACACACACACTTGCTGGCAAGCGACCGAATGCTCTGTGAGCTTTATATAACATATGTTTGTGTGCTAATGAGGCAATTGAAAATACATGCACAGTCCATGAAACACCCAAAATGCAAGTTCACTCAATGTAGAGACTGAAATTCAAAGTGGATACACCTGTTAAGGATGTCCTTCAATTACTAACCCATCAAAACACTCTCTGAGTGAGCATACCCAGAAATATCCAGGCGCTGTTCACACACAAAAAGCACCCAAAAAAAACTAACTGGCTGGGCATGTGCAGAACAACACCAATGCAGCTAGCAAAAAATAACCTCCCCCCGTCCAAAATTAAGCACATCATCCAGCATGCTACAAAATTAGAGATGGGACAATCACCCCCCCCCCACCAACAAATACCATTGCAGTCTATGGGAACTGACTTGTTAATTTTGCTAGTCCCCACTTGGCTGGCTTATCTTCTAGTTATTGGCCTTAAAATGGGGGACCAGGTCCCACCCTAAGGGACATATATCAATGTCACCAATTTGGAAAACACCAAAAACAAAACAAGGAGAAGTGCCTTTAAATATGCCAAATTGCTTAAGGGCCATTTCACACCACATGCAGTGCATTGCGTTTTTTATGCATCCAAAATGCATGGAAAGTTGGTTATATGGCTCTAAATGGCAGTGTTTGTTCCAGTGCGTTCCAGTTCCACCAAAAATGTAGAACATGCTGCATTTTACCTGCACTGGACTGTACTGGAACGCATCAAAACGCGTCATAAACGCACTGGAACGCACCGGAACACACCTAAATGCACCAAAAACGCACTGGAACACACTTGTCCTTATCTATGGTTAATAAAAAAGAGGGGGGAAAAAAAAGCACTGGACTGCATCAAAAACGTACCAAAAATGCACTGGAACGCATCAAAAACGTGCATGCAGAAAAGCACCTGGAATGCATCCGGATTGTGTTTCTATGGTGTGAACTGGCCCTAGTTCACACCATAGAAACGCAGTCTGGGTGCGTTCCAGGTGCTTTTCTGCATGCGCATTTTTGACACATTCCAGTGCATTTTTGAGGCGTTTTTGATGCAGTCCAGTGTTTTTTTCCCCCTCTTTTCACTTAGGACAAGTGTGTTGCAGTGCGTCTTGGGTGCATTTAGGTGCGTTCCGGTGCATTCCAGTGCATTTTTGGTACGTTCCGTTGCGTTTTTGATGTGTTTTACTGCGGTCCAGTACAGTTCTGTACCTAAAAAATGCAGCATGACCAATTATTTTTTTGCTTTCTGAAACGCACTGGAACGGACTGCAGTGGTGTGAACTATGCCATTGGCATTAATGTGATCAACTTTCTTTGCGTTTTTCAGGCATCAAAAAAATGCACTGCACTGCATCCGGTGTGAACTGGCCCTAAATATCATACCCCGGGGGGTGTCTATAGTATGCCTGTAAAGTAGCACATGTTTTCCATGTTTATAACAGTTGGAGAGCAAAATGACATTTCTAAAGTAAAATAATAGTCATTTAAAAGTCCTTGCGGCTGTAATGAATTGCTGGTTCCCGTCAATACAGATAAAAGTCAATGAAAGTCTTTGATTACACAAAAAAAAAGCGTGGGGGTTCCCCCAAATTCCATAACCAGGCCCTTCAGGTCTGGATTGGATATTAAGGGGAACCCCACTGCAAATTTTAAAAAAAATGACGTGGGGTTCCCCCCAAATATCCATACCAGGCCCTTCAGATCTGGCATGGATTTTAAGGGGAACTCCACCCCAAATGTAAAAAAAAATGGCGTGGAGTCCCCCCAAAAATCCACACCAGACCCTTATCCAAGCACATAACCTGGCCGGCCGCAGGGGAAAAGGGGGGACGAGAGCAAAACCGTACCAGGCCACATGCCCTCAACATGGGGAGGATGTCCCCATGTTGATGGGGACAAGGGCCTCATCCCCACAACCCTTGCCCGGTGGTTGTGGGGGTCTGCGGGCGGGGGGCTTATCGGAATCTGGAAGACCCCTTTAACAAAGGGGACCTCCAGATCCCGGCCCCCCCCTGTGTGAAATGGTAATGGGGTACAAATGTACCCCTACCATTTCACGAAGAAAGTGTCAAAAATTTAAAAAATGACAAGAGCCGGTTTTTGACAATTCCTTTATTAATGTCTTCTCCTTTCTTCCATCTTCTTCCATCTTCTTCTTTTCTCCATTCGGGTTTCTTCCTCCATCTTCATCTTCCTCTTCATCTTTATCTTCATCCTCATCTTCATCTTCATCTTCCTTCTTCTTTCGGTGTTCTCGTCCGCATCTTGCTCCGGCGTCTTCCCTTCTTCTTTCTTCTCCGGCCGCTCCGTTTGAATTGGAGGTTCCCGCTGTGCGACGCTTCAGTTCTTCAGTTCCCCATTGGGTCCGCTTACACCCGGTGACCCCGCCCCCCTCTGACGCACATGGATTTCACGGGTACTTTCCCTGTGGTGTCAGAGGGGGGCGGAGCCACCGGGGGGCAGCGGACCAAGTGGGGAACTGAGGCGTCGCACAGCGGGAACCTCCAATTCAAACGGAGCGGCCGTAGAAGACAGAAGAAGGGAAGACGCCGGAGCAAGATGCGGACGAGAAGACCGAAAGAAGGATGAAGATGAAGATGAAGAGGAAGATGAAGAGGAAGATGGAGGAAGAAACCCGAATGGAGAAAAGAAGAAGATGGAAGAAGAAGAAGAAGGAAGAAGAAGATGGAAGAAAAGAGAAGACATTAATAAAGGAATTGTCTAAAACCGTCTCTTGTCATTTTTTACATTTTTTACACTTTCTTCGTGAAATGGTAGGGGTACAATGTACCCCATTACCAATTCACATGGGGGGCCGGGATCTGGGGGTCCCCTTTGTTAAAGGGGTCTTCCAGATTCCGATAAGCCCCCCGCCCGCAGACCCCCACAACCACCGGGCAAGGGTTGTGGGGATGAGGCCCTTGTCCCCATCAACATGGGGACATCCTCCCCATGTTGAGGGCATGTGGCCTGGTACGGTTTTGCTCTCGTCCCCCCCTTTTCCCCTGCGGCCGGCCAGGTTATGTGCTTGGATAAGGGTCTGGTGTGGATTTTTGGGGGGACTCCACGCCATTTTTTTTAAAGATTTGGGGTGGAGTTCCCCTTAAAATCCATGCCAGATCTGAAGGGCCTGGCATGGATATTTGGGGGAACCCCACGTCATTTTTTTTTTAAAATTTGCAGCGGGGTTCCCCTTAATATCCATTCCAGACCTGAAGGGCCTGGTTATGGAATTTGGGGGACCCCCACGCTTTTTTTTTTGGTTATCAAACACTTTCAATTACTTTTCTCTATATTGCCGGGAACCGACAATTCATTACAGCCGCGGCTGCTTTTAAATGCCTTTTTTTTTCCTTTAGAAATGACATTTTGCAGGCGCACTGGGAAGTTCAGACCTGCGCCTGTTCAACTTATGCAAATTGATTTACGTGACTTGACATTTACTAAGATTTTGCCAGCGCAGTGAACCGGCGCATTTAAACCATTGAAATTCCCGCGCTGAGCTCAAAAAAACCTCCCGAAGCTCGAATCGTACTTGCCGGCGCAGTGGGCTGGTTTTGAAAAAGTTACTTTCTCACTCTATTTTGGGCATGTTTGTTATTTGGGCAGGTGTCCCTACACTTCCTCACATCACCCCATGTCACCACCATTATATTCTCACTTCCAGCTTCTTTATATTTAGAGTTTAACATGCCGTGCGCCAGGTCCATAGTGGCGCACTGAGCGCCTCCTCCCGTCCGCCGACAACACTATAGTAAATGTCAAATAGGGCTGTGCTACAGGTGCTAATGTTTTGTAAATACCAAAACAGCCATTACGCACGCAGATGCGCCAATACTCATGGCGCAAACGTTTCGTAAATCAGCCCAATTGATTCATACATCAAATTATCCATTAAAACGATATTCCCGCCCTTATCAGAGCCCTTAATGGTAATGTCTACATTTTCTTTCAATGATTTCAAAGCTATTTGTTGCTCGGGACTAAGGTTCTTAGCTGTCTTTTCCTTTCTAATCGCTGTAATTTCCTACGTTGTTTGTTTGACAAAAAGAGCCAAAGCTGGATTTTGTTGAAGTGGTGGAAATTTGTTTGATTTTCTCTTGAAGATTTTTTTAGATTGTGGTTTGCTTTGCAAGGCTTCCTCCTCGCTTTCCTCACTATCGAGGTCCTCCTTCCAAACATCAATGCAGGATTCACTTTCCTGCAAAAGCAGATTCAGGTCATGTAGTGCTATGAAATCTGCAGCTTTCAGGCCAGGAGCAATGGTTTCCTCCTTTTTGGCCTGTTTGTTATTAGTGATGAGCCGAACACCCCCGGGTTCGGTTCGCACCAGAACCCGCGAACGGACCGAAAGTTCGTACGAACATTAGAACCCTATTAAATACAATGGATGCGAACGTTCGAATTCTAAAGTGCTAATTATAACAACTATTATGCATGTTATTGTCCTAAAAAGGGTTTGGGAACCCGGGTTCTGCACCAGGGGACATGTATCAATGCAAAAAGAAGTTTTAAAAACGGTCGTTTTTCGGGAGCAGTCATTTTAATGATGCATAAAGTGAAAAAAAAAAGTCAAATATTCCTTTAAATATCGTACCTGGGGGGTGTCTAAAGTATGCCTGTGAAGTGCCACGTGTTTCCCGTGTTTAGAACTGTCCCTGCACAAAATGACACTTCTAAAGGAAAAAAAAGCCATTTAAAACTTCTTGCGGCTTTAATGTAATGTCTGGTCCCGGTAATATGGATGAAAATCTTTAAGAAAAATGGCATAGCTACCCCATGACCCCCCCCCCCCTACCCCAGCCCATTACCAGCCCCTTTGGGTCTTGTATGGATATTAAGGGGAACCCCGCACATAAAATAAAAAAGGCCCTATATACTCTGAACAGCCGTATACAGGCGGTGCATACAAGACAGGGACTGTAGGTTTGTTCTTATGTAGAATGTGTTTGTAATTTTGAACAGGTACATTGTTGAAGTGTAGCTCCAGCCCAAAAATCTATTTTTAAACTTTTTGGGAAACATAGGTAAGGGTTATCACCCCTGTAACATTTGTTTTGCTGTCTGTGCCCCTGTTCAGAACATTTCACCTCACTTTCCGTCCCAATGACAACTGTTTTTGAAATGTGGTGTTTTTCTTGAAACAAGGATTGCTGATAAAGCATCAGTACAGAGGAGACACCTTTCTCCCATATTTATTCTTACAGGAGAGAATTTTCCTTCCTAGGGGTAGATTTCCTCTCACTTCCTGTTGTCTTCTTTCGTTTGCAAGTAGGAGTCGTTTGTAAGTTGGATGTTTGAAAGTAGGGACCTGCCGTATATACTCTGCAGAAATAGGCCCCTTAGTTGTTGGTGTTGGCACAACACTGTAAGCACTCACAGTTACTCTTGGTTGGTGCTGGAACGCCCTGCTGTCAACTATTATATCATGAATTTTAATTACATATAATTCTTGAACAGTGGTAGTAAAAATTGGGGCTTTGATGGTGGTGCTGGTGCCACAACACTGTAAGCCCTGACAGTTACTCTTGGTGGGTGCAGCAATGGGCCCTGCTGTGAATTATTAGATCAAGAATTGTAATTGCATGCCCCTGTTGAACAGGGGCTGAAAAATTGGGCTTTTCGTGGTGGTGGTGGTGGTGGTGGTGTTGCCACAACACTGTAAGCCCTCAGAGTTACTCTTGGTGGGTGCAGGAATGGGCCCTGCTGTGAATTATTAGATCAAGAATTGTAATTACATGCCCCTTTTGAACAGGGGCTGAAAAATTGGGCCTTTCGTGGTGGTGGTGGTGGTGGCGTTGCCACAACACTGTAAGCCCTCAGACTTACTCTTGGTGGGTGCAGGAATGGGCCCTGCTGTGAATTATTACATCAAGAATTGTAATTGCATGCCCCTGTTGAACAGGGGCTGAAAAATTGGGCCTTAGGCACTGGTGGCACAACACTACAACCCCTCACAGATACTGTACTTGGAGCACAGCAATGAGCCCTGTTGCAAAGTATTGCTTCAAAAATTGTAATGACACGCCCCTGTTAAACAGGGGCTGAAAAATTGGGCCTTAGGCACTGGTGGCACAACACTACAACCCCTCACAGATACTGTACTTGGAGCACAGCAATGAGCCCTATGGCAAATTATTGCTAAAAAAATTGTAAGTACACGCCCCTGTAAAACAGGGGCTGAAAAATTGGGCCTTAGCCACTGGTGGCGGCACCCATAAACAAAAATGATCTTCCAAGCTATCATCATCAATCGTATCATTGAGGACTCGGAGGAGGAGGATAGCCAGTCAACATAACAGCACAGGCACTCAGCATCAGCATCAGTCTTGAAGGGACGTGACATGTTAAAATCAATTAGTCTGTTATATCAGCATCAGGTGTGTGGTAGCTGGTGGTGATCCAAGACTGGTTCATCTTGATGAAAGTCAGTCGATCAACCGAGTCGGTGGACAGGCGCACCCTGTGATCCGTGACAAATCCTCCAGCAGCACTGAATGTGCGTTCCGAAAGAACGCTGGATGCAGGACAGGCCAGTAGCTCAATTGCATACTGTGCAAGCTCTGGCCAGTAATCCATCCTCAAGACCCAGTAAGCCAGAGGATTTTCGGTGGGGAAGGTGTCCAAGTCTGACCTTGCCCCTAGATATTCCTGCACCATGTTTATCAGACGCTGGCGATGGTTGCTGGAACCAATCATACTTTGGGGCTGCGGACTAAAGAATTGTCTGAACGCATCGGTCAGACGGCCACCTTCCCCACCGCTCCTTCTTTGACTGGCCGAAGCCTCAGCAACTCGTTGTCCTGGACCAGGAGTTTGTAACCTCCCAGTCTCTGGGAACGCGTTGCACAGACCTTTCTGCAAGGCCTCCCGGAGTTGTCTCATCCTCTGCTCCCTCTGCGACGGTAACATAAGGTCCGCAACCTTACCCTTGTACCGTGGATCAAGGAGAGTGGCCAGCCAGTAATGGTCCCTCTCCTTGATCCGAAGAATACGAGGATCCTTCCGCAGACTTTGCAGGATCAGGGAGGCCATGCAGCGTAGGTTTGCTGAGGCATTCGCTCCGGAGTCCTCTGGGTCACTAAGGACGACATGATCCGCAGTCACCTCCTCCCAGCCACGTACAAGTCCACTGGTTTCTTGGGACTGTAAATCATCCCTAAAAGACTGCTGCTGATGATGCTGAGTGCCAGCCTCCACCTCCATGCTGACATCCTCCTCCTCCTCCTCCTCCTCTTCTTCCTCTTCCTGTGCGATGGGTGGGACAGAAGGAACACTGTCTGGGTAAAGGGGGCCTTGAGAGGCAAGGAAGTCCTCCTCTTCCTGCCTCTGTTCTGCCTCAAGTGCCCTGTCCATTATTCCACGCAGCGTGTGCTCCAACAGGTGGACAAGAGGTACAGTGTCACTGATGCATGCACTGTCACTGCTCACCATCCTCGTGGCCTCCTCAAATGGTGCCAGGACAGTGCATGCATCCCTGATCATGCCCCACTGGCGTGGAGAAAAAAAACCAAGCTCCCCTGACCCTGTCCTGGTGCCGTAGTCGCACAGGTACTCATTGATGGCCCTCTGCTGCGTGTGCAGCCGCTGCAGCATGGCCAACGTTGAGTTCCACCTGGTGGGCATGTCACATATAAGGCGGTTCTTGGGCAGGTTCAACTCCTTTTGCAGCTCAGCCAGGCGAGCACTGGCATTATAAGATCTGCGGAAATGCACACAGACTTTCCTGGCCTGCCTCAGGACATCCTGTAAGCCCGGGTACCTGCCCAAGAACCGCTGCACCACCAGGTTAAGGACGTGAGCCACACAGGGCACATGGGTCAGTTGTCCCTGTCGGAGGGCGGAGAGGAGGTTGGTGCCATTGTCGCAAACCACCATTCCTGGCTTAAGCTGGCGTGGCGTCAACCACCTCTCGGCCTGGCCCTGCAGAGCAGACAGGACCTCTGCCCCAGTGTGGCTTCTGTCCCCCAAACACACCAGCGCAAGCACGGCATGGCATCTTTTTGCCTGCGTACTTGCGTAGCCCCGTGAACGGCTACGGAGCACCGCTGGTTCATAGGACAAACCACAGGAAGAGGCCATGGAGGAAGAAGAAGAGGAGGGGGTGGAGGAGAGAGGTGTGTCACAACCAGTAGTAGCATTTTGGAGGCGTGGCGGTGGGACAACCTCCAACACTACTGCACCTTGTCCTGCATCCTTCCCAGCTGCCAAAAGAGTGACCCAATGGGCCGTGAAAGAAAGGTAACGTCCCTGTCCATGCCTGCTGGACCATGAGTCAGCGGTAATATGCACCTTACCGCTGACCGCCCTGTCCAGCGAGGCCAAGACATTGCCTTCCACATGCCGGTAGAGAGCCGGAATAGCCTTCCGTGAGAAAAAGTGGCGTTTGGGAACCTGCCACTGAGGAACCGCACATTGCACAAACTCACGGAAGGGGGCCGAGTCTACCAACTGAAAAGGCAGCAGTTGAAGCGCTAGCAATTTAGCCAAGCTAGCATTCAACCGCTGGGCATGTGGATGGCTGGGAGTGAACTTCTTTCGACGGTCCAGCAGCTGGGGCAGGGAAATTTGCCTGCTAGAATCGGACGTCGGTGTACTGCTAGCAGAGTGGCCGCAAGTACTTGGCTGTGACACGCCTAATTCTACACCTTCATTCCTCTCAGTGCATGTTTCAGAGAGGACTGAAGTTATAGTGGGGTTGGAGATCCCAGCTGATGCGGTGCAAGGAGAGGTCCGCTTTGTTCTTTGGTGTGGGTCTTTGAGGTAGGCTTGCCAACGAGCTGCATGGCAGGTCAACATATGTCTGGTCAGGCATGTGGTACCCAAGCGGCTGATGTTTTGGCCACGCGATATACGCTTGAGACATATGTTGCAAACAGCAGCTGTGCGATCTGATGCACTAGCCTCAAAAAAGGCCCACACCAAGGAACTTTTTGAATGACGGGCAGAGGCAGCGCCCTGCACAGGCGGAGCTCTGCGGTGTGATTCCGTCGGTGTACTGCCCTTACGCTGGCCACCAAAGGGCATCCTGTCTCGTTGGAGATGTGCCTCCTCCTCATCCTCCTCCTCCTCTCTCCTATTAGGCACCCACGTGGAGTCAGTGACCTCATCATCCCCTCCCTCCTCATCACTGGAGCCAATCTGGCAGTATGCTGCAGCTGCTGGAACATGACTGCCAGATTGGTGTCCTTCTTGAGCATCCCCTCTGTCTGCTCTCACCCTACTGCCTTCCTGTAGCTGGGTTTCATCATCAGACCCTTCGAAACGCTGGGCATCCTCCTGGAGCATGTACCCAACACTGTGCTCAAACAGTTCGGGGGACTCCTCAGGAGGAGGACATGGTGGGTCTAGGGAAGGAGTGACTGATGATGAGTCTGACATTGATACCAGGGAAGAGGACGCTTTGGCAGCTGCTTTGCCAGTACCCTGAGCCTGGGTGAGAGAGGATGAGGAGGAGGAGGAGGGCTTGGTCATCCACTCTACCAAGTCTTCGGCATGATGTGGCTCAACATGTCCAGCTGCCGAAAAGAAGGACAAGCGTGTCCCATGGCCATGTGCTTATGACAATGCACCGCGTCCACGACCAGCACTGTTGCCCCCAGACACAGAGCCTGCTTGCCCTCTTTTATTGCCTCCTGACTGTCTGCCTCTCCTTGTTTGCCTTCCAGACATTCTAATAGATGGCCTGCAGGGAGATGGGAAAAAAGCAATAAGGGCTACCTTCAGGTGTCCTTCTCTGTCCCTTGAAACAAGGACTTGCACAGTGAAAGAAACTGACACTCTCCCTACCTACAGTTTTCTGTCCCTAGAAAAAATGTTTTTTTTAAGCACAATATAGCACAAGGAGAATTCACTCACTGTCCTTCCAGGTCCCTGGAAACAAGGACTTGCACAGTGAAAGAAACTGACACTCTCCCTACCTACAGTTTTCTGTCCCTAGAAAAAATGTTTTTTTTAAGCACAATATAGCACAAGGAGAATTCACTCACTGTCCTTCCAGGTCCCTAGAAACAAGGACTCGCACAGTGAAAGAAACTGACACTCTCCCTACCTACAGTTTTCTGTCCCTAGAAAAAATGTTTTTTTTAAGCACAATATAGCACAAGGAGAATTCACTCACTGTCCTTCCAGGTCCCTGGAAACAAGGACTTGCACAGTGAAAGAAACTGACACTCTCCCTACCTACAGTTTTCTGTCCCTAGAAAAAATGTTTTTTTTAAGCACAATATAGCACAAGGAGAATTCACTCACTGTCCTTCCAGGTCCCTGGAAACAAGGACTTGCACAGTGAAAGAAACTGACACTCTCCCTACCTACAGTTTTCTGTCCCTAGAAAAAATGTTTTTTTTAAGCACAATATAGCACAAGGAGAATTCACTCACTGTCCTTCCAGGTCCCTGGAAACAAGGACTTACTTGCACAGTGAAAGAAACTGACACTCTCCCTACCTACAGTTTTCTGTCCCTAGAAAAAATGTTTTTTTAAGCACAATATAGCACAAGGAGAATTCACTCACTGTCCTTCCAGGTCCCTGGAAACAAGGACTTACTTGCACAGTGAAAGAAACTGACACTCTCCCTACCTCCAGTTTGCTGTCCCTAGAAAAAATGTTTTTTTTAAGCACAATATAGCACAAGGAGAATTCACTCACTGTCCTTCCAGGTCCCTGGAAACAAGGACTTGCACAGTGAAAGAAGCTGACACTCTCCCTACCTACAGTTTTCTGTCCCTAGAAAAAATGTTTTTTTTAAGCACAATATAGCACAAGGAGAATTCACTCACTGTCCTTCCAGGTCCCTGGAAACAAGGACTTGCACAGTGAAAGAAACTGACACTCTCCCTACCTACAGTTTTCTGTCCCTAGAAAAAATGTTTTTTTTAAGCACAATATAGCACAAGGAGAATTCACTTACTGTCCTTCCAGGTCCCTGGAAACAAAGACTTGCACAGTGAAAGAAACTGACACTCTCCCTACCTACAGTTTTCTGTCCCTAGAAAAAATGTTTTTTTTAAGCACACTATAGCACAAGGAGAATTCACTCACTGTCCTTCCAGGTCCCTGGAAACAAGGACTTGCACAGTGAAAGAAACTGACACTCTCCCTACCTACAGTTTTCTGTCCCTAGAAAAAATGTTTTTTTTAAGCACAATATAGCACAAGGAGAATTCACTCACTGTCCTTCCAGGTCCCTGGAAACAAGGACTTGCACAGTGAAAGAAACTGACACTCTCCCTACCTACAGTTTTCTGTCCCTAGAAAAAATGTTTTTTTTAAGCACAATATAGCACAAGGAGAATTCACTCACTGTCCTTCCAGGTCCCTGGAAACAAGGACTTGCACAGTGAAAGAAACTGACACTCTCCCTACCTACAGTTTTCTGTCCCTAGAAAAAATGTTTTTTTTAAGCACAATATAGCACAAGGAGAATTCACTCACTGTCCTTCCAGGTCCCTGGAAACAAGGACTTGCACAGTGAAAGAAACTGACACTCTCCCTACCTACAGTTTTCTGTCCCTAGAAAAAATGTTTTTTTTAAGCACAATATAGCACAAGGAGAATTCACTCACTGTCCTTCCAGGTCCCTGGAAACAAGGACTTGCACAGTGAAAGAAACTGACACTCTCCCTACCTACAGTTTTCTGTCCCTAGAAAAAATGTTTTTTTTAAGCACAATATAGCACAAGGAGAATTCACTCACTGTCCTTCCAGGTCCCTGGAAACAAGGACTTACTTGCACAGTGAAAGAAACTGACACTCTCCCTACCTACAGTTTTCTGTCCCTAGAAAAAATGTTTTTTTTAAGCACACTATAGCACAAGGAGAATTCACTTACTGTCCTTCCAGGTCCCTGGAAACAAGGACTTGCACAGTGAAAGAAACTGACACTCTCCCTACCTACAGTTTTCTGTCCCTAGAAAAAATGTTTTTTTTAAGCACAATATAGCACAAGGAGAATTCACTCACTGTCCTTCCAGGTCCCTGGAAACAAGGACTTGCACGGTGAAAGAAACTGACACTCTCCCTACCTACAGTTTTCTGTCCCTAGAAAAAATGTTTTTTTTAAGCACAATATAGCACAAGGAGAATTCACTCACTGTCCTTCCAGGTCCCTGGAAACAAGGACTTGCACAGTGAAAGAAACTGACACTCTCCCTACCTACAGTTTTCTGTCCCTAGAAAAAATGTTTTTTTTAAGCACAATATAGCACAAGGAGAATTCACTCACTGTCCTTCCAGGTCCCTGGAAACAAGGACTTGCACAGTGAAAGAAACTGACACTCTCCCTACCTACAGTTTTCTGTCCCTAGAAAAAATGTTTTTTTTAAGCACAATATAGCACAAGGAGAATTCACTCACTGTCCTTCCAGGTCCCTGGAAACAAGGACTTGCACAGTGAAAGAAACTGACACTCTCCCTACCTACAGTTTTCTGTCCCTAGAAAAAATGTTTTTTTTAAGCACAATATAGCACAAGGAGAATTCACTCACTGTCCTTTCAGGTCCCTGGAAACAAGGACTTACTTGCACAGTGAAAGAAACTGACACTCTCCCTACCTACAGTTTTCTGTCCCTAGAAAAAATGTTTTTTTTAAGCACACTATAGCACAAGGAGAATTCACTCACTGTCCTTCCAGGTCCCTGGAAACAAGGACTTGCACAGTGAAAGAAACTGACACTCTCCCTACCTACAGTTTTCTGTCCCTAGAAAAAATGTTTTTTTAAGCACAATATAGCACAAGGAGAATTCACTCACTGTCCTTCCAGGTCCCTGGAAACAAGGACTTGCACAGTGAAAGAAACTGACACTCTCCCTACCTACAGTTTTCTGTCCCTAGAAAAAATGTTTTTTTTAAGCACAATATAGCACAAGGAGAATTCACTCACTGTCCTTCCAGGTCCCTGGAAACAAGGACTTGCACAGTGAAAGAAACTGACACTCTCCCTACCTACAGTTTTCTGTCCCTAGAAAAAATGTTTTTTTTAAGCACAATATAGCACAAGGAGAATTCACTCACTGTCCTTCCAGGTCCCTGGAAACAAGGACTTGCACAGTGAAAGAAACTGACACTCTCCCTACCTACAGTTTTCTGTCCCTAGAAAAAATGTTTTTTTTAAGCACAATATAGCACAAGGAGAATTCACTCACTGTCCTTCCAGGTCCCTGGAAACAAGGACTTGCACAGTGAAAGAAACTGACACTCTCCCTACCTACAGTTTTCTGTCCCTAGAAAAAATGTTTTTTTTAAGCACAATATAGCACAAGGAGAATTCACTCACTGTCCTTCCAGGTCCCTGGAAACAAGGACTTGCACAGTGAAAGAAACTGACACTCTCCCTACCTACAGTTTTCTGTCCCTAGAAAAAATGTTTTTTTTAAGCACAATATAGCACAAGGAGAATTCACTCACTGTCCTTCCAGGTCCCTAGAAACAAGGACTTGCACAGTGAAAGAAACTGACACTCTCCCTACCTACAGTTTTCTGTCCCTAGAAAAAATTTTTTTTTAAGCACACTATAGCACAAGCACAAAACACACTGACACTCTCCCTACCTATCCTTCTCTTTCCCTAAACTAAAGGAATCCAGGTTAAGCAAGAAAGAAATAAAAGTCACTGTCCCTGCCTATGCTGCTCTATCCCTGCTCCGGAACACACTACACTAGGCCGCCGTGCTGGCGGCCTTTTATAGTGTGGGGCGTGTACTAAACACCCTCAGCAATAATTGGCCACAGGCATCCTGCCTGTGGCCAATCATTGCTCTCCTCGCTGCCGGCGCTGTGATTGGCCAAGCATGCGGGGTCACAGTGCATGCTTGGCCAATCACAGCGCCTGGATGACACTGCGATGGCGTAGTGCATTGTGGGCCGTTCGCGTCACTCGAATTTGGCGCGAACGGCCCAAATCGTTCGATCTTCGTCGAACGATCGAACAGCCGATGTTCGAGTCGAACGTATGTTCGACTCGAACACGAAGCTCATCCCTATTTGTTATACATGCTCTTAAAGGAGTTGTAAAGGTACTTTTTTTATTTTCTAAATAGGTTCCTTTACACTAGTGCATTGTTGCTTCACTTACCTTTTCCTTAGATTTCCCTTCTAAATATTTTTTTTCTTTGTTTTCTTTGTCTGAATTTCTCACTTCCTGTTTATCCTCAGTAAGCTGTTCAGTAAGCTGTTCTGGATGACTCCACACCACTCGGATGATGGTGTGGAGTTCAGTGAGGAGAAACAGGAAGTGAGAAATTCTGACAAAGAAAACAAACCTTTAGAAGGTAAATCAAAGGAAAAGGTAAGTGAAGCAACAATGCACTAGCTTAAAGGAACCTATTTAGAAAATAAAAAATGTACCTTTACAACTCCTTTAAATAGGAGTTTTCTTGCAAATAAGTTTATCTTTAACTGTCTCAAAGTTGTCAAAAGTTTTGTTCGGGCTAAAGGATATACCTAAAGAAAGTACTTGGCTTTCAACAGGTGTAAGTAAGTGGGATGATAAATTAATGATATTTAGTTGGCCACAATTGGTGTAATCGTGGGTTCCTGTGATTGTAACGGTGCCTGAGATTGTGTCAGAGTTTTTTTGTCTAAAAAATCATCCAATTGAGTTCCGGTTTTAGGAATAGCACGAAGATCTTTAAACATCTTGGTGGTGTTAGTTTTAACAATACTTGATCACTATTGGTCCTAGATATTCTAGGTGTGCCACCATTCTTACCACCACGTGTCATGTGTATCTGTAGTCAATTTTTTGGTGATCTGCTGAAGTTTACCATCCATTCCCTGCTGTTTAGCAAAGGGGCCCTTTCTTTTCCTAAAGTGATGATCCACAAGCTGAGAAGGAAGCATTAGAGGGTGTATCAGAGTTATAATCACTTTTATCCTCTGATTTTTTGTTTTTTTGCTCTTAGCAAAGACTTTATTGGTATTTTTTATTTGATACCATTTGTATGCTCGATTTTAACTGAAGGCGTTTTTGTATCTCCAATACTTTATTTTTTTTGGAGGATGTTTTTACCAAATTTTTTTAGATGGTCTCTCACTTTTGTCTCGAGGCCACTATATCCCTCATGTGTTTTCAAAGGTACTAGTCGAGCATACAAAGAATCAATCTCTATCTCAAGAGTATTAAGCTGTAATCTATACTCATTTTGTAGTAACATCTTGAGATTTCTAGAGCAATCATTGAGTTGTATTTCCCAATTTTTCTTAAGATCATTGGAAATATGATCAAGAATGGGAAAAAACTGAATTCTCAATCCAATTGGATTGATATTTTCCCGAATGTATCGCTCTAAGGACTGTATTTGCCAATGTAATGCAGATTTTTTCTTAAAAACTCTGGTGAGACTAGAGAATAGAGAACTAAGGTTTGAAGTAACCTGCTCTTTGGCTTGGTAACTGGTTTGGATGCTGGAAATCAATTCCTCCCAATTACCCCTCAATAAATCATCCATCTTAATCCAGAACACGTACAGGGAGACAATAACCAAAGAAGAAAAAACTATTTTTTAAACCTCAAACCGCAGAGAAAACTGCGTCCAAGAATTAGAGACAGAAAAAACCCCAGTATCAAACCGAGGATATAAATGTCCCTATCATTCAAAAATTTATTAGTAGTAACAGGGGTCCATGACAGACAATGGGAGTCAAAAACGAGGATTTGGGTGTGTTATGCACCCGGTTATATTTGAAAAATAGGTAGACTCCCATGGACTAGCATGTATATTGCCATCATCCCTCCTGAATCAACAAAAGGATTACCTCAAAGATTGGGATTTTTTTAGGCAATAAAAATTTCCAAAAAATATATAAAAAAATATATAATTTTATTACAAAAAATACATAGATAATAAAGATGCTCCACAAAAGTGGCGCTAGACAATTAAAAATTGTTGCATAGAAAAAGCATGAACATTTTATAACAAGGATAGAGATAAATGCATCAGACCCCAAGAACACAATGTAGATGGTTCCTGGAGATGATTGGCTGCAAAGTCCAACGCGTTTTGAAAGTTTAATAACTATGTCAATCTTCATCAGGGACAGCAACCATCTCTGAAAATGCAGAACATATCAATGAGTGAAATACACATTTGTATTACAGCATATAAAACCATAATACCCATCTGCATTGCAACATCAAAAAAAGTTATACACATTTCAGCACATATAATAGCGCTTATTATAAATGATATGAAATGCCAGAACAAAACAAATGTTTTTACCCCAAATAAACTCCCCAAAACACAGGGGGTAGAAGGGGGAAGGGACGAAAAAACCTGTGGATGAATAATTAAATAGTCACTGACCGACCAAAAATCGAAGATTGTCATATAGTTATTATACTTTCGAAACGCGTTGGGATTTGCAGTCAATCATCTCCAGGAACCATCTACATTGTTGTCACACCGTGTCTGGGATTTGATCCCAGGGCCTGGTGTTCATAGACTGTTTTCCTATGTCCTGAGCCACCAGTGAACTGGTTTTATGTTAGCATTGTAGTTATGTTCTTTTTCACTAGTGGGGATGTTTGCTCCACCCTGGGACCAGCTGTCAGCAGTCTTCTCATTAGTGTCCCTATATATTCCCACTTCCCCTTCCTGTCCGTGCCTTAGGATAGGTTCCTGTTTATGGATGCTCTTGCTTTTTGGTTATCTACTTGGCTCGTCTTGACTACGATTCCTGGATTATCCCTTGAACCTGGTTAACCTTGCTGCCGACCCTCCCTGGCTTGTTCTGACTACGTTACCTGGATTGTCCTTTTCCCTCCTGAGATCCTGTCTTCTGCCTACTAACCGTGAGTTGTTGCTGGGGGTTGTGGTTAGGCTATCTGCACCTTCCTTTGTGGTTCCTTATTTCCTGTCTGTGGGAGATCTCAGCCGTCCCTCCACCTGACACCGGGATAACAAGACTACCGGTCAGGAAAGCGGAGGGACGGTTGTAGTTTCCTGGCAGACCTGACATTATCCTAAGGCCAGATGGACCTCAGCGAGCTGGTGCAGGCAGTCTCTCTACAGGGTCAGATGTTGGGTGAGCAGGCTAATCATGTACAGTCATTGGAGGAGAAATTGGGTGCCATCGCTACTCTGTTATCTACTTTGGCCTCGGCACATGGTACTAGTCCTGCTACACCAAAAAATCTTGAGTCTGGGGTTGGGGAACCTGTAGTTGTGTCTAAATCTGTGGGTTCTCCCGCTCCAAAGATACCTCTCCCCGATAAGTATGATGGGAACCCCTTGGATTGCAGGGGATTTCTCAACCATTGCCGGTTGCATTTTAAAAATCAACCTTCTGTGTTTACCTCTACCCAAGCCAAGGTGACATTTATTATTTCCTTGCTTAAGGGTAGAGCTCTGTCCTGGGTGTCGCCTCTTCTTGAGAAAGATTCTCCTGTACTTACTGATTACCCCACGTTTATGCAAACCGTTGAGAGAATATTTGTTGTTCCTGACAGAGTAAGGGCAGCTGAGGCCAGTATTCTTGACTTACACCAGGGTAAACGCACAGTAGCATCTTATGCAATAGAATTCCGCACACTTGCGGCAGATACTTCCTGGGATAATTGCGCCCTTAAGGCCGCCTT
Organism: Rana muscosa; assembly: GCA_029206835.1. Lineage (NCBI taxonomy): Eukaryota > Metazoa > Chordata > Amphibia > Anura > Ranidae > Rana > Rana muscosa. The sequence goes on along the minus strand of CM055116.1, from coordinate 1,074,422,136 downwards.
CCGCAGAGGTCTAGCGGAACGCATTAAGGACAAATTAACTTACCGTGAGATCCCAGTGGCATTGGAGGATTTCATCAATTTGTGTATCCTCGTGGATACTCGCTTCTCTGAACGCCAGTCTGAGAGGGAGCGTCAGAGACAATTTTTTTCCTCCAACCGCCGGGTTTGAGGAAGAACCCATGGATGTAGGGGCTGTGCGTTTGTCTGATGATGAACGTACCAAACGCAGAACTCTAGGCCTCTGTCTATTTTGTGGTAAGCCGGGTCACTTCCTGCATTCTTGTCCGATGCGACTGAAAAAACTCCCGGGCTTAATGGGAGATCAAGGAGCCCCATTAGGCCACACTGTTTTGAAACCTCCTCTAGAGAGATTAGTAGTACCCGTATTATTATCTTGGAACAATAAGAGCTACTCCACCGTTGCCTTTGTTGATTCCGGTGCAGGTGGGGTATTTCTCGATGCAACGCTGGTTAAGAGTCTTCAGATTCCGACGGTTCCGAAAGATCCACCTCTGTGTGTAACTACTCTTGGCGGAGAACCTCTTGGTGATGGACTTATCTCTCTAGAGACCAAGCCCCTTTCCGTTCTAGTGGGGGCTCTGCATTCTGAAGAGCTATCATTTAATGTCATTCCGTCTCCTAAGTATCCTGTAATTCTTGGGTTCCCTTGGTTATGTAAACATAACCCATCTATTGAATGGTCCTCTGGTCAAATTTCTGCCTGGAGCACCTTTTGTCATGTTCACTGTATCCAAAAGTTTATACGTAATAAAGTGTCCATTCTTGGGGTCTCTACTGTCCCTGAACTACCGGAGGCTTATGCCGGGTTTGCTGACGTATTTTCTGAAAAAGAAGCAGAGGGCCTCCCTCCACACCGCCCGTATGACTGTGCTATTGACTTGCTTCCCGGTTCTCCTCTTCCTAAGGGGAGAACCTATCCTCTTAACCTTGCAGAAACCAAGGCTATGGAGGAATACATTAAAGACAGTCTAAAAAAGGGTTTCATCCGGCCTTCCTCCTCTCCTGTGGGAGCAGGCTTCTTTTTTGTGGAGAAAAAAGATGGAGGACTTAGACCCTGCGTTGACTACAGATCTCTCAACCGTATTACTGTAAAAAATCGGTATCCGTTGCCCTTAATTACTGAGCTGTTTGACCGTGTCCAGGGGTCAAAGATCTTTACCAAATTGGATCTTCGGTCTGCATATAACCTCATTAGAATTAAAGCAGGAGATGAATGGAAGACAGCTTTTAATACCAGAAGGGGGCATTATGAGTGTCTTGTGATGCCTTTTGGGCTTTGCAATGCTCCCGCGGTATTTCAAGAGTTTGTGAATGATATTTTCAGGGATCTACTTGACTCTTTTGTTGTCTATTTAGATGATATACTCATTCACTCTAAAGACTTAAAGCTTCACCGTGGCCATGTTTGCACTGTTCTCCAACGTTTAAGAGATCATAAGCTGTACGCCAAACCTTCCAAGTGCTCTTTTGAACAATCGGAAATACCTTTCTTAGGTTATATAATTTCATCTAATGGATTCCAGATGGACTCCAAGAAACTCGATGCTATCTTACAATGGCCTAGACCTTCTACCTTAAAGGAAATACAGCGTTTTATTGGATTTTATAACTACTACCGCAAATTCATCAAGAATTTCTCCCAAATTTTGGCTCCCATCACCGTCCTCACAAAAAAAGGGACCAAATGCTCTCAGTGGCCTCCTGAAGCTCTGGAGGCTTTCGACCTTCTAAAATCTGCTTTTTGCTCTGCTCCTGTTCTTCGCCATCCTCAGCCTTCGGCTCAATATTTCTTGGAAGTTAATGCCTCCGAAGTAGGGGCCGGAGCAGTATTGTCCCAACGAGAACCCACTTCTAACAAGTTGCATCCGGTTGCCTTTTTCTCCAAGAAGTTCTCTGCTGCAGAAAAAAAATATGACATAGGGAATAGAGAACTTTTAGCTATAAAATTAGCATTTTCCGAATGGAGACATCTTTTAGAAGGTACGGAACTTCCTGTTGTGGTTCAAACTGACCATAAGAACCTAATCTACTTAGAGAAGGCCCAAAGACTGAATCCCAGACAAGCCCGCTGGGCGTTATTCTTCACCCGATTCAACTTTGTAGTGACGTACATTCCTGGCACCAAGAACACCAAGGCCGATGCCCTGTCTCGGCAATTCCCTTGTGAGAATCTGCAAATACCTCCTGATCATATTGTTCCTCCGGAACGAATTATTGCACAACTGGATACTGCTTTACAAAGGAACTTGTTGGCCGCACAGTCTCGGGCACCTTCTAATCTCTCAGTTCCACCCAATACCTTGTTTGTTCCCCTAGAATTATGAAAAGAAGTGTTACAGTGGGCCCATGGCCAGATGGTATCCGGACACCCTGTGATCAACCAAACCTTCCTACGTTTGAAGTCCCTGGTTTGGTGGCCTACTCTAAAAAAGGATGTTATAGCCTTTGTTAGAGCCTGTTCGGTTTGTGCTGCCATCAAAATGCATCGTTCTGTTCCACAAGGTCTACTTCAACCGTTACCTGTTCCTCGTGCTCCCTGGACTCATATCAGCATGGATTTTATCGTGGACTTGCCCACCTCCAGTGGAAATACCGTAATTTGGGTGATAGTGGACCGATTTTCAAAGTTGGCCCACTTCATTCCCATGCCTGCACTACCTTCTGCCCCAAGCCTGGCTTTATCCTTTATTGAGCATGTCATCCGCTTACACGGCATCCCTGTTGATATTGTTAGCGATAGAGGCCCTCAATTCATATCCTCGTTCTGGAGGGCCATTTGCAAACATCTGGGGATCAAGAATTCCCTGTCCTCTGGATACCATCCTCAATCTAATGGCCAGACAGAGAGGGTCAATCAAGATTTGGAGATCTACCTATGAGCTTATATCAATGCTGAACATGACAACTGGAGCGAGATGTTACCTCTAGCAGAACTAGCACACAATTCGCAGTGGCACTCTTCCCTTAGATGTTCCCCTTTCCAAGCTGCCTTTGGGTATCAACCCAGGGTTCTCCCCTTCCAGTCTTCCTTGGTGGAGGTACCTGCGGCAGCCAACATGGTATCAAGATTGACTACGCACTGGAGAAACATAAGAAAGGTTCTGCTTCAGTCTGTACATAGATACAAAGGGTATGCAGATCGTCACAGAAAACCTGCACCCCGCTATCGTCGTAATCAGCTGGTTTGGTTGTCCACCAAGAACATGAAACTGCGACAACCTTCCTCCAAGTTAGGTCCTAGATTTATAGGACCTTTTCGCATTCTCTGTCAGGTCAACCCTGTGGCTTATAAACTACGCTTGCCCCTTCATCTTCGTATTCCCAATACATTTCATGTATCTTTTGCTTAAGCCCTTTGTCAAGAATAGATTCTCTCTCCCCTCTAGACGTCCCTCTCCAGTCTCTGTGGATGACCATCAAGAGTATGAAGTTAGCAAAATTCTGGATTCCCGACATAGGGGTAGACAATTACAATATCTGGTGGACTGGAAGAGAGGACTTGGGTGCCTGCTCGTGATGTTCATGCCCCACGGCTGGTCAAGTCCTTCCACGACAGGCACCCATCCAAACCCAAATAGGTTTGGGGGCATCTTTGTGTGGGGGGGTATTGTCACGCCGTGTCTGGGATTTGATCCCAGGGCCTGGTGTTCATAGACTGTTTTCCTATGTCCTGAGCCACCAGTGAACTGGTTTTATGTTAGCATCGTAGTTATGTTCTTTTTCACTAGTGGGGATGTTTGCTCCACCCTATGACCAGCTGTCAGCAGTCTTCTCATTAGTGTCCCTATATATTCCCACTTCCCCTTCCTGTCCGTGCCTTAGGATAGGTTCCTGTTTATGGATGCTCTTGCGTTTTGGTTATCTACTTGGCTCGTCTTGACTACGATTCCTGGATTATCCCTTGAACCTGGTTAACCTTGCTGCCGACCCTCCCTGGCTTGTTCTGACTATGTTACCTGGATTGTCCTTTTCCCTCCTGGGATCCTGTCTTCTGCCTACTAACCGTGAGTTGTTGCTGGGGGTTGTGGTTAGGCTATCTGCACCTTCCTTTGTGGTTCCTTATTTCCTGTCTGTGGGAGATCTCAGCCGTCCCTCCACCTGACACCGGGATAACAAGACTACCGGTCAGGAAAGCGGAGGGACGGTTGTAGTTTCCTGGCAGACCTGACAATTGTGTTCTTGGGGTCTGATGCATTTATCTCTATCATTGTTATAAAATGTTCATGCTTTTTCTATGTAACAATTTTTAATTGTCTAGCGCCACTTTTGTAGAGCATCTTTATTATCTATGTATTTTTTGTAATAAAATTATTATTTTTTTTTATTTTTATTTTTTTATTTTTATTGCCTAAAAAAGCCCAATCTTTAAGGTAATCCTTTTTGTTTTGTTTTTTTAGTTTGATGAGTTACTAGCCTAGATTGCATGATATCGATATCAATATGTCAGTTTGTTCAAAACATTACAAATAACCAAGAAATAATCAATCGATCGGCTAAGTTTAAACTCAACTGGTTTAAGCGAACTCTTCTCATAGTCAGAGCATAAGGCCACATTTTATCAAATGTTATAATATAGCTAAATGATTTATATACAACAAGTTAAACTTAAATCGAGCTAAAAATAATAACAATAATATACACCCCTGTACCATCACTTTCCAAAGAAATAAGTGTATATGCATACAATATGTTCAATAATTTTTACTACCAAAAATATGGAAGAAACTATATTGGAGACATGTGTGGATGCTGTAAATTCCCACCACATCCCAGTTTTGTATACAAAAGAGAATGGGGGCCCCAAGGGATGATATGGGTGAGAGGATGAATACAGAACACCACAATAGGAGTAATAAAAAGTATATTTCATTTAATTAGAAATGAGTGCTAAAAACAGTCACAGAATAACAAAATAGGACCAAACAGCTGCTCCAGGGCGTATTGTAAGAATAGACTGATACAAATCAGAGATAACTAATACATACAACCAATCCTACATGTTTCGGAAAAGCATAAAGGCACAATAGTCCTGTTATGATAGGTATATTCCTTCTTCAGGGATTTGGGTCGAGCTTGCTGATGTGTTTAGATCTTACATTCCGTGAGAATAAACATAGGCAGTGCACGGTGTTAGCACGAATGGATGGTGTTGCAGGTACGGGCAGGGACAGACCAAGAATTATTTCTTATTATCTGTTGAGCCTGGGAGAATGCTAGGTTCGCATTTACTTGTCACCAGGTAAGATAATTAACCCTTGCACAGCCAAGTGTTATTCGGCAGGTACTTTGACTGAACCATTCCATAAGGTTCCCCTTGTTCCGCCCTTGTTGCTTGCTCTTGTGTGCCCTGACGCTGCCGCCGCTGTCCCTCTGGTCCCTCCATTTCCAGCCATTAGTGTGGTCACTGTGCCACAAGGAGAGCATTTGCTTACAAGGGTTAATTATCTTACCTGGTGACAAGTAAATGCGAACCTAGCATTCTCCCAGGCTCAACAGATAATAAGAAATAATTCTTGGTCTGTCCCTGCCCGTACCCGCAACACCATGCATTCGTGCTAACACCGTGCACTGCCTATGTTTATTCTCACGGAATATAAGATCTAAACACATCAGCAAGCTCGACCCAAATCCCTGAAGAAGGAATATACCTATCATAACAGGACTATTGTGCCTTTATGCTTATCCGAAACGTGTAGGATTGGTCGTATGTATTAGTTATCTCTGATTTGTATCAGTCTATTCTTACAATACGCCCTGGAGCAGCTGTTTGGTCCTATTTTGTTATTCTGTGACTGTTTTTAGCACTCATTTCTAATTAAATTAAATATACTTTTTATTACTCCTATTGTGGTGGTCTGTATTCATCCTCCCACCCATATTATCCCTTGGGGCCCCCATTCTCTTTTGAATAATTTTTACTACTAGCTAGATCTTTTTATATTATGATGAAGACAATTCTTTCTAGCTAAGCTGTGCTCTTTATAATACTCCACATTGATGTTCCTACAACTAAACACATCTGCATATAGTAAATCATATTTCCATATATGAATATTCATTCATAAAAATGGGACACGTCCCATTCAAAGTTCATGCCGGCTGGCTTTCTTGTGTTAAGGAAAAATATCCAGTAGACTTCTCTTCTACAGAGGATTTTAAATTTATCTCCCCCTCTTACTGGCATCAAAATTCTTTCCACCACTTGAATCCCCAAATCAGATACATCCTTTTGGTGTATGTCATTCCAATGTCTCGCTATGTTCGTATTGTGATTTTATTTAATATCATATAAATGGTCGTAAAGACGATCTCGCAGCCTGCCAGTTGTTCGACCAACATATTGCATTTAACATGACCAGCATGCTCGACTGTAGGCAAGACACACTTGTCTTTGTACTCCTCGCCTGGTTGCCGCCACACACGCTTGACACCATCTGAACCAAATAAGTTTATCTTGGTCCCATAAGACCACAGGACATGGTTCTAGTAATCCATGTCCTTAGTCTGCTTGTCTTCAGCAAACTGTTTGCAGGCTTTCTTGTGCATCATCTTTAGAGGAGGCCTCCTTCTGGGACGATAGCCATGCAGACTAATTTCATGCAGTGTGCAGCGTATGGTCTGAGCACTGACAAGCTGATCCCCCACCGCTTCAACCTATGCAGCAATGCTGGCAGCACTCATACGTCTATTTCCCAAAGACAACCTCTGGATATGATGCTGAGCATGTGCACTCAACTTTTTTGGTCAACCATGGTGAGGCCTGTTCTGAGCGGAACCTGTCCTTTAAACCGCTGTATGGTCTTGGCCACCGTGCTGCAGCTCAGTTTTAGGGTCTTGGCAATCTTCTTATAGCCTTGGCCATATTTATGTAGAGTAACAATTCATTTTTTTAGATTCTCAGAGTTCTTTGTCATGAGGTGCCATGTTGAGCTTTCAGTGACCAGTATGAGAGAGAGAGCGATAACACCAAATTTAACACACCTGAGACCTTGTAACACTAACGAGTCACATGACACCAGGGAGGGAAAATGGCTAATTGTGCCCAATTTGGAAATTTTCACTTAGGGGTGTACTCACTTTTGTTGCCAGCATTTTAGACATTAATGGCTGTGTGAGTTATTTTGAGGGGACAGCAAATTCACATTGTTATAAACTCACTACTTTACATTATAGCAAAGTGTCATTTCTTCAGTGTTGTCACATGAAAAGATATAATAAAATATTTAAAAAAATTGGAGGGCTGTACTCACTTTTGGGAGATACTGTATACAGTCAGTCTAGTGTGTGTGTGTGTGTGTGTATGTATGTGTGATATATATATATATATATATATATATATATATTGTGAAGGACTAGCATCAAATGTAGAGCTTGAAGGACACCGCCACTCGCTGGTTCTTCTTTTTAAGGGCTTTGTTTGCCCATTTTTATTAAAAGAAGTCAAAACAAAATGGTTTCCCTCGCAGGGGTTTCAGTACTCCTTTTCAACAACAAACTGACATTCAGCCTCCTGGCTTATACATATAGCAGTGCTGCTCAGGCCTTCCACTTCAGGCTCTTGTCTGTCTCCTATAGACTATTCCATCTGCAACACCATCCATTTGGATAGCAGTCCCTTGCTGCTCTGACCCTCAGACCTGGGTCTCTGGCTTCCACTGTGCACACAAGCACTCTCTGACTTCTCCAGTGCACACCTGCACTCTATGGCTTCCCCAGTGCACACCTGCACTCGTCGGGAGGGTGGGGCCCAGAATGCTGGTCCTGATTCTACTATCAGGCCCACACACACCTGAACAATCCGTGTGCAGTTGAGTCTCAAAACCCGGATCCAGGACTGGGGATTTCATCCCACCCGGATCTCTAAGAAATCCCCAAGCTCCGGGTCCCAAAGTGGATTTTAGTAAATCATGAGGAAACTGAAAAGCCAGTTTCCTCCCAAACAAGCAAATACCCTGGAGCCCCTCAACCTGCCTGGTTGAGAATCCTGTATTCATACACTGGTGGGGTACCACACTACCACAATATATATATATATATATATATATATATATATATATATATATATATATATATATATATATTCTGCATTTAGCATATACGCTATATACAGTTCATTCGGTGGTGTACATTATATAATACACTTTAGGCGGTATATATGTGTGTGTATGTGTGTGTATGTATATGTGTGTGTGTGTGTGTGTGTATATATATATATATATATATTACAGTGCATTCGGTGGTGTACAGTTTCTAATACACTTCAGGCGGTGTACACAGTATATAATACAGTGCAGCCAGTGTACCGTTTCTAATACAGTGTAGGCAAGTGTGCACAGTATATAATACAGTGTAGTGTGCTGTGAAAAGAAAAAAATCCCCATCATGTCCAGAAGGCCACCAAGGAGAGGCAGACGCTCACAGGCCACTAAAAGAGGGCAAGCAGCATCTGTGTCTACAGTCAACAGTGGTGGGCATGGACATGGTGCATCCTCTGCAGGTGTCCGCGGGGCACGTTTGTCCTTTTTTTTCTGATGCTGGCCATGTTATTGAGCCACAACATGCAGAAGAGTTGGTGGAGTGGATAACAAAGCAATTCTCATCCTCCTCATCCTCTGTCACCCAGGCTCATAGTAGTTTGCCTTCCAACGCAACTGCTAAAGCGGCCTATTCCACCGGCTCCTTGTCCACAGTTAATCCTTCCGTAGCCCCACCATCATGCACGGAGGAGTCCCCAGAATTATTCGACCACAGTGTCGGTTACTTGCTGCTGGAGGATGCACAGAAATTTGAGATTTGCGATGTTGGTTCCCAGGTGGAGGAACAGAGTAACGTGGGCCTAGAGAGAGAAGGTGCCACAGAAGGACAAGAAACTGGCAGTCATGTTCCCCAAGCTGCAGCATACTGCCAAGTTTGCTCCAGTGACGAGGAGGGAGGGAATGATGAGGTCACTGACCATACTTGGATGCCTGAGAGAAGAGAGGAGGAAAGGGAGGAGGAGGAGGCACAACTCCAACGAGGCAGGATGGGTCAGCTTAAGGGCAGCCACCCTATTGCATCACACCGCAGAGCTCCGCAGGTGCAGGGCACTGCTGACTCACCGATGACTTTTAAAAGTTCCTTGGTGTGGGCCTTTTACGACACGTGTGCAGCAGATCACACCGTTGGCACCGAAAAGGTCCATATTACTGCAGACTCATGGTCCAGCAGGCATGGGCAGGGACGTTACCTTTCCTTCATGGCGCACTGTGTAACTCTGCTGGCAGCTGGGAGGGATGCAGGACAGGGTTCAGTGTTGGAGCTTGTTCCATCACCACGCCTCCAAAAAGTTAGTGGTGATTCTGCCACAACATCTGTATGCTCCCCTCCCTTCTCTTTCTTCTTCCTCTATGGCCTCTTCAGCAGAATTGTCCCCTTAACCAGCAGTGCTCCCTAAATGCTCAAGGGGCTACACAAGCAGTCAGGTTAAAATATGCCATGCGGTGCTTGAGTTGGTCTGTCTATGGGACAGGAGCCACACTGGGGCAGAGATTCTGTCAGCTCTGCAGAGGCATGCTCAGAGGTGATTTACGCAACGCCAGCTTCAGCCAGGAATGGTTGTATGCGACAATGGCACCAACCTTCTCTTCGCCCTCCGACAGGGACACTTGACCCATGTTCCATGTTTGGCACACGTCCCAAATTTGGTGGTGGAGATGTTCTTAACTAGGTACCCAGGCTTACAAGATCTCCTGAGGCAGACCAGAAAAGTCTGTGGTCATTTCTGCCGGTCATACAATGCCAGTGCTCGGCTGGCTAACATTCAAAGGGAATGAAACCTGCCTCATTTGTGACCTGGTGGAACTCAATTGTGGCAATTCTGCAGCGGCTTCACACACAACAGAGGACCATCAATGAGTACCTGTGTATCTATGTCACCAGGACAGGGTCAGGGGAGCTTGGCTTCTTTTCGCCATGCCAGTGGCTACTGATCAAGGATGCATGCACTGTCCTGTCACCATTTGAGGAGGCCACAAGGATGGAGAGCAGCGACAATGCATGCATCAGTGACACTGTCCCTCTAGTCTTCATGCTGGAGCACACGTTTTGTGGAATCATGGACAGGGCACTTGAGGCAGAACAGCGGGAGGAAGAGGAGGACTTCCTTTCCTCTCAAGGTCCCCTTTATCCAGAAAGAATTCTTGCGGGTCCATCAAACACACAGGAAGAAGAGGAGGAGAATTGTGTCAGCATGGATGTCGAGGATAACATACAGCAGTCTTCAAGGGATGGTTTTCAGTCCCCAGAAACCCAAGGAGTTGTACGTGGCTGGGAGGAGGTAGTTACGGATAATGTGATCCTTAGTGACCCAGAGGACTCAAAATCGAATGCCTCTGCAAACTTACGCTGCATGGCCTCCCTGATTCCGCAAAGCCTGTGAAAGGACCCCAGGATTCGTGGAGAGGGATAATTACTGGCTGGCAACCATTCTTGATTAACGTTACAAGGGCAAGGTTGCAAAACTCATCCTGCCTTCGCAGAGGGAGCAGAGGATGAAACATCTTCTGTAGGCAGATAGATGGGAGCAAAGAAAATGGGATTTATAATGGTGCAGAAATGACAAAGTATCAAGCAGATTATAATAAAATATTTTTATTTTGACACCAAAATAAAAAGAATGGTAGAAAACGGTGTAGAGAGTGATTGTTACAAACAGTACAGTTGAATTGGACAGTTGGATGGCCTAACTCCCGACATGTTTCGCCCCTAAATCGGGCTTCTTCAAAGGGAAGGACTGTCCAATAGGTGACATACACCTTCTGAAAAAGACACACAAATACATATACAATCCATTAATAATGATAACCAAAAACATATATTATAATATTAGTGATAAAAAGGTGTATGCATGCACAATTCACCCCCCCCATGGTCATGCCCCTTACCTCTCTATACACTCCAGCCAGCCCAGATGGTCGCGTCCCCAACGGTAGCACCGGAACCCCGCCCAGGGCACATCCAAGGATCACAGGGGGCAGCAAAAAAAAACGCAAGGGGAGAAAAAACGACCCGTGGCCTGGGTAATATCTAAAGTTGAAAATTAAAGATATGTCCAGTGAGAAGGAAATACACATGGACACACAGATCCCCATAGATCCATATATATGTGGCCCCAGGAAACACATTGCCTAAGCAATGCGTCTCCCGGCAATAATATTACCCAAAAATAGAATAAATTATTGTTGATGATGGTAACTTACACAAGCTACAGGGGTAATTGACTTGATTCCTGGGACGGCAAGGACAAACGATTCATGTATGTAAAAGCAATAGTTCCCAAGTGCTGAAAAAGTAATTTGTGATATACGGTAAGAAAAGAGTTAATGAAGCTCCAACACAGATGTGAGAGAAGACTCGGTACTAAATAGATTTAGTCACTAGACAGGATTTAAACAGGGGCAAACCATGCCTCCAAATCAGATTTCTCAAAAAGAGAGTACTACAACAAACATACTTAGATGAAGCAGAAAGGAACAGAAGAATAAGCCTGCATACTATAGCAATGAGAAACAATTTACCTTGTGAACATAAAGTGATCGTATGGTCCCAGGGGCTCAGCAGCATTTCTGCACTGAAATCCTTGGTCTATATATACCCCCCATCCGGTCACATGGACCGGAAGTGGACACAGGCTGTACTGCACATGCACCGGCGCCATTGTATGATGTCATTCCGCATCGCCACTCTGAACCAGAGTTAACCACTTAACGACCGCTCACTGAATATATATGTCGGCAGAATGGCACCGACGGGCACAATCATGTAGAGTGTACGTGATAGGGATGAGCTTCGTGTTCGAGTCGAACATACGTTCGACTCGAACATCGGCTGTTCGATCGTTCGACGAAGATCGAACGATTTGGGCCGTTCGCGCCAAATTCGAGTGACGCGAACGGCCCACAATGCACTACGCCATCGCAGTGTCATCCAGGCGCTGTGATTGGCCAAGCATGCACTGTGACCCCGCATGCTTGGCCAATCACAGCGCCGGCAGCGAGGAGAGCAATGATTGGCCACAGGCAGGATGCCTGTGGCCAATTATTGCTGAGGGTGTTTAGTACACGCCCCACACTATAAAAGGCCGCCAGCACGGCGGCCTAGTGTAGTGTGTTCCGGAGCAGGGAAAGACGAGCATAGGCAGGAACAGTGACATTTATTTCTTTCTTGCTTAACCTGGATTCCTTTAGTTTAGGGAAAGAGAAGGATAGGTAGGGAGAGTGTCAGTTTCTTTCACTGTGCCAGTCCTTGTTTCTAGGGACAAAGAAGGAAAGTGAGGGGAATTCTCCTTGTGCTATAGTGTGCCAAAGCATTCCTCATCAACCATCTTTGAAATCCTTGTTTTTTGGACAGTCAGGGAAATTGTCGTTGTGCTATTCTGTGCAAAAGCAATAATCCTCAACCATATTTAGAAATCCTTAAGTAAAGGGACAGAGAAGGACACCTGAAGGTAGCCCTTATTGCTTTTTTCCCATCTCCCTGCAGGCCATCTATTAGAATGTCTGGAAGGCAAACAAGGAGAGGCAGACAGTCAGGAGGCAATAAAAGAGGGCAAGCAGGCTCTGTGTCTGGGGGCAACAGTGCTGGTCGTGTACGCGGTGCATTGTCATCAGCACATGGCCATGGGACACGCTTGTCCTTGTTTTCGGCAGCTGGACATGTTGAGCCACATCATGCCGAAGACTTGGTAGAGTGGATGACCAAGCCCTCCTCCTCCTCCTCATCCTCTCTCACCCAGGCTCAGGGTACTGGCAAAGCAGCTGCCAAAGCGTCCTCTTCCCTGGTATCAATGTCAGACTCATCATCAGTCACTCCTTCCCTAGACCCACCATGTCCTCCTCCTGAGGAGTCCCCCGAACTGTTTGAGCACAGTGTTGGGTACATGCTCCAGGAGGATGCCCAGCGTTTCGAAGGGTCTGATGATGAAACCCAGCTACAGGAAGGCAGTAGCGTGAGAGCAGACAGAGGGGATGCTCAAGAAGGACACCAATCTGGCAGTCATGTTCCAGCAGCTGCAGCATACTGCCAGATTGGCTCCAGTGATGAGGAGGGAGGGGATGATGAGGTCACTGACTCCACGTGGGTGCCTAATAGGAGAGAGGAGGAGGAGGAGGATGAGGAGGAGGCACATCTCCAACGAGGCAGGATGCCCTTTGGTGGCCAGCGTAAGGGCAGTACACCAACGGAATCACACCGCAGAGCTCCGCCTGTGCAGGGCGCTGCCTCTGCCCGTCATTCAAAAAGTTCCTTGGTGTGGGCCTTTTTTGAGGCTAGTGCATCAGATCGCACAGCTGCTGTTTGCAACATATGTCTCAAGCGTATATCGCGTGGCCAAAACATCAGCCGCTTGGGTACCACATGCCTGACCAGACATATGTTGACCTGCCATGCAGCTCATTGGCAAGCCTACCTCAAAGACCCACACCAAAGAACAAAGCGGACCTCTCCTTGCACCGCATCAGCTGGGATCTCCAACCCCACTATAACTTCAGTCCTCTCTGAAACATGCACTGAGAGGAATGAAGGTGTAGAATTAGGTGTGTCACAGCCAAGTACTTGCGGCCACTCTGCTAGCAGTACACCGACGTCCGATTCTAGCAGGCAAATTTCCCTGCCCCAGCTGCTGGACCGTCGAAAGAAGTTCACTCCCAGCCATCCACATGCCCAGCGGTTGAATGCTAGCTTGGCTAAATTGCTAGCGCTTCAACTGCTGCCTTTTCAGTTGGTAGACTCGGCCCCCTTCCGTGAGTTTGTGCAATGTGCGGTTCCTCAGTGGCAGGTTCCCAAACGCCACTTTTTCTCACGGAAGGCTATTCCGGCTCTCTACCGGCATGTGGAAGGCAATGTCTTGGCCTCGCTGGACAGGGCGGTCAGCGGTAAGGTGCATATTACCGCTGACGCATGGACAGGGACGTTACCTTTCTTTCACGGCCCATTGGGTCACTCTTTTGGCAGCTGGGAAGGATGCAGGACAAGGTGCAGTAGTGTTGGAGGTTGTTCCACCGCCACGCCTCCAAAATGCTACTACTGGTTGTGACACACCTCTCTCCTCCACCCCCTCCTCTTCTTCTTCCTCCATGGCCTCTTCCTGTGGTTTGTCCTATGAACCAGCGGTGCTCCGTAGCCGTTCACGGGGCTACGCAAGTACGCAGGCAAAAAGATGCCATGCCGTGCTTGCGCTGGTGTGTTTGGGGGACAGAAGCCACACTGGGGCAGAGGTCCTGTCTGCTCTGCAGGGCCAGGCCGAGAGGTGGTTGACGCCACACCAGCTTAAGCCAGGAATGGTGGTTTGCGACAATGGCACCAACCTCCTCTCCGCCCTCCGACAGGGACAACTGACCCATGTGCCCTGTGTGGCTCACGTCCTTAACCTGGTGGTGCAGCGGTTCTTGGGCAGGTACCCGGGCTTACAGGATGTCCTGAGGCAGGCCAGGAAAGTCTGTGTGCATTTCCGCAGATCTTATAATGCCAGTGCTCGCCTGGCTGAGCTGCAAAAGGAGTTGAACCTGCCCAAGAACCGCCTTATATGTGACATGCCCACCAGGTGGAACTCAACGTTGGCCATGCTGCAGCGGCTGCACACGCAGCAGAGGGCCATCAATGAGTACCTGTGCGACTACGGCACCAGGACAGGGTCAGGGGAGCTTGGTTTTTTTTCTCCACGCCAGTGGGGCATGATCAGGGATGCATGCACTGTCCTGGCACCATTTGAGGAGGCCACGAGGATGGTGAGCAGTGACAGTGCATGCATCAGTGACACTGTACCTCTTGTCCACCTGTTGGAGCACACGCTGCGTGGAATAATGGACAGGGCACTTGAGGCAGAACAGAGGCAGGAAGAGGAGGACTTCCTTGCCTCTCAAGGCCCCCTTTACCCAGACAGTGTTCCTTCTGTCCCACCCATCGCACAGGAGGAGGAGGATTGTGTCAGCATGGAGGTGGAGGCTGGCACTCAGCATCATCAGCAGCAGTCTTTTAGGGATGATTTACAGTCCCAAGAAACCAGTGGACTTGTACGTGGCTGGGAGGAGGTGGCTGCGGATCATGTCGTCCTTAGTGACCCAGAGGACTCCGGACCGAATGCCTCAGCAAACCTACGCTGCATGGCCTCCCTGATCCTGCAAAGTCTGCGGAAGGATCCTCGTATTCTTCGGATCAAGGAGAGGGACCATTACTGGCTGGCCACTCTCCTTGATCCACGGTACAAGGGTAAGGTTGCGGACCTTATGTTACCTTCGCAGAGGGAGCAGAGGATGAGACAACTCCGGGAGGCCTTGCAGAAAGGTCTGTGCAACGCGTTCCCAGAGACTGGGAGGTTACAAACTCCTGGTCCTGGACAACGAGTTGCTGAGGCTTCGGCCAGTCAAAGAAGGAGCGGTGGGGAAGGTGGCCGTCTGACCGATGCGTTCAGACAATTCTTTAGTCCGCAGCCCCAAAGTATGATCGGTTCCAGCAACCATCGCCAGCGTCTGATAAACATGGTGCAGGAATATCTAGGGGCAAGGTCAGACTTGGACACCTTCCCCACCGAAAATCCTCTGGCTTACTGGGTCTTGAGGATGGATCACTGGCCAGAGCTTGCACAGTATGCAGTTGAGCTACTGGCCTGTCCTGCATCCAGCGTTCTTTCGGAACGCACATTCAGTGCTGCTGGAGGATTTGTCACGGATCACAGGGTGCGCCTGTCCACCGACTCGGTTGATCGACTGACTTTCATCAAGATGAACCAGTCTTGGATCACCACCAGCTACCACACACCTGATGCTGATATAACAGACTAATTGATTTTAACATTTCACATCCCTTCAAGACTGATGCTGATGCTGAGTGCCTGTGCTGTTATGTTGACTGGCTATCCTCCTCCTCTGAGTCCTCAATGATACGATTGATAGCTTGGAAGATCATTTTTGTTTATGGGTGCCGCCACCAGTGGCTAAGGCCCAATTTTTCAGCCCCTGTTTTACAGGGGCGTGTAATTACAATTTTTTTAGCAATAATTTGCCATAGGGCTCATTGCTGTGCTCCAAGTACAGTATCTGTGAGGGGTTGGAGTGTTGTGCCACCAGTGCCTAAGGCCCAATTTTTCAGCCCCTGTTCAAAAGGGGCATGTAATTACAATTCTTGATCTAATAATTCACAGCAGGGCCCATTCCTGCACCCACCAAGAGTAACTCTGAGGGCTTACAGTGTTGTGGCAACACCACCACCACCACGAAAGGCCCAATTTTTCAGCCCCTGTTCAAAAGGGGCATGTAATTACAATTCTTGATCTAATAATTCACAGCAGGGCCCATTGCTGCACCCACCAAGAGTAACTGTCAGGGCTTACAGTGTTGTGGCACCAGCACCACCATCAAAGGCCCAATTTTTACTACCACTGTTCAACAATTATATGTAATTACAATTCCTGATATAATAGTTGACAGCAGGGCGTTCCAGCACCAACCAAGAGTAACTGTGAGTGCTTACAGTGTTGTGCCAACACCAACAACTAAGGGGCCTATTTCTGCAGAGTATATACGGCAGGTCCCTACTTTCAAACATCCAACTTACAAACGACTCCTACTTGCAAACGCAAGAAGACAACAGGAAGTGGGAGGAAATCTACCCCTAGGAAGGAAAATTCTCTCCTGTAAGAATAAATATGGGAGAAAGGTGTCTCCTCTGTACTGATGCTTTATCAGCAATCCTTGTTTCAAGAAAAACACCACATTTCAAAAACAGTTGACATTGGGACGGAAAGTGAGGTGAAATGTTCTGAACAGGGGCACAGACAGCAAAACAAATGTTACAGGGGTGATAACCCTTACCTATGTTTTCCAAAAAGTTTAAAAATAGATTTTTGGGCTGGAGCTACACTTCAACAATGTACCTGTTCAAAATTACAAACAGATTCTACATAAGAACAAACCTACAGTCCCTGTCTTGTATGCACCGCCTGTATACGGCTGTTCAGAGTATATAGGGCCTTTTTTATTTTATGTGCGGGGTTCCCCTTAATATCCATACAAGACCCAAAGGGGCTGGTAATGGGCTGGGGTAGGGGGGGGGGTCATGGGGTAGCTATGCCATTTTTCTTAAAGATTTTCATCCATATTACCGGGACCAGACATTACATTAAAGCCGCAAGCAGTTTTAAATGGCTTTTTTTTTCCTTTAGAAGTGTCATTTTGTGCAGGGACAGTTCTAAACACGGGAAACACGTGGCACTTCACAGGCATACTTTAGACACCCCCCAGGTACGATATTTAAAGGAATATTTGACTTTTTTTTTCACTTTATGCATCATTAAAATGACTGCTCCCGAAAAACGACCGTTTTTAAAACTTCTTTTTGCATTGATACATGTCCCCTGGTGCAGAACCCGGGTTCCCAAACCCTTTTTAGGACAATAACATGCATAATAGTTGTTATAATTAGCACTTTAGAATTCGAACGTTCGCATCCATTGTATTTAATAGGGTTCTAATGTTCGTACGAACTTTCGGTCCGTTCGCGGGTTCTGGTGCGAACCGAACCCGGGGGTGTTCGGCTCATCACTAGTACGTGATTGCCTTTGTATAGTTGGGGGGTCCAATAGGACCCCCCTCCTATACAGTGAGCGGTGGCTAAGTGTCCGGGAGCGTTCCGGGATGAGGGGGCAGCCATTCGTTTCCGGCCACCCCCTCGTGATCGCTCCCGGCGAATGGAAATGCCCCTCTGTCTGTGTCAGACAGAGGAAGCAGGAGGAAGTGATGTCATCTCTGGTGCGGCGCTCACATATACCGAGCGCCGTACAAGAGAAGACATCAGGTCAGTGCACACAACACTACACTGACACCAGGACACATAGGGACATAAATCGCCCCCCCAGACACCCCAGATCACCCCCCAGATCACCCCCTCAGCCCCCAGTCACAGTGTCACTGATTGCAGTGACCATTTATTTAGTGATCACTGCAATCAGTGACATTTGTGACTGTAAAAGTGTCGCCAAAGTTTAGTCTTAGGTCCAGTGTAGCCCCCTAACCCCCCCTAATAAAGGTTTAACCCCCTGATCACCCCCAGATAACCCTTTCACCCCCTATCGCCACTGTCGCTAAGCGATCATTTTTCTGATCGCTGTCTTAGCGTCAGTGATGCCGATCGGCAGCCAGTAATTTTTTTTAGGTTTGCCGCATGTTTTTATAGCGTCAGGTACCCCAATATATTATCTAATAAAGGTTTAACCCCCTTGATCACCCCCAGGTAACCCTTTCACCCCCATCACCACTGTCGCTAAGCGATCGTTTTTCTAAACGCTGTCTTAGTGTCGGTGATGCAGATCGATAGCTGGTAATTTTTTTTTTATGTTCGCCGCAGGTTTTTATAGCGTCAGGTACCCCCATATATTATCTAATAAAGGTTTTAACCCCCTGATTGCCCCTAGTTAACCCTTTCACCAGTGATCACCATATAAGTGTTACAGGTGACGCTGGTTAGTTAGTTTGCTTTTTATAGTGTCAGGGCACCCGCCGTATATAACCCAATAAAGGTTTAACCCCCTGATCGCCCGGCGGGTGATATCAATTAGGTTTTAGCGTCAGAGAGGGTCTGCGTCACACCCCAGGCAGCGTCAGGTTAGTGCCAGTAACGCTAACACCCACGCGTGAAGCATACACCCCCCTTAGTGGTATAGTATCTAAACAGATCAAGATCTGATCAGATCTATACTAGCGTCCCCAGCAGTTTAGGGTTCCCAAAAACGCAGTGTTAGCGGGATCAGCCCAGATACCTGCTGGCACCTGCGTTTTGCCCCTCCGTCCAGCCCAGGCCACCCAAGTGCAGTATCGATCGATCACTGTCACTTCCAAAACAAAAACACACATAACTGCAGCGTTCGCAGAGACAGGCCTGATCCCTGCGACTCCAGTGCTGTAGGAGGTGATTTCACCACCACAGTTAAAAAAAAAAAAAGCAAATATGCCGAATCATTGGGGCAGCAGGGGCGGAGGAGCGATTTTGCTCCTAATGCCGCGTACATACGGTCGAAATTCCGACGGAGGCTTGCCCGTGGAAAAGTCCGACCATGTGTGTGCGGCATAACTTTTTTGCGGGAGGATGCCCCCATGCTTCGGCATATATAAATGGTGCATGTATGCCCATCATTGGAAGTGGGTGGATGAAGGGCGGTATTCTAATGGTGGGCATACCCACCGATCAATCTCTTTTTTCGTTCAGCCAACTGGCTGCATGAAAAAAAAAGATTACAATACATGTCCAACAAGGACCAGCAACGTACTGGTATGTTGCTGGACTTTGAATGTTTTATACCAGAATGATGCCTGCGGGTTTAGGTATCATCTTGGTATCATTCTTTTCAGCCTGCGGCCGGCTTTCATGTAAAAGCAATCCTAGCGGCTAATTAGCCTCTGGACTGCTTTTATAAGCAGTGGGAGGGAATCCTCCCCCGGATATAAAAAGCGCCATTGGGAAATTGGGAAAGCATTTTATCACACCGATCTTGGTGTGGTCAGATGCTTTGAAGGCAGAGGAAAAATCTAGGGTCTAGAAGACCCCAGTTTTTTCAAAAAAGAGTACCTGTCACTACCTATTGCTATCATAGGGGATATTTACATTCCCTGAGATAACAATAAAAATGATAAAAAAAAAATACTTGGAAGGAACAATTTAAAATAAAATAAAAAAGCAAAATTAATAAAAAAAAAAAAGAAAAAAAAAAAGCACCCCTGTCCTGCCCTGCTCTTGCCCAATGGCGAACGCAAGCGTCGGTCTGGCGTCATATGTAAACAGCAATTGCACCATGCATGTGAGGTATCACCGCGAAGGTCAGATCGAGTGCAGTCATTTTAGCAGTAGACCTCCTCTGTAAATCTACTGGGGTAACCTGTAAAGGCTTTTAAAGGATTTTAAAAATGTATGTAGTTTGTCGCCAATGCGCGTTTGTGCGAAATTTTAAAGCATGTCGTGTTTGGTATCTATGTACTCGGCCTAAGATCATCTTTTTTATTTCATCAAACATTTGGGCAATATAGTGTGTTTCAGTGCATTAAAATTAAAAAAGTGTATTTTTTTAACCCAAAAAAATGCATTTGAAAAAACGCTGCGCAAATACTGTGTAGAAAAAAAAATGCAACACCCACCATTTTAATCTATAGGGCCTTTGCTTTAAAAATATATATATAATGTTTGGGGGTTCAACATAATTTTCTTGCAAAAAAATAAATGTTTTCATGTAAACAAAGTGTCAAAAAGGGCTTTGTCTTCAAGTGGTTAGAAGAGTGGATGTAAGCTTCCTAATGTTGTGTATAAAATGCCAGAACAGTTCAAACCCCCCCCCCCCCCCAAATGACCCCATTTTGGAAAGTAGACACCCCAAGCTATATACTGAGAGGCATGTCGAGTCCATGGAATATTTTATATGTTGACACAAGTTGCGGAAAAACAACCTTTTTTTTGTTTTGTTTTTTGCACAAAGTTGTCACTAAATGATATATTGCTCAAACATGCCATGGGCATATGTGGAATTGCACCCCAAAATACATTCTGTTGCTTCTCCTGAGTACGGGGATACCACATGTGAGACTTTTTGGGAGCCTAGCCACGTACGGGACCCCAAAAACCAAGCACCGCCTTCAGGCTTTCTAAGGGTGTAAATTTTTGATTTCACTTCTCACTGCCTATCACAGTTTCGGAGGCCATGGAATGCCCAGATGGCACAAAACCCCCCCAAATGACCCCATTTTGGAAAGTAGACACCCCAAGCTATTTGCTGACAGGTATTGTGAGTATTTTGCAGATCTCGCTTTTTGTCACAAAGTTTTGAAAATTGAAAAAAAAAAAAAATGTGTGTGTGTGTGTGTGTGTGTGTGTGTGTATGTATGTGTGTGTATATATATATATATATATATATATATATTGTGACAGCAGGAAGGTAAAGTCACCTGGTTGCATCCAGGGGGGTAGATATATTTCGCCCAGATTCAGGCTTTACGCCGACTTATACAACTAGGTGGAGAGTTGTATAAGGCTAGTGGGCTCATGGATGACTCATACCTCTAGGGAGAGGGCTGGGCGTCGTACAGACAGGGAGTTGATGAGGCCAGCTGAAGCTTGTCAGCTCATTTAGGCCTCTATAAGAACTCCCAGCTTCATTAGATGTTAGCTCATGCCTGGAACCAGACCTGTGTGGACTGTCTAGGGAGAGTGAACCCCTGTGCGGTGAGGCAAAGCCTGTGTGGCTATTTGTTTGGACTTTTACTAAACCAGGGACTTAGGGACTAGGACAGCACTAGGCTGATCCCAGTTGTTAGTTAGGAAACCTGTATGTTTAGTCAGAGGTCAACTTGACCAGGATTTATTTTGGTTATGTTTCTTTTGCTTTGCTGTGTTTTGTCCCTGTAAATAGAAAATAAACCGCACCTTTTTTTTGATTTTGAAAACCACAACCTCCGTTTGCTGGGCCTGTTTTTGTGTGGGGAGCCCATCCCGGGGGTCACACACAGCCGCTGCCAAGCTAACCCCCTCACAATATATATATATATATATATATTTATTAGACTTGTGCACAACGGAAAAATTCGTTCCGTTTCGGTTCGTTTCTTTCCGGTCCTGTTGATTCGTAATCATTCGTAATTTTGCTAGACGGGATTTTTCGTGTTCGGACTCATTCGTATTTTTGCAAGCGACATTTTTCGTTGAATTTTTTGTTGCTTTATAATTCGTACTTTCGCTAGAGTACGTTGTTTTTCGTTGATTCTGGACACAACTCCTACTTTCGTAACTTTTTTTGGGTTCGTTGATTCGTAATTTTCCGTGTCTCTCTCACAACGACGCTGCCTATTATGCCTAATGTGCTTCGAATGGATTTGTACTTTTCTAAATACATAGCGGTTATTTGTAACGATTCGAAATCTCGTATTTTACTTTCGTTTTTTACAGGCGGCTATAGGCTCCGCCCCTGTACACCATTTTGAGAGGGTTCAGCACGGTGAGGGAGAAGCAGAGAGCAGAGCAGAGTGAGTGTTATTGTGCTTCGAATGGATTTGAAATTTCGTATTTTACTGTTGTTTTTTCATGCGGCTATAGCCTCCGCCCCTGTACACCATGTTGAGAGGGAGTTCAGCATGGTGAGGGAGAAGCAGAGAGCAGAGTGAGTGTTATTGTGCTTCGAATGGATTCGTACATTCGTAACTTTTTTCATAACGAATTATGCCGAAGACCTTCGGGCATTCGCTATTTTGCGGTATAATTTATTTCGGATTCGGTTTTATTCGTAATTGCTCTGTTCGGAAATTCGAATGCTTCCGAATGTCCGAAAGTTGCTAAATTCGGACGAATTTTGATTCGTTACGAAACGAATTGCACAAGCCTAATATATATATATATATATATAATATATATATATATATATATATATATATATATATATATATATATATATATATATATATATATATTTTTTTTTTCTTTCTTCATTTTCAAAAACAAATGAGAGCTGTAAAATACTCGCCATGCCTCTCAGCAAATAGCTTGGGGTGTCTATATTCCAAAATGGGGTCATTTGGGGGGGTTTTGTGCTATTTTGGCATATTATGGCCTTCGAAACTGTGATAGGTAGTGAGGAGTGAAATCAAAAATTTGCGCCCTTAGAAATCCTGAAGGCGGTGCTTGGTTCCGGGGTCCCGTACGCGGCTAAGCTCCCAAAAAGTCCCACACATGTGGTATCCCCGTACTCAGGAGAAGCAGCAAAATGTATTTTGGGGTGAAATTCCACATATAACCATGGCATGTGTGATCAATATATCATTTAGTGACAACTTTTTGTAATTTTATTTATTTTTTTTTTTTTTTGTCATTATTCAATCACTTAAGACAAAAAAAAAAAATTCAATGGGCTCAACATGCCTCTCAGCAATTTCCTTTGGGGGGGTTTTGTACTGCCCTGTCATTTTAGCACCTCAAGAAATGAGATAGGCAGTCATAAATTTAAAGCTGTGTAAACTTCAGAAAATGTACCCTAGTTTGTAAACTCTATAACTTTTGCGCAAACCAATAAATATACGCTTGACATTTTTTTTACTAAAAACATGTGGCTGAATACATTTTGGCCTAAATGTATGACTACAATTGAGTTTATTCGATTTTTCTTATAACAAAAAGTAGAAAATATCATTTTTTTTCAAAATTTTCGGTCTTTTTTCCGTTTTATATCGCAAAAAATAAAAATCGCAGAGGCAATCAAATACCATTAAAAGAGAGCTCTATTTGTGGGAAGAAAAGGACGCAAATTTCGTTTGGGTAAAACATTGCATGTCCGCACAATTTACAGTTAAAGCAGCGCAGTGCAATATTCTGAATTCACCTCTGGTCCTTTAGCTACCAAATGGTCCGGGGCTTAAGTGGTTAAGGAGAGCAAAGAGACAGGAAGCAGTGGAGAACTCTTGTGGTGGAATTAGAGAAGACACCCCGAAGGGGCTTTTCAAGGAATGAATGTTACAGTGGAAAGCCTGCATGCCAGTCAGCAAAATGGGCGTCCAGTCGCAACTGTAACGCCCTTGGGTGTCCATATGATCTTGAAAAAGTGCTAAGCAGAGTCCGGGGCATCCACCAGGGACAACGCCACCCCCGAGTAGTCTGATGGGTGAAGAGAGAGGCTTGGCACCAATAGCTGTACCCGGGTGGCGAAGAAGCATGCATATAATGAAAAACATTTATAATAAGATAATAACCAAAGTAAACAACAATGTATAAACAAGAAAAATTATTATAAATGTGTATATAAGTGATAATGTAATACATGAAAATTCCATAATATCTTCATATTTGAAAAAAAATACACATTACACAGACTCTTGATTACATATATAAAAAAAGATATATATGGTTTGTATATAAGAAAAACATTATTTTATAAGGAGAAGGAGAGCGTCTATATTTTTTTATCTACAGATTTGTTGTCTCCATATATAGATCACTAAATGAAATATAGTCCATATGATTGGTCGACTAATGCGACCAATGAAACAATGGACCATAGATTTCACATAGACTTGTGGGCCAAAAGAAGGACTGAGTTGTTAAATTAGCCCTAAAGCTCGTGGGGGATAATAGAAAGGTAGGGAAGAGATGTTGTCCCAATTCAGTATTGACCAAAATATTAGAACAAGGGCGAAGAGAGACAGAAAATGGGGATGGAGGGTGAAAAAATTATAAGAGGAAGGGGTAAGGGAGAGGAAAAGAGGGGAAAGAATAAAAAAAGGGGAAGAAAGGGAAGTGGAAAGGGGGGAAGAGCAGGAAGGAAATAGGGGGAAAAAAGATTTTTTGAAAAAAGGGAAGGAAAAAAGAAAAACAAGCAAAGCTATAGCGAGGATGGGGGAGGCAGCAAGGGAAACAATATGCAATGTTCATAAAAAAGGTTTATAACTCAACATTTCATTCAATCCAGGATAAATTGTTGCTTTCAGCAAAAAAAATCCATCGGATTCCAATTGCAAAAGTTTCTGATCGTTGCTGCCTCCCCTAACATCCGGAGGAATATGTTCCAAGGCAATGAATTTGATGGTGTCCAATCTGAAGTCATGAAATAGACCAACATGGCGACTGATCAGAGTTTCCATTCTTCGTTTTTTTATCAAAGATATATGATCATTTATTCGTTTGAAAAAGGGACGTTTTGTTTTCCCTATATAGAAGGAACTGCAGGTACATTGCATCATGTAAACAATGCTTGTGGTCTGGCATGTTACTCTGTGTTTTATCCTATGGGTACATCCATTGGGCAGCATGACTTCATTACTGTTTAGCAAGAAACGACAGTTGTCACACCTCCTACATGGGAAAGACCCAGGACATGTGACAGCTGTTGATGGAGTTTTATAATGACTCTGTGTCAGCCGATCCCTAAGGGATTTGGCTCGTCTGTAAGTAATTTGAGGTTTCTTCTCAATGTACTTACATGCTATGGGATCTGCTAGTAAGAGTGGCCAATATTTGTTGATGATCTGTCTCACCTGTTTCTGCTGCTTATTATAAGATGTTATAATTCTAACAGGTTGATTTGTACATTTGATTTTTTTCTGATGAATCAAAGTGTCCCTAACATGTGCTTTGGCTCTATTGAAGGCTTTTTTCAGGGTACTATGATTGTACCCCCTATCTCGAAGACAATATTTTTTTGCAAATATGAAGATATTATGGAATTTTCATGTATTACATTATCACTTATTCACGTATATACACATTTATAATAATTTTTCTTGTTTGTACATTGTTTACTTTGGTTATTATCTTATAAATGTTTTTCATTATATGCATGCTTCTTTGCCACCCGGGTACAGCTATTGGTGCCAAGCCTCTCTCTTCACCCATCGGACTACTCGGGGTGGCGTTGTCTCTGGTGGATGCCCCGGACTCTGCTTAGCACTTTTTCAAGATCATATGGACACCCAAAGGCGTTACAGTTGTGACTGGATGCCCATTTTGCTGACTGGCATGCAGGCTTTCCACTGTAACATTCATTCCTTGAAAAGCCCCTTCGGGGTGTCTTCTCTAATTCCACCACAAGAGTTCTCCACTGCTTCCTGTCTCTTTGCTCTCCTTAACTCTGGTTCAGAGTGGCGATGCAGAATGACATCATACAATGGCGCCGGTGCATGTGCAGTACAGCCTGTGTCCACTTCCGGTCCATGTGACCGGATGGGGGGTATATATAGACCAGGGATTTCAGTGCAGAGATGCTGCTGAGCCCCTGGGACCATACGATCGCTTTATGTTCACAAGGTAAATCATTTCTCATTGCTATAGTATGCAGGCTTATTCTTCTGTTCCTTTCTGCTTCATCTAAGTATGTTTGTTGTAGTACTCTCTTTTTGAGAAATCTGATTTGGAGGCATGGTTTGCCCCTGTTTAAATCCTGTCTAGTGACTAAATCTATTTCTTTCCGAGTCTGCTCTCACATCTGTGTTGGAGCTTCATGAACTCTTTTCTTACCGTATATCACAAATAACTTTTTCAGCACTTGGGAACTACTGCTTTTACATATGTGAATCGTTTGTCCTTGCCATCCCAGGAATCAAGTCAATTACCCCTGTAGCTTGTGTAAGTTACCATCATCAACAATAATTTATTCTATTTTTGGGTAATATTATTGCCGGGAGACGCATTGCTTAGGCAATGTGTTTTCTGGGGCCACATATATATGGATCTAGTGGAT
Organism: Rana muscosa; assembly: GCA_029206835.1. Taxonomy (NCBI): domain Eukaryota; kingdom Metazoa; phylum Chordata; class Amphibia; order Anura; family Ranidae; genus Rana; species Rana muscosa. Next base: position 1,074,395,888 of record CM055116.1, on the reverse strand, counting down.
CTATGGGGATCTGTGTCCATGTGTATTTTCTTCTCACTGGACATATCTTTAATTTTCAACTTTAGATATTACCCAGGCCACGGGTCGTTTTTTCTCCCCTTGCATTTTTTTTTTGCTGCCCCCTGTGATCCTTGGATGTGCCCTGGGCGGGGTTCCGGTGCTACCATTGGGGACGCGGCCATCTGGGCTCGCTGGAGTGTATAGAGAGGTAAGGGGCTTGACCATAGGGGTGAATTGTGCATGCATAGACCTTTTTATCACTAATATTATAATATATGTTTTTGGTTATCATTATTAATGGATTGTATATGTATTTGTGTGTCTTTTTCTGTATTTTTTAGAAGGTGTATGTCACCTGTTGGACAGTGCTTCCCCTTTGAATAAGCCCGATTTAGGGGCGAAACATGTCGGGAGTTAGACCATTCAACTGTACTGTTTGTAACAATCACTCTCTACACCGTTTTCTACCATTGTTTTTATTTTGGTGTCAAAATAAAAATATTTTATTATAATCTGCTTGATACTTTGTCATTTCTGCACCATTAAAAATCCCATTTTCTTTGCTCCCATCTATTTACCAATTTAGGGATTTGGTGCTATATCTTATCAGTCGGTTATCCACAACCAAAACAAATGAACCATCTTCTGTAGGCCTTGAAGAAAAGTGTGTGTGTGTGATGCATTTCCAGACCCTGGGAGGTTACTATTTCCTGGTGCTGGACAATGTGTTTCTGAGGCCTTGTTCGGTGTCAGGGAACCAACAGCAGGCGAAGGACTTTAGGACCCAGCATCTCTGGCAGGAGAAGGGCTCTAGGACCCAGTATCTCTACAAGCAGGTCACATGGGCCTATATAAGGAAGTCTGCTAGTTTCTGCATTTGCTGGATTATCGTCAGCTTCTCCTGTGTTCCTGTGTCTTGCATCTCCTGCCTGTCTGATCTCCTGTGTACCAAACCCGGCTTGCCTGACCTGCTCCTGTTGACTTCCTAGCGTATACCTGACCCCGGCCTGGCTAACGGACTCCGCTTACCTTGTCTTCTGTGCTAAGACTCAGCTCTGCTGTGTTCTCGGACTGTCTTGCTGTGTTTGACCCTCTGGCCTGGCTTTGACCCTGTTATCGGAACATTCCATTGGTCCTTACCCTTTGGACCTCCTAAGCACGCCTGCAGTCTGCCTGTCCTACCAAGTTCCTGGCAACCAGCACTACCTACCAGGCAACCCGTGCTTCTGTGGGCACCACATCCCCTGTGTCATCTTCAGGGCTGTGCTGCACTCGGCCGCAAGGGGCGCCCTCTCTGCTACTCGACCTCACATCAGAGACTTGACAGTATAATCCAGCCATGTCTGAGGCCGGCAGAGGTGCGTCCCCGTTAGAGGCATTATGTCAACAGGCCGCTACTCTGACCCAAGCAATCCAGACACTGCAAGAAGGATACCTCCAGCTAGAGGAGAGATTGCAACACCTGTCAGAGTCATCTGCTTCTGCAGACCCGGTCCCAGCTTCTCCCAGTTCCACCCACGTACGTTCCTCTGTGGCTCCTACGATGGTGTTCCCTCCTCCAGAACCCCGTGTTCCTGTCCCTGAACGGTTTTCCGGGGATCGAAGAAAGTTTAGATCCTTCAGGAATGCCTGCCTATTGTACCTATCCTTGCAGCCCCGGACTTTTGCTTTAGAAACTGTTAAGGTCGGGTTCCTCATCTCCCTGCTATCTAATGAACCCCAGACCTGGGCCCACAGTTTATGGGAACAAAGAAGCCCAGTCATTAACACAGTGGACACATTCCTGGCAGCCATGTCACAACTCTACGAGGACCCCCAGCGTACAGCCACCGCCGAAGCCGCTCTGCATTCACTACAGCAGGGTAGTCGACCAGTGGAGGACTATACCGTGGACTTCCGTCGGTGGTCTGCAGACACAGGCTGGAACGAGGCTGCCCTCAAGCACCAGTTCCGCTTAGGACTTTCTGAGTCTCTCAAAGATGAGCTGGCCAGGATTGGGGTCCCCACTACACTTGAGGATCTCATCCAGTCATCCATCCAGCTGGATCGACGTTTACGTGAGAGACAGTCCGAACGAGCTCAGTCCTCCAGGCCCGCCATGATGCCGCCTAAGGTTTCCACTTCATCAGTGCCTGCTCCCACTGGTACTTCTATCCCAGTTCCTAGACAAATCGGCCTGCTACGTTCCGCATTATCCCCTGATGAAAGGCGTCATCGTATGCAATCAAGGCTCTGCCTCTATTGTGGAGGAAGCGGACATTTCTGGTATAACTGCCCCAGAAGGCCCAAGAAGCCACCTTCCTACCCTCCGGTGTATTTCCAGGTTTCCGGAGCTTCTCCTTCACACCTAGTGCTACCCATTACGCTGCAATTTGGAAAAGAAGAGATCCGGCTGCAGGCCATTATTGATTCTGGAGCATGCAGCTGCTTTGTGGACTTGAACCTGGTGAGAAACCTGAAGCTGCCCCTCCTCCAAAAGAAACAGGGACTTGAAGTCCGCTTGGCCGATGGCACATTGCCTAGTTCTGGCCCTGTTACCCAGGAGACTGTCCCTCTGCTTATCACCACTCCTGATGGCCATCAGGAATTCATACGCTTTGACGCTCTAAGCTCGCCTATGTCTCCAGTTATCCTAGGAATTCCATGGCTCCAAGCCCACAACCCTCAGATCAATTGGATCAAGAAGGAGGTCCTGTTCACCTCTCCCTATTGCCAGCAGCATTGCTTTATTCCTGAACCCAGAGACATTACCAGTTGCTTGACAGTCCACCCTGTATCTACCACTAACCAGAATATACCCCAGGCATACCAAGAATTCCTGGATGTCTTTGATAAGAAAAAAGCTGACGTTCTACCACCACATCGGCCATATGACTGTCCAATAGAATTACTTCTAGGGGCCGAGATTCCATTTGGACGAATATTCCCTCTCTCTGAAATGGAATTGGGAACTCTGCGACAATATATCGATGAAAATTTGGCTAAGGGCTTCATCCGAGCTTCCTCCTCTCCTGCCGGTGCCGGAATCTTTTTTGTCGAGAAGAAAGACAAGTCTTTAAGACCATGCGTGGATTATAGGGAGCTCAATAAAATCACAATAAAGAACCGCTACCCACTGCCATTAGTTCCTGAACTTTTCCAGAGATTCCGTACGGCCCAAGTATTTACCAAGCTCGACCTCCGGGGTGCCTATAACCTTGTTCGGATCCGTGAGGGCGATGAATGGAAGACAGCATTCAGAACGAGGTTCGGACACTTCGAGTATCTTGTAATGCCCTTTGGGCTCTGTAATGCCCCGGCGACGTTTCAGCACTTCGTCAACGATATTTTCCGGGAATATCTTGACTACTTCGTCATCTATCTGGATGACATTCTCATATTTTCGGCTACTCTGGAGCTCCACCGGACCCATGTAAAGACAGTGCTGCTCACACTAAGAAAACATGGACTTTATGTGAAAGCGGAAAAGTGTGACTTCGAGAAGAAATCAATACAATTCCTAGGACTGATCATCTCCACGGGCGGTGTAGCTATGGATCCACAGAAAGTGCAGGCAATCCTGGATTGGCCAACTCCATCAGATAAGAAAGGGGTGCAAAGGTTTGTGGGCTTTGCGAACTTCTATAGGAGGTTTATAAGAAACTTCTCCTCCATCTCACCCATTACCCAGTTGACCCGCTTACATACCAGTTTCCAGTGGTCCTCCAAAGCCCAAACTGCTTTCGAGAGACTAAAGTTATTGTTTACCTCTGCACCAATCCTTCAACACCCTGAGCCTGCCCTGCCATACATCTTGGAGGTCGATGCCTCAGAAGTAGCTACAGGGGCAGTCCTTTCACAACGCCAGGGACCCAAGTCCTTGCTTCACCCCGTGGCCTTCTCCTCGCGGAAAATGAGCCAGCCCGAGAGGAACTATGATGTAGGAGACCGCGAGCTCTTGGCCATTAAAACAGCCTTAGAGGAGTGGAGATACCTTCTTGAGGGGTCTGCTCACCCCATAATGATATTTACAGATCATCGGAACCTCGAATACCTCCGTACTGCCAAACGTCTGAGACCCCGTCAAGCCCGCTGGGCTCTGTTCTTTTCAAGGTTCAACTTCCACATCACCTACCGTCCCGGCTCCAAGAATGGAAAGGCCGATGCTTTATCCCGAATGTTTCCCGATACTCCGGAGGAGACAATATCTAGTACAATCCTGTCACCTCAGAACTTTCTTCTGATCCAACCCGATCTAAGATCTTCTCTTGAACAGGCTTCCCTCCAATGCCAGGAACCAGAAGCATCCTCTCTAAGAAACCAGGAAGGGTACCTCTGGCATCAGGACAAGATCTTCGTTCCGCAACAAACCCGAATACAGGTACTGAAGACCTTGCATGACCACCAACTCGCTGGCCACTTCGGAGTGCAGAAAACTACGGATCTTATCCAACGATCCTTCTGGTGGCCTACCTTGAAATCTGATTGCAGGGAGTTTGTTAGCTCCTGCACTACCTGCCAGCGAAATAAAGGGTCCAATGTCAAGTCGTGGGGTCTGTTACGTCCTCTGCCAGTGCCAGAACTACCATGGAGAAATATATCAATGGACTTTATAGTAGAGTTGCCCCCATTCGAAGAATCTACAACAATCCTGGTAGTTGTGGACCGTCTATCCAAAATGGCGCACTTCTTGCCCATGGCAGGAAGTCCTTCTGCTGCAGAAACAGCAAAAATTTTCATAAGGGAGATAGTCAGGCTCCATGGCCTTCCTGACAGCATTGTGTCTGATAGAGGGGTACAATTCACCTCCCGGTTCTGGAGAGAGCTCTGCAAAGCACTATCAATCAAGGTGTGCCTGTCCTCAGCCTATCACCCCCAAAGCAACGGTCAAACTGAAAGGACCAACCAGACCTTAGAACAATATTTGCGTTGCTTCTGCTCCTTCTCCCAGGACGACTGGATCTCTCTACTCCCTTGTGCGGAGTTTGCTTACAACAATGCAGTACACTCAACCACCAATCAATCTCCGTTTTGGGTCAACTACGGTTTCCATCCTTCATTTCTACCTAATGTCATTCCGGAAGCCTCAGTTCCAGCAGTTCAAGACAGGATAAGCTCCATTCAGGCTAATTATCAAACCCTCCGGCTAACCATGCAGAAAGCGCAAGAGGACTACAAGAAACAATATGACAAGAGGAGAGGAGAGAGTCCTAGCTTTGAGGTTGGAGATAAGGTCTGGCTCTCTTCAGCAAATCTCAGGCTCCCTTGCCCCTCCCGGAAATTGGGTCCAAGATTTATCGGTCCATTCGAAATTAAACGAAAAATTAACCCAGTAGCTTTTGAACTGTTACTACCAAGTTCGTATAAAGTGCATCCTGTGTTTCACGTTTCTCTTCTTAAATCTGTTGTCTCTAGTCCTTTTCCAGGAAGAGAAGACCCTCCGCCTCCAGTCTCAGTGGGAGATGAAGCCGAATTCGAGGTAGAATCCATCCTGGACTGTCGCAAAAGAGGTAGGACTATTCAATTTCTTATTAAATGGAAGGGTTATCCAGCAGAAGAGAATTCTTGGGAACCTGCAGGCAACATACATGCTCCTAGACTTCTCCAGAGATTCCGTGCCAGATACCCTGAAAGATGGGCCCGGGTGGGCATCCGGAGGCTGCCCCTTGGGGGGGCACTGTCAGGGAACCAACAGCAGGCGAAGGACTTTAGGACCCAGCATCTCTGGCAGGAGAAGGGCTCTAGGACCCAGTATCTCTACAAGCAGGTCACATGGGCCTATATAAGGAAGTCTGCTAGTGTCTGCATTTGCTGGATTATTGTCAGCTTCTCCTGTGTTCCTGTGTCTTGCATCTCCTGCCTGTCTGATCTCCTGTGTACCAAACCCGGCTTGCCTGACCTGCTCCTGTTGACTTCCTAGCGTATACCTGACCCCGGCCTGGCTAACGGACTCCGCTTACCTTGTCTTCTGTGCTAAGACTCAGCTCTGCTGTGTTCTCGGACTGTCTTGCTGTGTTTGACCCTCTGGCCTGGCTTTGACCCTGTTATCGGAACATTCCATTGGTCCTTACCCTTTGGACCTCCTAAGCACGCCTGCTGTCCTGCAGTCTGCCTGTCCTACCAAGTTCCTGGCAACCAGCACTACCTACCAGGCAACCCGTGCTTCTGTGGGCACCACATCCCCTGTGTCATCTTCAGGGCTGTGCTGCACTCGGCCGCAAGGGGCGCCCTCTCTGCTACTCGACCTCACATCAGAGACTTGACATTCGGTCAGTGGAGAAGGTGGCTGGCTGCCTGATGCCTTTAAACTATTTTTCAGTCCTCGGCGCCAAGGTCTGGTAGGTTCCAGCAACCATCGCCAGCGTCTGCATTATATGGTGCAGGAATATCTAGGGGCAAGAGCAGACTTGAAGACCTTTCGAAAAGAGCATCCACTGAGTTACTGGGTCTTGAGGTTGGACCACTGGCCAGAACTTGCTCAATATGCAATTGAGCAACTGGCCTGTCCTGCATCCAGCGCGCTTTCTGAACGCAGCTATCAAGCACCTGATGCTGTTGTAACTGATTGAATTTGTAATTGATCTGGGATGCCTTGAAGACTGCCTATGCTGCCTATCCTATACCTCCTCAATCATGATGATGCTAGCTTCCAACAATATTTTTGGTTTAGGGCACCACCACCACCCAAGGTGGGGCATGTAATTACAATTTTTGAAATAATATTTAACATCAGGGACCGTTCCCGCACCCAACAAGAGTAACTGTGAGGGGTTACCGTGTTCTGGCACCACCAACACCTAGGGTCCAATGTTTCTGCCCCTGTTTAACAGAGGCATGTAATTAAAATGTTTTAAATAATATTTAACAGCAGGAACCATCCCTGCACCCAACAAGAGTAACTGTGAGGGGTTACCGTGTTCTGCCACCACAAACACCTAAGGCCCAATTTTTCAGCAGAGTATATAGTGCAGTCTGTATAGTGTATATATACTGAAGATCAGAGTATATATTGCAGGCGTAATAGTATGTATATATACTGCAGTTCAGAGTATATAGTGCAGTCAGTGTAGTATATATAATACAGTGCATGGTATATAGTGCAGTGTACAATATATAATATAGTGTATTGAAGTGGTTAAGGGGAGCCCTATGACAGAATTAAGAAAAAAACGGCATGGGTTCCCTGTCCATACCAGGCCCTTTGGGTCTGGTATGGATTTTGGGGGGGGGGGACCCCAAGCCATTTAAAGAAAAATTACGCTGTTTTTTTCAATGATTTTATATGTATATTGCCGGGATCTGGCAATACATTACAGCCGTGAGCAATTTTAAATGACATTTTTTCCTTTAGAAATTACATTTTGCTGCGGTACTGTTCTAAACATTGGGGAAATGCGCTACTTTACAGGCAGACTAAGGGGACCCCCAGGCACGATATTTATAGGAATATTTAATTTTTATTGATTTCATCTTTCATCTTTAAGCATTCTTCAAATCACTGCTCCTGAAAAATTGGCAGTTTTAAAAACTTTTTTTTGCACTTATACATGTTCCCTGGGGCAGGACCCGGGTCCCCAAATACTTCTTATGGAAATAACTTGCATATAAGCCTTTAAAATGAGCACTTTTGATTTTTCGCGTTCGTGTCTCATAGACTTTAACGGTGTTCACATGTTCGCACAAATTTTTTGTCTGTCCGCAAGTTCTGGTGCGAACCGAGCCAGGGGGGTGTTTCAGCTCATCCCTAATGTCCAGCAAAGGATTAATCAATATTAATCTCAGGCAGCGCTTGCTATACCATATAAATATGCTGATATGTGCTACAATTGATAAACTGTAAACATCAATAGTAAATGTTGCACATTGGTGACAAGAAATTAGAAATAAAGTACAATACAAGTGCAAAAAAGTTTTTAGTGCGATCTTGCGTGCTTTGTGCTTGATCCCAGGGATCCCCCTGCATATTCCACCATTTGCTGTAATGGCTAAACACCACACCACACTCACCACCAGATGTCAGTGACTCCCTTGCCATACAGCAACAAGAGTCAACAAGGCTTTTAGGTCTCTGGGGGACCTGTTCCACTGTTCCTGATATCTCCTGTGGCTTTTAGGTATCCTTGCTTCTCCCCTTTATGATCCGGTTTGTTCTTTGTTTTTGAATCCTCCAAGGCAATGCCGTAATGTGCCTAGTTTAAGAAAGTGACTGGTGCCCAATTATTTACAGACCCCCTAATACTTACCACAAATAAGCACTGAGATGAAATGTCAGCCCTTCCTGTCTTTGGAGGTACTCCACCTGCCCCTGGAGGTCAGGGGGGGGGGCAACACATAGTAGAATGCATGTTACAGACAGTGTAAAATGGACAATCCGCGCTAACCCCAAAACAACAAACGTGCAATAGTGCAAGGGAGTGCAATCATGCAAGAAAAATAAAATTTCTATAAAAAGAAAAAGGTATCTTAAAACGTATAAATTGATAGGACAGTGCTGCAACTAATATGTAGCTAGAATAATTATCTAAAAATGTATGTGAAAAAAATGGGAAAAGATGTGCAACCATATAACAATGGAAACAATGTGCAATAAGTGAGTGCTAGTTAAACCTACAACGGTAGGTATAAGTTAAAAAATCTGAACTGTAACAAAATCAAAAAACACGGGAAAAAAATAAATGTCCGTTTGCAGCAAAAACCATGTAGTTGATTGTAATCAAAAAGGCAGGGATGCAAATCTTCATCCTATGCTTCCACCAGGCAAATGATGAATAGTGGTGGGTATACAAAAAAGCATTTTCGCCAGTACCATAACCGTGACCCATCATTATTGGAAGTTGTGGACATAGAGAGATATATCCCACATAGGAGAGGAGATGACCTCAAACGTCATATATCACGTAGGGAAATACAATGGATATTCGATATGCAGTGTTACAGCCCCTGGGGCCTTAACATAGAGTGGGATATAAACTGCTACATAAACAGCTGAGTTTTTCTTGTCCTATATCATTCATGTACCATTCTGTCAGTAGTAGTTGGCCCTTCCCATTCTTGGTTTTCTTCCTCTTTTGCCCCTCCCTTTTTCCTCATATCCCCAGGCTATATTTAAATTTTTTGACCCTCAATATGTAGTGTAGCAACCACACCACCCTCCTTCTCCACTCTTTGGCTCATTCACTGGAGAGGAAGGCACATAGTCTTCACCATGCCCGTACCCCCTGGTTTGCAGAGGTTAATCACACTTGTTTTCACTTACGGGTCTTTGCAGCGAGACTCCCCTCAGAGTTGGCTTCTGTCCCTAGAATGTAAGGACAAAAGTCTCTATGCCCCAAGTAACTCCAAGGTCCACACCAGCATCAACTACAACATAGAGTTTATTTCTTTATGCACGAACATCCACCAATGAGGAGAAGAGAAAGGCGTGTAACTCAAACAGTCTATTAGATTCCCTAATGGATGCGTTCAGGAGATCCTCTGCCACAGAATCTATAGTGTCCCAAACCTCCTACTGGTCCAGTTGTTTAGATCCCCTTTTCCGGATGGATGACATCCCTCCAGAGTTTCTGGGCCCCTTCCTTCACTGTGATCTCTCACCAGTCCTTCGGAATGGTCCTCCCCCAGCCTCCCCTTCTAGAAACGGGTCCCCTCGCAAGGTGGCACCCTAGGATTCCTCCTCCCGAAGTGGGCTCCAGCTAAAGGTGCTGGGCCCAGGGCTGAAGTTGCAGTCCCAGGACTAAAGGTGCCTGGGACTGAAGTGCACATGGCCTGGAGGGCCACGCACCACGCACCTGGACTCCGACTCTGGAATCAAAAAGAACCAACCCCTCCCGGGCGGCGGCTGCCCCTTATGTATCCTCTCCCGGCATGCACAGCAGGTCAAACCACACCAACTTACGGCTGCCGAGAGAGGACACCAAATCGCTGCCCCATTACCTGTGGTTCAACCCCGAGTATAAGTGACAGCGCCACCCAGACTTCTAACAGGAACTGCACACCAAGCAAAACAGCAGCAAGGCAGAGTCCAGAAAATTGAAAGATTTGAGCCAACTACCACTTGAATCACCCTTAAATTTGGCATAGCAATCCCTAAATTTGGGACCCTGCTACAGTAGCAACATATGGGTCGCTGCCAGTGAGGGGGGGGGGCTTCCTTACAAGTTCATTAGTCAGTTTCTTTATATAGAACTGTACCCCTTTTATACATATTTCTTTATATATATATATGTTTCAATTCCCATTAACTATAGTGGTATTTCTTATAATTTTTAACCATGTATGTATATGTTGCCCTTCACTTATATCAGCACGGTGCCCGTTCCATTTACTGACACCAGAGGGACATGCAGGCTTCTACTGTTGACATTAGACAGATAATTGTTATTTGCCTGTACATGTTTGTATTGATGAACATACACCTATATATATATATATATATATATATATATATATATATATATCTCTATATCACATATTTTTATATATGTTTTATTTCATTTGTATTGTGTATTGATATCAATGCTCTTTTTTTTATCATTAATGTTTATGCTCATGCATTAGTACTTTGACTCGAGGACACAAACAATCGACATTTCTTGTGATTTGTTTTTCATATGTGTGCCGATTATGTTTGAGTCCTTTGTGCACTGGTAACCTGTGGACAAGTTAGTTCTGGTAGGTTTCCGGTGTCACTCTCCTGCATTGCCTATTTATAGCGTGGTGTGTGACGTCCTGATCCAGCCTCCTTTCCCAGTAGACGCCTCTTACGGAGAAACGCAGCGTCGGGCGGAGCCAAAGATCCCAACGTCACCACGCCCCAGCTGTCTGGCTTGAGCCGAGGCTGGCCGTTTTTTACTTTGCCTGTTCGTTTTAAACTTTTGGATGTCAGTTACCCGGCACTCAGAATACAGGGTATTCTTTTAAAAGAACTTACTGCACCATGAAGTACTCCTTTCTTCTTTCAAACATGCCTCTCCATTACGCTCTATAAGCGATCCTATCTATACCAACTACCTTGAAGGGGATCAGTTCCAGTCCACAGACAGCTAGTGGAGGAGAGGATCCGGAGGAACATATGACCAGCTGCTGCCGATACCTGAGTGATCCTGCGTGCTGAGCTCATTTGATCTCCGTGATGGAGATCCAACTGATCCGGTAAGCGGCCTTTTTGTATACAGGTCCTTCTCAAAAAATTAGCATATTGTGATAAAGTTCATTATTTTCTGTAATGTACTGATAAACATTAGACTTTCATATATTTTAGATTCATTACACACAACTGAAGTAGTTCAAGCCTTTTCTTGTTTTAATATTGATGATTTTGGCATACAGCTCATGAAAACCCAAAAATCCTATCTCAAAAAATTAGCATATCATGAAAAGGTTCTCTAAACGAGCTATTAACCTAATCATCTGAATCAACTAATTAACTCTAAACACCTGCAAAAGATTCCTGAGGCTTTTAAAAACTCCCAGCCTGGTTCATTACTCAAAACCGCAATCATGGGTAAGACTGCCGACCTGACTGCTGTCCAGAAGGCCATCATTGACACCCTCAAGCAAGAGGGTAAGACACAGAAAGAAATTTCTGAACGAATAGGCTGTTCCCAGAGTGCTGTATCAAGGCACCTCAGTAGGAAGTCTGTGGGAAGGAAAAAGTGTGGCAGAAAACGCTGCACAACGAGAAGAGGTGACCGGACCCTGAAGAAGATTGTGGAGAAGGACCGATTCCAGACCTTGGAGGACCTGCGGAAGCAGTGGACTGAGTCTGGAGTAGAAACATCCAGAGCCACCGTGAACAGGCGTGTGCAGGAAATGGGCTACAGGTGCCGCATTCCCCAGGTCAAGCCACTTTTGAACCAGAAACAGCGGCAGAAGCGCCTGACCTGGGCTACAGAGAAGCAGCACTGGACTGTTGCTCAGTGGTCCAAAGTACATTCGGAAATCAAGGTGCCAGAGTCTGGAGGAAGACTGGGGAGAGGGAAATGCCAAAATGCCTGAAGTCCAGTGTCAAGTACCCACAGTCAGTGATGGTCTGGGGTGCCATGTCAGCTGCTGGTGTTGGTCCACTGTGTTTTATCAAGCGCAGGGTCAATGCAGCTAGCTATCAGGAGATTTTGGAGCACTTCATGCTTCCATCTGCTGAAAAGCTTTATGGAGATGAAGATTTCATTTTTCAGCACGACCTGGCACCTGCTCACAGTGCCAAAACCACTGGTAAATGGTTTACTGACCATGGTATTACTGTGCTCAATTGGCCTGCCAACTCTCCTGACCTGAACCCCATAGAGAATCTGTGGGATATTGGGAAGAGAAAGTTGAGAGACGCAAGACCCAACACTCTGGATGAGCTTAAGGCCGCTATCGAAGCATCCTGGGCCTCCATAACACCTCAGCAGTGCCACAGGCTGGTTGCCTCCATGCCACGCCGCATTGAAGCAGTCATTTCTGCAAAAGGATTCCCGACCAAGTATTGAGTGCATAACTGAACATAATTATTTGAAGGTTGACTTTTTTTGTATTAAAAACACTTTTCTTTTATTGGTCGGATGAAATATGCTAATTTTTTGAGATAGGATTTTTGGGTTTTCATGAGCTGTATGCCAAAATCATCAATATTAAAACAAGAAAAGGCTTGAACTACTTCAGTTGTGTGTAATGAATCTAAAATATATGAAAGTCTAATGTTTATCAGTACATTACAGAAAATAATGAACTTTATCACAATATGCTAATTTTTTGAGAAGGACCTGTACCTACCATTATTCATCATTTGCCTGGTGGAAGCATAGGATGAAGATTTGCATCCCTGCTTTTTTGATTGCAGCAAAAACCATGTAGTTGATTGTAAACTGACATATATTTTTTTTTGCCTGTTTTTTGATTTTGTTACATTTCAGATTTTTGAACTTATCACTACCATTGTAGGTTTAAATAGCACTCACTTATTGCACATTGTTTGCATTGTTATATGGTTGCGCATCTTTTCCCATTTTTTTTCACATGTTACAGACAGTAACACACTTTCCCTGGAATTTATAAATGCTGGCACAGACAGATTTGACAAGTGTCTTGTGTGCATTTCAAAAGTGGTGCAGTATGCACCAAATTCATTTTCCTGTCTAGAACTTGTACAGTGGAACCTCGGGTTAAGAGTAACGCGGTTAACAAGCGTTTTGATTTACGAGCAACTTTTTAAAGAAAATTCTGACTCGGTTTGCGAGTGTTCTCTCGCAAGATGAGCAGAATTCAACCTAATAGGGCCTGCAGTATCGCATTTGGCCTGAGGTGCGGAGGCGCCGGAGCCGAGCAGAGCCGAACAGCAACAATTGCAGCTGATCGTCGCAGTTTCGGCAATGCTCAGAAAGACACGGAAATACTTGTTTGCCGAGGTCAGCCGACATGTCCTCTGGCCTTTCCGGCCGTTTCCGAAGCTCTCCGGCACCCCCAACCTCTGGCCACATGCGGTATTGCATCCCATTGAAGTCAATGCGGAACAAATTATTTTCGTTTCCATTGACTTCAATGGGGAAACTCGCTTTGATATGCAAGTTCTTTGGATTACGACCATTTTCCTGTAACGGATTATGCTTGTAATCCGAGGTTCAACTGTACTTGAATTTGGCTCATACTGCAGCATTTTAGGAATGCACGTGAGACACTTTTGCAAAATCTGTCTGCACCAGGACCTCTCTGTATGCAGTATGCAGTATGCCAAAAGAGTTGATATTAAATAGCTTTTCTTTTATACATGTGTAGCAGCGTATCGTTTTCACCCACAGACTACAGTTCCCAGCACGCTTTAAGGCACCCAGGGTGCATTTCCCCGCGCAAGGACTGCTGGGGTGGACTTTAAAAGGGGGAGGCGGGCCCCAGTTCTTTCTCTTTTGACACCGCCCTCCCAGCAAGAGGATCCCTGTGCTGACCTGCTGTGCGTGCAAGGCCTGAAGCCTGGGCCTTGTACTTTCTTCCAAAGAGCCTTCCGCTCCACCGAAGAGCCTGCGGAGCGTCCGATCCTGCTGTGAAGTGCCATCATCAGGAGGACCGAAGACCAGGGCATCATGGGCACTGTGAAGCGACTCACAGTAGCGGAGGTACAGGACAGGAATCGTTTCCGGTCGGGTGAGAGAGCGCCAGCTTGGAACCACATCTTGTTACCTTTGTTGCCTATTAACTTTATTCAGGCCCATCAGTGATTACAGTTACATTCTAGGGAGACTGTCTGCTGAACTGAGTTTATTAGTCTCTCCAGCTTTACAAAGTTAGCGGTCATCGCTACCCCATTGGATTACAGTTTTGTTCTTTATGTGCACCACCGAGTTTGCTACCGAAGATTTCTTCAACAAAACTATACCCCAAGTTATAGTCAGGCCTGACTGGATAGTATAGGACATTGCTGGGCGCCATATTTGCTCACGAGGAAGGATAGCTGCAGCGGGGTTTATTAAACTGTCATTGCATTACTGAATGTTATACCCTTTTGATGTGTATACTTATATTGCAGGGATCTGAATGAGACACTGTATACTGTTTATCCTTTTTACTTTTACCAATAGTAAAGAAGTTCTAGTTAAGTATATTGGTTGTCAGTGTCAATTACTGTGCTATGTTATAAAGGGGGTTGTGCCATATAATAGTAGAGAGTACAATTATACCATCCCCTTTCCTAACTGTGCCACGAGAGGTTAGAGACAATTGCCAGGGGTTTACAGCGGTACACTACAAGGCCCAGGAAAACAAGCAGGCAGCCCTCTCAACTGGGGGTATCGCTACACGTGGGGGCTCCAGGTCCGGGATTTGTGTTTATGTAATGTAGCCGAAGCTATCGGAGTTTGAACTTTGCTGCCCAGAAGAGTTCCGAGTAGGTCGGCCATATTGGCCACTGCACCAGCAGGCACACCCTCCCTGCACAGTTCGTAGGCGTGACATGGAGAAAGCCCGCGAACTAGTGAAAACCAAAGGGAAGGAGTCGGGCCATGTGAAGAGGTACACGTGGGGACTTTGGCGCCAGTTATGCAGTGCGCGATGGAACAGCAATCAGTCACCATGTTCAGCAATGCCTCGTGGGTTCCAGTCTCTAATACTACGAGGATGACTTCAACTGCTGCTCCGATTACAGATACGGGGATTTGGCTTAAGCCTTGGGGACGATTCGCCTTGTACACCTGCAAGGATGTTGAGGCCCTGGGTATGATTTGTCCCGGATGTTCGGGACTGGTGGTACAGTTAAAGCCATTCGGGCGCTATGAGGCCTGCGGGGAATTCACGTTTGAGGTGGAGCAATCCATAGAGAGACACAGGGTCTTCCACCTCAGCCCTACATCAGGCGCCGCCACTCAAGAAGAAGTAAATTCTTGGACAGCCATCCCTCCGCGCACTGTAGTGACCTCCGTGGAGATCGCGAACAAAGGGATGGAGGATGCAAAATCCGGAGATGCTGCTTCGGTCACCACAGTTTCCCTACTCCCAGCACCAACAAGGAAGGTCTGTCTTGTGAGAGCTTCCAGCGGCCGAGATGGAGGACAACCCCTGCGCTTGCCTGGCCCGGATGGATCGGGTAGGAAGAGTCCTGGACATCCCTTCACAAGTTTGGGTCGAGGTAAGCCAGGGAACGGGACTTGGTGTTGGGTTGGAGGTGCTGGAGATTCACAGCCTCTGGAGTCCACGGGTGGGAGTGATTCTGTGCTCACTAAGAACTACCTGCCCGCGGAGGAGTGTGACACCTCCGACCTGGAGTCGGTCTCCGATGTGGGAGATGACGTTGTCATAGACAAACTATTTGCTGAGAAGGGCAGGGACAAGATGCCTCTATCCTCATCCCGTAGAACCAGGGATCCACCTATGTCCACAGGGGATAGTACACCCTGGGTGGAGGCACCAGCTCCTGAGGACGGACCCCATCCCCTGTCTGCCTTTCAGTCCCCGGTGCCTCCTGCATCTACCACCGGAGACAAGAGACTGTCGCTGCGGGCGCCTATGCCCAAATCAGAGGTGGTCAAGGCACCTCGTCATCCGGATTCTATCGTCCTGCCGGGCGAGGGAGACCGCTCTACTATGCCTCCCTTGTCTAGGCTACAACGTTTTTTCTGCCAGAAAGTCGCCAGTGATTATGGGTGGGAGTACCCGTACTTGTCGAGGGAGCTGCTTTATGAGGTGGAGGTTTGCAGGGAACATTGTACAATGATTTCGTCTGGACACACTTCAAAGTGCCACATGCTCGCAGGTACCTTGCATGTTCCCCAAAAGCGTCTCAGAGATTCAAAGACTGCAAGGCAGAGTGGATGTTGGGTCAGCACATTCATGCAGACAAGGTGTTGATTCGGAGAAAGGATGGAGAAGATGTTGAATACCATTTGGAGACTGTTGATGAACATTTTAAATCCCTTGTCTTGCCGCATCCCAGATTCTACCTGTAGGAGAAAAGACTCCTTTCCCTTGTGCCTTGCAAATTTGCTGAACTTTCGGGGGTTTGTTTTTCCTTCCCGGAAACCCAGGAACTGTACCCGAGTTTAACGGGTGTTGTGCTCTTTGGAGGAATGGGGAACTGTTGCTGTTGTTTTTCTCCCTTCTTCCCTCCTGCAAAGTGATCATTGACTTTGGGGTGTAGTTAGGGCCGAAGTACAGAGAAGAAGTTTGTTCAAGGATTCAGCAAGTGTCTTTACCGCGGCACTGTCACTAGGTGGCAGTGTTGCGCACCGTTATTCACTTTACACCACACACTTCTTGGAAGGAAAGGATTTCTCTTCGGAGAGATTTTTTCGTTCCAACACCCACGCGTGTCAGGAAATTTTGTGTGTTTAACTTTCTTTTGTCCCCTCTGCAGGAGAACGTCCATCAAGACCGCTGAGAATGGGGCGGGTCTTAGTTAGTGATGTGGGCGGTTGGGGAATGTCAATGGTGTTGTGATATGTATGCTGTTATGTGTTGTTTTCCTTTTCCCTTCCATGTAAGGTTCAGGCACAACTACCAGTTTTTTCAAATTTACATTTTTTTTGCGCATTTTGAAGCAGTCTCTGGATTGGGTTTATGTTGGCTCCCTTTGGGGCCTGACTTGTTCCAGACACTGGGGACCAGTGTCAAATTGCTGGGGGGAGAGTGTAGCGGGTGTCAAATTTAGAGGGGCGTGTCTGAGCAATAGATAGCCCAGATACATTGATTTTTGGGATTTATGAACACTTTGGAGTGTGGGAGGTATGAATGGTGTCATGTTCCCTGCGGTCCCTAGGTGGCGCACTCACCTGGGACCGGGGTTGAACTGCCATTCTAGCGCCGTGCCCTCTGTGTCCTCTCGCGGCAGTAGTACGGTGGGGCCCAGTACCTTCGCTGTGCCTGCTGGGAGGGGAAATAAAGGGGCGGACATCTTGCGCACGGGGTCCATTCCCAAGGCACCTTCAGCCTGGGGGCTGCTGCGGTTCGTCTGTGCCCAGGCACCCTTGGCCTGGGCGCGTGGAGTCGAGTTCCATCCCAGGCACCTTCAGCCTGGGGTGAGGTACTTTACAAGGAGGCCTGGGGCCCAGTACCTTCGACTGGGTCCCACAAGGGAGAAGCATTCCTAAGGTGCCCCCGGTATTGGGTGCCTGAATCCAGGGCGTAAGGGACCGGAGACGTGACCCTCCCGTAGAGCCGGTGCAGCATTTGGCCGGTGCCGGTGTGGGCCTCTGGTGACCGTCCGGATGGATGTCTTCCCCTGACAGGGGTCATTTGTTCTAACGGAGGTATTTCATGTTCTTATGGTCTGTGGCAGAGACCCATCTTCATCAGTTCAGTGGAAGGCCTCCTTTAAGGCCTGTGGCAGAGGCCTCAACGTTCACCCAGGTCAGTGGCAGGGACCAAATTCACAGTCGGTGGCAGCGACTGTGCGCCAAGCCTGTTTGCACTAAACGGAACAGGAGAGACTTTATTCATTGAGTGTGCCTGGACCTACTCTTTCCCACACCCTGTCTGTTCTTTTAAAGTTCAACCAGCCTACCTACTGATCAAAGCAAATAAAACAGTGTTGGACTTTTTATGGTGTGGAACTCGTGTTACTGGAAGCTAAGTGTCCCTGTCTGTGACAATCATCCTCCACAGGAGAAGCTGAGGCTTCAGTCTAAAACACAGACCCGAAGGTAAACGGTTTTGCTCAAATCTCTGCATACTACATCAGAGAGCCGAGCTGGTGGTGTACATCTTCCCCCTTCTCCCAGATACCCCTAGACGAGTCATGCAGCCATAAAGAGGGGAGAGGGCGGGTGAGGGCGCTACACATGTATCTTTTTTTTTTTTTTTGTTTTGCTTAGTTTTTTTTTTTTGTCTGAGTATAGATAAATGTTTGTTGCAACTATGTTTGAAGCCATTTACTGTTGACTGATTCACTACCTCTGCTTGAAGTCTATTCCAAGCATTAACTACCCTTTCTGAGATAATACTTTCTAAGATTAGTCTTGAACTTTTCTCCAGTTAGTTTGACGTCATGTCCTCGTGTTCTTGATCTTGGTTTCATATTGAAAATACTGCCCTCCTGAACCCTATCCACCCACTTGATGTATTTAAAGGTTTCAGTCATGTCTCCCCTTTCCCTTCTTTCCTCCAGGCTGTACATATTGGGGCTGATTTGCGAAACGTTTGCGCCATGAGTATTGGTGCATCTGCGTGGGCAATGGCTGTTTTGGTATTTACAAAACATTAGCGCCTGTAGCGCAGCCCTATTTCCCATTTACTATAGTGTTGTCGGCGGACGGGAGGAGGTGCTCAGTGCGCCACTATGGACCTGGCGCACGGCATGTTAAGCACTAAATATAAAGAAGCTGGAAGTGAGAATATAATGGGGGTGAGGTGGGGTGATGTGAGGAAGTGTAGTGACACCTGCCCAAATAACAAACATGGCCAAAATTGAGTGATAAAGTAATTTTTTCAAAACCAGCCCGCTGCGCCGGCAAGT
Organism: Rana muscosa; assembly: GCA_029206835.1. Classification (NCBI taxonomy): domain Eukaryota; kingdom Metazoa; phylum Chordata; class Amphibia; order Anura; family Ranidae; genus Rana; species Rana muscosa. Next base: position 1,074,376,993 of record CM055116.1, on the reverse strand, counting down.
ACGATTCGAGCTGCGGGAGGTTTTTTTGAGCTCAGCGCGGGAATTTCAATGGTTCAAATGCGCCGGGACACTGTGCCGGCAAAATCTTAGTAAATGTCAAGTCACCTAAGTCAATTTGCATAAGTTGAACAGGCGCAGCTCTGAACTTTCCATTGCGCCAGCAAAATGACATTTCTAAAGGAAAAAAAAAAAACATTTAAAAGCAGCCGCGGCTGTAATGAATTGTCGGCTCCCGGTAATATAGAGAAAAGTCATAGAAAGTCATTGCTAACCAAAAAAAAAAGCGTGGGGGTCCCCCAAATTCCATAACCAGGCCCTTCAGGTCTGGAATGGATATTAAGGGGAACCCCGCTGCAAATTTCTTTAAAAAATTACGTGGGGTTCCCCCTAAATATCCATACCAGGCCCTTGAGATCTGGCATGGATTTTAAGGGGAACTCCACCCCAAATGTAAAAAAAAAATGGCGTGGAGTCCCCCCAAAAATCCACACCAGACCCTTATCCGAGCACATAACCTGGCCGGCCGCAGGCCACATGCCCTCAACATGGGGAGGATGTCCCCATGTTGATGGGGACAAGGGCCTCATCCCCACAACCCTTGCCCGGTGGTTGTGGGGGTCTGCGGGCGGGGGGCTTATCGGAATCTGGAAGACCCTTTTTAACAAAGGGGACCCCCAGATCCCGCCCCCCTATGTGAAATGGTAATGGGGTACATTGTACCCCTACCATTTCACAAAGAAAGTGTCAAAATGTAAAAAATGACAAGAGCCGGTTTTTGAAAATTCCTTTATTAATGTCCTCTCCTTTCTTCCATCTTCTTCCATCTTCTTCCTCCATCTTCTTCTTTTCTCCATTCGGGTTTCTTCCTCCATCTTCCTCTTCATCTTTATCTTCATCTTCCATCTTCCTTCTTCCTTCGGTCTTGTCCGCATCTTGCCCCGGCGTCTTCCCTTCTTCTTTCTTCTCCGGCCGCTCCGTTTGAATTGGAGGTTCCCGCTGTGCGACGCTTCAGTTCTGCACTTGGTCCGCTGCCACCCGGTGGCTCCGCCCCCCTCTGAAACCACGGGGAAAGTCCCTGTGAAATCCATGTGCATCAGAGGGGGGCGGGGTCACCGGGTGTAAGCGGACCCAGAGGACCACGTGGAGAACTGAAGCGTCGCACAGCAGGAACCTCCAATTCAAACGGAGCGGCCGGAGAAGAAAGAAGGGAAGACGCCGGAGCAAGATGCGGACGAGAACACAGAAGGAAGAAGGAAGATGAAGATGAAGATGAAGATGGAGGAAGAAACCCGAATGGAGAAAAGAAGAAGATGGAAGAAGAAGATGGAAGAAGAAGGGAAAATACATTAATAAAGGAATTGTCAAAAACCGGCTCTTGTCATTTTTTACACTTTCTTTGTGAAATGGTAGGGGTACATTTGTACCCCATTACCATTTCACATAGGGGGGGGCCGGGATAGGGGGGTCCCCTTTGTTAAAGGGGTCTTCCAGATACTGATAAGCCCCCTGCCCGCAGACCCCCCACAACCACCGGGCAAGGGTTGTGGGGATGAGGCCCTTGTCCCCATCAACATGGGGACATCCTCCCCATGTTGAGGGCATGTGGCCTGGTACGGTTCAGGAGGGAGGGGGGCGCTCTCACCCCCCCTCTTTTCCTGCTGCCGGCCAGGTTATGTGCTCGGATAAGGGTCTGGTGTGGATTTTTAGGGGGACTCCACTCCATTTTTTTTTTATTTGGGGTGGAGTTCCCCTTAAAATCCATGCCAGATCTGAAGGGCCTGGTATGGATATTTGGGGGGAACCCCACGTCATTTTTATTTAAAATTTGCAGCGGGGTTCCCCTTAATATCCATTCCAGACCTGAAGGGCCTGGTTATGGAATTTGGGGGACCCCCACACATTTTTTTTTTTTTGGGTTAGCAAAGACTTTCAATGACTTTTATCTGTATTGATGGGAACCAGCAATTCATTACAGCCGCAAGGACTTTTAAATTACTATTTTACTTTAGAAATGTCATTTTGCTCTCCAACTGTTATAAACATGGAAAACATGTGCTACTTTACAGGCATACTATAGGCACCCCCCAGGTATGATATTTAGGGCCAGTTCACACCGGATGCAGTGCAGTGCGTTTTTTTGATGCATGAAAAACGCAAAGAAAGTTGATCACATTAATGCCAATGGCATAGTTCACACCACTGCAGTCCGTTCCAGTGCGTTTCAGAAAGCCAAAAAAAAATTGGTCATGCTGCATTTTTTAGGTACAAAACTGTACTGGACCCCAGTAAAACACAGCAAAAACGCAATGGAACGTACCAAAAATGCACTAGAATGCACCGCAACGCACCTAAATGCACCAAAGTCGCACTGCAACACACTTGTCCTAAGTGAAAAGAGGGGGAAAAAAACACTGGACTGCACCAAAAACGCATCAAAAATGCACTGGAATGTGTCAAACGCGCATGCAGAAAAGCACCTGGAACGCACCCAGACTGCGTTTCTATAGTGTGAACTAGGGCCAGTTCACACCATAGAAACACAATCCGGATGCGTTCCAGGTGCTTTTCTGCATGCACGTGTTTCATGCGTTCCAGTGCATTTTTGGTACGTTTTTGATGCAGTCCAGTGCTTTCCCCCCCCCCCCCCCCTCTTTTTTATTAACCATAGATAAGGACAAGTGTGTTCCAGTGCGTTTTTGTTGCATTTAGGTGTGTTCCTGTGCGTTCCAGTGCGTTTATGACGCGTTTTGATGCGTTCCAGTACAGTCCAGTGCAGGTAAAATGCAGCATGTTCTACTTTTTTGGTGGAACTGGAACGCACTGGAACAAACACTGCCATTTAGAACCATATAACCAACTTTCCATGCATTTTGGATGCATAAAAAACGCAATGCACTGCATGTGGTGTGAAATGGCCCTTAAGCAATTTGGCATATTTAAAGGCACTTCTCCTTGTTTTGTTTTTGGTGTTTTCCAAATTGGTGACATTGATATATGTCCCTTAGGGTGGGACCTGGGCCCCCATTTTAAGGCCAATAACTAGAAGATAAGCCAGCCAAGTGGGGACTAGCAAAATTAACAAGTCAGTTCCCATAGACTGCAATGGTATTTGTTGGTGGGAGGGGAGGGGTGATTGTCCCATCTCTAATTTTGTAGCATGCTGGATGATGTGCTTAATTTTGGACGGGGGGAGGGGGGGGTTATTTTATGCTAGCTGCATTGGTGTTGTTCTGCACATGCCCAGCCAGTTAGTTTTTTTTTTTGCGTGCTTTTTGTGTGTGAACAGCGCCTGGATATTTCTGGGCATGCTCACTCAGAGTGTTTGTTTTTATGGGTTAGTAATTGAAGGACATCCTTAACAGGTGTATCCACTTAGAATTTCAGTCTCTACATTGAGTGAACTTGCATTTTGGGTGTTTCATGGACTGTGCATGTGTTTTCAATTGCCTCATTAGCACACAAACATATGTTATGTTATATAAAGCTCACAAGGAGCATTCGTTCGCTTGCCCTGAGAAGAGGCAAGTGTGTGTGGGGGGGCCAAAATGTACATGTTGGTGTCCTTATCGAGTTTGTAACACATGTATTTTATTTGTTATGTCTTTGCAAAACAGGTGATTGGTTAATTTTTGTGGATTGTATATTTTTTGTGTGGGGGAAATGTTCCCCTGAAATAATTCTGATGTTAATGTGTGTCGTTTGTTCACTTTGATTTAATTGTCTGCATTTTTTTTTTTTTGGCCAAAAATTTCTCAAGATGTTGAGCCTGTAACTTTTTCAAATTGACCATGTTTTTTATTTTGCCTTCCCTTTTGTTTTGTTGACCAATAAAATTTGATGCAAAGTTTTGATGTTTGTTTTGTGTTTTCTTTGCAACAAATGTGACAGCTGATTGGCATGTCAAAACAAAACTGGTGTAATTTGTCTAATCTGGTGCCTTCATGCTAGCATATGCATGGATTGTATTGTGTGCTGCCATGGAAAGTCACCAGGAAATGAAAAATACAGAGCGGTAAGTATTCAATTTTCCTTTTTTACTGCAGTGGTTCTCAGCCTCAGTCCTCAAGTACCCCCAACAGGACATGTTTTGTGAATTTCTTATCGAATTTCTGTCCAAAAATCAAAACCATTGACTGTGATTTAAAGCACATGTGCAAGATGAAGGAAAACCTGCAAACATGGCCTGTTGGGGGTACTTGAGAAGCACTGATTTAGAGCACTGCACTTAAAAATAGCTCAAGGCCATACAATTCTAATTGTGGGCATTTTGAGGGAAACAAAGTAAGTGTTAGGATCCCTGCGTGTGTGGTTTTTTTTTATTATTTTTTTTGTAGTTTGGCCTTTGTGTCTCCTTTTCTTAAAATTGGCTTTACTTCCTGTCACATAGCTAAACAGGAAGTGAAGGTAAAACCCTACCAATGTCTTTTCTTGGGGACACACAGATCAATCTAACTAGTGTCCCCATTAAGCAAATTGCACTCTAGCACTTTGTTGTGTACACCCCAAATCAATGTATAGTTTGGGGTTTAGTAAAGACAAATCCACTCTGCAGTAAAAGTGTAGCTGCTGAAAATCTGAGGGAAAGTACTGGTGATTGGCTGTTCCAATCATGTAAAAGCAAAGATGGTGTATTTTTTTGGCTTGCATGTTCCCCTCAGATATACAGCAAGTGCACTTGTAGTGCAAAGTAGATTTGACTTTAGTAAATAAACCCCAAAGTCCAAAATACCTAATAATTTGGGGTGTACCCCGCAATATGCTGGAGTGCAATGTGCATAATGGGGAAAGTATTTAGACTGACCTGTGTCCCCAAGGAAAGACATTGTTAGGGATTTTCCCTCACTTCCTGTGTGGCTATGTGACAGGAAGTGAATTATTTGGAAGGATAAAGTGGCCAAATTATTTAGTTTAACTTTTCAAAGACTCTTTCCTAAGTTGAATTGTGATGCATGTCAATGGCCCATTTAGACCCTCTTTAATCACTTGAGATCAGCGCTATAACTGATCGACGGCCACAGCATGGTCCTCAATTGCCGGGAGTCCGTCAATAAACATCCTCCCCTTTGCACGCGCTGTGGTCACAGAGTCACTGAGACTCAGGTGATGACAGATCCGAGTAAGGGGCCCGATCCCTGCCCTTTACCATGTGATGTAAACAAAAGCTGGGTAATGGTTTTTGTTTTCTCCTTGTGCTGACAGCGTGAGCATAAAAAAAGGCAATCACCGGCTTATGTGCAAGGGACATGGGGCCCGAAGAGGAAGAGGCAATTCTGCATCATCTGTGACAATTAGTAGCCCCTGCCAGTGCCACCTATCAATGCCCACCACTGGTGCCAATCAGTGGCACCTAGCAGTGCTGCCTATCAGTGCCCATCACTGCCAACTATCATTGCCACCTAGCAGTGTCACTTCTCACTGCCCACCAGTGCCAAATAGCAATGCCACCTCTCAGTGCCCACCCTTGCCACCTTATCGGTGCCCATCAGTGCAGTCTCATCAGTGTACATCAATGAATAAGAAAAATTACCTTTTTTTTTTTTTAATATTAAACCAGTTTCCTACCGCCCACCGTCAAATGACATCCTTGGCTTTGGGCGGTGAAAACTGAATGATGCCTGCAGTTGCAGGCATCATTAAGATATCATTCTTTTCAGCCGGCGATTCTGTGCACAATAAAAATGATCATAGTGGCAGTTCCGCCGCTTGATCGTTCTTATAGGCGGCGGGAGGGGACGTTCCCCCCCCCCCCCTCTTGCCGCCATCCGGTGCATCTCCGGGCTCTCCCGTGCCATCTGGGGCTCGGAGAATGATTTGGAGATGACTGGTGACCAGATGGTCATCAGTCATCTCTATGACCGTCGGAGGCGCGGGCACGACGGTATGACATCACGCCGTGTTCCCGTATGTTAACCAAGCCGTGATCTCAGCTGTCAGCATGAGATTGGTGATTTTTTTGGACCAATATCATGCTTTCCAGCCTGGAGGAGAGATGCGGGGTCTTATTGACCCCACATCTCTCCATAAAGAGGACCTATCACACACATTCCTATTACAAGGGATGTTTACATTCCTTGTAATAGGAATAAAAGTGATCCAAAAAAAATAAAAAAAGAGTAAGAAATACAAAAAAGTAAAAAAACTAAATTAAAAAAATAAGAAAAAACGCCCATGTCCCCGGTAGCTCGCGCTCAGAAGCGAACACACACGTAAGTCCCGCCCACATATGTAAACGCTGTTCAAACCTCACATGTGAGTTATTGCTGCGTGCATTAGAACGAGTGCAACGATTCTAGCACTAGACCTCCTCTGTAATGCCTAAATGGTAACGTGTAAAAAAATTGAAAGCATCGCCTAGGGAGATTTTTAATTACTGAAGTTTGGTGTCATGCCATGAGTGTGTGCAATTTTAAAGCGTGACGTGTTAGGTATCTATTTACTCAGCATAACAACATCTTTCACATTATACCAAAAAATTGGCCGTAACTTTACTGTTTTGTAATATTTTTAGCAAACAAAAGGCGTTTGAAAATTTATTGCGCAAATACCGAGCGAGATAAAAATTTGCAATGACCGCCATCTTATTCCCTAGGGTGTCTGCTCCAAAAACATATATAATGTTTGGTGTTTAGAAGTAATTTTATAGCCATAAATTTATGATTTTTACATGAAGGAGAGAAGTGCCAGAATAGGACCAGTGCTGAAGTGGGTAAAATATCCATTTTTTTTTTTTTTAAACTCGGTCTTTTGTATTTATAGAAAAAAAATAAAAATAAAAACACAAAGGTGATCAAATAGCACCAAAAGCAAGCTCTATTTGTGTGCCAACAAATAAAACATTTTCATTGGGTTACAGTGTTGTATGAGTGCGCAATTGTCATTAAAAGTGCATCAGCGCTGAAATGTGAAACTTGGTCTGGGCAGTGCGCAAGTGGTTAATATAAGGCTACATGCACACGGACGTTTTTCAAGCCGCTTGTTTGAGCGTTTTTTGCAGCTTAAAAACATCTCTCATTGTTAGCCTATGGCCTCATGGCCACCATGGCAAAAGTGTTCTGAACTAAGGTTGAAAGTGGCGTTTAGAAAGGCGCGCTTTGTGGCATTTGCATGCCTTGTTTTACCACATTTGCGTGTATATGATAAGGAGCCGCCCTAAGCTCAAAAAACAGTATTATTTACGATTTTAGCTATTTAGTGAGACCAGAGTGATATCAGCAGCTGAGAGCAGCAGTGTAGTTGTATTTAGCGTGTCACTTGCCACATCACTTGCCACAAGTTGTGGATTGTCCACTTGCCACGTCAGCTGCCCCAAGTTGTGGATTGTCCACTTGCCACGTCAGCTGCCCCAAGTTGTGGATTGTCCACAATGCAATGGAAGCAATTTAATTTTATATATATATATATAGGTTTTTCCTCATTTGCCATAAATTTGGAGTTTATCAATGTAAAAAAATAGGTCACCTTTAAAAACGCTTCTAAACTAAAATGCGGCTAAAAGCTGGTACCCGCGTCTGAAACGTGGAAATCTTTGGCGTCTGAAGGCATTTTGAGGGTTTGTGAAAAACGATTTTAAACGCAACTGCAGATTTTTTTTGCCAGGCCAAAAACAGTGTTTTGGATGTAATAGAATTCAATGGACCCGCATCCAAAACGCAAGTACCGAAATTTTGTGGCGCTTTTTTGTTTTACCTGTTTATAGCTGGTTGTTAAAGGAAATGTAAAAAAAAAAACAATGGTTAAAAAAATAAAAAATAAATAAAAAAACAGCGTGTTGTCCCCCCCAGGTCCATGCCAGGCCCTTGGGTCTAGTATGGATTCAAAGGGGACCCCCCAAAAAATGAAAAAAAAAACTGGTGTGGGGGTCCCCCCAAAATCCATACCAGGCCTTTCAGGTCTGGCATGTATTTTAAGAGGAACCCCACGCCAAAAAACTAAAAAAATTTGCGTGGGGTCCCCTAAAAATACACACCAGACCCTTTTTTCCGAGCATTCAACCTGGCAGGCCGCAGGGGAAAATGGGGGGGACGAGAGGGCGGCCCCCCTCCCTCCTGAACTGTTCCAGGCTGCGTGCCCTCAACATGGGGGGGGTTAGGTGCTTCGGGGCAGGGGGGCGACCTGTGGCCCCCCCACCCCAAAGCACCCTGCCCCCATGTTGATGGGGACAAGGGCCTCTTCCCGACAACCCTGGCCGTTGGTTGTCGGGGTCTGCGGGTGGGGGGCTTATTGGAATCCGGGAGCCCCCTTTAATAAGGGGGACCCCAGATACCTGCCCCCCACCCTATGTGAATGAGTATGGGGTACATCGTACCCCTACCCATTCACCTGGTGACAAAATAAGTCAATAAAAAAAGACAACACAGGTTTGAAAAGTAATTTATTGTGCAGCTCCGGGGGTCTTCTTCCGACTTCGGGGGTCTTTCTGCCAGGCCCCCGCTATCTTCTGCTAGCTCTTTTGCTAGCGGGGGTCCCGGGCTTCCTCGCCGTCTTCTTCCGACTTCGGAGGTCTCTTGTTCTGTTCTCCGGTGCCTTCTCCACGATCTCCGGTTCTTTCTGCCTTCTGACGGGCACCCCGCTATCTTCTCGCAGCTCTTTTGCTAGCGGGGGCCGGTCTTCTTCGTCGCCTTCTTCCCTCTTCTCTTTGCCCGATGTTGCCTCGTCGCTGTCCACCGCTGCAATGATCTGTCCGAGCAGCGGTGCCACTTTTATTGGCATGGGGCGTGGTCACCGGGTGATGCCACCGCTGACCCCGCCCCCATTTCACGTCACAGTCCCATCATTCCCCGGGACTGTGACATCATACGGGGGCGGGGTCAGCGGTGGCATCAGCCGGTGACCACGCCCCATGCCAATAAAAGTGGCACCGCTGCTCGGACAGATCATTGCAGCGGTGGACAGCGACGAGGCAACATCGGGCAAAGAGAAGAGGGAAGAAGGCGACGAAGAAGACCGGCCCCCGCTAGCAAAAGAGCTGCGAGAAGATAGCGGGGCGCCCGGCAGAAGGCAGAAAGAACCGGAGATCGTGGAGAAGACACCGGAGAACAGAACAAGAGACCCCTGATGTCGGAAGAAGACGGCGAGGAAGCCCGGGACCCCCGCTAGCAAAAGAGCTAGCAGAAGATAGCGGGGGCCCGGCAGAAAGACCCCCGAAGTCGGAAGAAGACCCCCGGAGCTGCCCAATAAATTACTTTTCAAACCTGTGTTGTCTTTTTTTATTGACTTATTTTGCCACCAGGTGAATCGGTAGGGGTACGATGTACCCCATACTCATTCACATAGGGTGGGGGGCCAGCATCTGGGGGCCCCCTTTTTAAAGGGGGCACCCGTATTCCGAAAAGCCCCCCACCCGCATACCCCGACAACCAACGGCCAGGGTTGTCGGGAAGAGGCCCTTGTCCCCATCAACATGGGGGCAGGGTGCTTTGGGGTGGGGGGGGTCGCAGGTTGCCCCCCTGCCCCAAAGCACCAAACCCCCCCATGTTGAGGGCATGCGGCCTGGTACGGTTCAGGAGGGAGGGGGCGCTCTCTCGTCCCCCCCTTTTCCCCTGCGGCCTGCCAGGTTGCGTCCTCGGATAAGGGTCTGGTTTGGATTTTGGGGGGGACCCCTACGCCGTTTTTCAGCTTAGGGGGTTCACCTTAGAATCCAGACCAGACCTAAGGGCCTGGTATGCTCCAGAAGGGGAACCCATGCCGGTTTTTTCATTAAAATTTGGCCTGGAGTTCCCCTTCATGATTCATACCAAACATGGGACAACGAGGCTGCCGAGGACCAGCGCGATGACATCGCGCTGGACACGTTCTCGGCCAGCTAGTCGCCTCTAGGACACGACTTGAGCGGCTGCTTCACGCTCAGGTCGTGTCCAGGTCGCCTCACAAAGTCGCGCTGTCCCTGTGTCAGCCGACACACGAGTCGCCCGACTTCCCGGGCGACCTCTATTCAAATCCATGGGCTCCCATAGGGAACCATTCATTTTCAATAGAGCACCGCTGACATTTCTATTTACTATAACAGTGCGCCGCTGCTTCCTGCGCCCAGTGAAGGAGTTATCCGGCGCACCAATTAAGGTTAGAAGCAGCGCACTGTTATTAGTAAATCAGCCCCATTAAGTTCCTGTCTCTCCTGATATGTTTTATGCCCCAGACCTTTCACCATTTTTGTTACCCGTCTCTGGACTCATTCTATCTTATCAATATCTTTGATAGTGAGGTCTCCAAAACTGGACACAGTATTCTAAATTAGGTTTCACTAAAGATCTATATAGGGGAATCAAGATTTCCTCCCTCTTGCTGGATTACTAAACTAGTGATGCATCCTAATATTCTATTTGCTTTTACACTGTCTAGTCACACTGTTTGCTCATTTGTAAAAATCTGAAATAAGTAACCCCAGATCTTTTTTCTCTGTAGTGTTGACCATTGTACCCCCAATGTTGTAATCTCTCAAGGGAATATTTTTCCCTAGGCGCATTATTTTACATTTAAAAACACTGAACTGCAGTTTCCACTGCTTTGACTAATCTTCCAGCAATGCAAAATCATGTTCCATGTTACAGATACCACCAGGGATATCAACCCTATTGCACACCTTAGTGTTATCAGCAAAGAAAAAACATACTTTACCCACCAGCACTTTAGTTATATCACTTACACATACTTGACGTAGAACAAGAACAGAGCCTTGTGGTAAACCACTTGTGGTACACCGCTAGTGACTTCTCTCTGTTCCGAGTGAACCTCATTTACAACCACACTCTGGTATCTATCCTTTAGCCAATTGCATATCCACTGAACCACTCAATAGTTAAGTCCGAGCTCGTACAACTTTTGTATTGGATCATTATGTGGAACTGCACCCTTGCTAGTGTTCAATGGTTTGTCTCATCTCCGTAACTGATACATTCTGCTGGAGAGATTGTTCTTTTGAAAAAGGACAGACCTACTGGCTGGATCACCAGATGAAAATAGAAGAAAGAAAGCCTAAAAGTAAAAACTATTGCAGCCATCACATCAGGAGTTGTTAAGCTGCAATAGAATAAATGTTTGCTTTTGCTTTTAATATCGCTTTTAGTTGGAAAAGGTCAAGGCCACAGCTCTATTAAAATTTTCAAACATAACTAACCAGTGTCAGTCACAGGTATACTGTGAGCACATGTAAACAATAACCTGGCATAGTTTAAGAGGCCTGTCTTTATCATCTGTGCCAAACAGGCATTGGACTGACCCAAAATTCACCTTTAGGGGAAAAAACCTATAAAAGCAATGTCGATTGCTGGCAAGGTCCAAACGCCAATAAAGCTATGACAAATTACCACAGAACAGGCAGGTGGGTGGGAAACTCTTCTGAAGGGTGAATTTCCTTGTATTAGTTGGATGCCTTGGTGTAGTCTTTTCAATCTAGAGTTCACTCTCCACAACTTCACCTTAAGTCCTTGTCACCAATCCTGATGGAGCCACGTAATTTCCCTGTGTTAGATTCATGCCCACTGTATAGCCATGGGTCCATTAGTCAAGGGCCCCTCTCCCCAACGCTGTATCCTGGCCTAGGCCGACAAGGCCCAGGCCTAGGTCAGCACTTTGCAGGGGGGTAGCACGGAAAGAGTCCCCTGTTAGTGTAGCACCAGTCTTATGGGGCGGACTGGGCTGAGAGGCAAATTAGTCTTGCGCCCCCATAAAGCAGCCGCACTGCTTCCGGTATGCGGGCAGCCGGGATTCCCCAACTGTTTGGGAGGTGGGGGGGGGGGCGCTTCTAATTTTGACTATCCTATCATCCTGGACCACAAACCTTCCTCATTGTCCTATATGTTTTCTGCTGCACCATTGGCATGGTTATATCTTCTTAGTCCTCTCCATAAAATTATTAGAAATTTGTGCTTAAAGTAGAACTATAGGCAACACTTTTTTTTCATTTTGGAAAGAGTAAGGGAGGGTTATAGCCCCTGTCAGTTTATTTTTTACCATCCCTGTCCCATTGCAGAAATTTCCCTTCACTTTCTGCCCCATAGCCAAACAGGAAGTGAGAGGAAATCTATGCAAATTAAGGGAATCCATTGCCGCCCCCCCAGGCCCTCAGAACTAGTGTCCCCACTTGAAAATTTCAGGGCGGGTCTTAAACAGCAAGGGGTGTGGCCTTGGCAGGAAGGGGTGGGTCATATTTAAAGTAGGGGGTGCACGAGTTTAGTCAGGCCCAGGGCAGCACAAAACCTAAATACACTATTGCCTCTCCCTAAGGGGTCTTTAAGGCAGCCAATGCACAGCAACTAATCAAAAGATGCACATGACCCTTTTTTTTTATTTTTTTATTTTTTACCAATGCAGTGCACCATGTTGTAAGCATTGTAGTGTGTTGGAGTGATTCATGTGCTGCATTCTACTGTAAAGTGCATTGGGGCACCATTCATAACAAATGCCACTGAAACGCACTGCACATAGAACAGGTTCATTGCCAAATGTTACGTGGGCGGCAACAGGTTAATGACCAACAGTGCCTTCTCACTTGTTGCTTGTCTGATTGAAAATCCACATGGGACTGTATGAGCTAGCAAGACAGAGAGAGGTGTGTCCTCCTTCTAATGTGTTTGTATATTTTCCTTGATTACATGAAATATTTCATATTTACCCAACTACAAAAAAGTCCATAAAATGTTTATTTTTTGTCCTAAACCTAAGAAAATATATAAACTCAATCTTTTTCAAACATGTATCTCAGCAAACAATGAAACTACATATTCAAGTAACCATAAATTATAATATAAATCACACACTGATTGCTAATGAAAAAATTACATAAATACAATGATTTAAGCCAAGTTTCCTTAATTTCAAAATATAAAGACTGTGGGTTGCAAGGTATTTTTCATGCTGTGATCTGTATTATACCAATCATCAACTTTTAATTTCATTGCTTGAGCAGTTCTGCAAATCATATTTACTTTCACACCACTTTTGTATACCTTATTATTCTACTTGTGCTATGAATATTATGAGAAAAGAAAAATATAATCTATTATTTTTTATACATATGTTTCTAGAAATATGTGTTAAAAAAGCAGTTACAAAGTGAAATTCAAGTGTTAAAGAATAGAGTATATTTACTACACCAAGCAAATACAAAACATTGCAAAAAAGCTCAAATTAAATTCTTTGCTCGTGTAGCGCCCTCCTCACTCACCTCTTTCTCTTCAGCTCGTCTCTCTCTTGTCTAGGGGTATCTTTTAGAGGGGAAGGGAGCGGGGACACTACGCCAGGCCTTTGTCACAGGTGTCAGTGTGATACAAGCAAAGTTCTTTTACCTTCGGGTCAGTGCTGTGCACCTGGAGCCTCCACCGAGAGTTACCTTGAACAATGTCTGTCAGGAAATGAGCCCCACACCATTAAAGTTCAACACTCCTTTATTCTTCTTGAATGAACACAATCAGTTGAACTCCCTTAGTAGAAACAGAACAGAAAAGGAGGTGTGGATGCGAATAGGCTCAGACACAATGTGTTCTCCACTTTCCTTCCTGAAAGTGGGTTGCCGTCTCCGAATGAGGGGGAATTTCCTTCCAAGCGGTCTCCGGTGAGAGACTCACCCGTCACTGGCAATCTGCTGCACCAGGTCTTCAGATGAGGAGCTCCCCCCAGTCCATTACGCTCTCCGGATTCGGGTACCCACTCCCGGGGTTCCCTAGGATCTCCTTCCCTCGTGGAACTCCGTGTTGGGCACTGAGCTCCGGACCTCCATCTGAGTACCTCACCCCAGGCTAAAGGTGCCTGGAATGGAACACGACCTCCAGCTGTCCTCTAGGCCTAGGCCCTCCTAGAGAACCAACACGAACCACCGTCCACAGGCTGAAGGTGCCCTGGACTCCGCCCATGACCGAGATGGCCGGCCCCTTTATACCCTCTCCCAGCAAGCACGGCGGGTTCCCCGCCCCACCATACCGCTGCCGAGAGAGTACAAAAAGGAAGCACGACACACAGCAATGATTCAACCCCAACCCAGGGCGACAGCGCTACCCGCTGGGCCGCAGGGAATTACACATCACCAATGTCTCTGTCAAGTTCAAATTTACACCCGGGAAAGTACATACCCGCTACACTCTCCCCCTGGTGGTTTGACACTGGTCCCCAGTGTCTGGAGTAAATCATGCCCTCAACGGCTGACATAATCCAATCCAGAAACCGACTAACAATTGTACAAAAATATAAAACCTTAGAAAAACTATCCAATTAAAACATTGTGTCTGAGCCCTGTAAAAAAAAAGGGATAAAGACAAAAGAAGAACAGCATTGACCCATAACTTTGAATCACATATTCACATTTTACTTTTCCCACCCATCCTGACTAAGAACCACCCCATACTCAGTGGTCTTGATGGGATGCTCTCCTGCAGAGGGAAAAGAAAAGGGATTAACACATATAACCCTGACACATGTGTTCGTGTGAGGGAAAATAAACTTCTCCTGAAAGAAGTCCCTTTTCTCCAAAGAGTGAGTGCGTGAAAAGTGTTTTAACGTTGTGCAACACTGCCACCTGGTGACAGCACCGCGGTAACTGCACTCGTGGAACTTTCCTCTTTCCTTTGGCCCTATCTACCCAGAGTCCATGATCTCTTGTAGGAAAGTGAAGAACAACAGGAACAGTCCTTCATTCCTTTAAGGCACAAAAGCAACGGGCCCCAGAAAGTTCAGCAGCATGATAAGAACGGAGTCTCTTTTCTCCTACAGGTAAAAGCAGGGATGCAGCAGAACAAGTGGCTTCAAGTGCTGATCCATGGTTTCCAGATGACACTCCACATCTTCTCCTTCTTTGCGCCGGATCAACACTTTATCTGCATGGATGTGTCGTCCCAACATCCACTCTGCCTTGCAGTCTTTGAAACATTGAGAGGCCTTTGGAGAGCATGCCAGGTACCTGCGGGCGTGGGGAACCTGAAGGTGGGTCCACACAAAGTCATTGTACCAGCGCTCCCGGCACACTTCCACCTCATACAGTAGTTCCTTCGACAAGTACGGATACTCCCATCCATAGTCCGCAGCAACCTTCTGGCCAAATAGGTGTTGCAGTCTCGCCAAAGGAGGCATGGCAGCTTTGTCCCCTTCGCCAGGCAAAACTATCGAGTCCGGGTGGCGAGGGACCTTGATCACATCTGATCTGGGCATTGGTGCCTGCAGCAACAGTCTCTTTTCCCCGGTCTTCGGTACAGATGGCACCGGGGATGTAGAAGCAGGCTGGGGATGGGACCTCTCTTCAGGCGCTGGTGCCTCCACCTGGGGTGTACTTTCCCCTGTAGACATGGGTGGATCCCTGTCCCTCCGAAATGAAGCGAGAGGTACTTTGTCCCAGCCCTTCTCTGCGAACAGCTCGTCTATTGCAACGTCGTCTCCCATGTCCGAGAGCGACTCTAGGTCAGAGGTGTCACACTCCTCCGCAGGTAGGTTTCCTGTAGTGGAGACCGAGCTTTCACCTCTTCCCACACACCAAATCTCTCCGCCAGGCTTACCTCGGCCTTTACTTGAAACGGGACGTCCGGAACTCTTGTCGACGGATACATCCGGGCCAGGCGTAAGCGGGCGGGACGGTCCACCACAACCGCTGGTCGGGACTACCATGCCGGTCTTTCTCTTCGGCGGTGGACGCTGCGAGATCGTGGTGACCGAGTCAGCATCCTCGGATTTCTCCCGTTGAGTTTTTACGACCTCCTCCGCGGTCGCTGCAGTGTGTGCAGGGATGGCTGTCCAGCAGTGATTCCTCCTCTCTGAGTGGTGTTGCCCGCTGCACAGCCGGGGTAGATGGTTCTCGGCTTTTCAACCGCCGGATCCACTTCGAACAGGAACTCCCCACAGGCCTCACATCGCCCGAATGGCTTCAGCTGGCCGGGACAAATCACACCCAGGGCCTCAACGTCTATGCACGAATACATGGCGAATCGACCCCTTGGCTTTAGCCGGATCCCCGTATCTGTTATCGGAGCAGCAGCAGTCAGTGTCGTGGTGGAAGGATGAACTGGAATCCACGACGTATGTCCGAACATGGCGACCTGTTGCTGATCCATTGCACACTGCAGAGTTTTTGCGCCAATGTCCCACGTGTAGTCCTTCACACGTATTGGACTCCTCCCCTTTGCTCCAGTTTGCGGGCTTTTCTTCTTTTCTGTTTCTGAGTCACGCCCACGAACTAAGCGATGGGGGTGTGCCTGGTGGCGCAGTGCAATGGAAGCCCCCACGTGTAGTACTTCACACGGCTGAACTTCCCCCTTTTTCCACTCTTCTGCGCGGGCCTTTCCCTTCATTGGGTCATGTCCACGACTTTGAGCAGGGATGCACTTCGGCCAATAAAGGCCTGCCTATTCGCGTAACTCTTCCAGCAGACACGTTCAATACTGTGGTGCACAAACACTATACCGGACCCGAGCCCCCACGTGTAGCACCCTCCTCACTCCCCTCTTTCTCTTCAGCTCGTCTCTCTCTTGTCTAGGGGTATCTTTTAGAGGGGAAGGGAGCGGGGACACTATGCCAGGCCTTTGTCACAGGTGTCAGTGTGATACAAGCAAAGTTCTTTTACCTTCGGGTCAGTGCTGTGCACCTGGAGCCTCCACCGAGAGTTACCTTGAACAATGTCTGTCAGGAAATGAGCCCCACACCATTCAATTTCAACACTCCTTTATTCTTCTTGAATGAACACAATCAGTTGAACTCCCTTGGTAGAAACAGAACAGAAAAGGAGGTGTGGATCTCCTTCCCTCGTGGAACTCAGTGTTGGGCACTGAGCTCCGGACCTCCATCTGAGTACCTCACCCCAGGCTAAAGGTGCCTGGAATGGAACACGACCTCCGGCTGTCCTCTAGGCCTAGGCCCGCCTAGAGAACCAACACGAACCACCGTCCACAGGCTGAAGGTGCCCTGGACTCCGCCCGTGACAGAGATGGCCGGCCCTTTATACCCTCTCCCAGCAAGCACGGCTGCCGAGAGAGGACAAAAAGGAAGCACGACACACAGCAATGATTCAACCCCAACCCAGGGCAACAGCGCCACCCGCTGGGCCACAGGGAATTACACATCACCAATGTCTCTGTCAAGTTCAAATTTACACCCGGGAAAGTACATACCCGCTACACTCATGTTAGTGTTACTCTTTTAATAAATATCCCCTTTTTATACAATATCACACTATGCGAGTACCTTTTTTATTACATGCCTTGTATTAGAGTCATCCCAGCTGGGAAACTGGAGTATTGAGGGCTGTGTTTATGGCATTTTTCTGCCTTTCCTGCCTTTCCTATGGTGCCATTACACCTGGAGACAAGGGGGGATATCCAATGTTCTGGAGCATTGATCTTGTTTTTTAACCACTTCAGCCCCGGAAGGTTTACCCCTCTTCATGACCGGGCCATTTTTTGCAATATGGCACTGCGTTACTTTAACTGACAATTGCGCGGTCATGCGACGCTGTACCCAAATAAAATGAATATCCTTTTTTCCCACAAATAGAGCTATCTTTTGATGGTATTTAATCAACTCTGCGGTTTATATTTGGACTGAACACCCCAGACTCCCCCCCCCCAACCTGTAAGGCTGGCGTCCGTCGTGATCACTATCCAGTAAACCGGAAGAAATTACTTCCCGGCCTGTCACGTACCTGATGGTAGTGAGCCCGAATTGCAGGGGACGGCCTCCCTTACGGCTCCCACTCCCGGCCCCCTGGTAAGGTAACAGTTGGCACAGGAGTAAGGAGTGGCACGGGTGCCTGGCAGGATCAACTGTGGTGAGGTGGTGATTCAAACACCCGGAAGCTTCCTTGCAGAATACCGGAACTGGAACGGCTAGCAGGCTGGATCGGAAGTAGCACAGCAGACTGGATCGGTCTCGCAGACTGGATCGGAAGAAGCACAGCAGACAGGATCAGCTAGCAGGCAGGTTCAGCTTAGCAGGCTGGATCTGGGACAGCTCAGCAGACTGGATCGGTCTCGCAGACTGGATCGGAAGAAGCACAGCAGACAGGATCAGCTAGCAGGCAGGTTCAGCTTAGCAGGCTGGATCTGGGACAGCTCAGCAGACTGGATCGGTTTAGCAAACTGGATCGGAACCAGGAACAGGGTAGTAAACAGGCCGGGTCAGATATCAGGCGGGCAGCAGAAGTACAGGATGCAGGCAAAGGGTAGTCACAACAAGCCGGGGTCGGGTGCAGGCAGATAACAGGTTGGTCAAGGTAAGCCGGGTCTTTTAGCACAGGTATGGTCTCAGATCAGGGTTTAGCACACAACGCTGTAGAGCAGACAACAGGGACTGTCTGTAAATGACAGGTTTAAATAGTCTCTCTGGCGCCACCCGCTGGACGCACGCGCGAACGGAGACCAGGAAGTCCGGGGCGCCTGTTCCTGGCAGGATCTCCATGACACGGCCATTAGAGCCGGTGCTGTCAGCCACCATACCAGGGATCTCCTGACTAGGTGGCTCACTCGGATTTGATAATCCAGAGATGAAGGGCATCTGTTCCATCTGGACAGAAATTCCTTCTGTAACACTCGAGTGTGGTATTGAGCATATGGGACCGCCTCGAAGGAGGCTACCATGAGGCCCAACACTCGCATGCAAAAACGGAGTGACGACCAATTCCTGGAAGTCAGCTGCCGTACTGCAGCCCGGAGGGTCTGCAACTTCTCCACAGGGAGGAATACCTTTGCCTCTGAGGAATCCAGAATCAACCCCAGGTACACTAGGCGTTGAGTGGGCACCAATACTGACTTTTGCGTGTTTAGTATCCAACCACAGTCTCGAAGAGTCTGACAGGTAATGGACACGCTTACCTCTAATTCTGAGCTTGAAGGGGCCTTCAGCAGAAGGTCGTCCAAGTAGCCTGTGATAGCGATACCCCGCTGTCTTAGAAGTGCCAGAATCGGAGCGAGCACCTTGGTGAACGTCCTGGGTGCTGAGGCAAGGCCAAACGGGAGGGCCACAAACTGGTAGTGGTTCTTCCCAATAGCAAATCGCAGAAACCTCTGGTGTCTGGAGTATATGGGGACATGCAGGTATGCGTCCTTGATGTCCAAGGAGGCCAGAAAGTCCCCCAGATGGAGAGCCGTGACTACAGATTGAACCGACTCCATCCAAAATCTTTGTACCTTCACAAAGCAATTGAGGGCTCTGAGATCCAAGCTTGGACAAACCCCCTCCTTCTTCGGCACAATGAAGAGATTTGAGTAAAAACCCCGTTCCAGTTCTGGAACTGGAATAACTACCCCGCGTTCCAGTAGACCCTGGACCGCCCCCTACAGGGCCTCCCGACGGGTCGGTAGTAGCTGGAGATTGGAGGTGTTGAATCTGTCCGGTGGACAAGAGAGAAACTCTATCTTGTAGCCTGAGGAGATTACTTCACAAACCCACCTGTCGGAGATTAGAGCTGTCCACTGAGTCGCGAATTTGCGAAGACGTCCCCCCACCCTTCATGCAGACGCAAATTTGTCCGCAGGCTTATTGGGTATGCGGGACCAAGGACGCTTTTGTCCTTGGGCAGGCGCTTTATCGGCCTGGGGTCTTTTCCCTTTCGCCCTAGGGGGACGAAAAAAACGCTTGCGTGCAGTAAAGGAGGGCCCTTGCCCTTGGCGTGGCCCCTTACCCTTGCTAATTTGGGGAAGCAAAGTGCTTTTACCTCCTGTGGCATCCTTGATGATGTCATCCAGAGAAGCCCCAAAAAGTCTGTCGCCCTTAAAAGGCAGATCCAACAGGGCTTTCTTGGAAGTCTGGTCCGCAAACCAGCCTTTTAGCCAGATCAGGCGGCGTATTGCTACTGCATAAACCGAAGCTTTAGACCGCAGGGGAATAGTATCCATGTCTGACTCGCAGACAAACCTAAGGCCCTGGACCAACAGGTCGGCCAATGCTATCTCATCAGGAGGAGCATCTCGCTCCTTAACCCCTGGAGTAGCAATCTTGCCCCTTCAGTAAGTGTGTGAGACACTAGGGCCCCCGCCAATGCCGGGCGTACTGCCGAGCCTACCACTGAGTATAGGTAGCAAGCGAGTGCTTCAGCCTTCTTATCCACAGGGTCCTTGAAAACAGGAGCCCCTTCTACAGGAATTGTGGTGGCTCTATTATGTCTGGACACCGGAGAGTCCACTATAGGGGGAGAGGTCCATTTCTTCAGAAAACTCTCCTCAAAGGGGTACCGTACCGTAAACCTCTTTGGGGCTGTAAAGACCCTCAGTGGGTTCTCCCATTCCTTGTATAAGAGTTTATCAAAAGACACACAAGGGAACACCTTAGCAGTGCGGGCAGGTCTATGAAACCCAAGTGGACCGGAGTCTCTGCTGCTTCTGCAGCATTTTCCAACTTTAGCGTATCCCACACTGCAGTAATAAGGTCAGATACCAAAGCCGTCTCGCGTACTGACCTGGACTTGGAGTCATCCTCACTGTCCGGTCACGGTCTGCAGTCTCTGATGCGTCAGAATCTGGGCCCTGAGCCGTAGCTGAACCTGGTTCTGCATCAGAATTATCCCCAGAAGCTTGCAAGGGATGGGGCGTTTACTACCCCCTGTATTCCCGTGTGCTGCTTCCACCCTGGCAGCAAACGCCTCTAGGATTGCCGTCATAGCGTTCATAGACACCTCAGGGGCACCAGCTGCTAAATCTGGTGTTTCAGGGGAGAAGACATCTGGCCCAGATGCCATGCTGACCACACGCTGACACTCACAGGGCTCCAGGCAAGATATCAATAGGCCACCCTCCTGCGCTGCAAAGATGCTGGGTTACCCAGAGGGCTCACCACCCTGGACCGGTACTGCTATGCTGCCGTGTGCTGCGCCTGTGATGCTGTCCCACTGCTGCTGTGTCAGTCTGCTTCTTTTATCAGCACTTCCTGTGTGAATTTTCGCGCCAGTGTAATGCACCCTAGAGGCCGGAGGCTCTCGCAAAATGGTTGCCAAAAACGTCTGTATGGAAGATAATGTGGGCTCTAAGAAAATGGCCACCGACCGAAGATAGAGGTCAAGCAGCCGTAGCCCACAAAAAGATGGCCGCCGAACGGCAATATATACATACAGGGTGGACAAACATGGCCGCCGATCAGCTGATAGGGGCCAGTGGGTATGGCCGAACCACAGGAAGATGGCCGCCGGGCAGTCACAAGAGGCCGAACTCGGCATGGACCACCTCAAAATGGCCGCCGACAGCATGGAGGAGGAAGCACACACACAGGTAAGCAGAAATTACATTTCTTTTAAATGTTAGTTACAGCCAGCCCCACTCCAGTGGAACCCCTTAGGTGACCCCCAGCACCCAGCACTTTTAGCTAGAAGCCCAGGGAGGAGGGAAAGGCAGGGAGAGGGAAGAAAGGGGCCACAACCACTTACTTGATCTCTCCAGGAATGTCCAGCTAAATCACCCAGCCGAGGCAGGGGAGTTTTACTTACCTATCCTGCATGTATTATGCTGGAAGACATTCCAAACAGATCATCGTCCGCGCACGGAAGGTGACTGTTGGCCAGGCATGCTGTGATTGGACCCAAAAGGGACGATCATATGTATGCCCTGGAGCATGACGCTCACCGGACAGGCTGCTGCGACTCGGCCGTAAGGTCAACCAAAGCTGAGCGGTCCGATGCAAGCCTTGGAGCGTAAGCTCACCGGCCAGGCTGCTGCGACTCGGCCGTAAGGTCAGCCGAAGCTGAGCGGTCCGATGCAGGCCCTGGAGTGTAGGCTCACCGGCCACCCGTGGAGCGACGGGCATGTCGTGGAAAACCCAGCGCGTAGCTAGGGTCGGCACACGCTCGATGGCCGAAACTGGGGAGACTACAAGGATCGAGGATCCAGCCTGTCACCCAGTAGGCAGTTGATCAAAGATCGCAGGAAACAACAAATGTAGCAAAAAAATATATAATATATATCTTTTTTCCCCAGACCAATGGGCCCAAAGGGAGCCATGTCCTACTCCTTGCTAGACAGAAAAAAACTGATCTGCGATATGCAGACTGAGAGGATATACCCGGGGGGTCCACCCCATGGGCGGGACTGTAGAAGGTGTGATGCAACACTTTTTACAAGTTTTTCTGCCTAGTCACTCCTAATTAACGGATAATACCCACTTTGTCAATAGAGAAGCTGTGTCGGTCCATGGACGAAAGAGTAAGCTCTATTTGTATGCCAAAAAATAATACATTTTCATTGGGTTACAGTGTTGTATGAGCGCGCAATTGTCATTCAAAGTGTATCAGCGCTGAAATGTGAAAATTGGTCTGGGCAGGAAGGGGGTTTAAGTGGCCAGTGCGCAAGTGGTTAATATAAGGCTACATACACACGGACGTTTTTCAAGCCGCTTGTTTGAGCGTTTTTTGCAGCTTAAAAACGTCTCTCCATGTTAGCCTATGGCCTCATGGCCACCATGGCGTTTTTGAGCTGTAAATGGCATAGGTGTTTTTAGGCCCCATGTACACGGGACGCTGGTGCAAAGTGTTCAGAACTAAGTTTGAAAGTGGCGCTTAGAAAGGCGCGCTTTGTGGCGTTTGCATGCCGCGTTTTACCAGATTTGCGTCTATATGCGTTTAGTTAGGAAACATGATAAGGAGCCGCCCTAAGCTCCAAAAACAGTATTATTAACGATTTCAGCAATTTTTTGAGACCAGAGTGAGTATCAGCAGCTGAGAGAGCAGCAGTGTAGTTGTATTTAGCGTGTCACTTGCCACGTCACCTGCCCCAAGTTGTGGATTGTCCACAATGCAATGGAAGAAATTGCATTATTTTTTTTTATATACCGGTATATATATATATTTTTAATGGTTTTTCCTCATTTGCCCTAATTTTTGAGTTTATCAATGTAAAAAAATAGGTCACCTTTAAAAACGCTTCTAAACTAAAATGCGTCTAAACGCCGGTACCGCGTCTGAAACATGGAAATCTTTGGCGTCTGAAGGCATTTTTAGGCTTTGTGAAAAACTAGTTTAAACGCAACTGCAGATTTTTTTTTCCAGGCCAAAAACAGTGTTTTGGATGTAATAGAATTCAATGGACCCGCATCCAAAACCCAAGTTCCCGCGAATTTGCGGCAATTTTTTTTTTTAACCTGCTTATAGCTGGTTGTTAACCACTTGCCGCCCGCCCTATAGCGGATTGACGGCGGAAAAGTGGTTTTAAAATCCTGACTGGACGTCATATGGGGGGCGCGCATCGCGGCGATCGTTGTTGCAGGGTGTCAGTCTGACACCCCGCAACACCGATCTAGGTAAAGAGTCTCCGACGGAGACTCTTTACCACGTGATCAGCAGTGTCCAATCACGGCTGATCACATGTAAACAGAAAAAGCCGGTAATCGGCTTTTCCTCACTCGCGTCTGTCAGACGCGAGTAGAGGAGAGCCGATCGGCTGCTCCTCTGACAGGGGGGTTTGTGCTGATCAATTATCAGCACAGCCCCCCCGAGGATGCCCACACTGGACCACCAGGGATGCCACTGGACCACCAGGGATGTCCATTACCAGGTATGCCTCCCTAGACCACCAGGGATGCCAATCATTGCCCCTAATGGATGCCAATCAGTGCCCCGAATGGATGCCAATCAGTGCCCACAATGGGCATCACTGATTGGCAGGCATTATTGTTTGGCACTGATTGGCATCCATTAACACATTACAGTGCCGCCTATCTGTGCCCATCCGTGCCGCCTATCTGTGCCCATCCGTGCCGCCTATCTGTGCCCATCCGTGCCGCCTATCTGTGCCCATCCGTGCCGCCTATCTGTGCCCATCCGTGCCGCCTATCGGTGCCCATCCGCGCCGCCTCATCAGTGCCCGTCAGTGCAGCCCCATCAGTGCCCATCAGTGAAGGAGAAAACTTACTTATTTACAAAGTTTTGTAACTGAAACCAAAAAAATATGTTTTTTTTTTAATTATTTTAGCAGAAAATAAAAATCGCAGAGGTGATCAAATACCACTAAAAGAAAGCTCTATGTGTGGGAACAAAATGATAAAAATTTAGTTTGGGTACAGTGTAGCACAACCGCGCAATTGTCATTCAAAGTGCAACAGCGCCGAAAGCTGAAAATTGGTCTGGGCAGGAAGCTGTATAAGTGCCCGGTATGGAAGTGGTTAAAGGAAATGTAAAAAAAAGAAACATTTCCGGCTCTAAAAAAAAAAAAGAAATGGAAAAAAAACAGCGTGGGGTCCCCCCCAGGTCCATACCAGGCCCTTGGGTCTAGTATGGATTCAAAGGGGACCCCCCCCCCACCAAAATGAAAAAAAAATGGCGTGGGAGTCCCCCCAAAATCCATACCAGGCCCTTCAGGTCTGGTATGGATTTTAAGGAGAACCTCCGCCAAACTTAAAAAAAAAATAGCGTGGGGGAAGCCCGGGACCCCGCTAGCAAAAGAGCTGGAAGAAGATAGCGGGGCGCCCGGCAGGAAGACCCCCGGAGCTGCCTAATACATTACTTTAAAAACCTGTGTTGTGTTTTTTATTGACTTTTTTTCCACCAGGTGAATGGGTAGGGGTACGATGTACCCCATACTCATTCACATAGGGTGGGGGGGCGGTATCTGGGGGCCCCCTTATTAAAGGGGGCTCCCGGATTCCGAAAAGCCTGCCGCCTGCAGACCCCGACAACCAACGGCCAGGGTTGTCGGGAAGAGGCCCTTGTCCCCATCAACAAAGCACCCACCCCCCCATGTTGAGGGCATGCGGCCTGGTACGGTTCAGGAGGGAGGGGGGGGCGCTCTCGTCCCCCCCTCTTCCCCTGCGGCCTGCCAGGTTGCGTGCTCGGATAAGGGTCTGGTATGGATTTTGGGGGGGGACCCCACGCCGTTTTTTTGGCTTAGGGGGTTCCCCTTAAAATCCATACCAGACCTAAGGCCCTGGTATGCTCCTGAAGGGGAACCTATGCCGGGTTTTTCATTAAAATTCGGCGTGGAGTTCCCCTTCATGATTCATACCAAACACGGGACAGCGAGGCTGCCGAGGACCAGCATGATGCCATCGGGCTAGAGATATTCTCGGCCAGCTAGTCGTCTCTAGGACAAGACTTGAGCGGCTGCTTCACGCTCAGGTCGTGTCCAAGTTGCCTCGCAAAGTTGCGCTGTCCCTGTTTCAGCCGGCACATGAGTCGCCCCGCGAGTCGGATCCACTTCATCCGACTTCCCGGGCAACCTCTATTCAAATCAATGGGCTCCCATAGGGAACCATTAATTTTCAATAGAGCGCCGCTGACATTTGTATTTACTATAACAGTGCGCCGCTGGTTCCTGCGCCAAGTGAAGGAGTTATCCGGCGCACCAATTAAGGTTAGAACCAGCGCAGCGCACTGTTATTAGTAAATCAGCCCCAAAGTGTTAGAGATGAATAGGCAAGTATTATTACAGGACGGTCACCAACGTACTAATTCTGGGTTTGAGTATAAGGTTATTCTAGACCAGGGATATGCAATTAGCGGACCTCCAGCTGTTGTCAAACTACAAGTCCCATCATGCCTCTGGCTCTGGGTGTCCTGCTTGATGCTGTCAGAGTCTCGCTTTGCCTCATGGGACTTGTAGTTTGGCAACAGCTTGAGGTCCGCTAATTGCATATCCCTGTTCTAGACTTTAATACACAGTTTAGACAGGTTGAACATATCATTAGAAATCATTGGGACATTTTGAGAAAATATAAGGTATTGGGACCTCTTTTGCCAGTACATCCAAGATTCATCTATAGAAAGGCCCCCACATTACAGGATAGATTGGCCCCTGGGGTTATTGACCCACCACTACTTAAAGAGAGCACCTTGTTTAATAATGTGTTAAAAGGTTTTTACGCATGTGGAAAATGTCTAGCATGTCGGCAGGCCAGATCAAACATCAAAAAGAGGAAAAATTACATCTCTACCAGCACAGGAAAGGAATACCCCATTCATGATTTCATTACTTGTGGGACCACAGTTGTGTTATCTATGTGTTGGAATGTGGATGTGGTCTCCAATATATTGGTCGTACATCTAGGGCATTGCACATAAAGCCCTGTACACACGATCGGTTTTACCGAAGAAAACCGTCCGATGGATTGTTTTCATCAGACAAACCGATCGTGTATGGGACCCATCTGTCTTTTTTCCATCGGTTTTAAAAAATAGAACTTGTTTTAAATTTTTCCGATGGATCAAAAACCGATGGAAAATTCCGATCTTCTATGGGCAAGTCCATCGGTTAAAAAACCCACGCATGCTAAGACTGAATTAGGAGACGGGAGCGCTCGTTCTGATAAAACTAGCGTTCCTAATGGAGAGAGCACATTCGTCATTCTGCAAGTTATTGCCTCGTTTAAAGCAGCACATTGTTTTTTGCTTTAGAATGGTGTTTAAAATGTCGTTTTTGCAGCAGATCTTTATCACGAGTTCTGACAAACTTATGTCTTTCTTCTTTCTTGTGATCTTCTGAATAATTTGTTTTATTCTTAAAGGCCGACCTCACAAATTACACAAAACCTTTTTTTTTGTGTTATTTATTTGTTGTGCATTTTTTGGTGTGTCAATTTCTCACAACAACATTTATTTTTTTACTTTTCCTCATGGAGGTTGGTGTCCCTTGTTATTAATTACACATTGTATTTATGAAATGTTATTGCTACTCATAATAAAAACACATCAGGCAAGTATGTTGGCTGAAATCAAATCTCCATTTATTCTGGTGTAGCGGGTATGTACATTCCCGGGTGTAATTCAAACTGGCAGAGACACCGGTGATGTGCAGTTTCTTGCGGTCCAGCGGGTGGCGCTGTCACCTTGGGCTGGGGTTGAACCATTGCTGTGTGCTGTGCCT
The DNA here is from genome assembly GCA_029206835.1 of Rana muscosa. Classification (NCBI taxonomy): domain Eukaryota; kingdom Metazoa; phylum Chordata; class Amphibia; order Anura; family Ranidae; genus Rana; species Rana muscosa. The sequence goes on along the minus strand of CM055116.1, from coordinate 1,074,350,249 downwards.
CCTTTTTGTCCTCCCTCGGCAGCGGTATGGTGGGGCGGGGAACCCGCCGTGCTTGCTGGGAGAGGGTATAAAGGGGACGGCCATCTTGGTCACAGGGTTCGAGTCCCAGGCACCTTCAGCCTGAGGGCGGTGGTTCGTGTCGGTCCTCTAGGCGGCCTAGGCCTAGAGGACGTCCGGAGGTCATGTTCCATCCCAGGCACCCTTAGCCTGGGGTGAGGTACTCGGATGGAGGTCTGGAGCTCAGTGCCCAACACTGAGTTCCACGAGGGAAGGAGGTCCTAGGGAACCCAGGGATTGGGTACATGAATCCAGAAGGCGTAATGGACTGGGGGGAGCTACTCACTTGAAGACCGGGTGCAGCAGATTGCCAGTGACAGGTGAGCCTCCCATCGGAGACCGCCTGGAAGGAAAATCCCCCCTTGCTAGGAGACCTCAGCCCACTTTCAGGGAGGAAAGTGGAGAGTTCATTGTGTCTGGGCCTACTCGCATCCACACCTCCTTGTTTGTTCTGTTCTTTAAGGGAGTCTAACTGATTATGCTGTTCACTCGAGAAGAATAAAGGAGTGTTGGACTTTAATGGTGTGGGGCTCTTTTCTGGTGGACATTGTTCAAGGTAACTCCAGGTGCACAGCACTGACCCGAAGGTAGAGAAGGAACTTTGCTTACACCGCACGGACACCTGTGGTGAAGGCTTGGCGTGGTGACCCCGCTCTCTCCCCTCTAAGGTACCCCTAGACACAGAGGCGTAACTAGAAACTTCAGGGCCCCGGTGCAAGAAATCATGAAGGCCCCCCCCCCGAAAAGCATGATTTTGATACTTTCTCTTTGTCTATACTTTACTGCGGGTAGACACCCTCTTAGTGCAGACCCCCGCAGTATAGACACCCTCTTAGTGCAGACCCCCACAGTATAGACACCCCCCTTAGTGCAGACCCCCGCAGTATAGACACCCCCTTAGTGCAGACCCCCGCAGTATAGACACCCCCCTTAGTGCAGACCCCTGCAGTATAGACACCCTCTTAGTGCAGACCCCGCAGTATTGACACCCCCTTAGTGCAGACCCCCGCAGTATTGACACCCTCTTAGTGCAGACCCCCGCAGTATAGACACCCTCTTAGTGCAGACCCCCGCAGTATTGACACCCCCTTAGTGCAGACCCACAGTGTATTACACAGCCCCCCTTAGTACAGAACCCCGCAGTATAGACACCCCACTTGGTGCAGACCCCTGCAGTATAGACACCCTCTTAGTGCAGACCCCCGCAGTATAGACATCCCACTTGGTGCAGACCCCCGCAGTATAGACACCCCCTTAGTGCAGACCACAGCAGTATAGACACCCTCTTAGTGCAGACCCCCGCAGTATTGACACCCCCTTAGTGCAGACCCACAGTGTATTACACAGCCCCCCTTAGTACAGAACCCCGCAGTATAGACACCCCACTTGGTGCAGACCCCCGCAGTATATACACACCCCCTTAGTGCAGACCCACGGTGTATTACACAGCCCACTTAGTACAGACCCCTATACATACAGTATATACACACACACACACACACACACACTATACATGCAGTATATACACACACTATACATACACACACAGTATATACACATAGACACAGTCACACACCAGCATTTTTTACCCAAAAATCAGCCTGATTGAACACACTGCTGCCCCCATCTCCTGGCATGCTGGGACTTGTAGTGCCCCAGCAGCTCACAGGCACATTAGTTGGTAATACAGGAGAGGAGGGGACTGTCCCTGTTTAGTGGTGGGCAGATAATGAGTAGGAGATGTAGTTAGTAGAGATTGGGGAGACATTCAGGACATGTTCTTCCTCCAGCAGCAGTGCTCTTCTCACACACAAAATCGATCTACTAGCCTCAGAGACAGGAGGAGCTCTGCTAGAGGTAACACATCCTCTCCCTCACTGCTCTCCAGGCTAATCCATCGACAAGAATCCATTAAGTAAATCTCAGCCAGCTTACCTTATCAGGCAGCAGTCCGTCCCACACTGCAGGCTGTGTCCCCGCCTCCCTCTCCTCTCCTCATCTCCTGCTCTTGGGTCAAAAAAGCCGCGCTGTGGAAGGGGGCGTGTACAGCATGTTCCTATTGGCTGAGGGGGCAGTGAAGAGGCGGGGCAGCTATAATCTGACCGAATGGTCAGTCCTCCCCTGCCAGCAACGCCGTGACGGGCGGGTGGCGGGCCCCCGGGACTTGGCAGAACTACAGCGCCCAGTCGCAACTGCGACTGCTGCGACCATGAAAATTCTGCCACTGCCTAGACAAGAGAAAGACGAGCTGATGCAAAGAGGGAAGTGAGGAGGCCGCTACACGTGGGGGCTCGGGTCCGGTATAGTGTTTGTGTACTGTGGAATTGAACGTGTCTGCCCGGAGGAGTTACGAGTAGGCAGGCCTTCATTGGCCGAAGTGCATCCCTGCTTGAAGTCGTGGACATGACCAAAAGAAGGGAAAGGCCCACGCAGAAGAGAGCGAGGAAAGGGGGGAGCTCAGCCGTGTGAAGGACTACACGTGGGGGCTTCTATTTGCACTGCGCCACCAGGCACACCCCCACCGCTTAGTTCGTGGGCGTGACTATGAAGAAAAAAAAGAAGAAAAGCCCGCGAGCTGGAGCAAAGGGGAGGAGTCCAATACGTGTGAAGGACTACATGTGGGACGTTGGCGCAAAAACTTGGCAGTGTGCGATGGATCAGCAACAGGTCACCATGTTCGGACATACATCGTGGATTCCGGTTCACCCTTCTACCACGACACTGACTGCTGCTGCTCCCGTAACAGATACGGCTAAAGCCAAGGGGTCGATTCGCCCTGTACTCATGCATAGACGTTGAGGCCCTGGGTGTGATTTGTCCCGGCTGTTCGGGACTGGTGTGCCAACCGAAGCCATTCGGGCGATGTGAGGCCTGTGGAGAGTTCCTTTTTGAAGTGGATCCAGCGGTTGAGAAGCCGAGAACCATTTACCCCGGCCGGGCTGCAGGCAACACCACTCCAGGAGGAGGAATCACTGCTTTGACAGAAAAAAATTGAAAAAAATATAGAAAAAAATATATATAATAGCGCTAAACTTAAACTTGAATTAAGTGAACAAAAAATTATTGGTCATGATTATACCACAAACATGTATACAGTGCATAGAACGCTTGTTAGTGTCGCCTGAACTGATATGTGATAGTGAACCTAAAACATAAAAACCATATACCAAAAAATTGATTATGATTAAATTGATTAACACCATACATATGAAAAGTGAACAAACAAGCCTATAATGTCTTGGCAAAATGTGACACACTAAAGCAGCAGTCCATATATACAGAAATTCTGTTGAGAGTCCAAATGAATGCTGTGATAAACACCCGTGCACAAAACAAATTCCAAATCTCAAACGTGTTGTCTGAAGACAGGAGTGACATCCACCACCATAAGCAAGTCAGCAGCTTACCAGAACTAATTGGTCCTCTATTATGGAGGACCTGAAATCGCATAAAGACAATCCCAGCTGGATAGTAATGACTCCTATGGCCACCTCTTCAATCAGCGCAAAGAACTGTAAATGCATAGATACAGTGCAGCGGACGGTAGAGGCTTACGTGCCTGTGAGGATGCTGCCCCCCTAAAAAGGTCTGCGTGGATAAGTGAGAGCGGATCCCAAGCATCAGGGCAGGCCAGAGAGCTTCTTCGTGTCCCAGGAGAGCTTGCTTGCACCTAGTCTGCTGCAGTCAAAAGCTGCCTGGACAAAGAGCCTCAGCTGCGCTCAGCATTGAGATGATCGCTCAGCATTTGACAGCCATCCCTGCGCACACTGCAGCGACCGCGGAGGAGGTCGTGAAAACTCAACAGGAGAAATCCGAGGATGCTGACTCGGTCACCACAATCTCGCAGCGTCCACCACCGAAGAGAAAGACCGGTATGGTAGCCCCGACCAGCGGTTGTGGTGGACCATCTCGCCCGCTTACGCCCGGCCTGGACGGATCCGTCGGCAAGAATTCTGGACGTCCCGTTTCAAGCAAAGGCCGAGGTAAGCCAGGCGGAGAGATTTGGTGCGAGGGAAGAGGTGAAAACTCAGTCTCCACTACAGGGTACCTACCCGCGGAGGAGTGCGACACCTCTGACCTGGAGTCACTCTCGGACATGTGAGACGACGTTGCTATAGACGAACTGTTTGCAGAAAAGGGCTGGGACAAAGTACCTCTTGCTTCATCCCGCAGAACCAGGGATCCACCCATGTCTACAGAGGAAAGTACACCCCGGGTGGAGGCACCAGCACCTGAAGAGGGGTCCCGTCCCCGGCCTGCCTCTACATCCCCATTACCATCTGTACCGAAGACCGGGGAAAAGAGACTGCTGTTGCGGGCACCAATGCCCAGATCAGATGTAATCAAGGTCCCTTGCCACCCGGACTCGATAGTTTTGCCTGGCGAAGGGGACAGAGCTACTATGCCTTCTTTGGCCAGACTACAATGCCTATTTGACCAGAAGGTTGCTGCAGAGTACGGATGGGAGTATCCATACTTGTCCAAGGAGTTGCTCTATGACAGTGGTTCTCAACTCCTGTCCTCAGGACCCACTAACAGGCCAGATTTTAAGTATTACCTTGGTGAGATGCAGACTAGAATACTGCAATCCCTGAGCAGCAAATTATATCACCTGTGATGCATTTCAGTTATCTTGCAAACCTGGCCTGTTGGTGGGCCCTGAGGACTGGAGTTGAGAACCACTGCTCTATGAGGTGGAAGTGTGCCGGGAGCGCTGGTACAATGACTTTGTGTGGACTCACCTTCAGATTCCACACGCCCGCAGGTACCTGGCATGCTCTCCCAAGGCCTCTCAGCGTTTTAAGGACTGCAAGGCAGAGTGGATGTTGGGACGGCACATCCATGCAGACAAAGTGCTGATCCGGCGCAAGGAAGGAGAAGATGTAGAATATCATCTGGAGACCATGGACCAGCACTTGAAGCCACTTGTTCTGCCGCATCCCCGCTTCTACCTGTAGGAGAGAGACTCAGTTTTTGTTGTATGCTGCTGAACTTTCTGGGGCCCGTTGTCCTTGTACCCAGAGGAAGAAGGACTGTTCCTGTTTTGTTCTTCACTTTCCAGCAAGAGATCACAAACTCTGGGGTAGATAGGGCTCAAGAGAAGAGGAAAAAAAAAAAAGTTCCACGAGTGCAGTTACCGCAATGCTGTCACCAGGTGGCAGTGTTGCGCAACGTTAAACACTTTTCACACACTCACTCCTTGGAGAAAATTGATTTCTTTACGAAGAGGTTTCTTTTCTCTCACACGAATATATGTGTCAGGGTTTATATGTGGTAATTTTCTTTCTTTTCCCTCTGCAGGAGAGCATCCCATCAAGACCACTGAGTATGGGGTGGGTCTTAGTCAGGATGGGTGGGAAAAGTATAATGTGAATATGTGATTCAAAAAGTTATGGTTAAATGTTGTTGTTTCTTTTTATTTATATATATATATATATATATATATATATATATATATATATATATAGGGCTCAGACACAATTGCTTTAGTTGATCAAGTTTAAAAAAAAAAAAAAAAAAAAAGTTTTATATTTTTGTACAATTGTTAGTTGGTCTCTGGATTGGATTATGCCAGCCCTTGAGGGTATGATTTGTTCCAGACACTGGGGACCAGTGTCAAATTACCAGGGGGAAAGTGTAGCGGGTATGTACTTTCCCGGGTGTAATTCAAACTGGCAGAGACACCAGTGATGTGCAGTTCCTTGCGGTCCAGCGGGTGGTGCTGTCGCCTTGGGCTGGGGTTGAACCATTGCTGTGTGCTGTGCCTCCTTTTTGTCCTCCCTCGGTAGCGGTATGGTGGGGCGGGGAACCAGCCGTGCTTGCTGGGAGAAGGTATAAATGGGCCGGCCATCTTGGTCACGGGGTTCGAGTCTCAGGCACCTTCAGCCTGAGGGCGGTGGTTCGTGTCGGTCCTCTAGGCAGCCTAGGCCTAGAGGTCGTGTTCCATCCCAGGCACCCTTAGCCTGGGGTGAGGTACTCGGATGGAGGTCTGGAGCTCAGTGCCCAACACTGAGTTCCGTGAGGGAAGGAGGTCTTAGGGAACCCAGGGATTGGGTACCCGAATCCAGAAGGGGTAATGGACCGGGGGGAGCTACTCACTTGAAGACCGGGTGCAGCAGATTGCCAGTGACAGGTGAGCCTCCCATCGGAGACCGCCTGGAAGGAAAATCCCCCCTCGCTAGGAGACCTCAGCCCACTTTCAGGGAGGAAAGTGGAGAGTTCATTGTGTCTGGGCCTACTCACATCCACACCTCCTTGTTTGTTCTGTTCTTTAAGGGAGTCTAACTGATTATGCTGTTCACTCGAGAAGAATAAAGGAGTGTTGGACTTTAATGGTGTGGGGCTCTTTTCTGGCGGACATTGTTCAAGGTAACTCCAGGTGCACAACACTGACCCAAAGGTAGAGAAGGAACTTTTCTTACACCGCACGGACACCTGTGGTGAAGGCTTGGCGTGGTGACCCCGCTCTCTCCCCTCTAAGGTACCCCTAGACAAGAGAAAGATGAGCTGATGCAAAGAGGGGAGTGAGGAGGCTGCTACCCTGGCAAAAAAGCAAACAAAAAACGAAGGGCAACAATTCAGAAATTAGCAGAAAATATGAAGTCATTGGACCCCAAAGGCAGACATGACTATGATGAACAATAAGATAAACAACAGAATGAAATCAGGAGCAGCAGCCAAAGATATACATCATCCCAAGCTGTGGTACTCCATCAAACTGCAACTTCTGGAAGAGCAGCTCGAGGCCAGAGAATCACCTCCTGCTCTTCCCTGTAGCCTTCCTTCCACGCTTCCCTGAAGCATTCTCTCCACGGCCCCGTCCACGCACCCTTGCAGGCCGGGCCACTGTGGGTGGTAATGTGGCAGGAGGAGGAGGAGAAGGAGGAGAGGGATTGGCCTGCTGAGCGATATGGGTGGCCTCAGTCAGCTGCCCCCTCACCCCCATGTGTACGGCCATGTAGATAATGTGCTCACAGAGGGCACGTTGTCCCGCCTCTATTTGGAGCAACTTATCAGCAAGATAGCTACTAAACCCCTCCGCAGGGTTGAGGGGGGCCCTCATGATAGCAGCAGCCTCATGGATCATCTTTAGTGACTCCTCCTCCACCTGTGTCATCCGCTGATGTTTTGGCGGTCTGACGTGGAGGGGAGCCACTTGTGAGACTGTGCTGCCACTAGGCCTGGGGACCTGCTGAGTCCCACTTGGCCCTGCCTCCTCTTGGCTGACACTCACCTCTGCCCATGGGCGTCCGCTCCATAGGGCAAGGGGGTCAATTGCCCCCCCCCCTGGAGACACACTATATTTATATGGACATGGAGTGAAGCGGAATTATCCTTAAGAGCTATTTCACACTGTCAGCTGGCCACGTTATTGGTAAAGCGCTGCTAGTTTTAGCGGCGCTGTACCATCGTTTTAGTGGCGCTATTCGGCCGCTAGAGGGGGGGGGTTTAAAAAAATAGAAATTGCTAATCAGACAATGGCAGCTTGATCCTTCTATTAAGATTTTGCATCAGGTTTCTCAAACCATTGCATGCCTGCGCTTTATGTCATAATGACTAAGCCCCTCCCCTTCATGACATTGTCAAAAAGGGACCGAGCATGGATTATCTTAAAATGATGCCCCCCCTGAAAAAAGTTCAGCGGACGCCCATGCCTCTGCCTCCTCCTGCCTGCCACATTCCTGAGCCTCTTCCTGCTGGCTGGCCTCATCCTGTGTTGGAAAAAGCACATAGTTAGATTTTTTGTGGAATCTATCACACACATTTTGGATATCATGACTGATGCCTTTTTTTGGGGGGGGGATGTTATCATTTTAGGAGAATAAATCAATTTCATCACAATATTACTTTGAGGGCAATAATTATGTTAAAAAATACTATACCTGGCTGAAGATGCGAAGATCAGGCTCTTCAAGCTCAGGTGGCTCCTCTTCCCCCTCTGCAGGGGTGGAGGGAAGGGTGGAAGGAACGCTGGAGGGAAGGGTGGAAGGAAGGGTTGAGGGAAGGCTGGAAATTGATTCCCTGGCCTCAATCTGGTCATCCAGAAATTGCAGATGTTTGTAGTACCACAGCTTGGGCTGTACTACATCCTCTGCTGCTGCTCCTGATCTCTTCAAAGCGCGCACTTCTTTGTATTTTTTTTTTATATGAATTGCGCAGGTTGTTTATCTTAGTATTCATCATAGTGTAGTCTGCATCTGGGATCCAGGGCTTCATATCCTCTGCTAATTTTTGAATTGTTGCCCAACGTACATCACTCTTGTGGTACGCTGGATGTTTCAGTTCCCACAGGTTGCGTAATTGTTTATATTTGTCAATATAAACCAACATGATCTCTGGCTCCCGTAACTTATGCATTTTGGAGTGTCTGCAAGTAAAAAACACAGAAAAAAACATGAGAGGTCAAATGACATTCTACTCAACTTCTCACAATATTGGCCTATACAATCATGAACAATTATAGGCCACTGCAGGCCCCAGTTCCCTTCTTACCTTAGTTGTGTTCTTTACCGCACTTCCGGTCGTCCTTACTCCGCGCATCCCTAATAACTTCTTTCCCCTTTTTATACCTTGCGCATGCGTGTAACTCCGCCCTCGTCGCCTGCCCATGACGGTCTTTTCCTGTATTTCCCCGCCCCTTAACATTCGGCGCACAGTGTGAGACGGCGACATGTCGCAGACACAGGTGGATTCTTTATTTGAAATTACCGACGAGGAAAGCCCAGAGGCGGCAACATCCCGATCCAGGACTAAAAGATACAATGCGACTATTATGTCATTTGCTGAGATGGCGGAGATGGTGGACATTCTGCGGAGGAAGGATTACGACGGCAAGCATGGCCCATACGACACCCCTAATCTCCGGAAGTCGCAAATAATGGACAAAGTGGCGAGGACTAGGGATGAGCTTCGTGTTCGAGTCGAACATACGTTCGACTCGAACATCGGCTGTTCGATCGTTCGACGAAGATCGAACGATTTGGGCCGTTCGCGCCAAATTCGAGTGACGCGAACGGCCCACAATGCACTACGCCATCACAGTGTCATCCAGGCGCTGTGATTGGCCAAGCATGCACTGTGACCCCGCATGCTTGGCCAATCACAGCGCCGGCAGCGAGGAGAGCAATGATTGGCCACAGGCAGGATGCCTGTGGCCAATTATTGCTGAGGGTGTTTAGTACACGCCCCACACTATAAAAGGCCGCCAGCACGGCGGCCTAGTGTAGTGTGTTCCGGAGCAGGGATAGAGCAGCATAGGCAGGGACAGTGACTGTTATTTCTTTCTTGCTTAACCTGGATTCCTTTAGTTTAGGGAAAGAGAAGGATAGGTAGGGAGAGTGTCAGTGTGTTTTGTGCTTGTGCTATAGTGTGCTTAAAAAAAACATTTATTCTAGGGACAGAAAACTGTAGGTAGGGACAGTGTCAGTTTCTTTCACTCTGCAAGTCCTTGTTTCCAGGGACCTGGAAGGACAGTGAGTGAATTGTCCTTGTGCTATATTGTGCTTAAAAAAACATTTATTCTAGGGACAGAAAACTGTAGGTAGGGAGAGTGTCAGTTTCTTTCACTCTGCAAGTCCTTGTTTCCAGGGACCTGGAAGGACAGTGAGTGAATTGTCCTTGTGCTATATTGTGCTTAAAAAAAACATTTATTCTAGGGACAGAAAACTGTAGGTAGGGAGAGTGTCAGTTTATTTCACTCTGCAAGTCCTTGTTTCCAGGGACCTGGAAGGACAGTGACTGAATTGTCCTTGTGCTATATTGTGATTAAAAAAAACATTTATTCTAGGGACAGAAAACTGTAGGTAGGGAGAGTGTCAGTTTATTTCACTCTGCAAGTCCTTGTTTCCAGGGACCTGGAAGGACAGTGACTGAATTGTCCTTGTGCTATATTGTGATTAAAAAAAACATTTATTCTAGGGACAGAAAACTGTAGGTAGGGAGAGTGTCAGTTTATTTCACTCTGCAAGTCCTTGTTTCCAGGGACCTGGAAGGACAGTGACTGAATTGTCCTTGTGCTATATTGTGATTAAAAAAAACATTTATTCTAGGGACAGAAAACTGTAGGTAGGGAGAGTGTCAGTTTATTTCACTCTGCAAGTCCTTGTTTCCAGGGACCTGGAAGGACAGTGACTGAATTGTCCTTGTGCTATATTGTGATTAAAAAAAACATTTATTCTAGGGACAGAAAACTGTAGGTAGGGAGAGTGTCAGTTTATTTCACTCTGCAAGTCCTTGTTTCCAGGGACCTGGAAGGACAGTGACTGAATTGTCCTTGTGCTATATTGTGATTAAAAAAAACATTTATTCTAGGGACAGAAAACTGTAGGTAGGGAGAGTGTCAGTTTATTTCACTCTGCAAGTCCTTGTTTCCAGGGACCTGGAAGGACAGTGACTGAATTGTCCTTGTGCTATATTGTGATTAAAAAAAACATTTATTCTAGGGACAGAAAACTGTAGGTAGGGAGAGTGTCAGTTTATTTCACTCTGCAAGTCCTTGTTTCCAGGGACCTGGAAGGACAGTGACTGAATTGTCCTTGTGCTATATTGTGATTAAAAAAAACATTTATTCTAGGGACAGAAAACTGTAGGTAGGGAGAGTGTCAGTTTATTTCACTCTGCAAGTCCTTGTTTCCAGGGACCTGGAAGGACAGTGACTGAATTGTCCTTGTGCTATATTGTGATTAAAAAAAACATTTATTCTAGGGACAGAAAACTGTAGGTAGGGAGAGTGTCAGTTTATTTCACTCTGCAAGTCCTTGTTTCCAGGGACCTGGAAGGACAGTGACTGAATTGTCCTTGTGCTATATTGTGATTAAAAAAAACATTTATTCTAGGGACAGAAAACTGTAGGTAGGGAGAGTGTCAGTTTATTTCACTCTGCAAGTCCTTGTTTCCAGGGACCTGGAAGGACAGTGACTGAATTGTCCTTGTGCTATATTGTGATTAAAAAAAACATTTATTCTAGGGACAGAAAACTGTAGGTAGGGAGAGTGTCAGTTTATTTCACTCTGCAAGTCCTTGTTTCCAGGGACCTGGAAGGACAGTGACTGAATTGTCCTTGTGCTATATTGTGATTAAAAAAAACATTTATTCTAGGGACAGAAAACTGTAGGTAGGGAGAGTGTCAGTTTATTTCACTCTGCAAGTCCTTGTTTCCAGGGACCTGGAAGGACAGTGACTGAATTGTCCTTGTGCTATATTGTGATTAAAAAAAACATTTATTCTAGGGACAGAAAACTGTAGGTAGGGAGAGTGTCAGTTTATTTCACTCTGCAAGTCCTTGTTTCCAGGGACCTGGAAGGACAGTGACTGAATTGTCCTTGTGCTATATTGTGATTAAAAAAAACATTTATTCTAGGGATAGAAAACTGTAGGTAGGGAGAGTGTCAGTTTATTTCACTCTGCAAGTCCTTGTTTCCAGGGACCTGGAAGGACAGTGACTGAATTGTCCTTGTGCTATATTGTGATTAAAAAAAACATTTATTCTAGGGACAGAAAACTGTAGGTAGGGAGAGTGTCAGTTTATTTCACTCTGCAAGTCCTTGTTTCCAGGGACCTGGAAGGACAGTGACTGAATTGTCCTTGTGCTATATTGTGATTAAAAAAAACATTTATTCTAGGGACAGAAAACTGTAGGTAGGGAGAGTGTCAGTTTATTTCACTCTGCAAGTCCTTGTTTCCAGGGACCTGGAAGGACAGTGACTGAATTGTCCTTGTGCTATATTGTGATTAAAAAAAACATTTATTCTAGGGACAGAAAACTGTAGGTAGGGAGAGTGTCAGTTTATTTCACTCTGCAAGTCCTTGTTTCCAGGGACCTGGAAGGACAGTGACTGAATTGTCCTTGTGCTATATTGTGATTAAAAAAAACATTTATTCTAGGGACAGAAAACTGTAGGTAGGGAGAGTGTCAGTTTATTTCACTCTGCAAGTCCTTGTTTCCAGGGACCTGGAAGGACAGTGACTGAATTGTCCTTGTGCTATATTGTGATTAAAAAAAACATTTATTCTAGGGACAGAAAACTGTAGGTAGGAAGAGTGTCAGTTTATTTCACTCTGCAAGTCCTTGTTTCAAGCGACAGAGAAGGACACCTGAAGGTAGCCCTTATTGCTTTTTTCCCATCTCCCTGCAGGCCATCTATTAGAATGTCTGGAAGGCAAACAAGGAGAGGCAGACAGTCAGGAGGCAATAAAAGAGGGCAAGCAGGCTCTGTGTCTGGGGGCAACAGTGCTGGTCGTGGACGCGGTGCATTGTCATCAGCACATGGCCATGGGACACGCTTGTCCTTCTTTTCGGCAGCTGGACATGTTGAGCCACATCATGCCGAAGACTTGGTAGAGTGGATGACCAAGCCCTCCTCCTCCTCCTCATCCTCTCTCACCCAGGCTCAGGGTACTGGAAAAGCAGCTGCCAAAGCGTCGTCTTCCCTGGTATCAATGTCAGACAAATCATCAGTCACTCCTTCCCTAGACCCACCATGTCCTCCTCCTGAGGAGTCCCCCGAACTGTTTCAGCACAGTGTTGGGTACATGCTCCAGGAGGATGCCCAGCGTTTCGAAGGGTCTGATGATGAAACCCAGCTAGAGGAAGGCAGTAGCGTGAGAGCAGACAGAGGGGATGCTCAAGAAGGACACCAATCTGGCAGTCATGTTCCAGCAGCTGCAGCATACTGCCAGATTGGCTCCAGTGATGAGGAGGGAGGGGATGATGAGGTCACTGACTCCACGTGGGTGCCTAATAGGAGAGAGGAGGAGGAGGAGGATGAGGAGGAGGCACATCTCCAACGAGGCAGGATGCCCTTTGGTGGCCAGCGTAAGGGCAGTACACCGACGGAATCACACCGCAGAGCTCCGCCTGTGCAGGGCGCTGCCTCTGCCCGTCATTCAAAAAGTTCTTTGGTGTGGGCCTTTTTTGAGGCTAGTGCATCAGATCGCACAGCTGCTGTTTGCAACATATGTCTCAAGCGTATATCGCGTGGCCAAAACATCAGCCGCTTGGGTACCACATGCCTGACCAGACATATGTTGACCTGCCATGCAGCTCGTTGGCAAGCCTACCTCAAAGACCCACACCAAAGAACAAAGCGGACCTCTCCTTGCACCGCATCAGCTGGGATCTCCAACCCCACTATAACTTCAGTCCTCTCTGAAACATGCACTGAGAGGAATGAAGGTGTAGAATTAGGTGTGTCACAGCCAAGTACTTGCGCCCACTCTGCTAGCAGTACACCGACGTCCGATTCTAGCAGGCAAATTTCCCTGCCCCAGCTGCTGGACCGTCGAAAGAAGTTCACTCCCAGCCATCCACATGCCCAGCGGTTGAATGCTAGCTTGGCTAAATTGCTAGCGCTTCAACTGCTGCCTTTTCAGTTGGTAGACTCGGCCCCCTTCCGTGAGTTTGTGCAATGTGCAGTTCCTCAGTGGCAGGTTCCCAAACGCCACTTTTTCTCACGGAAGGCTATTCCGGCTCTCTACCGGCATGTGGAAGGCAATGTCTTGGCCTCGCTGGACAGGGCGGTCAGCGGTAAGGTGCATATTACCGCTGACTCATGGTCCAGCAGGCATGGACAGGGACGTTACCTTTCTTTCACGGCCCATTGGGTCACTCTTTTGGCAGCTGGGAAGGATTCAGGACAAGGTGCAGTAGTGTTGGAGGTTGTCCCACCGCCACGCCTCCAAAATGCTACTACTGGTTGTGACACACCTCTCTCCTCCACCCCCTCCTCTTCTTCTTCCTCCATGGCCTCTTCCTGTGGTTTGTCCTATGAACCAGCGGTGCTCCGTAGCCGTTCACGGGGCTACGCAAGTACGCAGGCAAAAAGATGCCATGCCGTGCTTGCGCTGGTGTGTTTGGGGGACAGAAGCCACACTGGGGCAGAGGTCCTGTCTGCTCTGCAGGGCCAGGCCGAGAGGTGGTTGACGCCACGCCAGCTTAAGCCAGGAATGGTGGTTTGCGACAATGGCACCAACCTCCTCTCCGCCCTCCGACAGGGACAACTGACCCATGTGCCCTGTGTGGCTCACGTCCTTAACCTGGTGGTGCAGCGCTTCTTGGGCAGGTACCCGGGCTTACAGGATGTCCTGAGGCAGGCCAGGAAAGTCTGTGTGCATTTCCGCAGATCTTATAATGCCAGTGCTCGCCTGGCTGAGCTGCAAAAGGAGTTGAACCTGCCCAAGAACCGCCTTATATGTGACATGCCCACCAGGTGGAACTCAACGTTGGCCATGCTGCAGCGGCTGCACACGCAGCAGAGGGCCATCAATGAGTACCTGTGCGACTACGGCACCAGGACAGGGTCAGGGGAGCTTGGTTTTTTTTCTCCACGCCAGTGGGGCATGATCAGGGATGCATGCACTGTCCTGGCACCATTTGAGGAGGCCACGAGGATGGTGAGCAGTGACAGTGCATGCATCAGTGACACTGTACCTCTTGTCCACCTGTTGGAGCACACGCTGCGTGGAATAATGGACAGGGCACTTGAGGCAGAACAGAGGCAGGAAGAGGAGGACTTCCTTGCCTCTCAAGGCCCCCTTTACCCAGACAGTGTTCCTTCTGTCCCACCCATCACACAGGAAGAGGAGGAGGAGGAGGAGGAGGAGGAGGAGGAGGAGGATTGTGTCAGCATGGAGGTGGAGGCTGGCACTCAGCATCATCAGCAGCAGTCTTTTAGGGATGATTTACAGTCCCAAGAAACCAGTGGACTTGTACGTGGCTGGGAGGAGGTGGCTGCGGATCATGTCGTCCTTAGTGACCCAGAGGACTCCGGAGCGAATGCCTCAGCAAACCTACGCTGCATGGCCTCCCTGATCCTGCAAAGTCTGCGGAAGGATCCTCGTATTCTTCGGATCAAGGAGAGGGACCATTACTGGCTGGCCACTCTCCTTGATCCACGGTACAAGGGTAAGGTTGCGGACCTTATGTTACCGTCGCAGAGGGAGCAGAGGATGAGACAACTCCGGGAGGCCTTGCAGAAAGGTCTGTGCAACGCGTTCCCAGAGACTGGGAGGTTGCAAACTCCTGGTCCTGGACAACGAGTTGCTGAGGCTTCGGCCAGTCAAAGAAGGAGCGGTGGGGAAGGTGGCCGTCTGACCGATGCGTTCAGACAATTCTTTAGTCCGCAGCCCCAAAGTATGATCGGTTCCAGCAACCATCGCCAGCGTCTGATAAACATGGTGCAGGAATATCTAGGGGCAAGGTCAGACTTGGACACCTTCCCCACCGAAAATCCTCTGGCTTACTGGGTCTTGAGGATGGATCACTGGCCAGAGCTTGCACAGTATGCAATTGAGCTACTGGCCTGTCCTGCATCCAGCGTTCTTTCGGAACGCACATTCAGTGCTGCTGGAGGATTTGTCACGGATCACAGGGTGCGCCTGTCCACCGACTCGGTTGATCGACTGACTTTCATCAAGATGAACCAGTCTTGGATCACCACCAGCTACCACACACCTGATGCTGATATAACAGACTAATTGATTTTAACATGTCACATCCCTTCAAGACTGATGCTGATGCTGAGTGCCTGTGCTGTTATGTTGACTGGCTATCCTCCTCCTCCGAGTCCTCAATGATACGATTGATGATGATAGCTTGTAAGATCATTTTTGTTCATGGGTGCCGCCACCAGTGCCTAACGCCCAATTTTTCAGCCCCTGTTTAACAGGGGCGTGTAATTACAATTTTTGAAGCAATACTTTGCAACAGGGCTCATTGCTGTGCTCCAAGTACAGTATCTGTGAGGAGTTGCAGTGTTGTGCCACCAGTGCCTAACGCCCAATTTTTCAGCCCCTGTTTAACAGGGGCGTGTAATTACAATTTTTGAAGCAATACTTTGCAACAGGGCTCATTGCTGTGCTCCAAGTACAGTATCTGTGAGGAGTTGCAGTGTTGTGCCACCAGTGCCTAAGGCCCAATTTTTCAGCCCCTGTTTAACAGGGGCGTGTCATTACAATTTTTGAAGCAATACTTTGCAACAGGGCTCATTGGTGTGCTCCAAGTACAGTATCTGTGAGGAGTTGCAGTGTTGTGCCACCAGTGCCTAAGGCCCAATTTTTCAGCCCCTGTTTAACAGGGGCGTGTCATTACAATTTTTGAAGCAATACTTTGCAACAGGGCTCATTGCTGTGCTCCAAGTACAGTTGCTGTGAGGGGTTGCAGTGTTGTGCCACCAGTGCCTAAGGCCCAATTTTTCAGCCCCTGTTCAACAGGGGCATGTAATTACAATTCTTGATCTAATAATTCACAGCAGGGCCCATTGCTGCACCCACCAAGAGTAACTGTCAGGGCTTACAGTGTTGTGGCACCAGCACCACCATCAAAGGCCCAATTTTTACTACCACTGTTCAACAATTATATGTAATTAAAATTCCTGATATAATAGTTGACAGCAGGGCGTTCCAGCACCAACCAAGAGTAACTGTGAGTGCTTACAGTGTTGTGCCAACACCAACAACTAAGGGGCCTATTTCTGCAGAGTATATACGGCAGGTCCCTACTTTCAAACATCCAACTTACAAACGACTCCTACTTGCAAACGCAAGAAGACAACAGGAAGTGAGAGGAAATCTACCCCTAGGAAGGAAAATTCTCTCCTGTAAGAATAAATATGGGAGAAAGGTGTCTCCTCTGTACTGATGCTTTATCAGCAATCCTTGTTTCAAGAAAAACACCACATTTCAAAAACAGTTGTCATTGGGACGGAAAGTGAGGTGAAATGTTCTGAACAGGGGCACAGACAGCAAAACAAATGTTACAGGGGTGATAACCCTTACCTATGTTTTCCAAAAAGTTTAAAAATAGATTTTTGGGCTGGAGCTACACTTCAACAATGTACCTGTTCAAAATTACAAACAGACTCTACATAAGAACAAACCTACAGTCCCTGTCTTGTATGCACCGCCTGTATAGGGCTGTTCAGAGTATATAGGGCCTTTTTTATTTTATGTGCGGGGTTCCCCTTAATATCCATACAAGACCCAAAGGGGCTGGTAATGGGCTGGGGTAGGGGGGGGGTCATGGGGTAGCTATGCCATTTTTCTTAAAGAATTTCATCCATATTACCGGGACCAGACATTACATTAAAGCCGCAAGCAGTTTTAAATGGCTTTTTTTTCCTTTAGAAGTGTCATTTTGTGCAGGGACAGTTCTAAACACGGGAAACACGTGGCACTTCACAGGCATACTTTAGACACCCCCCAGGTACGATATTTAAAGGAATATTTGACTTTTTTTTTTTCACTTTATGCATCATTAAAATGACTGCTCCCGAAAAACGACCGTTTTTAAAACTTCTTTTTGCATTGATACATGTCCCCTGGTGCAGAACCCGGGTTCCCAAACCCTTTTTAGGACAATAACATGCATAATAGTTGTTATAATTAGCACTTTAGAATTCGAACGTTCGCATCCATTGTATTTAATAGGGTTCTAATGTTCGTTCGAACTTTCGGTCCGTTCGCGGGTTCTGGTGCGAACCGAACCCGGGGGTGTTCGGCTCATCACTAGCGAGGACTCTCTATGAGAAATTTGGAGTCAGGAGATCCAAGGAGCAGCTCCGTAAAAGGTGGTCTGACCTGAAGCTGAGGGAGCCGGAGCAGTATAGGAAGCTTAAAAAAAGCATTGAAAAAAGTAAGCTTATATTTTTACTGTGTTCTTTCACATTGTAATATGTATTCTTCCATGTTTTGCTCCATGTGCTTGGCTTGACTGGTTTCACATTTTCAAATGACAACTTTTATGTTAAGTTGAGGGTCCACTTATTTGGTAAATGTGTCGTTAAAAAAACTTGATCGTCTTCCCCAAAACATGCTTGCCTCAGATCCACGTAAACTACATGTGGGCATGCCTCATTTTAATTAAACAATGTTTATCTACACATTGTTGGCTAGATGATGTGTTATAAGTGTAGCGGCCTCACCCCATCTCTTTTGTCTAGGGGTATGTCACACGACAGGGTGAGATGCGCTATGGCCCATGTCCTCCCCATAGCTGTGGGTGAGGTGAAGGCCAGTATCGGATATTTCCTCGGGCCTGTGTGCTTCTGTCTAGAATTAAGTCCTGCTGCGCCAACACTTCCCTCTGCTCCCATTAACCAGAGTTCCACACACCGATCACAGTCCAACTCTTGTTTTATTGCATATCTCACAATAAACAGTGCTTCAGTAGCCAACTGGTTGCGACTTGATAACATTTTGATACGGGGAATGAGCAGGTCGAGGCACTATCCTGGTTATCAGCTAAACCACTGCCATCTCGCCAGCGGTTACTATAGCCATAGCTAGAAAGGACTTAGAACTTGAGAGTCTCTACCAGCGACTCAAGAGAACATAGATAGGAGTACCTTCGCTCCGTTGCGGCCCCTGTCAGGGGAAGATGTCCCTCCAAGAGAGTTACCAGAGGCCCATCCGTCACTGGGTTGATGCTGCTCCAGACTCTCCGAATGGGTAACCTCCCCGGCCTCCTCACCTCAGACATGGGCCCCATCCACTTCAGGGACCCTCGGACGTCTCCACCCTCGCGGGACCCAGTCGAAGTCACTGGGCCCCAGGACTCCTGGTTTAGTACCTCACCCCAGGCTGAAAGTGCCTGGGATGGACTCCAACTCCATTCCGGTCAGGCCTAGTGCACCTGTGCTGGAATCCGGATCCGCCCGCACCCAGGCCTAAGGTGCTTGGGCGCTTGATGAAGAACCTCCAGAAGAGCAAGACCTTGAGACCAGGGCGTCTCTCCCTTTTATCCCCTCCAATGACGCCACGGCAGGTTCCCCGCCCTCGCCGTACCATCTCCGAGAAGGGACAAAAAGGACAGCACTATGGCAGTGAATCTACCCTGAGCCTGCGGGCACTCACCACCCACTGGCCAAGGAGATTATTACACCGCCCGATCCTCCACGAATACAAATAGTCATTACTCCCATACCTACACACCTGAACTTCCACCCAGGTGTACCCCACCTAAATTTAAAGACCCCGTTACATAAGTAAAGTAGAACGTGAATGAAAGGCTAAACTGGATTCTGGGTAAAGGAGATGACACTCCAGCAGTTGTGTACTCAGCTTTTTGTTCTAGAGCAATATACTATAGTCTGGGCCACATGACAACATTTTTAATGGGGTCACACACAGGTGGTCCAGTGGATACATTGGTGGTTATCCAAGTGTATTTTTGAGTGCCCTAAAAAAAAAAACATGCTGCTTTGTAGAGTTCGCAAGATCTCATATGTTCACCTTGTAACTCTGGCCAAAATATCAATTGTACCACACTTCAAAACAATGTCTAGATTTTCGGGCCTAAAATCTCTGTGTGCTAAAGGATACATTATTTTTGCCATTCCCATAGGGGAGAGGAGACTGGGAGGACACCAATCTGAGGAGACGAGGAAGCACAGACCACAGACACACCCCGAAGATCACAAACCACACCAGGATCAGCATGTTCAGGAAGCGGAGGTGGAGGAACAGGAGGTGGAGGAAGGAGGGGTGGAGCTTATCACCACAACAGGTCAGTGTCTGTCACCACAACTTCCAGGTAAATACAGATGTAGGCCTGCATATTTCTAAATTTCTCTTTTTTTGTAGGGGCTGAACGTGGTGGTGTGTCAGGAACTCCAAATCCTCCATTCTCGAGTGCTAGTGCCAAAATAATAATTCAAGAAATAATGGAATGTAGTAGCGAAATGGACATCATGAGAACTCGAATGAATGTGATTGAGCAAAAATATTATAGATATTTTGGGGCGAATAGTCTGACTCCCCCCCTGTTTTAGTGTGCTTTTTTGCATACAAAATTTGCAACGATATTTCAACCAGCCCAAATGTGAAGATGCACACAGTGACTCCACATGTGCTATCTTCCGTCACAGGATATCTATGTCCCTGTTTGGGGGGTGCAACCTCTTCCTACCTACTAAAGTAGGTGAGAGGAAGGCTTTGCACCCCCAAAGCACGTCCATTGATCCCCCATGATGGCAGATAACACATGTTTACCCTAGCCATGGGATCAGGTTGAAAATACCCATTTCAGCCCCAAAAAGAAAGTGGGGTTCTTCACATTTGGGATGGATCGGGGGTGACATCACCCCATCTCATGTTTGTATTTTTCACTTTGTTATTTTTGTAATATTTTTTTTAAAAAGTTTGTGATTTTGACCCATGCATGTTTCTGCAAAACAATCCTCCAAAAAAAAAAAAAAATAAGATGACCAAAAACTGTCTACATTGTAATTCTATAAAACCTCAAAAATATGTGGTGCACAGAGTAAAAAGTTTCTGGAAGTCTCAAAAAGGTGTGGCTTGTTCTTTCTATGCTCAATAGCAGTTCTGAAAATGCCAAATCAATGTTTTTTAGAGTGAGAATTGAGGCTATTTACTAAGGCTAAATACACTTGACACTACTAGAACTTGGGAGACACAAACCCAAAATACAAGAATGACAAAACAAGTTTGTAGAAAATAGAATAAAAATGTATTTCACAAAGCAAAAGGTCAGATGTGGTCTGGCATTGCGATGGCCCCCCTACCCGTGAAGTACTCAACGTATTTCTCACGTACTTCACGGGCACTTTGGGGGGCCAAGCCAGTACGGGCAGTGTTGAGCCCGGTCAGAATGGTCATCTCGGATGGACCGGCCTCAGGCCCAACTGTTGACACATATGTAGGGGAATAATGTCTTAGAAAATTGTGCATTATGCAGCAGCAGTACACAATGGAGTTCAGCTTGTATTTCGCCAAATGGATAGCTGTCTGAAACAGGCGGAACCGGCTGGCCATTATCCCGAAGGCATTCTCCATAACTCTCCGGGCTCTGGCCAGCCGGTAATTAAAAACCCTCCTCTCCGGGGTGAGGGTGCGTTGGGGAAACGGCCACATCAGGTGTGGTCCCAGTCCAAAGGCTTCATCCGCAATGAAAAAAAACGGTAGTCCATCCACGTTGTCTGCATCTAGAGGCAGTGCAAGACCCCCAGACTGCAGACGGTGAGCGAACTCCATCTGCGCAAATACTCCGCCATCGGACATCCGGCCGTTCTTCCCCGAACGGGGTGGCGGCACTATGTGGACGTGCTTGCCATCAATTGCCCCTCCACAGTTGGGGAAGTTCCACCACTGGGCAAATTGATCAGCCACTGTCAGCCATTCCTGTGGTGTGCAAGGAAACTGTGGAGTCAAACAAAAAGAAGACATTAGTATGTTTTCAGGTTACAGTGCAAACAGATTACACAAAAAGACATTGTTGACCAACATCAGGCTACCATGATTAGTGAAGGGAGTATTTCATAGCCAAAAATAAGGCCCACTTAGCAGATGCCTCACCCCCGCTGAGTGGACATTAGAAAATATTCTAAGGGGGGGGGGTGTTTGAGGTGATTTTGGGGGCTCAAAATAAAGGCTCTACCACTCTGCTGATCTGGATTGAGAGTTAAAAAAGTTTTTCACATTTTAGGGGGGGGGGTTGTAAAACTACGAGGGCAATGACCCAAAAAAAAAATAGGAAAAAAGAGGGCTAGCTGGGTTTGGGCCCAGGATAGCATGCTGGAGAGGTTAGTGAAGGGAAATAGGCATGTAGGCCCCAAAAAAGGCCATTACAGGTAAAAACATGCATGGTGAAAATGGGGACATTACCAGGATATTACAAACAGGCAAATTTGGGAAGGAGGATAAAAAAAAATAACATTAGCAAACAATCAAAACATATAATGTGATGTTACAGGAGCAAACTTACCTTCATATAGTCCTTCTGCAGGACCTGAATGATGGCCGAACACGTCTCAGGGATAATGATCCCGAGAGCCTGGGGGGAGATGCCTGTTGAGAACTTGAGGTCCTGCAAGCTTCTCCCAGTCACCAGGTATTTCAACGTGGCAATAAGCCTCTGCTCGGCAGTGATGGCCTGGCACATCACAGTGTCCTGCCTCGTGATATAGGGGGGGACAGCAAATCCAACAGATGGTGAAAAACGGGGTCCGTCATCCTGAGATAATTCCTGAAATCATCAGGATTATTCTCATGGATTTCCCGCAGCAGAGACATATGAGAGAATTGGTCCCGCTGGAGCAACCAATTCTTGGTCCATGAACTCCTCCTCACCCTGTTCACAGACTGAACTCGGGTTACAGTGTTAACTGCAACACCAAGTCCATAGCCAGCACGAGCTTGAGAACGAGAACGCACTTCAAACATGGTCTTAAACCGGTCGCCTGGTCAGAACGAACTCAAACAGAACGCACCGTGGAACAGCAAGGCCTGAGAAGAACGACCTGAAAAACAGTAAACGAACGGCCAAGAAGGCACTGCAAGGCAGTAACGACCTGACTGCATGCACTGAATAACAAATATGAACCCACAAGCACAAACTGAAAACCAGGAAACGATCTGCAAAGCACGGAGACTAAAAAACGCGAATCGGCTCTCACCAAACTTTTACTAACACGCGGTAACATGAAATCAGCAAAAGCAGCCCAAGGGGTGGCGCCATTAGATTTGTTCTTCCCTTTTATAGCACCGTCGTACGTGTTGTACGTGCCCTCGTTTTGTTGCCGTCGGTTTTTGGACTGATGGTGTGTGGCCAAGACTGATGAAAAACAGTTTCATCGGATTTCCGATGGACAAATCCATCGGACGAAAATCCATAGGATATCCGATCGTGTGTACAGGGCTCAAGAGTGGAAGAACATATGAGGAATATCAAAAAGGGAGTA
This sequence comes from Rana muscosa, assembly GCA_029206835.1. Taxonomy (NCBI): domain Eukaryota; kingdom Metazoa; phylum Chordata; class Amphibia; order Anura; family Ranidae; genus Rana; species Rana muscosa. The sequence continues at coordinate 1,074,327,498 of CM055116.1, read as the reverse complement.
GTTACACATAATGTACCTAAGCACTTTAGAGATGTTCATGAAAAAAACATGTTCATTTAAATTTTGGGGGATCAAACGGGTAGAAAGGCATTGGAGGGGAGGTAATTTTATCAGGAAACTTAATAAGAGAGAATCTTCATGGATATTTGAGACCAAGGTCCTTGTTCTGAGGGACCTGAGCGTAGATTTTGATTAGAATTGTTTTATTAGTGATAGATGAATTGGTATCTCCTGTGGTATATTTATATATTTTATACAGTGTATCTATTAAGTATTTATTTTTACTGTATTTTTATTTTCATTTTGAGTATTTTTATTTTGAGTTTATTTTTATGTTTATTTTGAGGTAGTTTATGCTATTGTAAAGATGGCTGTGGTGTGGTAGATTAGTGTGCAGGCTCTGGAAAGTAAAAGGATAATACTGCGCTGGAAATAATGTGAAACGAAGCTGCCAACACTGCTGGTACAAAAAGCTAGTGATAATCGAAAATTAAAAGTGTAGCGCTAACTAAATAAATATGTATAAATGTGAAAATATACACAAAAAACTGAATATGATAATATAGTGATAAACACGTGTATCACCCAAAATAACGTGCTGGGTGACTCCAGTGATAAAGTCCTCAAATTATATTAACACAATTATGCAAATATATGCAAATTAATGTCCATAATAGGCAAATGAATGTCCATTAGAAATGGAATCCATAAAACGAAGGTGATGAAGATCAGTCCAGAGAGAACGTGATGAATCAAAACGTGAAATTGTAATCAACAGTCTTCTGTTTGTGAGAGAAAGTAGCCACCACCAAAGTGAATAGAGGAAGGCTTACCAGAAGTTATGGATTTGGCGGGGCATAAGCCACCCAAATCAAATAAACTTGAAGAGTGTGAACACTCAAACATTAAAAAATAGAGATGTGATGTGAGATCCGCCACCAAGTATATGTTGAGGAGGCTTACCAGAGGTCTCGGATTTGGAGAGGCATACGCCGCCCAAATCTGAGATTGCTTAGGGGGTTAATGGACGCCACTGGAGATGGTCTTGAGTGGAGGGGTAGTCTGGAGTCAAAGGGGTTTAGCACTTCAATCAGACGGGACATCCAATAACACAAAACACCAATTCATGTGGGGACTCGGTATCCAATGCATATGTGTGGAGATAGAAAAGCTCACATAGCATAATTCTGTTTGGAAAGAATTTAATAAAAAATCATACAATGTAACACTCACATTTAAAGATGGTCTAAAAGCATGGATGCAGGTACAAGAGCGATGTATATGGACAAATCCACCCGACTAGTTTCGACTAAAAAGTCATCATCTGGGGTATGGACCTTGTCCCACAAACATCGCAAATTTATGAACATATTGACCTCCATGACCCAGGAAGCGGACCACACATGGTTCACTTCCTGTTTGATATATGTCATGGATGGTCACAATACTTATGCACAAATCTATGACTGTATCTCAGCATGATGCAAAAAACAGAATAACAAAGAAAAGGCATTAATAGTAGTAATAGGGCTCTAAATCGCCTTACATACTGGCGCTATCCAAGCCTCGTTTTCAATCCCCTGGTTACTCGGCAGGAAGCAGGCTGTATCCAGGCCTCGCTATGAGAACGAGGCATGGACTCAGCACCCGCACGTCACTTCCGCCGTAACCACGAGGACCGGAAGCGGCAGCCAAGCCTCACTCTAAGTTGAGACGTTAGGCTGCCTCTTGCCTCAACTGCGTCACTCCGTCGAGACACACATACAGGCATAATTAAGGCGTCTATTGGTCAATCCGCCCCTGTAAAGGGCGTGTACCTCGTCCCTTCTAAAGGGGAAGGAATGTATCTCCGACAGGGTGCGCAGATCAAATAAAAGGCGTTAGTGTAGGATAACTATTTAACAAATATAAAAGGTATTGATACCATACATATATTATACATGATTGAAAGTGGGAAATAATGCATATGTGACAAAACAGCCTGCATTTAGTAATCCAATCAGATCATACATAGTGCACATAATGTGCACATAGAGGTACATATAACACATCCAGAGATGTAAATGTGTGTATTAAACGCTAATAAAATAAAAAATGAATGTGTAAATGTACACACATAAACATGTTTTAGAAAAACATATTTTAAAAGGTTTAAAATCAGTAAAAAGGAGAGAGAAAGAAAGAGAGGTCGTATAATTTTAGAGTGGTCAGGACGCATTAATAAAGGAATTAATGTCCCACTCGACATTCATTCCTTGTGGCTGATAAGTCTGAAGTTCATATATCCAGAATGTTTCTAATCTGGATACTCCTCTAGTGGTTGCTCCTCCCCTCCATGGAGCAACATATTGATCTATAACTAGAAACTGGGTGCCAACAGGGTTACGGGCATGGTATTGCCGGTAATGTCTGGGGACAGTATGTTTAGTACTTCCAAATTTTATCAGATTCACATGTTCGGATACTCTAGCGGTAAAAGATCTGATCGTTCTGCCCACATACTGTTTCCCGCATGGACAGGTCAACAGGTATACCACATGGGTAGTGGCACACGTACAAAAATGTTTAATGGGATAAACTTTATTGGTTACCGTAGATCTAAATTCCTTAGTTGGCCTTCTTCCACATGTGTTGTGTTTACAAACAATGCATTTTTTACAGGGATAGTACCCCATCCAGTTGTGAAAAAAGGTGGGTTTTATAGGTGGGTTGATGATATTCGATGTGATTTGATTCTGAAGGGAGGGTACTCCTTTATAAATAACTTTGGGCTTTTCTGGTATCAATGTGCCCAAAATCCTATCATTTTTCAATATCCCCCAATGTTTTTCAAAAATGGTTTTTATATGTCTGTATTGAGTGGAAAAGGTAGTGAGAAAAGACCATTTGAAAGTATCCTTTCTTTCTTTAGGTGGTCTAGCTTCAAACAATGTGGGTCTTTCAATATCAAGCACCTGTTTAAGGTCATTATCTATCTTTACCAGATTGTACCCCTTCTCCAGAAATCTCTTTTTGAGCACATTGGCTTGTGCCACAAAAGTTTCGGTTTCTGTACAGTTCCGACGGAGACGTAGGAACTGACTCTTGGGGACCGACTTTAACCAAGATTTGTGATGGCAACTAGTCATGGGTATAAACCCATTCCTATCAGTAGGCTTGAAATAGGTACTGAATTTGAATTGTTGTTCAGATCTTTCAATCTGTAGATCTAGAAAATGTATCCTAGATTGACTAGATTCGTACGTAAGAGAAATACCTCTATCGTTATCATTCAACAGACAAAAAAAGCCATCTAGGGTTTCTAAGGTGCCGGTCCATAGGAGGAGGATGTCGTCTATATATCTGGCCCAAAACAGGAGCCGAGGCTCCTGTAGGGCATAGACGACATCCTCCTCCCACTTGGCCATAAATAAATTGGCCAGACTAGTGTGCAGGCTCTGGTTTTGTAATTTTTTCTTGTTGCATACATGAGGTCAGTTTTATCCGGCATATTCCCAGTGTTTTCTCAAGTGACCCCTTCCTGTGCACTATATGTCCAGTCTGGACTGTGTGTTTTCTGGCTAATGAGCTGCGCACGTGTGTTGGGAGGATAGGGGAGTATATAAGCCTGTGCAGTGATGTTATGGCTCCACCCCTTACTGAGCAAGTCAACGCCCTGACTACACGCGTCAAGGGGGCAGAGCTTAGGCACTGACATCACACTGCGACCATCTCAAAAATTGGATGTTTGCCATGCCTTGCAGTTTGCACAAGCTGATTGTGCTTTACTTGTAAGTGTATTCATTTACATTTTATACTATTAAACTCTTTGGAAATGGAGAGCACTAGATGTTACCTTTCTTTTATATATAATATTTATTGGGCAAGACAATCCAGGTTCTTGGAACCCTATTGAGGAGCCATTCATCTAAGAAAGTCTGTGATCCATAAGTTTGCCAGGTGTCATCATTTCCCCAGAGGGGATAACTGCTGATTTTTCTCTGATATGAGGAGAGCAGCCTGTGAAACTGGTGGTGGAGAGCACTCATCCTTATTTGCACTGTTTGGCAAATTGATCTATGGCAGGATTTTCTTAAATCAAACATTATTCACACAAACTTTTGTTATAAGATTTTTCACAATAATAGTTTTGTACTCATTTAATAGCGCAATATTTAATTTGTATGATTTTTATCACTTTTCACTTTGAATATTTCTTATGGATTATGCATGGTTTTAGTCATGTTATAAGATATTTAGTAGTGCAGCACTGTTTGTTGGCACATAATATTGTTTATAGGTCAGGAAAGGAAGGGGACGAGTGAGTGCCCCCCCTGAACCATACCAGGCCACATGCTCTCAACATGGGGTGTGCTTTGGGGCAAGGGGTCTCCCCCCCCAAAGCGCCTTGTGGATGGGGACAATGGCCTCTTCCCCAGAACCCTGGCAGGTGGCTGTGGGGGTCTGTGGGTGGGGGGAGGGCTTAACGGAATCTGGAAGCCACCTTTAACAAGCGTTCAGATCCTGGCCCAGCCCCTATATGAATGAGTACCCCTACTCATTCACCAAAAAAAAGGTGAAGTGTAAAAAATGACAGCAGGCAGTTTTTGATAATTTCCTTATTTAAAAAAAAACAAAAAAAATATCGCTCAAAGTAAATCCATTATCAATTACGATGCCCGCCGCTGACCCGAAAAAAGAAAACAAAAAATGTTCCACCCCTGCCATCTGCCAGTTCCACCGTCTGACACGCAACACGCGATCTGCTGCAGGGAAAAAAGTCCCTGACCATTTCCAAAAATGCAGCAGCTGAAAAACGCATAGATGTGAACGTGTACCATTGGAAACCATGTTAAATGGACTGTGGTGTGTTTCTGCAAACTGCAAAATGTACTAAAAATGGTGTGAACCTAGAGTTAGTGCAACACAAATTTACATCGTTCATTGAAACAGAGAAAGTTAAGTGTGTCTTTAGGGTACATTCACCAGAAGTGCTTGGGTGTATTTGCAAACACATCCCCAATGCACAGCAATCAAAACAGAATGCTTCCCTATGAATGAGGTTCACACCAGTGTGTTGCATTTTACTGCATTTGTGCTGCGCCAAACAAAATTACAGCAGGCACTACTTTTTTTCAATGCAGCACAAACGCAACACATGCAAACATAATGTGTGCAAACACGTGTTAACACAATGAACTGCAACGCAAAACTTTCAGCTTGATAAAATTTGGGTTCTCTGAAGAACCATACACTTCCTGCCACATGTTCCTGGAGAGGGAGGTCACTCAAAAATTACCAACAAAGACTGGTTGGACAAAGAGACGGATAAGTGATACAATTATCCAGTTCTCTCTGATCCTAAGCATGAGCAGTACAAGGACAATCTTGAAAAGGATTGGTATGAAATGAGATTGGTGCCTGTCTCTGTCCACATAGAGAGAGCTTGAACAGATCTCAGCAGACATCTTCAAGTGAGTCAACACAATCATTACAATGTAGAAATTGTTTCTGCCATTTGTATTGCCATCTGTATTTGTAATACCAATGTCATGTTTTTGTAGTGTGCAGTCTTTTCCCTATCTATATTGTGTTGGTGTTGCCCCCCTCCCCCAAGCCACACCCTCATCCTTAAAAAAAATGATTTAACATTATGCATAGGGTATGGACCCAAAGCAGTGTGAACATTTTTTAAAAGATAAACAGAAGTCAAAATTACAATAGACACTTCTTACATTGGTAAAATACTGTAAATGTTTGTAATATTCACAACATGCAATCCTTTCCTGCCGTGAAACTTCACCAGCAGGAGACATAAAATATTTGGTCATTTCGTCAAAAACTGTAAGGGCATTAATGTTCCCTCAAGCACAGCTCCATTGAGATTTTTCCATGGTGTGGTGTAAACACTCGTCAGAATTTTAGCTATCCCTCTTTCTTATGTAGCAACCGGCCCCCTTTCTCCACTGTCTTTGGCTCGCTCAGAGGAGAAAAAGGCACACAGTCCCCACCATGCCCGTACCCCCTGGTTTGCAGAGGTTAAGCACACTTGTTTTCACTTACGGGTCTAGCAGCAGGGTTCCCCTCAAAGTTGGTTTCTGTCCCTAGAATGTAAGGACAAAGTCTCTATACCCCAAGTAACTCCAAGGTCCACACCAGTGTCAACTCCAACATAGAGTTTATTTTTCCATATGCATGTACATCCACAAAGTTAAGGAGAAGAGAAAGGTATTAGGAAGACAGATCAATTCAGGCACTCTTGTTTCTTCGCCACTCGATCCCGAGTGGGTATAGCTCACCCAGATAGTCACCCAAAGGCACTAGCAGCCGGCGTGTAACTCGAATAGTCTATTAGGTTTCCTAATGGATGCGTTCAGGAGATCCTCTGCCACAGAATCTATAGTGTCCCGAACCTCCTAATGGTCCCGTTGTTTAGATCCCTGTTTTCGGATGGATGACATACCTCCAGAGAGTTACTGGGCCCCTTCCTTCACTGTGATCTCTCACCAGTCCTTCGGAACGGTCCTCCCCTAGCTTCCTCTTCTAGAAACGGGTCCCCTCACAAGGCGGCACCCTGGGATTTCTCCTCCCGAAGTGGGCTCCAGCTAAAGGTGCTGGGCCCAGGGCTGGAGTTGCAGTCCCAGGACTAAAGGTGCCTGGGACTGAAGCGCACGTGGCTCCATAGCCTGGAGGGCCACGCACTTGAACTTGAACCGTAGGTTCTCCCTCTGGGCATGGGCCCCGGGAACTGCTCCCTCTCCAATAGCGTCTGCCCCTTTTGTACCCTCTCCCGGCATGCACAGCAGTTAGACCACACCCACTACACAGCTGCCGAGAGAGGACACCAAATAGCTGCTCCATCACCTGTGGTTCAACCCCGAGTACAAGCAACAGCGCCACCCATACTTCTTAGGGGAACTGCACACCAAGTAAAACAGCAGCAAGGCAGAGTCCAGCAAATTGAAAGATTCGAGCCAACTACCACTCAAATCACCCCTAAATTTAGCATAGCAATCCCTAAATTTAGGACCCCGCTACACTTACATAATAATGATGAATTTAGGTGGCTTTGATGAAATTGGTAGCATTTTCCTCTGTATGGCTCAATGCTAAATATGCCATTTGTTTGCCAGGATGCCAAAAATGTACTCTACCATTCTGCGCGCACGGCACAGCCTATAATTTAATATTTGCATGACCTTGTTTAGTCCCCTTTGGGAATAAGGTTGCAATAAATGTTCACTCAAGGCAAAAGAATTATTGGCAAAAAAAACAAAAGGGTATGTTGGCTCTGTTGTTCCAGGCCATGGTCTGTCCTATGGTATGTGTAGTTGTGTAACCCTGAGTTGGAGTGCAAATTTCAAAAGGTTGAAGATGGAGGGATCGCTACTGCTTCCGTAAGAATTCACATCAATGTACTGTAGGTCCACAGCTGCCATCAGGACTAAAGAAAAATACTTCTTGTAGTTGGAATATTTTCCCCCACTACATTGAGGCATTACTATTCTTATGTGCTTGCCATCAATTGCTCCATGACAATTAGGAAAATTACATCTTTGACAAAACAGCTCAGCAATTTCTTTTCAACTTGATCAAGTTCCTTCATTTTCACCAAATTGCCTTGCATGTTTCTCGAACAATATTATAGATGGTTGATTTCCCCATGCAGAACTCAAAATGCATATTTGCATAAAGCCTCGTACACACGGTCAGACTTCTATCTGACTTTTCCGTGTTTTTTTGTCCAAACGGAGTTGGTTGGGAACACCCATAGCATACACACGCTCTGACTTTTCTGCAAACTTTCTTAAAACTTCTTACAACATCACGTGTTTTTTCTGATCTTTACTGCCACCCTTTGGTCAACTTCTGCTATTGTTGGTTGATTTTAACATTAGTTGTTTTGTCCATCGGACTAAAGTCCGATGGTTTTCTGTACACACGGTCGGACTTTGCTCCATCTGACTTTTGTTGGGCAAAAGTTTGTCCGTTTGCAGACCCAACTTTTGTCCGATGAAATCCAAAACCAAACGAAAAAAGTTTGTCCGATGGAGCATACACACGGTCGGATTGTTGGTCCAACTTGCTTAAAACGAAGTTTGTTGGGGGTGTGTGTGTGTAAGGGGGGAGAAGAGACTGATCCTGTGTACATACAAAGTATGAACAGCGATCTCTCTCTGTTCCCCTAGTCCCATCCCCCCTACAGTTAGAACACAGTGAGGGAACACAGTTAACCCCTTGATTGCCCCCTAGTGTTAACCCCTTCCCTGCCAGTGACATTTACACAGTAATAAGTGCATTTTTATAGCACTAATCGCTGTATAAATGTGAATGGTCCCAAAAATGTGTCAAAAGTGTCCGATGAGCCACCGCAGTATCGCAGTCCCGATAAAAATCGCAGATCGCCGCCATTACTAGTAAAAAAAAAATAATAATAATAAAAATGCCATAAAACTACCACCTCTTTTTTCCATCGGTATAAAAAAATAGAACATGTTTTAAATTATACCGATGGAAAAAAAAAACGATAGCAAATTCCGATTGTCTGTGGGGAACTCCATCGGAGAAAAAACCCACGCATGCTCAGAATCAAGTCAGCGCATGCTCAGAAGCATTGAACTTAATTTTTCTTGGCTCTTCGGAGTGTTTTACGTCACAGCATTTGGGACGGACGGATTTTTGACTGATGGTGTGTAGGCAAGACTGATGGAAGTCAGCTTCATCAGATTTCAGATGGAAAAATCCATCGGATTTTATTCCATCGGAAATCCGATCGTGTGTACAGGGCATTATTTTGCAGACACTATAAATTTCAATATACGCTTATTGCGATATTTTTTATTTTATTTTTTTACCAAAAATATGTAGAAGAATACAAATCGGCCTAAACTGAGGAAAAATTATTATTATTTTTTTTAAATTGTGGGATATTTATTATAGCAAAAAGTAAAAGATATTGTGTTTTTTCAAAATTGTCGCTATTCTTTTGCTTATAGCGCAAAAAATAAAAACCGCAGAGGTGATAAAATACCACCAAAAGAAAGCTCTATTTGTGGTAAAAAAAGGACGCAAATTCCGTTTTGGTACAGCGTTGCACAACCACGCAATTGTCAGTTAAAGCGACAGTGCCAAATTGTAAAAAGTACTCTGGTCAGGAAGGGGGTAAAATCTTCCGGGGCTGTAATTTGTAATGGGAAAAAACAGTCTTTCTATATCTAATTTTTTTGTATATTGTGTGTGTATGTGTGGGAGGGGGGGGGAGAGAGAGAGAGAGAGAGATTTTTTTTTATGCATTAAAGGCATTTGGGAGGGTCTAGTGACGAGTGGAATCTGTTATCTATAAAAAAAACGCTTATAAAAGCAAACGCTCATGAACGCTCATAAACGCAGCATGTAAAATTGGCAAAACTGACGTTTTTAAACGTCGGTTACTAGCTGTCAAATTCAAGCGTTCTGTAAGGCCCCTTTCACACTGGGGCAGGCAGGTGCGATGGCGGTATAGCGACGCGATTTTTAGCGCCGCTATACCGTCGTATTTACCGTGATATTCGGCCGCTAGCGGTGCAGTTTTAACCCCCGCTTGTGGCCGAAAAAGGGTTAATACCGCCCGCAAACCGCGGCTGTAGCCGCGGTTTGTGGGTGGTATTACCGCGGTGTCCCATTCATTTCAATGGGAAGGAGCGGTAAAGGAGCGGTATACACACCGCTCCATTAACCGCTCCAAAGATGAGGCTTGCAGGAGATTTTTTTTTCCTCCTGCCAGCGCATCACCTCAGTGTGAAAGCCCTTGGGATTTCACATTGAGAATGCTGGGGCAGGATTATTTCAGGCTAAAACACCTGAAATGCGCCTCAGTGTGAAAGGGGCTTAAAGGTTTTCAAATGTCCTGTGTACATGAAGCCTTAAACTCTTCTGAGCCATGCCCTGACATGTACTTTCCATTCAATCCTATGTAGAGTTTCTACTCCACTGCAACACAAGGTATGGGTTCTTCAAAGGACTGAATAGTGATGGCACTATGCATGCACATCCCCAGCTCTGAAGATTTTGTCAAGGGACTGTGCAACCTTACCAGCAGCTCACTATAATTTAAACAGGTGAGTATATGAGTGGCTGGAATGGCTAATCTACAATAATACAAGTGTAGCGGCCTCACCCTCTCTCTCTCTTCTTTAACGGTTACTTTGGCTTCAGTCTAGGGGTACCTTGAAGGGGAGAGCGAGGTGCGCCACGGCCCATGTCCTCTAGATTACTGCGTGTAGAGGTGAAGGCCAGAATCAGATTACACCCAGGCTGTGTATACGCTCAGAGCCAGGTCTGTTCTGCTGATAACCCCCCTTTGCTCCCAGTAATTGGAGTACCACACACTGAAAAAGGTCCAACACGTATTTATTCCATAACAGCAAACAAATAGTCCTTTGCGAGCAGACAGTTTGAGACCCATAGACCCACAGTTCAGTATTGGTGGAGAGTAGGTCAAGGCACAATCCTCAAAGAAACTAAACCGTTGAGGTTTCACCAACGGTTGCTAAGCACAGTGGCGGTTAAATGGACTTTTGGTACAGAGTCTCTTCCAGCGACTCTAGTGAACAGGAACTGGAGTTACCTTTGCTACGTTGCAGCCCCTGTCAGGGGGAAGACATCCCTCCAAGGGAGTTATCAGAGGCCCCGCCGTCACCGGATTAATGCTGTACCGGGCTATTCAGAAGGGTTACACTCCCCGGCCTCCTCGCCTCAGATACGGGTCCCAACACCTTAGGGCCCCTCGGACTCCTCCACCCTCGCGGAACCCAGTCGAAGTTACTGGGTCCCAGGCCTTGGCCGAAGTACCTAACCCCAGGCTTAAGGTGCCTGGGATGTACTCTATCCCTCGCTCCGGCCAGGTCAAGGGCACCTGGGCCCAGAACTCCGGAACACCAGCACCCAGGCTGAAGGTGCCTGGGCGCGGCCGCGTCCTCCAACTCTGAACCCCAAGGTCAGGGCGTCCGCCCCTTTTATCTCCTCTCCCTTTGCGTCACAGCGGGTTCCCCGCCCCGCTGTACCGGCGCCAGGAAAGGACAAAAAGGTACAGTCTTGCGGTGCAGGTTCAACTCCGGCCCAGGGCGACATCGCCACCTGCAGGCCACAGGGAACCTGGCACCACCAGAGTCCTTCAAGAACCACTAAAGGGATTCTCAGATTCCCTAACAATTAGTACATCTGGGTTAAATAACCCAGATGCTCCCCCCCCAAATTTAAATACCCGCTACACAAGTGTTATGCTTAAAGTAGTATGACAACTGGAATCAACCGTTACTGACTAATTAACATGACAAAGATTGGTATAGCAATGATAATATAACATTTTGGCAAGAAATTCAAGGTTTACATTGATTCGGGGTCAGATTAGATAGACAACTCTGGCTTCTGGTTTTAAAGGTTTGCCTTTATTAGCCAATTTTATCTTTTTTAGCTCTTAGCATTTCATTTTATGTCAGCACTGTGACTTTCGGCTAGATGACATGTACAGTATTTCTGCATTCACAGCTTCTATGATGTGATGTTTACTGCTGCAATGTTCCAACACTTATTAAACTGTAAATTGTCATTTTTTTATTCTTCGGCAACAACACTTCTGAGATTTGCAAATTACAAATGATCTTGTGCAAATGAAAAGAGCAGTTTATTTTGTCATCAAATTCATTAAATGCATGAGAGCAAATCCTTCTAAAAGAGGGATGTAATTGATTCTACCAGGGTGTTATTTTAAAAAATCTATAATATTCAAAGTGCACACAAAAACTTTACTTAGGGCAGCAAATATGTAATTTTAATTGTAAGTTAGTGGAATTAGTTTAAATATTTCACCACTTGTTAAATATTCTAACTGTAAAGCACATGAATTTTAATAGACTGACTTGCTGGCAATGCCCAGGCTAATTTACAAGATTTACACCAATTACTAATCTCAAGAGCTAGAAAACACTCACTTACGTATTTCTGGAGTGTTGGGGGAAGCTAGGAAAAGATTTAGCAGGACTGTAAAATGAAGTATCTGGCACATTTTCATTTTAGCTGAATACAAAATTAAAGTGCTCTATCGACCTTGGCACTTATAAACATAAATTATTATTCTGTATTTACTCCACAGTCTAACGCATGCATGCAGAGCAGGTTCACTATTTATTGCACCCCTTTTAAAGCATGTTCCAAATTACTTTATTTGGCATAGCATCTTCAGAAGGAGTTACGTATGTGTGTGTGTATCTATATACTGTATATTTATATATACTGTATATACATATTTTTTATTCTGATGTGGGACAGACATAATAAGCATTCAAACCTGAAGGACAATAATTGCAAAATTAGAAAAAGAAACTCTTACTGATCAGTCTAGTTTACTCATTTTGTAATAATTGTGTTTTGGGATAGAGTGTATTGAACTGCCAACATCCAAATTTAAACATATATATGTAAAATGCACAAACGTGCATATAGATCAACTCCCAATGGACTTTTTAGGCAGAAAAAATGTATGAAGAGTAGATTTATTTAAAAGACAACAACACTACTTTATTGATACAAATATAAAAGATAGAAAAAGGGTCATGTAGGCCAAATAGCATAATATAGCTAAGCATGTAACAACCAATTTTCATATATTATGGTGCTGTATGGCTGTTTTTGAAAAATACTTACAATGGTACAATATATAACTGAACAGTCAAATGGATCGATCAAAGGATCCCTAATGGATGAAGCTGAAGTGTAACCTCTTCGCTGGATGGACAGGCGGGCGCCCACAGAGGGCCACTATGTAATCACAAGGAC